>OY728153.1:995036562-995721568 GCA_963277665.1 Viscum album
GGGAAGAGTCCATAAGTTATTATTTGAGGATATACATACAATAATGTCCTGGTATTTTTTTAGGGAATATATTATGTGGATCATTCATGAAATACAACCCTGTCTGGATACGAGCAGGTAGAGGCTGCTCGGGCATAGATGTATCTAGGGGTAAAACCTGAAAGCACCTCTTTGAGCTAGAATCGAATGGGAATAGGTGCATGACAACGGGCCTTGCTGCACTCTTGGTTATGACACACATGGGGGATATGATTAGGATAATTCACATTCTCTTTACAAGCCATTATGAAGGATTGAAATGTAAAATATTTCTCAAAGAAATCATATTTTTTAATAAGGGATTAGGAATTTGTAGAATCTCAATTTTTTTCTAATTATTTCTCTATGTTAAGATTATACATTAGGATTCATAACCTAATATAGTGTATGCCATATTCTAGAGATTGGGCCAAGTGGAAGGAATGGAATCTGCACGAACACACATCTCCCTTGTAGGGATTTTCCTCCGTTGCAAGAAAATGATGTTGGCTCTGGTGCTGTGACTGGTGCGGAGTAACACATAAATATATTGGGACAACTTACTCAGGTTATGAATAATTACCATACCCATATGAAGAATCCAGATCCACCACGTGGAGAATCTATGCTAGATCGCTTTATGAAACAACATCCTCTATCGTTCAGTGGGACTACAAACACTTTTGTATCAGAGAAATGGATATGTTCCCTCGAGAAGAAATTTCTCGCATTGGGATGTAATGAAAGAGATAAGGTTTTCTTGGATGTATATCATCTATCGGGAGATTCGGATCAATGGTGGTCATTAATCCAATACACAAAGGATGAGTAATAAATAGAATAGATTTAATGGAGGGATTTTAAAGAAATCTTCTTAGAAAAATATTTCCCTTGTGAACAAAGAGAAGATATGGAGAGGCAATTCATGAATCTGAAGAAAAAGGAGGATAAAAATGTTGGCAAGTATGAAGCCAACTTTACAAAGCTGGAAAGACATGTTGTGGACTATATACGAAATCCAAGGAGAAAAATCAATCGATTATTTGATGGCCTAAAGACATTCCTCTAGTGGGCAATGGTCTCCCAAATTTTTTCATCATATGAGGACTTAATTTCATGTGCTATCAAGACCAAAAAAGAATTCTCTAATTCTTATGACATTAAGGGAAATCATGAAAAGAAGAGGGATACTGAAAATCCTGGGAAAGGAAATAAGGAAACGGGGAAGAAGGGAAGAGTTGAATTTCCACCATGTGAAAATTGTAGAAGGAAACACCCTGGTGTTTGCTTAAAAGGAAAAGGGATATGCAACAAATGTGGTCAAAAAGGCCATCTTGCTGGTGATTGCAAAGGAAAGAAGGAATAAAATGATGTTATATGATATAATTGTCAGAATATGGGGAACTATGCTAATGATTATCCAAAATTACGAGGAATATACAACAAAAGAGGCCAAGGGAGCAAGGACAAGCATATGTGATCACAAGTGCAGAGGTTGAAGTTCCACGTGATGTGGTGGAAGGTACTTTGATCGTTTCATCAAGCTTAGTCAATGCTTTATTTGATTTTGTATCATCGCATTGTTTCATATATTTCCAGTTTTCTATGAAAATTAGATATTTCCAATTTGATTTAACAAGGGAGTTTTCATTCAAAACCCTTAAGGGAATTATCATTGATACCACGTTCTGTCAATCTGTTCCCATTAGGGAATACAAATGATCTTTATCTGCTGATCTCATCGTCATACCCACGATTGAATTTAATATAATCCTCGGTATGAATTGGCTTTTGGATCATGATGCAAAAATTTCCTGTAAGAAGAAGGAGGTTGTGATTTTTTATGAATATGATAAAGAACACCTTATATTTAGAGCAGAATCATCACCAACAGATTCTTCTCTAGATCCACCCCAAGTAGCTCAACTAAATTCATTATTTGGGGAGGAAGATAATTACATAACTATGGCTGAGGAATGGAGTGTCCAAATAGAATATTTACCTATTGTGTAAGATTATATTGATGTCTTTCTAGAAGATTTACCTGGACATCCTCCTGTGTGGGATATTGAGTTTTCCATTGATTTAATTACATGTACAGGGCCCATATCAAAGACCCCTTTGTTGACCTCACCTGGTTTGATAATCCCAATCGTGTAAATATATGTTTTGATAATCCCAATTATGTGTTCATATTTTATGATATTCTCAATTACTGTTGATCTACACTTTAATTCGTTCAAATCAGTGATCAAGTTAATAATAATGTTTAAATAATTTCTGATTTATGTTAATCTCGATTATCCTTGTTTATACAAGCTTTGAAAAAATTCTAAGTCAATTAGATGTGGTTTGCATAAGAGCCAGAGCTACCGATAGCAAGAGCTACCGATAGCTAGAGCTACCGATAGCAAGAGCTACCGATAGCCAGAGCTACCGATAGCAAGAGCTACGGATAGCCAGAGCTACCGATAGCCAGAGCTACCGATAGCCAGAGCTACCAATAGCAAGAGCTACCGATATCCAGAGCTACCGATAGCCAGAGCTACCGATAGGCAGAGCTACCTATGGCCAAAGCTACCGATGCACAGATCTACCGATAAGAGCTACCGATAAGAGCTATCGATGCACAGAGCTACCGATAGCCAGAGCTACCGATTCACAGAGCTACCGATAAGAGCTACCGATAAGAGCCATCGATAAGAGTTTGAAGAGCTACCGATGGAAGATCCTACACCGAGTCAACCGTACACGTCTACAAACAAACGACTACCTATAATGAACTGTGGAGTCAAATCCTATATCCTCGACACTATTTGTTTATTATACTAACGGTTACATTTGTTACTTTTGATGCATTTAATGTTATTAAATGATTTATGTTGCCATTTTAGGAAACCGTACCAAGTACGATCGAAAAGCATAATCATTCCTTCTTCTCAGAAAAACAAAAAAAAAGGCTTTAAAAGGACATCGTGTATGTATCAAAATGAAGAGATAGAGACACTAGACATGAAGAGATCGAGCACATAGAACACACTTGCGATCAAGCTCAAAACGTGCCAAGAACAACTGGAGAACATGCACTCACGAGACTACTACTTCCAGCCTCCAGAACATAGATCATACATTGAGCAATTTATGCAGAAGAAGAACTACACAAAACTCTTCATTCTTTGAGCCGATAAGCAAGCTGAACCTGGAAGTCAAGGAAACAGATGATACTCTATTTTCTAGACAAAAACCAGAATAATACTCAGAACGAATTCTAATCAACAAAAGAAGTCAAGAGCTGCACGAAGATCACTAGAGCCATTTCTAAACTCTAAATCTTTATCTCTGTGATTTACTTTTTACATTATGAGCAGTGTGTGTTATCTGTTGTATTTTACACACACACACTGTCTCCTGAACCTTAACCGGAGGATTTGTAAATCCTCACTCACTATCTTTTCATTATTTTTCCCACCGTGGATAGTGGTAGAGGTCATGTGTGACCTGGACAGCTGGTTGCTGTTGTTTTGTTTCCCACGAATAACAGTGGTAGAGATCTTGGACCTGGACAGTTGTAAACTTTTGAACCCCGATCCAGGGTGTGGATCATCTTTATCTAAACTTTTGAGAGGACTAAGTCTCAGCTTGAGACTGAACCTCTTGGTTAACTCCTATGTGTTTTTAGTTAAAGTTTATATCCATACAGTACATATTTATTTCATTTTCTGCTGCTATTACCTTGAAATACAATTTATCTTCAAATCTACTTTGATAGTTAAACTTGCAAGTGTTTATATTAATTGTAAACCAATATGTTAGTTTCAAAAGTTAAATTAATCATAAGATTAAGTTAACTGAGAACTAATCAATCTTTGAGAAACTAATTGAACCTTTATAATCTGTATAAATTCACTACATTTTAATCTGTTTTTGAAATTGGGGGATTTTAATAGAACTTGTTTTTAACAGAAATTTTAATTGGAACTCAATTCACCTCCCTCTTGAGTGTCCACTCCGACCAACATTTGGAATCAGTGGTTGGAAAATATTTTCTATATTACTCTGTTTTCAACTGTGATTTTAATTGTATTTTAAAGTTCTTAAAATTTCTGTTATTTCTAAATTTTTATCTCTTTTAAATTCTTTTTGTGATATCATGGATAATAGACTAGAGGGTGCTGCTACTAACCGGCCACCTTTCTTTAATGGAAATAACTATGCTCAGTGGATGCTGAAAATGAAAATCCATTTGGAAAGCATGAGTTTTGATATTTGGACTGCCATAGAATCTGAATATAAAGTTCCCACTACTGATAGATCTACTTGGGATGAACCTACAAAGACTTCTTACAATAATAACTATAAATCTATGAATGCTCTGTACTGTGATTTAGGAGATGAAGAATTTAATAGAATTTCTGCATGTAAAACTGCTTTTGAAATTTGGGATACCTTGGCTGTTTCTCACGAAGGAAAAAGTAATGTTAAAGAAATGAGATTAATCACTTATACTATTAAATATGATAATTTCAAAATGAAGCCCGATGAACCTATTTCTGACATGTATCTCAGGTTCAACGAGATAGTAAACAGAATGAGCTCACTCGGAAAGATTGTTCCGGAAAAAGAACAAATTATGAGAATACTGAGATGTTTTCCAGATAGATGGAGAGGTACATCCATTTCAATTAGAGAATCCTGTGACATTGGAGCACTACCTGTCAAGGAGTTAATTGGTAAGCTGATGATGTATGAAGAAGAGCTTAAGGTAAATAAAGAAGAAGATGAGGAACCCAAATGAAAATCAGTAGTGTTTAAAACTACTACCTTGAAGTGTAAAGACAAGGATAAACTACAAATTGAGACTGAGAGTTCAACGAGTGAAAATTCAGAATCTGACAGTGATGCCGAGATGGATCAAATAGCCAAGAGATTCAAGAAGTTTTATAGGAAAAAGAAATTATTTAGGAAAACAAATTAAAAAGGAAAGTATGATCTACAAGGCAAATGTAAAAAGGATTGGAAGAAGGCTGAAAGGACTGATGAAGTTGTCTGCTACGAATGCAAGCGAAAAGGACATATCAAAGCAGACTGTCCAAAATTAAAATTCAAAAAGAGATATGATTACAAAGACAAGAAGTACAAGAAAGCCAAGAAGGCTACCTTGAGTGCTTTAGAAGACAGCACTAGTGAAGCTGAATCTTCGGACTCTGAAAGGAATCGAGCTAACATGTGCTTCATGAAAAATACTTCTGAGGTAACATCTGACACTCATGTTTTAAATTCATATTATTCTGGAGATGATTCTGATTCAGAAAACAAGTCAAAATCTGAACTATTTGAGTACTGTGATATGTTGGAAGAAACCTGTAATGAGCTTAAAGACAAATACAAAGGATTAAAGAAAAAGTATGCTTTAAGTGTTAAGCATAAATATAATCTTGATATAGAAAAGGAATAGAATGCTCAACTACTAAAGGAAAATACAGAACTGAAACTGTCAAATGAGTAGCTCAGAAATGACTTAGAAAAATTCACAAATGGAAAGGTTGATTTAAATCAAATGCTAGGAAAGCAAGTTGCACCTAGATATGCTACTGGTTTGGGATACCAACCTGGACAGAGACAGTTCACTAGAACCCGATTTATTCCTAAGTCTGAAAAAAAATTCTGCTACTTCAAGTTTTGGAAATCTGTATGCTTCAACTGGTTATTCACATGGTTATAGACCAAATAAAGTTTATCTTTCGAAATCTGTTGTTTCTGTTAATTGTATGGGACACATAAAACAAATTTGGGTACCTAAAGCCTTGATTTCTAACCTATCTGGACCCAAGAAGATCTGGGTACCAAAGTCATTTCCTGTCTAAATCTGTTTTGTAGGAAATCTGCTTAAAGAGAGATCACAAAAAGATATGGTACTTAGACAGTGGATGCTCAAGACACATGTCTGGAGATTATTCTTGCTTCAAGAGCTTAATAAATGTTGATGGAGGTCATGTCACCTTTGGTGACAACTCTAAGGGAAAAACCATCGGCCTAGGCCAGATCGGTAACACTGAATCAGTATTAATTTTTAAAGTTTTATTCGTTGATGGACTTAAATATAACTTGCTTAGCATATCTCAATTATGTGACGATGGTTTCAATGTCATGTTTGAAAATGATTCGTGTGATGTTTTTAACTCCAAAAATTCTTTAGTATTTTCTACTCTAAGGAATGAAAATTTTTATGCTGTTGATTTAAATTCTTTAGCCAAACAAAATATTTCTTGTTTGAATTCTTTTCATAAAGAATCTTGGATATGGCACAGAAGATTAGGACACTGCAACATTCACTCACTTAGAAAACTGGCTAGGAAAAAAATAGTTAGAGACTTACCTAAATTTGAATTCCCAAATGACAAAGTGTGTAATCCCTGTCAAAAGGGAAAACAACACAAAGTTTCTTTTAAATCAAAGAAAGAAGTCTCAACTTCCCAACCACTTGAGTTGGTTCACATGGATTTGTTTGGACCATCAAGAGTTTCTAGTCTAAATGGGAAGCATTATGTCTATGTCCATGTAGATGACTTTTCTAGATATACTTGGGTATACTTTCTATCTCACAAAAGTGAAGCATGTCCTTACTTTGTTAAATATTCCAATTCTGTAGAGAACCTTAGTGGACTTAAGATTAAAACCCTAAGAAGTGATCATGGTCATGAGTTTGAAAATCATGAGTTTGAATCTTACTGCTCACACAATGGCTATAGTCACAATTTCTCTGCCCCTAGGACACTACAAAAAAATGGTTTAGTAGAAACGAGAAACTGAACCCTTCAAGAAATAGCTAGAACTATGCTCAATGAATATGAACTGCCTATTTACTTTTGGGATGAAGCTGTTAATACAGCTTGTTATGTTATCCATAGAGTCTTGATCAGACATGTTCTTAAGAAAACCCCTTATGAGTTGTGGAACAATAGAAAGCCTAAGGTTAATTACTTCAGAGTTTTTGGTTGCAAAGTCATTATACTTAATACTAAAGATAATCTGGATAAGTTTGCTCCCAAAAGCGATGAAGGAATTTTTCTGGGTTACTCTATTTCAGGTAAAGCTTATAGAGTTTTCAATAAGAAAACCAAGTGTGTGGAAGAATATGTTCACATCAAATTCGATGAAACTAATCCACATGAGCCTAAAACCTCTCTTGAGAATCTTGAAGAAGATTTGTATATTCTGGACCTTAATGATAAATCTAAAGAACCTATTATAAAAACATCCAGTTCTGGACTTTTTCCAGAATCTGCTTCTGTTGAACCCGAACCTATAGATGAACCTAAAGTTTCTAGTCCAACCTTTACCAAATCGACTAAGATTCTAAAGAATCATCCTTTAGATGCTGTTGTTGGTAATCTTGATAGAGGAACACAAACTAGAGCTTCACTAAGGAGCCAGGTTGAACATCAAGCTTTTCTGTCATAGCTAGAACCCAAAAATATCAATGATGCTATCAATGATGAATTCTGGGTAATAGCCATGCAAGAAGAGTTGAATCAATTTGAACGAAACAAAGTCTGGGAATTAGTTGACAGACCCAAGGACACCCTGACAATAGGCACAAAATGGGTTTTTAGAAATAAATTAGATGAATCAGGAAACATAGTTAGAAACAAAGCTGGACTAGTTGAATAGGGATATAGTCAAGAAGATGGTATAGACTATGGAGAAACTTTTGAACCTGTAGCTCGACTGGAAGCTATTAGGATCTTACTTGCATATGCATCACATCTGAATTTCAAGTTATATCAAATGGATTTCAAAAGTGCATTTCTAAATGGTTTTATAATTGAAGATGTTTTTGTGGAACAACCACCTGGATTTAGAATCCCTCATTTTCCAAATCAAGTTTTTAAACTTTCTAAAGCTTTATATGGTTTAAAACAAGCTCCAAGATCTTTGTATGATAGACTCAGCAATTTTCTTATTTCAAAAGGTTTTACTAAAGGGATTGCTGATCCAACTCTTTTTATTAAAATAATTTCTAAAGATGTTTTAGTTGTACAAATCTATGTTGATGATATTATATTTGGATCTTCTAAACACTCTCTATGTATTGATTTTTCAAAAAGTACGCAAAATGAATTCGAAATGAGCTTAATGGGAGAGCTTAAGTATTTTCTTGGTTTTCAAATTTTTCAAACTAGAGATGGAATTATTTTAAATCAAAATAAATATACAAAAGATATTTTAAAACGTTTTGGATTGGATATTATTAAGGAAAATGATACACCTATGAGTACTACCTATAAGTTGGATACAGATGAAGCTGGGAAACCAGTGGATCAAACCAATTACAGAGGTATGATTGGGAGCTTACTTTATCTTACTGCTAGTCGACCAGACATTATGTTCAGTGTATGTATGTGTTCTAGATTTCAATCTAATCCTAAATAATCACACTTACTGGCTGTTAAAAGGATTTTTAAATATCTTATGCATACTGTAAATTTAGGTTTGTTTTATCCAAAAGGACAATCATTTGACCTAACTAGCTATTCAGATGCTGACTTTTCTGGGTGTAAGTTAGAAAGGAAGAGCACATCTGGAACATGTCATTTACTTAGAAGATCCCTTGTGTCATGGTGTAGTAAGAAACAGAACTCAGTTGCATTGTCTACTGCTGAAGCAGAGTATATAGCTGCTGGTAGTTGCTGTGCACAAATTCTGTGGATGAAACACACTTTATTGGACTATGGATTTGTGTTTAAACATGTTTCAGTCAACTGTGACAACACTAGTGCAATAAACATATCTAAGAACCCTGTATCTCACTCTAGAACCAAACACATAGACGTAAGACATCATTTTCTAAGAGATCATTATCAAAAAGTTGATATTACTCTTGAATTTATTGGCACTGAATATCAATTGGACGATATTTTCACTAAACCTTTATGTTCTGATAGGTTAAGTTACATTATGCACGAGTTGGGGATGTTTAATTCTCACCGATGTTGAAATTCTCACCGATGTTGAAATTCTCACCGATGTTGAAATTCTCACCGATGTTGAAATTCTCACCGATGTTGAAATTCTCACTGATGTTGAAATTCTCACCGATGTTGAAATTCTCACCGATGTTGAAATTCTCACCGATGTTGAAATTCTCACCGATGTTGAAATTCTCATCGATGTTGAAATTCTCACCGATGTTAAAATTCTCACCGATGTTAAAATTCTCACCGATGATCAATTCTCACCGATGCAATGTTTTAAAACTTCTGTCTGCCGACAAGAATATTAATCGTTTTATTTTTATGTTATTTTACATTATTCGTTCATTTATGATTCCTACGTGATAAAACTAATCCTAAGACGCTTCTCACTCCACCAGACCCAAAACCTTTCAGCTTTTCGAATCTTAGATCCCTAATCGACTAAGAACCCTAAATCCGCGATGGCAAAAACCAAGATTCCTGCCAGCAGAGATGACAGTGTAGAGCCTAAAACAAAGAAGCAGAAAGTGTAGCAAGAAGCTAGTGGAAGTAATGCCAGAACTAGGTCGGGAAAGTGATCAGTAAACCCTCATTTGCAGAATAGAGGTATTGTGATTGAAAAGGAGATATGCGTAGATTGGCTGCTACCAAGCAAGTCGTTGGTGCTTGAAATTCTGGAAGATTAGAGATGGGTAGATTGTTTTTCAAATAACAATGGTCCCTACTACCCGAAGTTAGAGAAACAGTTCTATGAATTCGTAATCTTCGAGAAGTATGAGAATGAGAATTGGGTAAGTTCTTTTTTAAATGGAAAAGAAATGTCGTTTTCTTCAGTAGAGTGGGCTGATTGTTTAAAAGTCCCACATGAAGGTGTATCCGGGTATGTCTCAAGAGAAATTCCACCTACCAGTAATATCTTTGACTATGAGACCGCTTTAAAAGAACTAACGGGTAATGGAAGTCAAAGGCAAGTGGTTGCTACTGAATTGGATGGAGAGAACAGATTGATTTTCAAATTTGTTCAACATGTTTTGATACCGAGGATAGGAGATTTTTCAAATCTGAGATATCAAAATATTTATCTTCTACATCTGTTAAGACATGGTGTGAAAGTTAATCTGTGCAGACTGCTGTTGAGTCAAATGGAAGACATGATTAGGCCGAAATCAAAAACTAATGCATTATTCTTTTCCAAAATGATCTCTGTGATGATAAAAGTGAAAGGGATAGCTGAGTCTCAAGATGAGACAGTTGTAGCTAAGAATAACTTCTGTATCACTACTACAGTTTGTAAGTACATGAAAATCAATTGGAACCCGTGGAAAGGAGAATGAGTCAGTGATGACCAGAAGGTGTATGATAAATTTAATCCTGTGGATTATCCTTCAAGGCCAAAGGATAAAAGAGATCCAGGTTTAGGACCTGATGAAGAGGAACCCGATTACAGTGATGAGTCAGAAGAAGAAGAAGAAGAAGAAGAAGAAGAAACTCCTATGGATATTGGAGGAGATCCAGACATGCCCCCATGTCATGTTACTGAGTTTGTATACTCAAGAAAAGGAAAAGTAGAGGAATTGTTATCTATTCATGAGGATGACCAACCAGTTCCTCAGCAAGAAGGAGAAAAAGTTAATGTATCTGAATCGTCTGATTATGCTAGGCTGAGTCTGAGTCCATTGATTGGAAACTCAGTTGTGCCTACTGCTGAAGTAGAAAAATAAAGAGAAGAAGCTGTACCTTTTTCAGAAAATCTCCTTACTACTGCTGAGATGGAAGTTGTTGTGAAATATTCTGATGAAGAAAGACCAGCAGAGAATGTAGATTTTGTACATAAGAATGCATCCATTGAGGGGGAGCATCATTCTAATCTTGGAAATGTTATAGTGACTGTTGAGGTTGAAGACTGGGTAGAAGACCCAGATTTTATAGTGTGTAGTTTGGATTATCCCGATTCGGATAATGAAGTATCTTTGAATAGACCAAAGATCAACTATGACATCAATTCTGAGTTATTACCTGATGATGTGGTCCGAGTACATGATTTAGATGTGCTGAAAGAAAATCTCAAAGTCAGTTTTGTAGAAGAAATAAAGAAAATGGAATCTTTTTTAGTATCCTCGATTCAATCAGTCATGAATGATTCTGTAGTCAGTTTAGCTTCTGCAAGAGTCTCTACTACAGTTGCTCCTACTGATTTTATTACAAAGTCTGATCACGAATCCCTAAAGAATGAGCTTAATGAATCCTTCAGTGCCTCAGTTGCTGAGATGAAGCACCGTTTTAGTGAAGAAATGAAGTTGTTATAACAATCTTTTGAGCTTTCTCTTGGTCTCAATCTGTCAAATTTTATGGGTGAGCTGATGGAAGTAGTCAAAGAGTGCCCGACCCAATCTTCTAGAATAGAAGCAGATCTTAAAGCCTTAAAGAAGTCTGTTACTGCCTTAGATTCTTACATGAGCTCAACGCCTCAAGCTGATAAGGAGTTAGCCTATGTGAAAAGTTTTGTAAGCCAAATGGTCTCAGTATTTGAAGATTTCAAATCTTCTATAAAGGATCATGTTAAAAATCATGACTCTTAACTGCAAACTCTGATTAGTGGTTTTACAAAAAGTTTCAAAGAAACTGTATCTTTCTCAGTTGGTCCTCTAGCTTCAAAACCAGCATTTGATTTGAATTAATTACGAGCTATGATGAAGGATGATCTTGGTTCTATTTTAACCAGTGGCTCTATGGACTCATCAGATCTAAGCTGAGTAGTGCTCTCTACAAGAGATTCAGTTAGGGAAATAGTGAAAATCGTCCACGACAATATGAAAGAGGCCTCTGCCTCTCAGGAGGAAATCAAGAACAAGGTGGATTATTATTTCCAAAGGATATTTACCAAGCAACAACTCAACCATCATTTCTAGCTGAGGTTGGAAAACATGAAGTTACCCCCTGTAACTCAAGACTTCCGAGAACAAGTGAGCATGCTATGGAAGATGACTCCTGCCTTAGAAAAATTCATGGAGAACAAAGATGATTTTATATCTGATAGGGAAAGAGGAGGAGGAATCATTATGGATTTCAGAAATCTGTTGCTGCCCTTTTTGCATGTTGATGCCAGACCAGTTATTGTTCCTCCTGCCTTGCCTGCCTCTGCCTCTACTGAATCTCCAGTCTAGATGACTCCTGCTCAGGCCATTAGAAGCCTCACACCTATGATCACTCAACAAACTTCCCCATACAGGCCAGGCACTATCTCAGTGGCTCAGCCTCTTGTGATAATTTCTGGAATTCCAAATCCCTCACCCACATCCTCACCACCTGCATCCTCTTCTGATCCAAATGGAAAATCTCATGTTGAAGATCAGGATTGATAAAGTGGCCAGTCTGTTTGATAGGAATCATTTTTTTTCTTTTCATTCTGTTTATGTAATTTTTGTCTGGTCTAATACAACTTCTTTTCTTTAAACTATATATGTTTATCAGTTTTCTATGTCTGCTTTCCCACTTTTTGATTATCACAAAGGGGGAGAAAAATACAAATAAAGGTCAAGAAAGGGGGAGAACATATAAAGAGAGGGGGAGAAATATCAAAGAGGAGAAATTTGATCCTTTGATACTATTTCTTACCTTTCCTTCTTTGGTACCAATTATTTCAAAGCTTATCTCTGATACTATTGTTTTTAATACTAACTATGATAATTTTTGATCTATCTCATTCTATTACTATTTCCACTATTTCCTCTGATACTGCTTTCTTTGAGAAATTAGAATATAAATGTTATATTCTCTTATACTATATTCTCAATATTTTTTTTGGTCATATCATAAGTTGTGATTATCAAAAAGGGGGAGATTGTTGACCTCACCTGGTTTGATAATCCCAATCGTGTATTTATATGATTTGATAATCCCAATTATGTGTTCATATTTTATGATATTCTCAATTACTGTTGATCTACACTTTAATTCTTTCAAATCAGTGATCAAGTTAATAAAAATGTTTAAATAATTTCTGATTTATGTTAATCTCGATTATCCTTGTTTATACATGCATTGAAACAATTCTAAGTCAATTAGATGTGGTTTGCATAAGAGCCAGAGCTACCGATAGCAAGAGCTACCGATAGCCAGAGCTACCGATAGCAAGAGCTACCGATAGCCAAATCTACCGATAGCGAGAGCTACCAATAGCCAAATCTACCGATAGCGAGAGCTACCGATAGCCAGTGCTACCGATAGCAAGAGCTACCGATAGCCAGAGCTACTGATAGCCAGAGCTACCAATAGCAAGAGCTACTGAGAGCTAGTGCTACCGATAGCAAGAGCTACCCATAGCCAGAGCTACCGATAGCAAGAGCTACCGATAGCCAGAGCTACCGATAGCCAGAGCTACCGATAGCCAGAGCTACCGATGCACAGAGCTACCAATAAGAGCTACCGATAAGAGCTACCGATTCACATAGCTACCGATAGCCAGAGCTACCGATATCCAGAGCTACCAATAGCCAGAGCTACCGATGCACAGAGCTACCGATATGAGCTACCGATAAGAGCCACCGATAAGAGTTTGAAGATCTACCGATGGAAGATCCTACACCGAGTCAACCGTACACGTCTACAAATAAACGTCTACCTATAATGAACTGCGGAGTCAAATCCTATTTCCTTGACACTATTTTTTTATTATACTAACGGTTACATTTGTTACTTTTTATGCATTTAATGTTATTAAATGATTTATGTTTCCATTTCAGGAAACTGTACCAAGTACGATCGAAAAGCATAATCATTACTTCTTCTCAGAAAAAAAGGGCATAAAAAGGAAATCGTGTATGTATCAAAATGAAGAGAGAGAGACACTAGACTTGAAGAGATCGAGCACACAGAACACACTTGCGATCAAGCTCAAAACGTGCCAGGAACAACTAGAGAACTTGCACTCACGAGACTACTACTATCAGCCTCCAGAATAGAGATCATACATTGAGCAATTTATGAAAAAGAAGAACTACACAAAACTCTTCATTCTTTGAGCCGATAAGCAAGCTGAACCTGGAATTCAAGGAAACAGATGATACTCTGTTTTCCAGACAAAAACCAGAAGAAGACTCAGAACGAATTCTAACCAACAAAAGGAGTCAAGCGCTGCACGAAGATCACTAGAGCCATTTCTAAACTCTAAATATTTATCTATTTTATTTACGTTTTACATTACGAGCAGTGTGTGTTATCTGTTGTATTTTACACACACACTGTCTCCTGAACCTTAACTGGAGGATTTGTAAATCCTCACTCACTGTCTTTTCATTCTTTTTCCCACTGTGGATAGTGGTGGAGGTCGTGTGTGACCTGGACAGCTAGTTGCTGTTGTTTTCTTTCCCACGAATAACAGTGGTAGAGGTCTTGGACCTGGACAGTTGTAAACTATTGAACCCCGATCCAGGGTGTGGATCATCTTTATATAAACTTTTGAGAGGACTAAGTCTCGACTTGAGACTGAACCTCTTGGTTAACTCCTCTGTGTTTTTAGTTAATGTTTATATCCATACAGTACATGTTTATTTCATTTTCCGCTGCTATTACTTTGAAATATAATTTATCTTCAAAGCTACTTTGATAGTTAAACTCGCAAGTGTTTATATTTATTGTAAACCTGTAAGTTAGTTTCAAAAGTTAAATTAATCATAAGATTAAGTTAACTGAGAAGTAATAAATCTTTGAGAAACTAATTGAACCTTTATAATCTGTATAAATTCACTACAATTTAATCTGTTTTTGAAATTGGGGGATTTTAATAGAACTTGTTTTTAACAGAAATTTTAATTGGAACTCAATTCACCCCCCTCTTGAGTGTCCACTCCGTCCAACACCCTTATAGTATGACCACTTTGGAATTAGTGGAACTTAATTAAAAATTAGGGGAATTGAGTAATAATGGATTTATCCACTCTAGTGTTTCACCATGGGGAGCCCATGTCCTCTTTGTTAAGAAGAAAGATTGATCCATGAGTTTGTGCATTGATTAGAGGGAAATCAATGATATTATAATAAAGAATATGTATCCTCTTCCAAGAATTGATGATTTATTCGATAAACTTTGTGGAGCCTAATATTTTTCAAAGATTGATCTTCGATCTAGATATCATCAATTACTTGTGAGTAAGGATGACATTCCAAAAAGAGCGTTCTAAACTAGATATGGGCATTACGAGTTTACAGTAATGCCTTTTGGACTAACTAATGCACCATCTATTTTTTGGATCTGATGAATAGAGTCTTCGAGGAATATGTTGATGACTTTGTGGTGGTTTTTGTTGATGATATACTGGTATACTCAAGAATCTATGAAGAACATGAAAATCACTTGCAAACTATTTTAAAGACTCTAAGATGAAAAGAATTAAATGCGATGTTTAGTAAGTGTGATTTCTGGATCCAATCAGTTTCCTTTCTGGGCCACATTATCTCTATGGATGGAATATCTGTAGATCATGTGAAGACAATGGTTATTCAAGAGTGTCATACTCCATAAAATCATCTAGGAAAATAAAAATTCATGAAAAAAAACTATTCAACACATGATCATGAGTTAGTAGTGGTAATATTTTCTCTAAAGATTTGGGGACATTACCTATATGGAAAAAATGTGAGATATATAGAGATTATAAGAGTTTGAAGTATATATTATCACAGAGAGAACTCAACATGCGACAAAGGAGGTGAATTGAGATACTCAAGGATTACGATTGCACAATACACTCCACCCAGGGAAAGAAAATAAGGTATCAGATGCATTGAGTAGAATAGACCATGGAATTATGAACAAGATGAGAGTTGAAAGGGATCCTATGTTCATTGATCTAGTAAAGAGGGATATGGTAATTATTAAGTAAGGTATCACATCACTACATTATCAAATGGTTGCCCGACCTTCTTTACTAGAGAGAACAAAAAGTTCTCAGGCTGATGATGAGGAGTTTCAAAAGAATATTAAATCAATAAATGATGGGAAGGTGACTGACTTCCCATATGAAGATGGAATTTTGAAATTCGGGAAGAGGATTTGTGTTCCCACTATTCCCAAGCTAAATAGAGAATCATTTGATGATGCTCATAGCTCTAATTTTTCTATACATCTGGGTAGAACAAAGCTGTATCGAGATCTCTGAGAGAACTTTGGGTGGGGCAATAGGAAAAGGGATATTACTGAATATATGTCAATGTTCCTAGTTTGTAAACAAGTGAAGGATGAGAGGAAAAAGTCTAAGGGGATGATGCAACCACTACCCACACCATCATGGAAGTGGGAGAACATTACCATGGACTTTGTCACTAGACTCCCAAGGACATCTAGAGGAAAAAAATGATATATGGGTCATTGTGGATCATCTTGCAAAGACAACTCACTTCATAGAGATTCGAGAGGACTTCTCATTGGATAAACATTCCTATATTTACATAAAAGAAGTGGTAAGGATGTATGGAGTTCCACTCTCTATTGTATATGCCTGTGATCCTAGATCCACCTCGATGTTCTGGAAAAGTATCCAACATTCATTAAGAAATTAATTGAACATTAGTACGACCAATCATCCTTAAACTAATGGCCAATTCTGGAGGACTATTCAGACACTAGAAGAGAGGTTGAGGGCATGTTCAATATAATTCAAATGAGTATGGGACCAACATCTTCCAGAAGTTTAATTCGCCTACAAAAATAGTTTCCACTCGAGCATCCGTATGGAACCATATGAGGCCCTTTATGAGAAAAAGTGTAGAACACCGGTGTGTTGGGATGAAGATGGTGAGAGAAAGCTGCTAAGACCTGAATTGGTTGAGGAAATAGAAGAGAAGGTGAAAACCATTCAGCAACATATCAAGGTATCCCAAAGTCGACAGAAGAGTTATGCGGATAACTGTCGATGATACCTGGAGTTCAAAGTAGGAGACCTTGAATTTCTACGCAAATCTCCATGGAAGAAGGTCATGCGGTTTGGGAAGAAAGGGAAGATAAGGCCTATGTATATCGGCCCCTTCGAGATCCTTGATCGTGTCAAAGCTGTGTCATATCGAATGGAACTTCCACCAACCTTGTCAAACGTACATGATATCTTTCATGTATCCATCTTAAAGAAGTACATACCAGACCCTTGACATATACTCTCTTCAGAGGTGGTATAGTTGGAGGATGATCTTTCATATGAGAAGTAGCCGGTGAAAATTTTGGATTGTATAGACAATGTTCTACACAATGAGAATACTCATCTAGTCTAGGTACTATGGAGAAACCATAAGTATGTAGAGGAATCTTGGGAACTAGAGGAATAAATTAAGGATAAGTACCCCCACGTGATCTTGGCCTAGATTGTAAATGAAATTTCGAGGGCGAAATTTTGTTAAGGAGGATAGAATGTAACAACCCAATATTTTTTTAATAGAAATCACTTTCGTATAAATATGTCATAATCACATTAACTACTAAGTGTTATGGGACCCTTCAAACATATGTTTGTCACTTCTGTGATATGACTTTTAAAAATCTGACATACACAGACGTGATTAGTAAGTTATTTAGAGTCCAATAAGAAAAACGAAATTTTTTGTGTATAGTAACCTACCCTTATGAATAGTAACATACCATTATGAATAGTTATATACACTAATGAATAGTAACCTTACCTATGATAATATATAAATAATATTCAAGTTGAAAGTACGATATACCGATATTTTAGAATAAGTTAATGAATGTTTTAAAACGGGTTTTCGATAATAAATTATGATTTTAATTAAATATTAAATTAATAATATTTAGAAAATAATTTTTGAAAAATGAACATCAATTTTGGAATCTACAAGTAGAAAAATGGTTAGGGTGAATTTTTGGGATTTTTCTGAAATACTTGATTTTTTATTAATAGTAAAATACGGTAATTTACAGTATATATACATTATAAGATAAATTGACTATTCCTAGAATCATGGACGATGTCACCACCATTAATCCGAATTCACATGATAAAATTACTATTCATGGTCATGGGATACTAAATAATACTTGTCTTGTGAAGAAATAATAAATTAATGAGTTTTATATTAAGAAATCCCATCTCTCCTCCACTATAAAAACCCCCTCTCACCCCCACTCCCAATCACTCCTCTCATGCCTTTTTCCTTCTCCAAATTCAGAAAAAATACCCTCCCAACCTCCTCTCCCACGTCCAGAAATCTTTGGTTTCATTAAATGACCAAATACTCTCCCTTAAAGAGGTTCTCAAGGAAGTTTGGTTCAAGAGGTAAATTCCTCTTTTCAATTCTTTGTATTTTTTTTCAAGTTCATTTGTTTTCTTTTTCTATTACCTCTATTTATCCAAATTTTTTAATGACTCCAGTACATTATATGTACTATAATTTTTTCATGATAGTGGAATAAGTTATCATCATCTCCCCATTTTTACCTTCTTTTATACTAGTATCGGGAACGCCATCCGAGATGTGTCAATTTTACACATTCAAGGACAATGATCTTTCGATTTCTATTATCATTCTAAATTCTGGTATTGAAACCATTATTTATATGGTTTAAACAGATTATTATATATAATATAATCTAATTAAGATTCTGTAATCCCATTTTTCAAATGGTGTTTGGTTAAATAGACAAATGAGTTCGTTGTAATCAAAACTCTCAAATTAACCAAAACCATTATCAGTAAAGTTCTATATGATAATTCATCCTCATTCCATGTAACCAAGTTTTATAAATGAACTATAACACCTATTTATGATCATAAATAATATATAATTTAAATTCTGGAGTTTTACATTCATTCCACATACTTAAAAACAAGTGATCTGTAGATGAAAATAAAGAAAATGAACACTCTGAAGCAACGAAATTCAATACAATAACATATCAATAAGAACATAAATAAACTAACATGAATTATGTTAAACTGAATACATGTATAATAGGTTCTTAATGAAGTTATTGATATATATAATTTAATATTCCAGGATCATAAGTACAAGATCGAAACATGTTCGGAGTTATGGTAAGTGGTTTTCCACCCGAACATCCATTTTCATTCGGGATACTTTCATTGTCTAATTACCTCAATGAAAATATTATGTACTCATAATATATTCTGTGTGTTTATCATATATATTTGTAAAAACCATAACCCTTCCTTATTTTATAGATATTTACACATTTTTTAAAGGAAGTTTCAATGTTGTTTCCAAAATACAAGCCTCATCCAAGGGAATTTCTCAAATTCTTTCCTATTTTCAAGGGCAATCTATGACCTATTTTTGGAAACCTTTATCATTATAAAACCAATAATTTTATTATTAAAATTCTATTGTACCCCATATCTGGTTTAAAAAAAATATTTTCTCCAAAAGAACTCGTCTTTTCAAAATAAAATAATATTTATCTCAAGAATTGTTTAATGATTTTATAAGAGTGTTTTCGTCTTATTGAACACTCTTGTTGATTCCATGGTATTATTTGCTTTAATAATCTATGAGTTCTTCTACCATATTTTATTTAATGGATATGAGAAACTCTATTGTTGATGATCTATCCTAAAACCATTCACCATATTATTCCGAATGGTTAGTTTTTTATGTTAGATGAATGTGAAACGATATTTACATTTCATATGATAGTTTCAATGTGAATGTATTTATTTTTTATGTTTATAACTGCTCATATGAGGAATGCATTGGATTTATTATGTGATGGGTAGGGCACGATATATCCCCTTGATGCATAGGTAGTTCTCATGAGACAAATAGACGTGTAATTGGATGATGCCTTTACCAATGTGATATGGATTTTGGATGAGGCCTTAATCATTAGACGTCTTGGTTGTGGCCTTGAAAAAATGTTTCAGAATGCATGACATTATGCATTCCATCATTATGAGTTCAGATACTGATATTTCATGTGGTTATTCGATTAGTATAATACCCATGATTATATTTTATTATGGCATTATTTACTCATCTCATTTTCCTTCCATAATGTGTTCAAGTTTATTATTAAAGGAATGTGTTTTCAATTATGCACCACGTCTTATGTTTATATTATCTTCCTTAGTATTCCTTAGTCTTACTGAGAATTTGAGCACACCCCTTTCTTTTGTATCATTTTTTTCATGACAAGAAGAAGTATATTATGAAGGACATACAGAAATAACCTAGGAGTTATCGGTGTTGTCTAAGGAGTTTCCACATTGTATTTCTCTACATGTTGTAATATTTAACTAATGTATGAATCTTGTTTCCAATAATATTAACTACTCAGTCGTTCCGGTTTCATATTCCTTTTTTGTATGCCAACGTAATCAAGCAAGGCACCAGCTCTAGGAAACTAGGGTCGGTTCCTTACACTGACTCTCTCAGGAAGCCCTTAATCGTCAATTCCCACTTTAGTCTACTTCTCTAGGTTCACACAACCCTGAGCAGTGCAGTCGTGCGTAATCGACTCACAGCATCCCTAAGTTTGTTCATAAACTACATGGTTAATAGATACGATACATCAAAAGAATATAAACAATAGTAAATACATGAAATCAATTATATCAAGGCAGGAAATCAACGCAACAAGGTCTGCCTCACTGGCAACCTAAGCCAAACGGTGATAAACAACCGAAACAAGGGAAGTACCCATGGGGTAATCCTAAAACATTCTCACAAAGAATAATAATTCATCTAATAGCCATAACCATACATGCAATATATAGTAGATAATAATTCAGTTTCAAAACCCTAACCCGAGATAACCGATACATGGGTATCCGACACTTTTTCAAAAAAACTCAAAGACATTCAACGTAAAGAAGCAAACCACCTACCTTAATCCTGGGAGATCGATATACTTGATCCTTGGCCAGAGAATCATCCTAGAATGGATTAGATCTAAAAAACATCTAAAACGTTCAACCTTGGATAACTATCATAAGAAAAACCATCAAGTTACACGCATAAAGAAGAACCAAGAACCCACCGTTGCAATTCTATTGCAACCGATAATGTTCGATTCGGATAACTGGTGATGGATCAGTGGCTCAGAGAAGATCAGCGGCCACACCCTTTCTCTCGGTCGATGAATCTAGAGAAGAAGACGTTTTAGAGGTTAATACGTAACCTCCGACTGTTTAATGAAAAAAAATGTACACGACGTGTACTTCAAAAATTTCCAGAAACTCCTCTTTTTACAAAAACTCCAGAAAAAGGAAAAATATACCTTAAATAAAGGTCTATGTTCTTACTAAAAAAATATCATAAATATAATATATAGTTACAGATCTATCATAATGGCCACCATAAGATGTTGAAGGAGAATATTGAACAATCATCGTTTCATGAGGTAGTAGTTCGCCGTCCATAGAAACAGTATGTTCTTTACCAATTAGACTATGGTTTGTGTAAAATTAGTCTGAATAATTCTCATAACAAAAACATATTATATTTAATATACTTATTTTTTAAAATATAATTGAATAAACCAAGTTTATGGGTATGTATAATGAAAATAAAAGAAAGAGTCTTGAGGGAAGACATTACCTCAAATCGGGTAACTCCTTTTGATTTAAGCTAAAAGACATTATTTAATGGGATTATGCATAATGTAAGGATTATAAGAGGAAGTTAAAGATTTTGGTAGATTATTTTTACAGTGGATGGATAAGACAATGGGGATTTATAGGTGAGAGTAAGGGTTATAGGTGGTGTCCTTTTATAAGAGGGAGGAGGGGCACTTTTGGAATATTTGAATGTATTATTTTATTATTAATTGATTCAAGATTTATAATGACACAAAAGTGATATATTTGTAATATAAAATATGTATGGGTCTAAATCCTCTCATACAATGGGTTTTAAAAAAGATGAGGTCACAAAAGTAACCTTATCTTTTATATTTTACACTTAGGAAATTTATTTATCTTTTATAATGTCTTCATGTATATTCATAATATTTTGTTACCATAGTTACTATAAAATTAAAAGAGACCCAAAATGGATCATTAATGAAAATTTAAACTTCATATATGTCGGATGGACTAATTATAGATTTTTTGGACTATTATATTATTTAATAAAATAATAATTGATTTAAAAACACATTTATGCCAATTTTTATACTATTCATATATTGAATTTTAAAAACTCTATAACAACTTTATTGAATCGAACTAACTTCATTTATTAAAATATATCAAGTCATACCCATCTATAAAATTCGTGTATGAAATAAAAAGTTTCAAAATAAATTTATTTTAATATTTATAATCTCATTTATTTAAATCCTTCATTAATAAGGTAACCAATACATCAACATTGTGTCATAAATATATTTATTAATTTTATCTCTATAAATTATAAATAAAATACCATGATGTAGGAAATATTTTTATCATTCTAATTATTTTTTATTGTTGAATATATCACATATATAACCGAATATAAAAATTGTTTTAGTAAACAACACATGTTTAGGTTATATTTTATTTAACTTGAAATTAAATGTAATTAAATGTCATTTTCACACACAAGTGGCTCCATGGGGTCCTAAAATCTATCCATAGATGACCATGGTTATAGATATCTCATTTAATAGGGTTATTACTTGTTTTATGGTACGTTAATATTATTATAATATTATTTTTTACCCATATTTACCAGATTTCCCCTTTAACCATAGTAAGGAAAATATTTACTGATGTTATTATTCTTATTGTATAAAAATAAAAGTTATGTATTCACACAATATATACATCATGATCCTAAATATTCAATCCATTTTTTCTAATTGAAAACATAGAAGATTCAAATATTAATTTAAAATTAATTCCCTTTTTCCAAACAAAAAAGTGTGTTTTTAAGAAGTAAAAACTACAAAAATATTGACTTGTGTTTATGTAAAAAATTCAGAGTGAAATTACTTCAAATAATCAACATATGATTAAATAATAAATATATGACCTAATTACACTTTAAAACAAAATAAATGTACTATATAATCATACAAATAAACTAGATTAAAAGTCAGTTTTGACTTAAAATGTTGTATTATTCACTATTTATTAAAAAAAATGAACTTTATTAAAAAAACAACAAAAATTTAACCATTGTAAATATTTATGTCTCACTTATAAATAGGAAGTTTTTTTTTCAAGTATAACATATTAAAGTGAAAAAACTATATTTAAAATGGATTTTCTATCAAGAGGCTCTACAACAACCTTTTTAAAATATTAGACTATTTATTCTTAAAATTGATTTCCTTCTCAATATAAGAATCTAAAATTTATTAAATAAATGTATAGACAATTAGAAAACATGTATATTAATGTTTTAGTTTGTTTTTTCATTCCAATAAATACAACGGTTAGGCGTTATCTACCAATAAAATAATATTTTGTTACTACTTTTCAGTATGACTCAGCCTTGTGTGCAATATGAGTTTTTGGAAAAACCAAATATTGTGTGTCGGGTACACCATGGTATATAGTATCGCTTTTAAAATTAAATTAATATTTAATTCAAAAAAAATAATAAATATCAATTATCATATTATTTATTTACCTGGGATGTTACAACCTTCCCCCCTTTGGGAATTGGGCCCCTGTAATTCTATTCACTTATCAAATAAGTGGGGGTATTTATCCCTATGGGAATTTTTAGATTCCCATGATGCCTCTTCAATCATATTGTTTTTTTTAAACCATTACCTGATGGATTACCTTATTCCACAACACTTTCTCTCTATTGTCAAGAATCTAGACAGGTTGTTCCTCATAAGAAATATTCTCTTCCAGCTAAACTACATCTAGACTCAAAATGTGGGATTGATAGGGAATGAATTTTCTTAACATCGAATCATAAAAACCACCATGTTCCTAGGATAAATTCAGAGGTAAATTAACATGGTAACCAACTGATTGAACATTCACCAAAACTTCACAAGGTCTAATGTACTATGGGCTCAACATCCCCTTCCTACCAAAACACATCACACTTTTCCATGGTGAAACATTGAGAAACAAATGATCACCTACCTCAAAAGAAAGTTCCTTTTACCAGTTATCCAAATTTTTTTCCTACTCTGAGCTATCCTCATATGTTTTTGAATCAACTAAGCTTTCTTTGCCATATAGTTACCAATTTATGTCCCATCTATTTCCACTCACCAACTTCATCCAAAAAATATTGAGTTCAACAATGGTTCCCATATAATGCCTCAACTGGAGCCATATTTATACGAGAATAAAAATGGTTATTATATGAAAAATCATCAAAAGAAAGATATTGGTACCAATATCCTTGGTAATCCATTGAAGAAGCATGTAGTATATCATTTAATGTCTAAATTGTTCTTTATGACTGCCCATTTGATTGAGGATGAAAATATATAATTATATTTAATTGAGTACCCAATGTCTTTTAAATTTCATTGATATTGTTAGAAGTGAAATTAGGATCACGATCAGATACAGTGGAGAGGGGAACTCCATGTAACCTACCTATCTCCTTAACATACAATCGAGAAAATTGTTCAAGAGAAAAATTATCTCGAATAAAAATGAAATTAGAAGATTTAGTCAATCGATCAATTATAAACGAGATTGAATTATTACCTAGAGATGTCTTCGATAATCACATAATGAAGTCCATGTATATATCTTTACATTTACACTTTGAAATAGGAAAAGGATGAAGCATCCCCTTTCGTAACATCAATTCTTCTTTAACCTGATTAAAATTTAAACACTTCACAGAAAAGTCAATAATATCTATTTTCATTCCATCCTACCAGTAATGCTCCTAATGATCACAATACTTCTTAGTACTACAAGGATTAACTAAAAACAGAGAACTATGATCTTCACATAAAAACACATTCATTAATTTTGAATCAAAAAAGAAAATATAATATCATCCCAAACCTCAAAAAATAATCTTTATCAATTTTAAATTCACATAGCATACCCTTCTGAACCAACTCTACCTATTTTTGCAACTCACTATCTTCCTTCTGCACTTACTTAATTCTGTCTGATGGTGATGATTTCACTGACATCTAAAACAAAACTGAGGAATTTCTGACACCAAAAACTTCCAATCCAAAATTCATTAGATCATTAACCAAAGTATCTAATTTCATATGTAACATGGTTAATGTAGCCTTACTTTTTTCTCAAATCATTGACCACATTATTTACTTTTACAGTATAGTAATGAATTTTGCAATCATAATACTTGATTAAATCAAGCCATCTCATCTATCTCATGTTCAATTATATTTTAGTGAATATATACATTAAACTATTTTGGTCAGTATATACTTCACATTTTACTCCATTAAGATGATGCCTCAAAAATTAAAAATTAAAATAGCAGCGGCTAATTCCAAATCATGTGAAGGGTAATATAACTAATGATGTTTCAACTAACGTATTGTATAAGTAATTAACTGATCATATTTCATTAGGACAAAACAAATTCCATTCAACTAAGAATTGTTGTTGATGAAAAATTCAACATCTCTTGATGGAAATTTAAATCCAAGAAAACTAATAATATCAGTTATATTTGTGGTTCATGGCCATTATTCAAAAAATTTCTTTACCAAGCTCAACAGTTACGCAATTTTTTGAAACAATATTACATTGGAATGATATTTTTGTAACCAAAACTCACACATGATGAATTTCCCATACAATTTCGTTTCTGTTAACAAATGAAAGAGAACCCTTAAATTGATTTCATGTTCCTTTTTACTTTTTGAATATACCAAAATGTCATCAATAAAAACAACCATAGACATATCCAAGAACTCATGGAAAATTATATTCATAAGATCCATGAATGAAGCAGGTTCATTGGTTAACCCAAAATGCATAACTAAAAAATCATAATGGACATATATAGTATGAAATGATGTCCTCCAAATGTATGCTTCTTTTACATTCAACTGATGGTACCCCAATCTCTTTTCAATCTTATAAAAATACAGAGCTTTCTAGAGCTGATCAAACAAATCCTTGATTTGAGGAAAATTATACTTTTTCGTAATAGTGATATTATTCAAGGCAGTATAATCAATTAAAATTCTTATTGAACTATATTTTTTTATCAACCAGGACTCAAGCACCCTATAGTGATATGCTAGGTCAAATGAAACCTTTATCTAATAACCCCCATAATTGTTTCTTTCACTCTAAAAGATCAATTTGAGCCATTCGATAAGGGGATCTTGAAATTGGAATAGCACCAGGAACTATGTCAACAATAAATTCAACATCCCGATCAGGTATAATACCAGGAAACATATCAGAAAAAATATCAAGATACTCAGTTACTAAAGGCACATCATTAATCTGAACAGTTCTTCATTTTCCTCAATATGTTAAATGTAACATTAATTTCCATCTTTCACTAGTTTCTTAGCTTCTTGATATGTTATCTTGTATAGGGGTTCATTCATGAACACAAACTGAAAGTATTTTTGAAAAGAAACCTATTTTGATCTACAATCATTCATATCATTGTAAATAGAATGAAAATACATTCCCAAAATAACATGAAACTATACTAGATGAAAAAAAAGGTTTTCTGGTATATTCTATACACATATAAGGATATGAAGATTACTATAATTTTTTTGCCTCAATATTTCACCCAGGTGTTTTTAACACAAGTTTATGAATCAAATCTAGAGATGTAATTCCTAATTTACTTCAAAAATATCTCATAAATTACTGAATGTGTAGATCCTAAATAAAACAACACATTGTCATAATTTGAAAAAACAAACAAAGTACCAGATAAAAAATCATTTGAGGTTCTCACATCAACTTTAGTAGTATAAAAATATTTTCCCCCACCCTTCTGCTTTTGATCTTTCTTCTTTCCACCCTTGGTAATAAACTTTGGTCACACATTGGCATAATTCCCGAACTCTATAAATATATAACATCTTACCACAATATTTTCATTTCCTTCTTGATCATCTTGATTATAGGTATGAACAATATGACCAGTATTACCTCACTTGATGAACATTCCATTTTTTGGGACACATTATTTAGGATTCTTTTTAACACACTTCTCATAAGATGGAAATTTAATTTTCTTACCTTCACGATTATTTGATGAATAATTTACCTTTTCCTACCAACTAGACCTATTATATTTCTTGCACTTCTAGAACACTTGATCAATAGAAAACTCAATTTCTACTCTCTTAGAACAACTGACCAGTTTCTCATTACTTTTGAATTCACGATATGATAATTTTCATCGATATAGCGACATCAAACCTGAGTAAAATCGATTTATCATAATATCATGTTCCTAGATGAAATTTGGATCATAACTTTCAAGTCGAGTGAAATTTTTTCACCAAAAGACAATGATTCATCCTCCCTCCTCAATTCCATGAATTTTTTTTTCTATCCTAAGTAAAATAGAATTGGAAAATAATTTCCGAGAAACATAACATTGAATTCCTCACAACCAAGAGCATCAATCTCCTCACTGTCCCTATTATATTTATCCATAAAGAATCACTAGTATGCTTTTCCTTAAAAATGATAACCAATAAGACTGACCTTTTCATTGTCTATACAACCCCTGACATAGAAAATATTTCGAGTTCATTCATCCACCCATCATCGACGATAGGGTTAGATGATATTTTGAATGATAGGAGATGTCGCCGCATGAAATTCTCCACTATAGAAATTTTCCTCTAGGGTTGATATAGTTGATCTCATGCATGTATACAACCACCATTTATTTTTTGGGCCTAATGCAATATTATTATTACTAACTATTCATTTCTGATTCCAACAATCACAGGATGCTGATTTTGAAGGTTATTCTCCTCTGTATGCCTTCGCAACACTGTTGCCCTATTTCCTATACGGAAGAACATTCTAAACAAATATATCTTTGACAAAGAAACATGGTAATATTCAAATGATATATGAGTTCAATTTGACCATAATTTAATGATCATTTATGGATATTATTTAAAAAATATCATAACTCGTAATGTTATCTAAACTGACCTTTGATACCAACTATAAGGACATATCCTTGAACATTTCATAATCTTGAATTAAATTAACAATTCACATTGAGGAAATTTTTAGGTTTTGAGCTTTACAGAATTAGTTCATAACTTATACATAACAACTTGAATATTACATGTAGATACTTTTACTCTATATACTATTTTTCCAATAAAAATAAACGCTAAAAAAGAAACATCTTTAGTTCTATTACTTTTCATTGATCCCATCCATGAACCTATTCCACTTTGAGTCCTATCAAAAACATTTCAAAACATGGGATGCACATAAAAATATCAGTATGGGATACATAAATAATAAAAACTATTAGTTTTCAAAAAAACAGGTAAACCACGATTACTTTTTCATAATGTAATACATTTCAATATTAGAGAAGTTGCTAAATCACTTCATGAATATAAGCACACTGCTTACAATTTATTTTTTAACCAAAATATTACCATAAAACCCATAGAATAAACATATAACATATAAAGGTAAACATGAAAAATAATCATACTTAAATGGAATAACCATTCAGTTTACTTCCACAAATAATTCATAAAAATGGAATAACCATACATCTGACTTCCATACCCAATTCATTGGAGGTTATAATTTAACTAACCGTCTTCAGTTTATGACAGAACCACATCTTATTTGTTTTATCATGCAACCACCTGTCAAATGTCCATGTACCATTACACAATCATAACACATAAAATTGTAAAAATATCAACATTTTTCAAATCACAAGATATAATTTCAATATATTGAAATAATAAATCCATTTAAAAAACCATTTTCAATAAAACAACACTCAAAAGTTAATAAGGGATTTATTTTCCTATTAAAAACATTAAGGGTTATAGAGAAAACTAAATAACAATTATGGCGGCAGAGACATCATCACCATTGCAAACGTTAAAAAAAATACTTTTGTTGTTTAGTAAAATTCTTCATAGAAAAAATATTCCCTTTGAATGAAAGTAAATGTAAAAGGGGTTTCAAGAACAACATGTAAAAGAATGAGGGGTACATTAGCAAAACATGCCCCAATGAAAGGAAATTGAGACAATGTCCCTTACCTCTTGTCTCACCTAATTTGTTCATTAATTTCTTTCCTGATTAATAAAGGAAAGTTAATTGATTCTTTCGTCAGAACCATTTTCATGATTATTATTCATATTATATCACTTATTAAATTTCTATAACTTTTAGTTACTTTTTTTATTTCCTATGGGATATTTTTATAATGTTCAGATCTTAAGTAAAAAAATAAACTTGTTATAATTATAAATTGTCCATGTGGTCAAAAGTACATTATCTTTAGATTGAAATTAATTATTTTGATATCATATATATTATATATATCCAGTATATATGAATTTATAATAGAATATATCATTTGGATATAAGAAATGAAATGCACAGTTCATGGAGATAGTAAGTCATACGCACGCTTGGATGCTAATTTTATTTCGTTTTCATATTGAATGGACTGAAAAATAAATTATAAATAGGTATATTATAATTCAAGTATAATATCAATGTTATAGATGTTACATAAGTTCATTAATTATGTTATTTATACATTCCATGTATAGCATGAACGAGTCATATTACTTTGAGAGGGCGGTAATCTGCACTTCCTCAAATGAAATTATCTTATTTATACAACATGAAAAGAATAATTGTATGTTCTAAATGAGAATTAAAGAATAATAAAGATAAAATAAATATCATATAAATAATATATAAATACTTTTCTCTCATAATTTCCACCATAAGTGTTGGTAGAATAATATTTAACAATCATGGTTTTGTGAGGCAATAGTTCGTCCTAAAAAACTGTATGTTTAATAACCATTAGATAGAGGTGTGTATAAGTATAGTTAAAATAATTATTATTAAAACAACATAGTATATTTAAAATACTGGATTTTTTATAAAATAATTGAATAAATAGATTTTAGGTGGTTGTAGAAGGAAAATAAAAGAAAAAAATCATGAGTGAAAACATTACCACAAATTGGGTAACTCCTTTTGATTTAAGCTAAAAGGACTTATTTAATTTCCCTATTCATAGTGTAAGGATTCAAGGAGGAAAGTAGGTATGTTGGGAGAATTTTTTGGTAGATTTTTGTAGAGCCAAGAGGGATTGAGAGGTGTGAGTAAGGGATAGAGGTGGTGTCCTTTTATAAGAGGGGGGACGGGAAATTTAGGAATTTTTGAGAGTATTATTTTATTATTAATTTTTATTTGATTTCTAATAACACAAAAGTATATATTTCGATGATTAGATGTGGATAGGTCATAATCCTATCCGAAAATGGGTTTTAGAAAACTTAGGTAATAAAATTTACCTTATCTTTTAGCTTTAACCCTTAGTGAACTTATTTAACTTTTGCCAGGTCTTCTTGTATATTCATAATATATAGTTACCATATTTACAATATAATGCCCAGGGTCCCAAAAAATTGGATCCTTAATGATATTTTAAACAACATATATGTTAGTTGGATGAATAATAGATTTTTAGTGATGTTATATCATTTAATAAAATATTAATTGATTTAAAAACTCATTTTTGTCAATTTTTATACCATTCATATCATGACTTCTTAAAAATCCCCAAAAAATATTATTTATTCTAAAAAACTTCATTAATTTCAATATAGCAAGTAATAAACCTCAAAAAAAATTATGGAATAAAAAGATTCAATATAAATTTATTTTTATATTTATTATATTATTTATTTAAATCCTTCATGAATAAGGTAATCACTACATCAGAGTTGTTTCATAGATAAAATTATTTATTTTATGCCTATAAATTATAAATAAAATAACATGATGTAGGAAATAATTTTATATTTCTAATTGATATTTATAGTAGAATATATTACTAATATAACACCATATAAAAATTGTTTTATTATAAGATAGATGTTTAGGTTATATTTTCCTTTACATTAAATCAAACCTAATTAAATGTCATTTCCACACACAAGTGGGTCAATGGGGTCCTAAAAACGACACAAGGATGTCCATGGTCAGACATATCTCAAAAAATAGGGTTCATACATGTTTAAGGGTAATTTAATATAATTTTATTTCTATTTTTTACCCTTATTTACAAGATTTACTCTTTAACCAGGGTAAATAAAATATTTACTGAAGTTTCTATTAATGACGTCTAAAAATAAAATATAACTATTTACAAAATTTGGACCTTCTGATTCCAAATAAAAATTCCATTTTTCCAAATTCCAAACAATAAATTTTTAGAAATTAATTTAAACTTAATTCTCGTTGTCCCCACCAAAAAGCATGTTTTTATGAAATAAACTACCAAAAGATTGTCATGTATTTATGTCCAATTTAAATGTGAAATTATTTTCATAGACCAACATTTGATTAAATTATGAAAATATAATCCAATTTCACATTAAAACAAATTAGAAAGAAAATAAAATCATCTAAATAAAGTATATTTAAAGACGGTTATGACATAAAATGCAATATTTTCACTATTCATTAAAATTGTACATTATCAGAAAAATAACAAATATTTACCCGATGTAAATATTATTTTCCCACTTATAAATAAGAATTTTTTTTTCAAATGGATCATATTAAAGTGACAATAAATATATTTAAAAAGGGTTCGTCGTCAAAAGGTGATAAAAGATCCTTTAAAAAATTTAGAGTATTTAGGCTTATAATTGGTCTCATTATCATTTTAAGCATTTATATTTATTGGATAAATGTAAAGACATTTAAAAAACTTTTATAATCATGTTGTAGTTATTTCTGATCATTCCTACCAATAAAATGGCTATGTGTTGACAACCATTTAAAAATATATTATGTTATTGGTTTTCGGTATGACTCATAATTTTGTGCTACATTAGATTTTAGATAAACCAATTGTTACATGTCAGGTAAGACATCGAACATAGCATCTCATTTAAAGTAAAATTAATATTTTATTCACAAATATTAATAAATATGAAAATATCATATTCGTTATTTACCTGGGATGTTAAATCCTTCCCCCCTTTTGGAAATTACGTCCCAGCTATTGTATTCACTTATCAAATATGTGGGGGTATTTATCCCTCATAGAATTTTTATATTCCCATGCGGTCTCTTCAATCAAATTGGTTTTTCAAAAAACCATTACCTGATTGATTACCTTATTCTATAACACATTTTATCTATGTTCTTGAATCTGGACGGGTTGTTCCTCATAATAAAGATTTACTTCCAACTGGAAAACCTCTAGACACAAAACAAGGTATGGATCTAGAATATACATTCTTAACATTGAAACATGAAAAACATTGTGTATCTAGGATAAATTTGGTAGTAATGACACTATGTAAGAATCTGATCCAACATTCTCTAGTATTTCATAATGTCCAATGAACCGTGGACTCAACATCCACTTATTTAACAAAACACATAAAACTTTTAATTAGTGAAACTTAACGAAAGACATGATCACCTACCTCAAAATATAGATCATTCCACCAATTATACACATAACATTTCTACCTACTCTGAGCTTTCCTCGTCTATTTCAATATCAACTGAACTTTATTTTCTATCCCTTCTACTAATTATGGTCCCATCAGTTTACTATCATATACTTCATCAAAAAAAAGAAGATAGAGTTCGACACCACTTCCACTATAATTTGTCAAATGGATCCATCTTTATACTAGAATGAAAACTATTATTATAAGAATATAGAACCAAAGAAAGATCTTTGTCCCATAATCCTTGGTAATCCATTGAAGAAGCACGTATCATATCTTACAATGTATGAACTGTTTATTCTGACTTCCCATCTGATTAAGGATGAAAAGATGTACTGAAATTTAATGTAGTACTCAATGACTTCTGAAGGCCCTTTCAAAAGTTATATGTGAAACTAGGATCACTATATGATACAATATAGAGGGGAACTCCATGTAACATGACTATCTCTATAACATACAACTGAGAAAGCTGATATAGAGACAAAGTATCTCTAATAGGAATGAAATGAATACATTTAGTCAATCAATCAACAATAACTCAAATTTTATTCTTACCATGATATGTCTTCGGTAATCCCATCAAACATCCCATGGATATATTCTCATATTTCTAATCTGAAATTGGGAATGGATAAAGCATCCCTTTTGGTAAATACCATTTGAATTTAACCTATTTAAGAGTTAAACACTTCACAGTAATGTCAGCAATATCTCTTTTCATTCCATCCCAGTAGTAATACTCCCAAATATCTCTGTACATCTTAGTACTATCAGGATAAACTGAAAACTAATAACTTTGAGGTACACATAACAAATATTTCATTAAATATGAATCACAAGGATGACATAATACCTTCAAAAAATACAAAACGCAATCTTTATCAATGTTAAATTCATGTAACATACTCATCTGAACCAACTCTACCTTTTTATGCAACTCACTATCTTCTTTCAGTGATTTTTTAATTCTTTCTAACAGAGATTATTTCACTAACATCTGAAACAAAATAGAGAAATTTCCTACACCAACAACATCCAATCCAAAATTCCTCAAATCATTTACCAAAGGATCTCATTTCACACATAACATGGTAAAGGTTGCTTTATATTTTCGACTCAGAGAATCATCCACTTTATTTTCTTTTCCCGGATGGTAATGAATCGTGCAATAATAATCCTTGATTAATTCCATCCATCATTTATGTTTCATGTTCAATTAATTTTGAGTCAATATATACTTCAAACTTTTATGGTCAGTATATATTTCACATGTTACTTCATACAGATAAATTCTGCAATGTTTTTATCAAAAACAACAGCAAGTAATTCTATATCATTTTATGGGTAATATAACTCATGAGGTTTCGACTGACGTGAGGCATAATCAATTACCTTATCATTATGCCTTATGACACCACCAAATTCTTTCACTAAATCATCACTATAGACAAAAAATTCACCATCTCTGGAAGGGAATGTCAATACTAGAGCATCCACCATTCTTCTTTTCAATTCCTAAAAACAATTATCACATTATTTTGACTAGATGAACTTGAAACCCTTTCAAGTTAACTTTGTCAGTGGGATAGAAAAATGTCAATCATTCTCAACAAACCTAATGTAATTGCCTTTCAAACCAAAAAAACTGTGAATCTCAGTTATATATGTGGGTCTTGTTCATTCTTAAACAACTTTTCTTTTAATGGATACACAATTAATCCATTTTATGAAACAATGTGTCCATGGAATGGAATATATTGTAACCAAAACCCACACATGATAAATTTCTCAAAAAATGTAATTTTTTTATGTTTTTCAAGACAACCATTAAATGACTTTCAAGTTTCTATTTAATTTTGGAATATTCCAAAATGTCATCAATAAAAAAAACCACAAAATTATCCAGGAACTCATAGGAAATTCTATTCATAAGATCCATGAATACAACTTGTGCATTGGGTAACCCAAATGGCATAACTACAAATTCATAACGTTTATATCTTGTATGAAACATTGTCTTTGGAATGTTTTCTTCCTTTTCCATCAATTTATGGTACCCTAATCTCAAGTCAATCTTCGAAAAATACTGAAATCCCTAGATCTAATCATACAAATCATCGATATGAAGAAAATGAAATATGTTCTTTATAGTGATATTATTCAAGGATCTATAATCAATTAAAAGTATCATAAAACCATCATTATTTTTAACAATCATGAATGAAGCACCCTACAGTGATGAGATAAGTTGAATAAAACCTTTATCAAATAGCTCATGTAATTGTTTATTTAAATATAAATGTAAAATTTGAGCCATTAAATAAGCGTGTTTTAAAACTGGATTAGAATTAGGAAATAAGTAAACAGTAAATTCAACTTCTGGATCAGGTATAATACCATTCAACTCATTAGGAAATACATCAAGATTCTCATTTACTACCGGCACATCATTAATCTAAACAGTTCCTATGTTTTTAGTAGTATATACATGGTTACATTGACTTCCATCTTTCACAATTTTTCGAGCTTCTTGATATGTTATTAGAGATAAGGGTTCATTCATGTACACAAAATATAATCCATTCTAAAAAGAAATCACATTATCTCTTTAGTCAATCTTAGCATGTTAAAAAAATCCAATCTATTCCTATCATTAAATCAAACTCTACTAGACTGAAAACAAAAAGATATTCAAGTAAATTCATTCCACAAATTATAATAGGAATATTATTATAATTTATTTTTACCTCAATATTTCCCCTTGATGTTTTTATAACATTTTTTGGATTCATATCTTGACATGGAATTCCCAATTTTCTAGAAATCTTCTCAGAAATGAATGAATTTGTAGATCCTTAATCAAACAACACATTGACATGATTTTAAAAAAGAAAGTACTTGATACCAATTAATTTGCAGGCACCGCATCAACCGTAGTAATAGAAAATTATTTTTCCCCACCCTTCTTCTTTTGATCTTACTGGTTTCCACCCTGGGAAATAAAAATTGGACACACATTAGCAAAATTCCCAATCACATTGAAACTAAAACATATTACCGATGGATTTTAATTTCTATCTTGATCATAATTCATATAGTTATGAGAAATATATCCAATCATTACACACCAGAAGCACATTCTATATTTTGAGATACATTCTCCAGGTTGCTTTTTACCACACTTCCCACAAGTTGGAAATTCAATTTTCTTACCTCTAATCTTTTTTTATTAATGTTTTCCATTTGACTTCGAACTAAAAATATTTTGTAGCGTGCTCTCATGGAACACCTGATCATCAGAAAAATCCATTTCTACCATCTCAGAACTTCTTAAAGGATTATCATAGAAATTGAATTCATTAGAGGGTAATTATCTTCGATATCATGGCTTCAATCTTGAGTAAAACTATTTTATTTTACTATCAAAATCATAGATAAATTTTGGATCATACCATGCCAGTTGAGTGAACTTTTTTCGTAGGCAGCCACTGATTCGTCCTCCAGCCTCACTTCCATGTAATGTTTTTCCATCCTAAGTTGAAATGACTTAAAAAAATATTCCCCAAGAAACATTCCATTGAATTCGTCCCATCCAAGAGGATCAATCTCCTCACTTTCGTTGATATTTTTAACCATCGACCACAATTGATCATCATCTTCTTAAAACAATAAAAAAAGACTATCCTTATGATTTTCTATACATCCCATGACATCAAAAATTTGTTCTAGTGCTTTGGTGAACCCTTCACCTTCAACATGTTCATATGATCCTCTGAATGATGGGGGATGGTGCCTCATGAAATGCTCCACTATTGACATGTTACTATAGAGTTGATATATTTGATATTGTGAATGTATACCAACACCATTTATATCCTGAGTCAACTGCTCCATTAGTACACAAAAACGTTCAGTTTCGATTCCAACCATATCAGGATGCTGATTGCGAAGGCTATTCTTCTACATATGCCTTCCCAAAACTACTGCCCTATTTCCTCTGCAGAAGACCATTTTTATCAAATATATCTTCTAAGAAACAACATTGTAATCTTCAAATTCTATATCATTTTAATTTTACCTTAATCTAAAATTCATTTATAGATATTTTTTAAAAATATCTTACCTCCTAATGTTAACTAAAGTGACCTTTGGTACCCACTTTAAGGTCCTAGCCTTAAACATTACATAATCATGAATTATGTTAATAATTCACATTAAAGATCTTTTCACGTTTACAGATTTAGTGAATTATGTCATAACTTATACATAACAACATGAATTTTACATTTATACACTTCTAATTTGTATCTATTTTTTTAGATAATATAAACTCTTAAAATAAAGGAACATGATTATTACCATGACTTTCCCTTGATCCCATCCTTGACCATATTCCAATTTTAGTCAAGTGTGAAACATTTCAATTAATTGTGATGAGTATAAAAAGCTCTATAAGTGATACTTAAGGAAGGAAAACTATTAGATTACAAAAAAAAATTTAAACCATGATTAATTTATCATAATGTAATATTATTCATCATTAGAGAAGTAGAAAAAGGACTTCACTAAATATAAGCTCATTGCATAACCTTTTTTTTGTAACCAAATTTTTACCATAAATCCCATAGAAGAAACATATAGAATATAAAGGTAAACATGGGACATAGGCATACTTAAATAGAATAACAATTCAGACGACATCCACAAATCATTCTTACAAATAAAATGCCCAAACGGCCTACTATCATACCCAATGCATTGGAGGTTATAACATAACCACCTATCATTGGATTATCACAGAACCACCCTAAATTTGATTTATCATGTAACCACCCCTCAAATGTCCAAGTACCATTAAATAATCATAACACATAAAATATTGAAAATATCAACATTTTGCAAAGACACGATATCATTTAAATACGTTGAAATACTAAATCCATTTCAAAAATCATTTTCAATAAAAATACACCCAAAAATGAATAAGGTATTTCTTTTAATTTTAAAAAAATTGATGCTTATAGGGGAATCTAAATAACGATTATGGAGGGGCTAAGGTCATTTTCAACACAAATGTTAAAAAATTTCCTTTTTTCTTTTAGTAAAATGCATCATTGAAAAGATACTCCCTTTGAATGAATGCAAAAGAAAAATGGGTTTATTATACACCATGGAAATTAATGAGGTGTATATTATCAAAACATGCCCCAATTAAGGGAGATTGAGATGCAGTCCCTTACCTTGTGTCCGACATGATTCTTTGTTTATTTAATTTTCTAAAAAATAAACTTATGTTAATTTATAATTGATTCAGATCCTTTTTAAAAATTATTATTGTTTTTATATCACCTATTACCTTGATATAATAATTAGTTAATTATTTTTAGTTCAAATCTATCATTTTGTTGATGTTCAAGACATAAGTCAAAAATGACCTTGTTATAATTATAAATTGTCCATGTGGTAAAAATTTCACTATCTCCAGAATGAAATTCAGGATTTAGATATCACATATATCTAGTATATATATATTCATAATAGTTCATAGAATTTGGATATAAGAAGTGAAATTCACCATTCATAGAGATGGTAAGTCATACGCAAGCAGGAACGCTACTTTCATTTCATTTTGATATTAAAAGGAATGAGAACTAAATTATACATAGGTATATTATAATTAAATTATAATATATTTGTTATATATGTTACATAATTTCATTAATTCCATATTTTATATGTTCCATGTATATCATGAACTAGTCATATCACTTTGAGGGTGTGGTAGTCCACACTTCCTCAAAGAAATTTATCATATTTATACAGCATGGAAAGAAAAAAAGGTGAGATAAAAATGAGAATTACAGAAGAATATAGATAAAATAAATATCATATAAATCATATATAATTACAGATCCATTATAATTTCCACCATAATAGGTGGTAGGAGAATATTGAACAATCATCGTTTCGTGAGGCACTCATTCCCCATCCAAAGAAACAGTATGTTCTATAACCATTAGACAGAGTTTTGTGAAAGTGTTATTCAAATACATCACATAAAAAACCCTATTATATTTAAGATACATGTGTTTTTAAAATCTAATTGATTAAATATATTTTAGGGGGTTGGAGAATTAAAATTAATGAAAGAATCATGAGAGAAGACATTAGCCCAAATCAGGCAACTCCATTTGACTTAAGATCAAAGGCATTCTTTAATGGGATTTTTTCCAATGTATGGATTCTAGGAAGAGTTTAGGGATATTGGGAGATTATTTGGTCAGAGGTTGGATGAGAAAATGTGGATTCAGAGTTGTGAGTAAGGGTTAGAGGTGTTTTCATTTTTTAAGAGGGTGGAGAGGCACATTAAGAATGTTTGAATGTATTATTTTATTATTAATTTATTTTGAATTCTAATGATAGAAAAGTAATATATTTAGAATATGATATGAGTATGGGTATATTTATTCTAATAAAGTGGGATTTTGTAAAGTTTAGGTCATAAATTTTATCTTATATTTTAGCTTTAACCCTTAGAAAACTTATTTAACTTTAACCTTGTCAACATGTATTTTCATAATATATAGTCACCAAAGTTAATATAAAATGACAATCAACCCAAAAATTGATCATGAATGAAAATGTTTGAATCATATATTTTAGTTTTTTGAATCATATATTTTCAGGAATATTATATCATTTAATAAAATATTAATGGATTTAAAAACTCATATTTATCAATTTTAATCTATTCACATTAAGACTTTCTAAAAATACATTGAAACATTATTAATTGAAAAAAAACATTATTACATCAAAAATAAAAGTCAAAATAATCCATAAAATTCTTGTATGGCATAAATAGTTTCAAAATAAGTTTATTTTAATATTCATAGTCTCATTTATTTAAATCCTTCATTAATAAGGTAATCACTACATCACCATTCTATCATAAATAAATTTATTTATTTGTTGTCTATAAATTATAAATAAAATACCATGATGTAGTAAATATTTTTATCTTTATAATTACTATTCATTTTTGAATATATCACTTATATAACACAGTATTATTTTTTTATTGAAGGATTCATGTTTAGGATATAGTTTCCATAACATTAAATTAAAAGTAATTAAATTCCATTTTCACACACAAGTGGCTCTATGAAGTCATAAAATCAACCAAATGATTCCCATGGTAAGAAATATCTCATCCAATAGGGTTAGAATATGTGTTTGGGTAATTTAATTTTATTTTAATATTATTTTTTACCCTAATTTAAGATATTTACCCTTTAAAAATGGTAAATAGAATATTTTCTAAAGTTACTATTCACACTGTCTAAAGAAAAGATACATATTTAAATGATTTGGAAATTATGATTTCAAATATAGAATCCATTTTTTCAAATTCAAAACCCAGAATTTGAATAAATTAATTTAAAATTAATTCCTTTTGTCCTAACCAAAAAAATGTTTTTAAGACATAACAACTACCAAAAGATTGAAATGTGTTTATGTGTAATTTAAATGTAAAATTACATCCAATGACCAAAAATAAATTATACGATAAAAATTTAATCTATTTACATTTTAAATCCAATTAAAAGGATAATATAATCATATAAATAAACCAGTTGAAAAGACAGTCTGACTTAAAATGTAGTATTTTTCACTATTCAATAAAAAATAAACTTTATTAGAAAATTACAAAAAATTTAACCAATGTAAATATTAATGTCCTCGTTATAAAGAAGAAGTTAGTCTTGTAAATTATAAAATATAAAAATGAAAGAACACTAGTTTTGAAAAGGGTTCTCCATCAAAAGGCGGTACAACCACCGTTTAAAAATATTAGAGTATTTATCTTTCAAATTTGATTAGTTGTCATTTTAAGCATATAAAATTTATTGGATAAATGTAAAGAGATTTAAAAAACTTGTATAATACTATTGTAGTTAGTTCATTTCATTCCCACAAACACAACAATAAGGTGTTAACTACTATTTTAAAAAAAATATTATGTTATTAATTTTTTGTATGACTCAGCCTTGTCTGAAACATAAGATTTTGGAGAAACCCAATGTTGTGTGTCGGGTTCACCAATAAACATAGAATCCCTTTTAATGTAAAATTAATATTTGTTTCATAAATATTAATAAATATGAAAATATCATATTCATTATTTACCTGGGATGTTACAATATTACTATAACGATGAAGAAGGATATAAATGGATTGAAAAAGAATATAAATGGGGAGAAAAACTAGCTAGTAATCAGGAATATGAGGTCACTGGATAGATTCATGTAGGGGGATATGATAAAGTAATGAGTAAATAATTTGCATCAATTTAAAATTTATTAACTACACCAATTCCTATTTATTGAATTAATTGAAAATGATTAATGCAGTTATGATCCATGGCTAAGCATTCAAGGGGAAATTGTTTTTTTGGACTACCAATTTTACATTATTACTTTTGGTATATTATTTGATTGATCTCTCAAATTAATTTGAGAGATAAATAATAACAAAATATCATGTATTAGTGAAAAGAGATTTTTATCCAAAATTAATTTAAATTATTATACTATATTCGGATTTTCATTAAATGTTATTCAAGATCTTGCGTGATTTTCAAAATGAGTTCACTTAAGAAATTAAATTTCATGATAATGGATTTATGATTTAGGGATCGAGTGAATTATATAGTTAAAAAGTTTTAGGAATCATTTCTTCATAGGTTCTTCTAATGAAGAATATGGTTTCCCCCTATTAATTATTTTTTAGGGTTAATTCAAATGAACTAATTAAGAAAAATATTTATTAAAACCATCCAATAAATTACAGATACTTTATCGATAGATTGATATCTTTGTCTTCTGTATTTCTACATCTCATGTTGTCTCACCTGATCCTGACCCATGCACTGATAATTCATCACTCTAATTAGTTTTTTACCACCAAATATTATTCATTCCTTGTCTTTTTTTTAGTGTTCATTTTTTGTTCCCTTGGTCATACAAAAACACCTACTATGAGTCCATCCATATAAATCAACCCCTATTCACCACTAAACTAGTTTTATATAGGGTAATAAATATTAATTTTTCATTGAACCTAGATAATTACCTAATGTCTTGGTCAAAATTATAAACTATTTACTAGGTGGAAATGTTTGGTCATGTGAACTAAATAATACAAATTGTATATATCTAATAAAAACACAAAGAAACAAAAAAATAAAAAAATATAATAACTTAAAATAAATAATATATTGATGTTATTGTTGAATGAATAGACATTATTTAATTAAAAAAGTAGGAACCATCATATAATAAATTAAGAGGCAACTAAGGGGGTTTTAAAAGAACAAAAAAGAATTAAAATTTCAGGATATCCTAGAGCCTGAAAATGTGAATTTTTAACCACCTAAAATATCAATATATTTGGAAATGAGATTAAATAGTGGAATAATCTAGAAAATGGTTTTCTTTATAACACTAATAATCCTTCATGCAATATTCACTTATCATGATCAAGGAATTATGAAATAAAATAGTCCATGTTGTTCCAGCTACCTACCTTCATTGTAAATCTTCTTAATGACTCTCTTAATGACTCTCTTGAACATTTCCATTTGGACTCAATGGAAATGTCATGAAATGATTCTAATTTTTGGTAGAGGAAATTTTGTACACTTGTGATCATGTTTACAATTCATATTCAATGAATTGTTTTCCTAAGAGTATGAAATAGAAAATGATGATAAACTCATTGGATTTAGATTATATAGGGAAGATATATTCCATGAATCTTGGGATAGTTTTAAGGAATTAATTTTAAAATTCCCAAATCACTAACACACAACCAAATTCTGCTTGGTGATGTTCGTTGTAAATTTTATCATTTTCCCTTATTATTCAATTAAAATACAACTAAATTTAATTCAAATATTGGTTGATGTTATTTTTTTGGTAAACATTAATAATCATAAAGTAAACAATGAAACGTCTAAATAATAATAATTTTTACAATATTTATTTATTGGAATTAATTATTAAATACAAACATGGATTGAAATTTAATTTCAACCTGTAAGATAGTCGGAATTAATTTATGAAATAAATTTCTCATATAGATTACATTTTATTCTCAATTCTATTAATTATTTTTAAATTTAAATAAAATTCCAAAACTATAATTTTTTAATATAAAAATCTTGAATTGATTTAAATTTATCAATATAATTATAGAGATACTTATTCAATTTATTAATCATTTAAAATTTATTAGAGTTAAATATTTCACTGATTGAAATTACTCTATTCATAATGAAGGTCAAAAATAAAAGTGCATATCATGTCATGGAAACTACACTGACCCTGAATTGACGACAACACATGTTGAATTTGAAAACACCACGCCTACATCAAACCTTTTCCACACTATCATTACAACAATTACACTGACCATGAAGAGCCTACATCATCTTTCCTCATAGTTTTTACACTGACTATAAATATATAATCCACATTGTCACACCCCCACTCTTCTCATATTAAGTATTCTTCTTGTGATGTGTTCTCACATTCACCGCCAACGCTCATAAAACATTCATCCTCCCATGTCTACAATTTTATTATGGCTATCATCCTCTGCTATTACCTACCATAATTAAGACACATCCATGCATAACCAAATTAACCCATATGCTCACCAACTATTCCATTCCAACATTAGTTATGATACACCACTGGTCAAAACCGAACCACACCACTATCCATATACATAGTCCAAACCATATCCCTATCAAAAAAATAAACCACAAAAAACCCACTTTTCAGACATATAAATTGAGTTATTCCATCTTTTGGGAATCCCTCACACATGTAAGGAAACTCAAGACACATATTGATACCAGTGCACCACTAGATGAAGAACAATGTATCTTCCAGTGACTATGACTGTTTCCCTAATAAAGCTCAACTTGTTCCACTTATGTCACACCATCTTCTAGGAAGAGATTATACCTCCTCTTACATTCTAGGATTATTACACCTAATAATAATGGAAAAATAATAATAAATAATAAAATATATATATATATATATACTAATTACCTTTTTTAGAAGTAAAATTTTTTCCTTGGCCAATCATTAAAGTTTAAATTCATCCAATTCCATGTCCAAATTCACATAATGTCTTTGCATACAATTTCAAAATCATCCTATATAAATTTTAAAGAACCATCATGTGTAGTTTTGTGAGAATCATCCAAATTAATCTTGTTTCATGAGTCATAAGAACAAATTATTCTCAAAACTATTCATGTGTGATCATGGAGAGAGGAAGTCTCAATATAATTGTTATAGATGATCTACTACAACACATAGAATCTATCAAGGTGATGTCAAATCTACCCTCGAAACTGAATTGCATTGATGAAGAAGCTATTTTATCAACTTATCTACACAAATAAAATTCACCATCTACTAGTATAAGGGTTCCAGTATGAACTGACTGTAGTTTTAAATTTCCATACACTCCTATCGTTCTGTATTTTTAATTCAATTTTTATTTGGTTCTATATTAAAAAATTCTATATTGTGATTTCCACACATAATTGTTTTGTGTTTCTCTCATTTGTGATGTAACAATGACTCAATCTCAATGATCATGTAGAGTTAACCCCTAAAAGGAGGTCCAAAGGGGAATAAAAGTGAGGATCTTGAGTTTATGAAATTAATTAAAAATATATATCCTCTATGAGTCTAGTGTGATTGTGAAAGTGGAATGTAGAGGAGGAAATTCTTACACTACAGTCCTTTTCACATTTTCTATATCTTATAACTATTTCACAACACATAATCCCTAGATTTTCCAAAATAATACATAGGATTGGAGTCATGTGGTTAGATTAGAAGAATGGTATGTGATAAATTCTAGGTGTGTGAGTGAGGTTGTTCACCCTATTGAGAAATGATTAAGTAAAATTAAACGTGGATAAGAAATAGAATATATGGTTTTCTTAAGGATACCTTAAGATTATTAGTTGTTTCATACCAAAGAAAATATAGGAGGGTCAATAGGTGAATGAAATTGACTCTACTCATTGAATTAAATGATTTTAGGACAATTTAAATTAAGATAGAACACACTGGAATTCATCCATATGTACATTTTAATTTCTTAAATACATCCTCTATTCATTTTAATTTAAATTCTATATCATATTTTTAATCAATTTAAAATCAAAAAAAAATATTTCTTATTGTTTTAATGAAATAAAATAAATAAAGATACATATGTTCTAGGAAAGTTGGAATCCAAACCCTTTATCCTTGATATACAACCCTTTTCAGCCACATGGATACATTAAGAGTATAATAGATATTTTTATGAATTTTATCCATGACTACAACATCATTAAATGGACCTATTTCTATGGTGAAAATATATTTTTACAATATCTATAACATGGATGTATATTAGTGTTTTCTTTTTTATGATTTTCTTATTTTTATGAGTTTCATTGTTTTTATAATTCCTTTATATTGTTCCCAATCTAGGATATGCATTATAATGGGACAATTAATTAATAGATTCTAACTCATATTCCATATTAAAATTCCCATAATAATTCCAGGAGATGAAAATTTAAATAAAATAGTAACCAACATAATTGAAATAAACAATTTGTTGGGAGGATAGAAACTACTACATAAATGAACCGAAAAAATCCATCAATAATATATTCCCCCAAACCATAAAACTGAAGATTAACTTATGCTAGAGGAAATTCATATCTAATCATATATGTTGAAGTATATTCATGTGATGAAACAACTAGAGTGACATAGAGAAATGATTGATGAATTAAAAGATATTCAAGATGCAATAGCCACATCCATCCATGAACCCATCATGAAAATGAATCAATAAGTAGATGAAAATTTTTTGGTCACAGTATTTTCTATGGAATATATTAAAGAGAAAAATGGGTTTTTTAGATTCATAGGATATTCTCAGGTACACCCATGATCCACAGAGAGCTACTATACTCGGAAAAGAAACAAAAAATTGAAACATTTTTCGGAGAATTTTTTTCAATCATTAATTTTTTGGAGTTTATTAGATTCTAATAGTCTAGTAATCTCCCCCAAATTGTTAATTAAATAATTGATTTAGTTAAATTATTATAGGCCCTAAGGATATAGATAATTAACATGCACATTAGATTTTTTTGAAGATAAACTATAATTCCCACTATTATAAAAAAAACTAGAGATAAATTAGAAGAGGCATTATACCTTGGGAATGATATACTTGAGTTCAAAAATGACGGTGTTACCCCTGAACATAACTCATATTAGATTCAGTTTAAGAAAAATTAGTTACCCAATAACACCCTTGAATTTAATTTTTTCATTTTCATCCAAATTTATCTCTATCCTTGATGATGTAGATAATTAATATTTCACATCTCCCCTGTAAGAAACATTAGGTCTATAATTATTAGAAGACAAACTGGAGCTGCTGGAAATTAAAGATGAAGCTTCCCATTATAATGATAAGGAGGGGGTGAATGAAGATTACTTTGATATATTTCTTAAATATTATTTTGAGGGGTTTAAAGAAAATTCTATAAGAAAAGTGGATTCACAAGAAGAAGACTATATCGGATCGATGGTGTACATAATACACCCTCAACCTCAATCTAAACTCAAATTGTAGTGTGGCACTTTAAAATGGGTGGAATTCCCAATGGTAACTGATGTAGAGACAGAAATATATTTCATTTCAAAAAAATAGATTACGTTTAATTTTAATGTGCCTTGTATTAATTAATATTATTTTCAATTACTTACTAGATCTCCTTTATTTGAATCTATCCTACAAGAACAATTTGAGGAGCCATTGGACAGATAGAAAGTCATAATGATAGTGATAGTACATGAGTCTCAATTCATAATTCTAGTAGCCCAAAATATGTAATCATTTGACATTGATAACTGGAAAGAAAAAAAAAATCTATTTAAGGGTACCACCACAAAGAAGTGAATATTAACAATTTTGGATAAAGGACCAGGAGGTTTTTCTTACCACATAATCCTCACCCCATATACTAGGTATTTAAAAAAGATTTTTTATCTATAGATAGTCTAACTATAGCCACTATTGGGTGGGAAATCCCAAGAATATCAACCCCTTCCCTTCATTATCATTTTAAATTACATTTAATTTTTATAAAACAATTTCAAATGTAATATTTTGTTTTATAGAAATTTCAATAAGTGGACAGTGTCTATGAGGCTAGCATAATGTTTTATATAGTTAACTTAATGGAGTGATTCACATGAACCTACTGATAAAATAAATATCTGGTTGTATCAATCATTGCTTCTCCATTTGATCACTATAATTATTTTTTTCATTTTTCTATAACATATATATAGAGTGAAAAAAAATTGAGTACAAGGAGATTAATCCTGTTTAGACAAGAATTTATTTTATTTTTAGTTAATATCGTAGAGTCCTTAATTAATTTCTTTTTATTAATTCATTAATTTTATGTATAAAAAGAAGACAAAATAAAAACATTATTTTTTTGGTAAATGTTTTTAATTAAAAATTTTCTATTTTAAAAATAATTTTCAATTAATTACAAAATAAAATAAAAAAACAAATCTAAAAAATTAAGAATTAGGGCCTAATTTCTGTAGGTTTTCAATTTTATGTAATTAAAAAAATATCTGTATTTTTTTCATTTTCTACTTTGTTTTCAAACATTTATTGAACCACATTTTACCACTCCTAGTTTAAAAATAAAATTCATGTGTTGAGGTAATTCATTGATTATGAAGTAGTAAGAATTTAATAGATTTTTAAGTGATTTATTCACTACATTATGTATGTTTGGTCTTTGAACTATGAGATAGAGTATGAGTGAAATGATATGTGTGGAATAAATTTTCTAACATTAGGTCACTAGAATATTTAACATTACTTGATGTAAATTGTACTCTATAAAAAACTCTTTTGATATCCCACATAAATGAAAATGATATAAGTCCATTAAATGTGTAATAAGAATAGAAAATTGGGAAACAAAAATTAATCTCTGTGATAAGGGTACTGGGTGGGTTTTTCAAATTAATTAATGTTAACTAAATAATTACTATGTATAATGCTTTGCAAAAAATTATGGTGGGGAAAACCATTTAAAAGGACTTGTAAAAAATTAATCCATTTCGGAGAGGGGAATATTACAACAATAGAAATAATGGAAAATATATCTTTGAACATTTATTTGAGTTGTATATATAATGTGGGAAAATAAATCTTTATATTGATCGAACATAGGAAAGATGGATAAATATATGAGAATTTTAAAAAAAGTTGATTCCACTAAAATATAATTTTAATAACTTATGAAATGAAACTTTGTATTAATTGGAGTAAGTAAGGGGTCTTCATTCACATATGAGGTGGGATAGGTTTTCATAGTGGATAGGGCATTGTTTACTTCTTCCCTTTTTGGTAAATGTATAATTATATCGGGTGAAATTCTTTTTGAATAAACTGAACCCAATGAAAAATAACTGGAGAGTGTAATCTTTCATGTTTGGGGAGTGTTGTTTTGTGGTAAATTTTAATATTTTTATCAGTTAAAAATTTAAAATACTCATAATTTTAATTAAAATATCACATTAAATTAATGTTTTTGTGAACTATAATAATATGTACTTCAATTGATAAATGGAAAATTACAAATATTTATTAATATATTCATTTCATGGAAATATATTTTCAATCCATAAAATGATTCAAAAAAGTTTTAATGCATTAATATTTTTGGAATTCAAATATGGAATTTGGTTCATAAATGAATAAATTTTTTGTATCAATTCAATTAGTCAATTTTAAATTTTAATCAAATCCCCAAATCAGAATTTTATAATATAAAAAAATAATTGGCATTGATTTTAAATTGAAGTGTTTTTAAAATTATTATATAAAATATTTACACACTATTAATAATTTAATTTTCATTTAAATTTATTGGATAATTTTTTTTATTTTAATGAAAGTATTCTATTTATAATTAGGTTCAAAAGAAAAGTTAAGACCATATCATGGTAACCCCCTTGAAAATGCACTCTTGACCACATACATTGAATTGAAACCACCTTTCATGTCTCAAACCACCTCTAATTCTTCTTCATGGTTACAAAAATGACTAGGTATATCCTACCATGTCCTTATTCATGGTCAGTACAGAAACTATGAGTCTGTTTTCCACTCTACTGAACCCCCACATCTCATATGATAGGCTTGAAAATACTAAGATCGTATAAAAGTAACCTTCACCACACCTTACTACAATCCCCCTCCACAGTTACCATAATGACCATGGATATCAATATAACCTCCTTCCCAACATAATTCTTCCAAATCCCAACATTAAAAGATTCACCCACATGATCACCCACCTTCCCACTCATCCATTTGATGTGACCCAACATCAATCTGAATCGAACCACCCTACACCCATCTATAGAGACTGAAAAAATTCATTCTAGAGAATCAAAACACCACAAACACCACAAATCTACCCTCAGAACTGAGTGCTGTCATAGTTTATGAGGTACCCACTTGTGTGAGGAATCCCAATCCACTTATTAAAACTGATGCACCGCCATATTACGAACACGTCCACTGCCTATGATTGTGAGTTCCTCCCCAATGAATCATGAACCCAACTACTGAAGCAGTGCCATACAATGTGAAAATAAGAGACCTAATCTACCTAGGAAGGATAGTTATATAGAAAATAATTAAATTTTAAAATTTTAAATAAAATAAAATATAACATATATAATCTAATTACTTTTTAGTTTTTAGTAACATCCAGGTTTGAGCCCGAAATTGATGTAAAATTTATCCAACCACAAACCCAAATTCTTAATAATGTCCCATTCACCAGTTTCGTCCTCATCCTAGATATTTTCAAAATAACCAAAACATGCAGTTTCACAGAGGAACAATATACGTACATTGGATTCTTGAGTCAAAACAATAAATTATTTTCAAAACTATTTGTGTATGATCATGGAGAGAGGATGTGTAAACATAATTAATCTGGATTGTCAGGTATGACGAGTGTTATCCAATAATCTAATGTCAAAGATATCATTTACACTAACATAATGTTGGAATAAGATGATGACTCACTAGATCTTTATAAATATCTTTCACCCTGTCATATTATAAGTGATTTGGCATCAGCAGACCCTAGTTGTAAATTTCATTCTCCACTTTTCTAACAAACATTTTTAATACACTTACATTCTTTTCATCACATAATAATTCTATATTCTTCTTTTCCCACTTAATTTGATTGTGTTTATCATATATGTGATGACCTAGTGATCTCGATATCCATGAATATTGAGAAAAAATCTATCATGGTTTATTCAAAGGGGAGTCACAATGATGATTCTAATTTTATGAATTTATTTCACAATCTATCTCCTCTTGGATTATAGTGCTATTGTGAATTTGGAATTTGAAAGAGCTGACCTTCACATTAAAATCCATTTTACACTACCATTCTATTCAAAATATTTGACAACACGGTGTCCCTCCATTTTTGACCACACTACATATGAGTGGATCAATGTTGTTCTAATGGAAGAATGTTATATGGTTTCCTCATGGTGTGTGAGTTTGTTCATTTATTTGATGGAGGAACGATTCTTACACATTCAACCAAAATAATACGTTGAATAACTAGTATCTTTAAGGATCACTTGATTAGATTAGTGGTTCCATACCAAAAAAAGTGGAGGGTGAATAGGTGATTGATATTGGATATAATTATTGAATTAAATGATTTATAAAAATAATAATTAATGATTGATCTCTATATAATTCATCCTTTTGTACATTTTAATTTCTTACATTCATCCTTTATGAATTTTAATTTTGTCACCTTTCCTATATTCATTAAACCTAAAATGAATCAAATATTGTCTAGCTGTTAAAAATTTAAAACAAAATAAAGATGCATAAGTGCTAGTATAGTGAGAAACCCAACCCATTCTCCTTGAGAGGTAACCAAATCCATACACTAGGCTTCATTGGTTGTATAATAGATATTTTTTTGACCATGGTGGTTTGAAACCATTTTATCCCATAGACATTTAAAAAAACATAACCCTTAACCCTAAATTTTTTTTGATCAATCTAGATGTGGTGATTTCAGTGACATGGAAATTGTAGAATTGATTCGGGTCTTCAATAAACTATAACAACAGTCAAAAAAATTCCCAAGAGGTAGAAAAATTGATTTGTATGAAATCGGTCGTGTACAAAAAGACGAAGTTCAATCTTCTGGTCTAGAATTAATATACTTGGTATATTATTTTTGAGTTATTCAATTATTGTGGCATGTTTTGGTAGAAAAAATCATGGTGACAAGTAATCCCCACCAAAGAACAAAAAAATCACTTTATCTACATTTATGTTCCTTGGATATATCCTTGGGATGAACTAATCTCAAAATCATAAAATTAGGGATGAAAAAACAATATAAATCTATATTGGAGGGAGTAGGGAGTCTTTATACATGCTACTCCCCCTGTCCTTTTATGCCATCCTAGAAAGAAATTATAACCCCAGTGAATTAATTTACCATATAATTCCCAAGATGATATAAAATGAATTTTCTAATATCTTATATTTTTTTTTATGATAAGTAATCAATAATAATTTTGATAAAGTACAATTGGATTCCTGGATGAAAAATCCTGAAATAAATAAAAGGTTATATTGCTATAAATATAGTTAGTGTAGACAAGGATATGATTCTAAGAACCACTGATGTGGATAGTTGAGAAAATGACATTGTTGTGACATCTATAAGTACTATTTTGACCAACAATTTTTTTTATAGGTACCCTAACATTATCAAAAAGTGAAAAGGATGAAACTAGAAATTTGAATCTATAAAATATTTAATCTAATATTATTTATATTAGTAATTAATACACATTGAATCCATAATATTTCAACTGAAAAAATAATAAAATCATTGGAAGAATAATTAAAATACTTTGATAAAAAACATCAAGAAGATGTTTATGGGGTGCCAAAATAATTGTTTATTTCTCAAATAATTTCATTGTCACAAATAATAAAATATTAAAATATGGATTTTAAATTGTTAAAATTTATCAAGATTGAGAAAATTAATATTAAAATTCCATTATTCATGGCCCTAATTTATAACCTACCTTATATAAAATTATTAAGAAAATATGTTTTAATAAGTAACCCTTGGATGAATTTTCTACTAAAAATATCATATAAGAAAATAGTGTTTTATTATAAAATAGAATGCAACCAACCCATCATGATCTAGAGACCATTTTCATTACGTGAACTATTATAGATACATGTGTTTGGTTTCATTTTCTATGTGATATTAGGTAAATAATTAATCCAATTCCATTATCTATTTTTCATTATAGGTGATTATGAGTTTTGAAACCCCCCTATGATTGTTTTAAAAAATTCAAAATGATCCATTTCTAACCTAGTTTGTAGTGTATAGGAAATGTTAGAGGTAGTTTGGATGATATTTTTCCATGTTGATTTCATAATATTAGAATTTCAATGTTACCAAAAGGTATTTCTCCTCCTAGGTAGGCCCCTTCTTGACATATGGGGATCTTTTATTGATGTCTTAAAAAGAAAATTAATTTTTTACTTGGGTGAAAAAATTGGAATATAATATTTTTTAAAAATAATAATGAACACATCCATGACCATATCTATTCCAGGGATGAGATTTTAAGAGTTGGAGAGTTTGTTAATGAAATTTAATACTGGTTTTTAGTATTCTATAATAAATATAATGGTTTGAAAAGATCCCTACTAAAAATTGTAAGGAAACTAGTTCTATAAAGGATTTGTAACATTTAGATGAGTTTGAGGGGAAGATCATGGAAATCATATATTTATTTTCCAAACAAATATTATAACCAATAAATTAGTATGAATCTATGGATCAGTTTTCTAGGAACAATGGACATGAATTGGATTCCGTTTACACTACCTTATATAATAAGAAACATTAGGATGTTGACCCTCCATGATCCATATGTCTTCCATCAAGTAAATAATTACCCATTATGAAGCTCATGTCCCTACTACCTAATTTGAAATATTCTTTCCATGAATAATTATCTCCCCTTATTGTTATTATCTTCTCATGTTTAGAATAAATTATAAAGGAATGACTGATGGGTTACTTGATGAAATTTAAGTTATTAATAAGATGTTCTATTTTAATAATTAAGGGTAATAGTTCATCATAGTCTATTCATAAAATTCCCATGGACCCTAACTGTCAGCAAACAATCGAGGGGAAGAGAAGGCTTTAAAAAAACATGAAATAATTGGTACAATGGGATGTGATTATTTTTCATGATGATGTCATTAAATATCCAATTTCAAAAAATACGTGGGTGATTTCTATTAAGGTAGTTATTTAATAGTGTAGAGTAATTGTTTTTACAAATGAAAAAAGAGAAAATCTAATCACCACTCACAAATAAATAGAGATTCAGAATAGATTGTCCAAAACTCAATACAATAACTAGGAAATACAATTACCTAGTAATATATTTTTATTCAATTCATGAAATGATGGCTAGTAATAACTACGTATTATTTATTTATGGATATTATAATTAAAAAAAAGGATACCAGAGTTTGAAAGTATTAGGAGAGGACTACCTTCACATGTCCATTATAGATTTCTTCTGACCAAAAAATTCTCATTGTCCAATTTGGTGCTCCAAAAAACATTTTATAGATACATGATTGAAACACTTTTAGAAATGATTGATAAGAAAATTTAAGTATTTATATATTACTTTTAAATAATTAATGTTTTCATAAAAAACTTCCATTAAAATTTAAAAAATATTTTCATGATAATTTAATCAATTAAAATTGTATTAAATTGGAAAACATTTAAGTAAAAGGCTATTTTAAGAATTGTCTTGGGTAACATGTTTAATAAGAAGGGACTATGTTTTAGAAATGATAAAACCTAGGTGATACAAAATCATCCACCATATAACAACATCATGGGTACTGTAAGTTTTTATGACCATGGTAGACTCTATCAGAGGGTCTTTAAAGCTTTTTCTTAAATATATTCTCTATTTTCTTCATTTCTAGTTATGGATGTGCCCATTTTTTAGGAGAAATATCTAGATTCCTTTAATTTACTTATGGATAATCTTATAACCTCACCCATTATCACTACCTGAAACTGATAACTTTCATTTGATGTTACGTGTAATTTCATTGACATTGTTGATTTTTTTTAGGCTAGAGGAACTATATGGATTTTTATATACTGTATTATGGTAGTAGTAACCTTAATGAAACTAAATTCAATTATACCATAATATAGATAGAAATTTTATAGTTTTTTTCCTATAAAAATGTTTTAAAAATACTTTATTTATCAAAATTAATTGTTTTTTCTAATCATTCATACATCAAATTCAAGATAACAAAAAATTGGCTAATCCAAGACACATGAGATGGGTAATGTTATTCCAAGAAAATGACATGTAATTTAAGGATAAAAATCGGTTGAGAATTTTCATTCTAATATCTTTTTTAGAAATCCTAATACTCAGAATTGAGACCATATGAAGAAAAATTATTCATTTCCATATAAAAACATTATTGATTTTTCCCTTGAAAAGATACATTGTTTTTAAATTTTTTATCTTCTTAGATATTGAAATTTTTATAAATGAATTTTCATAGTAATAAAAGAATAAGTTTATTTCTAGGTTTATGTATTATATTGATGATTAGGTATTTTATTTTTAGGTGATATTCTTATTGAATTTTTAGAGGAGGTTTTCATTACGAAATTATAAATCCTTTTCTAGAGAGCTATCAATCATCTTATTTGGGAGAACTTCAAGGAAGTGATAGAATTTCCCAAAAGATATCAGAATTTTGTTTCTTTTGGAAGAAACTTTAAAAATATTTTACGAGTTCTTTTATAGGTTTTGATAACTTTTATGTTATAGCCCGAGATTTTATGAAAAATATTCTTTTTAATTTTATTAATGTATTGTGTTGTACGATACACTAAAATGAGCTTGCACAACACGCATCATTGACTTGCCTTGTATTACACGCAATCACAACCTTCCTCGATAGCGTGTGTAGTACGCAATACTAAGTTTCACGAAACAACGATATGCTATTAAAATATTATTAAAACTAGCCGTTATGAATAGTAATAACCACTTTTTAAATTTTAAAAATTTTACCTCTCAAAATGGACTTCATTTTTGGATTCGGAGTATCGAATTTAGCCTAAGGTGAAATTTTGGTACTTTTCGGATAACTTTCATATTCAGATGAATAGTGAAAATTACTAAATTATAATTAAAAACAACTTTTTTAAAAGAAATAATTAATAGTGATAAATTATTAATTTGAGTGGTTTTACAGTATATTTAGAATATATTTTTACAATTTAATACAACTTTGGTCATTGAATGTAATTTCACATTTAAACCCGACATAATCAAGTGTCAATCTTTTGATAGATATTGTTTCTTAAAAAACGCTATTTGTTTTAACAGTGGGATTTAGTTATAAAATTAATTAATGCAAATTTTATGTTATGAATTTGGTAAAATAGACTTTATTTTTGAATTCGGAATATAAAATATAGCTTAGGATGGAATTTTGGCATTGTTCTGAAAAACATCAATTTTTGATGAATAGTGAAACTACTAAGTGGTAGTTAAAAAAATGAATTTGTCATGAAACTTAATTTTACCGCTTCTGTGAATGTAATTTCAAAAATCCAAGAGACACAGTTGATGTCAGTAAGTAAAATGTGGTTCAATGAGATGAAAATAATTTTTGGTGAATAGTAACTTTTTACTTTTTTTACCACGGTTAAAAGTAAATAGGGTAACTAAGGGTAAATATGATATTACTATTACCCTAACACATGTCCTAATTCTATTGTATAAGTTTAATTCGGCCAAAAACAAACTTAGGAATAATATATGACCATTTAGGCCCACTTGGATTAGATTAGAACATTTATTATTATTTAATTCAAAGAAGAGTTAAAAGAGTTAAAATCAAAGTTTATTTACTAAAACATTTTTAATATAGGGTTATACATAAGATAAATTCGATTGTAAATATTCATTAGAAAGATAAAAAGTTTTCCTAAAGTGCCCCTCTCCTCCCTTATAAAAGGCACCTCCTCCCCCTCCTCCTCACACCAAATGGAGCACTAAAGCTCGGCCAACCCCTGCCAAAATCCCTTCTCCACTTTCCTAGAATAATCCTAGAGGTCCTGGTCTTCTTCAAAGACCAATCTTAGTTCCCTATGTGAAGGATTCAAAGAGGAGTTTCAAAGAAGAGGTAATATCCATTACAGATCTTTTCAATTTCTTTCTTATTCAACTTCTTCTTCTTTAGTTGTTTCATGATAAAGTAATAACATCAGTATTTCTTATATACTGATATGTTATTATAAATATGAAACAACTATAATTAATCTTCTATCCATCTTACGGAAAAAGGAAATCACCGCGCGTGCGTATGTACGGAATACCGTCTCCACGCCGTGGTCTAATCTATTTTCCACCATCACCATACAAGGATGGGTATAATCGTGTAATGAGTAACTATATATTATTATTATAAAGATATATTGATACTGAAATAGTATACAAACACTTCAACACAATTCCACGACCATGGGAACGATATCATCGCTCGTGCGTACGTACGGACTACCGTCTCCACGACGCGATGAGATTCATTCTCCATGTTAACCATTTAAGAATGATTATAAAGTATATATAATAAATAATAATGAAATATATGACATTACAAAGCTACTGGATTTATGTATATATATATATATGTATGCCATCTACTTACTTACATTCAAGGCAATAAGGAAAGGAAAACAGCGTTCATGCGTACGTACGGACTACCATCTCCATGAACGGTGTTTTTCATTTCATTTATCTATCTATTATATATATATATATTGAATATATATGATATATAAATCATATTTTATATTCTGGAAGTATGTAAATCATGATATAAGTAATAATAATGTCAAGAACAAGAAGTCAAAACATCTACGATAAATGAAACGATTTTACCCAAAACGCTTCTTTAAAATGGAATTTACAAAAGAACGGGTAATATAATGTCACAAGTGAACCATATATGATATCATAACAATGAATATGATTCTTTAATAAGTCAATGAAATTATTTAAATCATTATACAAGAGGTTCGGACACATACGAAGCAAATCGGACCTAAGGTAAGGGAAATATCACAATCTCATTTTTATCCGAGATTGTTTATACTTTGGAATTTACTGGGGTATATTTTATCATCCACATCCTTGTTTCCTCAATGTGTAATATTTATATCCTTCTACAATAGTTTATATCCAATTTTACCCTTCGGTGAGTTTTTAGTAAAAGATACGAAAGAAATCTTTTGTCGTTTTTTTTGTACGAGGTACTTTTTGACTTTTCTGACAAAAGTATCAAGAATGTTTTTTTAACTTATACGGCATGAATGGATTTTTAAAACATTATTTCCAAGAAGATTCTTTTACAAGTTTTCAAGTTTATTTTTAATCAACTTCTTTTATTTTAATGTCGTATGACATGTTATGAAAGGAAAAATGTTTTTGAAGAAGAAAGGATATTTTCCTCAAGAATGGAGTTCAAGTGTTTTGTCAAAATTATTTTCCATCTAAGATAATAAAGGGTTCTGTTTTTATCCCTATTATTAAATTGATTTGATCATGTTGTGATTGAATTATTTTTATGAATTCCTTTATCTTGTATGAATTGTTTTATGATGTCATTATGTTTAAGATTCCCATTTTTATTACATGGGTTATGAAATGATTTATGATTTATGATTTTGTGGCACACATAATAATGGTTTCATTATGAGATGGGTGGGAACTATATCACCCTCCAATGCATTGGGTAAAGATTTTATATCTCATGAGATAGACATGGCTGGAATGGTAGGTTATACCGGTTCAGTGAAACAGGACTGAAACGAGGGTTACTCGATTCAGAAAGGGACTCTGTCCACTAAGATAGTCTTGGCAATGAGTCTTGACTAACAAGAAATGATTCTCTATGATTATGTGTGAATGCCACAAAGTTTCATGTTTTTCGTTATGATTATTGTGATTACATTTCACTACCACGATTTATCCCATGTTATGAAATTATGCTCTCTTTTGCAGGTTAAGATTTCCAAAAGTTATGTTCTTATGAATATTATATGATTGATTTTTCTTTTGTTTACCCTTACTGAGCATTTGAGCTCACCCTTTTATGTTTTCTTTTCCCCAGGATATAAAGAAATGTTTTAGGTATAAAAAAAAGAAGATCTTTATGGGAGATGTTGAAGATCTTTCACCAGGATTAGAAGATTATATTCCGAGTTTCCAAGGACACTAAACTATTACGATCCTTGTGTGTGTGTTTTTGTTATGTACTAAGTATTCCGCAAAAGTAATGTAATATCCATGTACGTCAGGCTACAGGTTTCTACAGTTGGTATCAGAGTAAAGGTTTAGTCAACCTTTGGAAACTAGGATGCGAAAACGTTAGTGAGATCCCTAGAGATATTTCTAAGGTATGTCTAGGGATTCCCCTAAGGATAAGTATACGTATAGGATATAGTCCTAGAACTATGGTAACAATATTAGATTAAACCAAAGATGTTAGATATTTATGTTACTCCCCCTTTATTATGATTTTTTCCTCTCACACTATTCTTTTTGGGTTTTAGAAAATGGCTGGAAACAAGGTGATTCACGATAATGGAGGATATGAATGACAATGGAATGATATTCTTCATGAGCAACCAAATGAAATGGGATTTGGAAGTCCAAACATCATTATTATGCCGAATCAGAAATCTCATAATATGATCAATAAAGTAAAATTTGGTAAGTTTCCTGACTCGGCTAATAAGAGAAAGATGGAGTTTCATGATGATCATAGAGGAAAGAAAGTTCAATTTCCCCTATGTAAATCATGTGGGAAGAGGCATCAAGGAGAATGTTTCAAAGGAACTGGAAGATGATTTGGGTGTGGAAAAGAAGGACACAAAGCCAGTAAGTGCAAAGGAAAAGGTTCAGTTAACACCAGGGATGAGGATAATGGTATTGCTACGACATCAACAATGGTTAAATGTTTTAAATGTGGAATGTACGGGCATTATGCAAACCAATGCCCTAAGGGAAAGTCTCATGAAGGGAATCAGTATGGTCGTATGGGTAGTATTTATGTTGATGATGATGATGAGACTACAAATGATATGTGAGATGAAAGAATTGTTGAAGCTCGGTCAATGGTTTAAGAATGTAGTGGAATGATTACATGTTTATCAAGTGTAATGTTGTATAAGTAATCTCATGGTACTATGGGATAAAGAGACACCTAAAGATTGTTACATTGTTTTCTTTCCTTAAGTTTTGAAAGTATGTGATGAATGGTACCAGTATTTTTGGAAAGTAGATGATATGCGCATAATGAAGGGATAAGACGATAATGAGATGTTTGATTGTATGCATGAGCTCATGATTGATATAAGGACTAAGTGATATCATGGTTTGAGTATATAGAATTTTGAGGATTTTGGTATGTGGAAAGTGTTAACTTTTAACTGCATTCATGTTTTCACTAAGGTTCAATGGGTGTTCAAGAGAATACATTATTAAGGACTTTGAATGTTTAGAATGTGACCAACAAGACATATATTATGATATATGGGGATCAACGATGGTATTAAATCTCTGGTAATCGTTTTCACTATGTTATGAGAGTGGACTGCAGTATTATGGATAAGCCTAAAGATTGGAATGTATTATGTTGGACATAAGTTAGTATTGTTTAAGGATAGAAGTTTTTTTCGATATTATTGATGGGATGTTATAGTACTATAGTTTTATAAAAAAGAAAACTTGCAGAACGGGAGACAGCCCATTGCGTCGGACAAGGTTGTGGGAATTGAACCCACAACCGAAGTGCGACTGGCCTTTATCGCCTACCACTGGCCTACAGGAAGTCCCTGTTTAGTAGAAACTAGTTTTATTATATTAATCAGTATGATATATGAAGTATAATCTCATTTTAGGAACCATATATGATTAATCCCACTGTAGATCGACTTATGTATATAAATTTTTCTAACCTTTTTGAGACAGATGGAATGACCCGTCATTCTATCACATGATCTGCTAACACTTCACGAATAACAAATTCAACTTCATTTATTTAAGAGATGAAGTTGAAATTGTTAAAGGCACGAACAACAGTGAGGTTTTACCAACATAAAGTAAGTATTTATTCTAATTCAAATTCTTTAACTTTAGGGAAACGATCTTGAAAACCAAAAATGTTGTCCTAGTGATCTTATATCTGATGAATCAGATGGTACCTTAGATCGTCACAAATTTATTTCTTTGTGATTACTGGATTTTCCATAGCCATGTTCTCTACCACTCTCCATCAGAACATGATGGTTATATTTCTCTTCCATATCCATATTTTCACCTATGTGGAAACCCAGTGATTAGTTTATTTGGGTAACCGTTACGTTTCATACTTTCATTTTTAAAGATTGGTTTTGGTATTCCTTTTTACGATGTGAGTTTCTATTAAAGAAACTTTCGAATAGTAAACCATTTATAACCCCGACGAATTTCGAGGCCGAAATTCATTTCAAGGGGGGTAGAATGTAACAGCCCGAGATTTTATGAAAAATATTGTTTTTAATTTTATTAATGTCTTGTGTTGTACGCTACACCAAAATGATCTTGCACAACACACATCTTTGACTTGCCTTGTATTACACGCAATCGCAACCTTCCTCGATAGCGTGTGTAGTACGCAATACTGAGTTTCACGAAACAACGATATGCTATTAAAATATTATTAAAACTAGCCGTTATGAATAGTAATAACCACTTTTTAAATTTTAGAAATTTTATCTCTCAAAATGGACTTCATTTTTGGATTCGGAGTATCGAATTTAGCCTAAGGTGAAATTTTGGTACTTTTCGGATAACTTTCATATTCAGATGAATAGTGAAAATTACTAAATCATAATTAAAAACAACATTTTTAATCGAAATAATTAATAGTGATAAATTATTAATTTGAGTGGTTTTACAGTATATTTAGAATATATTTTCACAATTTAATACAATGTTGGTCATTGAATGTAATTTCACATTTAAACCAGACATAATCAAGTGTCAATCTTTTGATAGATATTGTTTCTTAAAAAACGCTATTTGTTTTAATAGTGGGATTTAATTATAAAATTAATTAATGAAAATTTTATGTTATGAATTTGGTAAAATAGACTTTATTTTTGAATTCGGAAGATAAAATATAGCTTAGGATGGAATTTTGGCATTATTCTGAAAAACATCAATTTTTGATGAATAGTGAAACTACTAAGTGGTAGTTAAAAAACCTGAATTTTTCATAAACCTTAATTTTACCGCTTCTGTGAATGGAATTTCAAAAATCCGAGAGACACGGTTGATGTCAGTAAGTAAAATGTGGTTCAATGAGATGAAAATAATTTTTGGTGAATAGTAACTTTTTACTTTTTTTTACCACGGTTAAAAGTAAATAGGGTAAATAAGGGTAAATATGATATTACTATTACCCTAACACATGTCCTAATTCTATTGGATAAGTTTAATTCGACCAAAAACAAACTTAGGAATAATATATGACCATTTAGGCCCACTTGGATTAGATTAGGACATTTATTATTATTTAATTCAAAGAAGAGTTAAAAGAGTTAAAATCAATGTTTATTTACTAAAACATTTTTAATATAGGGTTATACATAAGATAAATTCGATTGTAAATATTCATTAGAAAGATAAAACGATTTCCTACATAATGGTATTTTATTTGTAATTTTTAGACATCAAATAATTTAATTTATTTATGACACAAAGATGATGCAGTAATTATCTTATTAATGAAATATTGACATAATTGATATTATAAATACCAAAATAAATGTAATTTAAGACTTTTTATGAATTCCACTAATTTTATAGGTTACTATGATATATTAGTGTTGATTTAATAAACTTGGTTCGAACATATAATTCTGTTATGACTTTCACAAAAATCATATATCAAATAGTGTCAAAATTGACACAAAATAGTTTTTAAATCAAATATTATATTATTAATTGTTATTTTATTCCTAAAAATCTAAGGTTCGGCCATATGACTTAGATAAGGATATATATATTAATAATAAACAATTTGGGGTTCATTTGGCATGTTATAGTAAGTGTATTAACCATATAGTGAAAGAAAACAAAAAGACACGGTAAAAGTTAAATTATTTAACTTAGAGTTAAATCTAATTGATAAGGTTAAAATAATACCCTAAACTTGTCTAAATCCTATTGGATGATAGGATTTAGACCCATCCCCACTTTAGCTTCGAAATAAGACCCTTTGTAACCATTATAATCCGATTTTGACTTTAATATAAAATAATATTTTGAGATATTCCTAAAGTGCCCCTCTCCTCCCTTATAAAAGGGCACATCCTCCCCCTCCTCCTCACACCAAATTGAGCACTCAAGATCGGCCAACCCATGCCAAAATCCCTTCTCCACTTTACTATAATAATCCTACAGGTCCTGGTCTTCTTCAACGACCAATCTTAGTTCCCTAAGTGAAGGATTCAAAGAGGCGTTTCAAAGAAGAGGTAATATCCATTACAGATCTTTTCAATTTCTTTCTTCTTCAACTTCTTCTTCTTTAGTTGTTTCATGATAAAGTAATAACATCAGTATTTCTTATATACTGATATGTTATTATAAATATGAAACAACTATAATTAATCTTCTATCCATCCTATGGAAAAAGGAAATCACCACGCGTGCGTACGTACGGAATACCGTCTCCACGCTGTGGTGTAATCTATTTTCCACAATCACCTTACAAGGATGGGTATAATCGTGTAATGAGTAACTATATATGATTATTATAAAGATATATTGATACTGAAATAGTATACAAACACTTCAACACAATTCCACGACCATGGGAACGATATCATCGCTCGTGCGTACGTACGGACTACCGTCTCCACGACGCGATGAGATTCATTCTCCATGTTAACCATTTAAGAATGATTATAAAGTATATATAAGAAATAATAATGAAATATATGACATTACAAAGCTACTGGATTTATGTATATATATATATATATATATGTATGTCATCTACTTACTTCCATTCAAGGCAATAAGGAAAGGAAAACAACGTTCATGCGTACGTACGGACTACCGTCTCCATGAACGGTGTTTTTCATTTCATTTATCTATCTATTATATATATATATACTGAATATATATGATATATAAATCATATTTTATATTATGGAAGTAAGTAAATCATTATATAAGTAATAATAATGTCAAGAACAACAAGTCAAAACATATACGATAAATGAAACGATTTTACCCAAAACGCTTCTTTAACATGGAATTTACAAAAGAACAGGTAATATAATGTCACAAGTGAACCATATATGATATCATAACAATGAATATGATTCTGTAATAAGTCAGTGACATTATTTAAATCATTATACAGGAGGTTCGGACATATACGAAGCAAATCGGACCTAAGGTAAGGGAAATATCACAATCTCATTTTTATCCGAGATTGTTTATACTTTGGAATTTACTGGGGTATATTTTATCATCCACATCCATGTTTCCTCAATGTGTAATATTTATATCCTTCTACAATAGTTTATATCCAATTTTACCCTTCGGTGAGTTTTTAGTAAAAGATACGAAAGAAATCTTTTGTCGTTTGTTTGTACGAGGTACTTTTTGACTTTTCCGACAAAAGTATGAAGAATGTTTTTTTAACTTATACGACATTAATGGATTTTTAAAACATTATTTCCAAGAAGCTTCCTTTACAAGTTTTCAAGTTTATTTTTAATCAACTTCTTTTATTTTAAAGTCGTATGACATGTTATGAAAGGAAAAATGTTTTTGAAGAAGAAAGGATATTTTCCTCAAGAATGGAGTTCAAGTGTTTTGTCAAAATTATTTTCCATCTAAGATAATAAAGTGTTCTGTTTCTATCCCTATTATTAAATTGATTTGATCATGTTGTGATTGAATTATTTTTATGAATTCATTTATCTTGTATGAATTGTTTTATGATGTCATGATGTTTAAGACTCCCATTTTTATTACATGGGTTATGCAATGATTTATGATTTATGATTTTGTGGCACACATAAGAATGGTTTCATTATGAGATGGGTGGGACCTATATCTCCTTCCAATGAATTGGGTAAAGATTTTATATCTCATGAGATAGACATGGCTGGAATGGTAGGTTATACCGGTTCAGTGAAACAGGACTGAAACGAGGGTTACTCGATTCAGAAAGGGACTTTGTCCACTAAGATAGTCTTGGCAATGAGTCTTGACTAACAAGAAATGATTCTCTATGATTATGTGTGAATGCCACAAAGTTTCATGTTTTAAGTTATGATTATTGTGATTACATTTCACTACCATGATTTATCCCATGTTATGAAATTATGCTCTCTTTTGAAGGTTAAGATTTCCAAAATTTATGTTTTTATGAATATTATGTGATTGATTTTTCTTTTGTTTACCCTTACTGAGCATTTGAGCTCACCCTCTTATGTTTTCTTTTCCCAAGGATATAAATAAAGGTTTTAGGTATAAAAAAAAGAAGATCTTTATGGGATATGTTGAAGATCTTTCACCAGGATTAGAAGATTATATTCCGAGTTTCCAAAGACACTAAACTATTACGATCCTTGTGTGTGTGTTTTTGTTATGTACTAAGTATTCCGAAAAAGTAATGTAATATCCATGTACGTCAGGCTACGGGTTTCTACAGTTTAAATGAGAAGAATATTTTGTAGAAGTTAAATGCTTACATTGACATGGAATCTGGAGGATTATTTTTTATGTAGGTGGTATGGACTTCATGGGACCATTTAAATCATATAATTGGAATAATTTCATACTTTTTCAGTAGGACTAAATTTCTATATGGGTAGAAAAAAAATCTCTTCGGATTAATCTTGCTTATAGTTTTTCTTGACTATCATGTAAAATATATCTTCATGGCTATTATTTCCCAAGGAATTCATTATCTTAATGGAACACATTTCATGAATTTTATGTCTAAAGATTTATGGTAAAATTATGGTTGTTCACATAGAACTTGATTAACATGTCATCTATATTTAAGTGGAAAATACGAGGAACCAAATAAGGAATTGAAACTAATTTTTGAGAAAATTTTGAGTTTGATTATAAAATATTAGACTTTAAATATGGATATGGGATTATGTGTTTAAAGGACTATAATTAATACTACAATATATATGTATCTTTTAAGTAATTTTGGGAATGTCATGTATTTTTATGGAGTTGCAACACAAACCCATTTGATTAATATATAATTCTAGTTTTTATTTTATGTCTGATGTATAATAAAGGATTATTTGTGACCCCATGCTTAAGATTTCTTCTAATAAAATCAAAAAAATTGGTTGGTCCCTATAAAAATTTATACAGTGATTATGAATGAGGTTTTGTAGTTATATGAAGTGGATAATAGACCATTATTGGATAATGATCAATGGGTTAAAAATTATTTTCAAAGGAATCAAATCACTTGATGTCCAACTCTCATCATGAATTCTAAATGCCCACTTCCTCTAACTGATGACTATAAACACAAAATGTTCACAAGATCAAACCCACAGTTATTGAATTTCATAATTTATATTTATATTTTTTAATAAAAACATATCATTCTAAAATATTTTCCATGTTTTAATCGTTTGAAATATTTTTCAATGGTGATATTTCTAGAGGGCTTCTTCATCTAGAAAATCTCTAATGGAAAACTGTGATTAAAATAAATAGATTAATTGGATAAAACATCCAAAACTCAATTTCTTTGCTAAATTTTCTCTCTATGATTTAAAATATATATATATATTTCTCTATAATATAATCTTTGTATAAAATATAAAGGAACAATAGGAGTTATTCACCCAATGTAATAGAGGTGGAACTTCTAAATGAATTTAAATGATAAAAGATCCCACATTCAGGTATGATATTTTCTTTTTAATTTAAGTACTAAAAAAATCATTAGATAGGTATTAGAATAATGTTTTTAGGAATTTACCTCTATATATTTAAAATTATTAAATCTTTAATTGATTTTGTTCTAGATTGATAATATCTAGAATTATGAAAAACAATTTGAGAAAAAATTGAGACAAGCTTTCACCCATTGAATGTATATGTTAGTATACAATATTGATTACGATGATTATTTTTATAATTAATTGAAATAATATATTTTTTTAATAAAATATATAACTCATTAAATTATTAAAAAATTTAAAAAATGTTTCTAAATTTTATTTGGAATCATGGAAAAATGACTGTTAAACATTCATGAAACCTCATAAACTTTCACAGAACTGTTGAATTGTTAATTTAATGTGAATATAACTACCTCCCAATAGAAGATTCAATAATAAGGAAAATTTTTTGTTTCAAATTTTTTAGTGGGGGTATTTTTATATGATACAATTTTCTTAAATGAATATACACATCAAGCTCTAAATTTATTCTAAAATGTGATGATTTTTTTAAAAACTAATGGTCCTAATGCTTAAATTTTAACCTTTTTATTATCCATTCAATAATTTAATGTCATTATTTATAGTAAGGAATGAATTTATTCCAAAATTGATGGGGGTGAATTATTTCTATGTGATGTTACCTACTCATTTTATAGATATTCATATTTTTAATGGTGAACGGAAGTAAGATATGATTCATCATTGTAAAATTATGATTTTAAATTTAGGAACCACTGAAAAGAGAACATGAAACAAGGGGAAATATATTTTTAAAAATAATAAACCATGATGATCCATGTCAAAACATTGTAATATAAATCCATTGAATCTGGAGTAAAATGAAAAATTTGGATCCATGTTAAATATCTGTGACAATCCCTGGGTGTGTTGTGGAAATAATTCCATTTACAAAAATAATTAGTTTTATTCAAAGGGATATGAAAAAATTAATATATGATTAAAATTTACAAAAAATTCCTTTGTGAAAAAATAGTTTATTAAGGTGAGGGTAACATTGAACCAAAATGTAGGGGTCAAATGAATAATAACAAAATTATTTGTGTCGATTCAGTTAAGTGAAAAATATATTTTTCATTTTTATTAATAAGGATATATTTAAAATTAAAGGTTCTTCATGTTTTTTATTTAATTCCACTTAAATAAAAACTATAACCACTATATTAATTAAAAACATAATTAGAATTGATTTTGGGAAGTGAGTGACTTCATATATGTTGGACGACATTTTCAATTTTAAATGAATCTATTTTCACTTGATTTTTATGGTGTATTTCATTTTAAAATAAAATTAATATGAAAATTATCAAAAAAAATATAAACCCACTTCATTATTTTGTTCCAGTATAATATATTTCATATAATTAATCTAGCAGTGCATATTGTAACAATATTGATGTTTTTGTCACAAATAGAAAACACATCAAGTTTTTTTTGGTCAAACAAATATTAAAGTGCATGGAATTTTGATGTTTTTTATATTTTATAAATTTTTAACATAAATTTTCTATTTTTATTTAGGGTTTAATTCCATTTATATAGTTATAATTTGAAATTATGGAATTATAAGTGATTTTAGGAAAACAATCTTCATTGAATGTTATTTCAGAGGTCAAGTATTTTTTCTATAATTATATAATTAATCTTACATTTTTTTCAAAATATTTTTAGAGACTTGTTTTCATTACTTTTTTGAAATTAATTTCTAAATTTATTCATTAATTTTTTAAAAAAATTTGATTTATTAAATATTTTTTAAGGGATGAATTATTTATTATTATTCATCAAATTCAGTTATAATATTTTTCATTGATTTTAATGTTTATATGTTTTAAATTAAACTTTTTAATAAAAATATGAATATTATAGTGTTGCTTCAAAAAACATGCCTCGCACCCAAAAATTAGATTTTGGATAAACTAAACACACAACCTATCTTGAAGTTACATTCCATGTTTAATGGGTTGGTTTCACAAAAATTTAATGGTTTTAGGGAAATAAATGTGTTTTCATGAAAATTACATTCACACAAAAGGTGAAATTGAGTTCCACAGATAAACCAAATTTTAAAATGATTTCCAAGGCATACACAAACCAAAAACAGAGATTTGTTCATAAAAAGTTTAGTTGGATGAAAAATTATTTCATGTCAAAGTGAATGTTGATGACTTCATGTTGCAGGGTGAAGCCCTATTGGCATCCAAAGGCTTGTATAAAAAAAGTAGATCTCTAAATGAAAACTATCCTACGACATCTGAGTTGAATAAGAAAGGAAATGAATAATGGAATATATTGAATGGTCAGTCACAAATAACAAAGGACTATAATGTTCCCAACAATGTTTTGCACTATAGTAGTGTTTCATGTTTCTAACATCCAATTTCATCTATAAATGTATCCTATCCCAACACATTATGGAAGGGTATTTTGAATTTTAAGAATCACTCTTGATCATGAACACCCTTCTACTTCGACATCGAAAACCACAATAATTTATTTAATATCAAAGGTAAAGATATTTTTTGAACTATCTCTTATGGGACCTATAATTTGTTTTCTTACTATTGAGAGATCCTTATGCAACCCCACTTAATGTTGATTTGGTTTGTGTAAGTGATGAATCCTTCACGCAACAATGATCTTTGTGAAACTCCAAATATTGCACCAAACTAGAACCCTATATTCCATGTTTTATAATTTTCCAATATCCTATGGGTCATGAAACTATATTTACATTTTATATAATAATTTTCTGTCCAACAAAATTCAGTACCCGGACCCAATGCCACCAATGTTAGTAGTAAATCTATTACCCTTGATTTTTTTAACATGGATAGTTACAGTAATTTCTTTTAATACTAAGCATATTTATCGAAACATTGGGCCTCATTATTTACACTCCTTTATGGAAGAGTATATGACATACCCCTTCAAGAGGCGTTTGAGAGGTACAATACTAAACCCTAGAGGTGCATCATCGAGGTAAATTTCATTCCATTCTAAGTAGTGAATTATTTTAATGAATAATCCAATAATTTGGACATGGATTCCCTTAGGGATTAATCCCAATCATTGTTTGAGATACAAGATATAAAACTATCAATCTCCATATCCATGTTGAATGATGTTAAACAACGTAACAACATCGTCATAAGATGGCATGAAACTGTATCATTACTCTATGTGATGAACATAGGATGATACATGTATGATCATCATGGGATATCATATCCCAATCACCATGGGATGAAACTACCATACTATATAGATTCCACACATAATCCCCACACAATTTCCCCTGCACATGGAATGTAACTCTAAAAAAGGGACAAAAACCCACCACATAGAAAACTTCCATTCATAGTCCCCCCTCACATTATCATTTCTCCTATTAGAATCTCAGTATATTTCATGCATATTCACCAAAAATCCATTTTAATCTCATTTCATTAAAAGAGAATACTACGCCACAATGTTAAACATCATGGAAGAGTCATATCACATGATCATAAATTGAGGCATTGAACTGCGTGAATTTTGATCCAATTTACTGATAGGGTATATTTGATGCATCCATGAGGATCAATCCTAACAACATTGAAGTGAGAAATCATCCCCTTGTGATGCCACACTCCCACATCTCAGTGTTAAATCACCCCCTTTGGGGGGGGGGGGGGTGGCTCAATCATTTGTTGTGAAATCATCCCTTGTGGGTTACACTGTATCATCCATTTAATAAATATTACCCCTTAGGTAACAATCCACAAAATCCAATTTTGAATTAATTCCCCCATGGGACACACATAGCCACTAAAAAATATCCACATGATGTTAAACATGAAACTGATCGTCTCCCAAAGATATTCATTCTATGACTTTGTCCGAAATAAAAACCATGAAAAATAATCATGGGATTCATGAGGTAAAATACTTTGAAGACTTTGGACAATGAATCAATTACATCGTAAAAAACATGGAATTCAGTGGGTTATATCCCTATGATGACTCATTTATGATATTCCCTCTGATGTAGATGACATATAGATGCCCAAACATCCAAATTTCTATACATTCCAAATGTATGAAGAATTACTACCCCATAGACTAAAGGTTTCGTCCTTATTAAGATAGATGTTGTGTAATTAACTATTATCCACCTTGAGAAAGTGTCATGATTAATTTTCAGGAACATGAATGAAATATATGTGGGATACCTACACTAGGAGATGATCTACAATGAATAATCAAGAGATTGAGGTATCAATATCTCATAATCTTATTTTTATCAGGGAGTAGACATTTAATGTGATGAAATTTTTCTACCTTTGTAAAATGGGAATATAGGGAAATAGAGAAACAAATTAATGGTGTGTTGGCCCCAATGAAAGTATCAAGGAAAAAATTGTGAACCAAACATGAAAATATTCTATTAAATTTTTTGGAGAACTGTGATTTTAGGAACAATTACATTTTATGTTACCATATCAAGATATTCATTGACAGATTCCACCAAGAACGTGGTGGGGCCAGCATGAAAATCAACTATGACTTGGGATACATAACATTGTGAATCCTTGATCTGTGATGTGGTCAGTATTTATTTTTCACTTATTTAAGAAGAATGAAAGTAATTGGTGCATTGGATATCAACTTCAATTTATCTATACTGATGTGTGAATATAAATTCCATACATGGATCCATCTCTAAAAATTAGCAACCAAATTCCAATAGTTGAAGGGGTTTGGATAATGTGGGAGAGGAAAACCTACAAGAATATACCCCAACCATGAATTCCACATCTCCGTTAACTATTGGGATCCCACGTCACATAACACACTATGATATTATCCACTGCTGCATGATTAAAACCATGGATCAGTGGTAGGAGCCATATGGGCTCATTCTCCCCAAAGAAATATCCCCATAAATCGTCATGGTGTCAGTGCATCACCAGCACTACTGTACCAAGGGACTCATATGGGGAAACAACAAACCAGTCCAACAGAAAAATGATTTGGGATCACCTCCCTAAATTGCTTAGATAGATTATCCACTTATTCAAAAGTGGTAGGGGATGTTTGAGTAGTGTCTGTTATGGCTAGTGCTCGAGATCTGCCCCAGAGATATCCCACTTGGAAACAGTAACACTAGTACCAACTTGTACCATAGTCTAATTAATGCATTGAATTAATCCCCTTTACTTCGACCACAATATCAGACACCCTATGTCAATTCATGGGTTAGATCCAAAATATTTCCTGACTTGAGGCATATTCTGCGACTCCTGTTGACCCTTACACCATAGACATATACAAAAAGATATTTTCAACATGTTAGTGGGGATACATCATTTATTTTAGAAGATCAATACCCTATACACCTCTTTAACAGGCTGAGCTGACTATATTAGTCACTGGTGCCTCCATTAGACATTACAAGTTATCATGTGATGAGTAAAACCAATGTGGATGTCTTCCGAACACCACCGTCAACTGAAATGGATGTCCTCCCTAGGACATCATAAACCAACAATAAGGTCCACATGTTCCTCCATGACCCTGGGTAGAGGTTCTGTTTACACCAACACCCACCAATACATATTTCTTCTACATAACAAAGACATACCCTGCTTAGTAGAACCATCCTAGGACAAGGGGGTGAACACCAACTGTGGAGTTTGATCATATGGAATAGGTTTCAACACACCTGTGGAATATATGAGTGACTCTAAATAATCAATAATTAGTGAAGAATCACACAATCAAAGGTCAATCCCCTATAACAGTCATGTAATCATCGACCACTCAGATTCTAAAGTTAATAATGAAATAATTAGTTAACCTTCACCGCCAATAGCTAGATTCTAGATATGATAAAAAATATTTAGGGTTACAATACTATATTACATGTCCAATAAGACCCCTATATACAATTTTTGGTAGACATGAATGGAGGAAGTTTTGGAATCCTTTTAAGGACTCGCAATGATGTCGTCTCTATAACCATTAGTTAACATTCTCTATACCTAAACATAAAAATATGGAAATAGGTTAAGTTCGGGGTTGACACCCTCAAATAATGGAGTTTACTCTAATGAGCCACATATGAAAACTAACAACATGGCACATGAGGTAGTGGAAAATACCCCATACTACATAGATATGATCTTGATAATGGCTCCACCTTCAAGGTACATAATAGAATATTCTGTATATTTAATCCATGTGTCATCCCTTCTTCGTGTATAGCATCAACCAATATGGTATACATTGGTGTCACCAAGCCTATCTTATACTAAACCAATCTAAGAATGGGATGACCAAGAAAAGGACCCCTATCTTAAAAAGATTGATGGGGGTGCTTCTAGAATCCAAATAGCTATTATTTGTGTTTTCCCTGATACATCTCCAAACATTGTAATATCAATGTACCCCACTAAGGACCATGTAGTCTGTTTTTTCACTAGATTATTTGGGTGACATTTTATCACCTTTTCTATCTATATATGACATACATATAAGGCCTTGAGAATCTAAAGACCATGAACCATCAATTCATGATGGATGATAGGTTTGTGTGATAAGTGGATCAACATCTTGCATCATATGGTTATATCCATACTCTCCAAAATACCTCTATTAAGATCCAAATCTTGTTCTATCAATTCATTGAAGAGGCATCTCAAAATTTGATGAATATGTGATAAGGGTAGTATTTCACCTCCCATTTCATCCCTATCATGTGATAGAAACATGACCACTAGTCTGACCTATCCACTGAGGATAATGGTTTCCCAATGAATACAAAGATAATAAATCTTTTCGCCACAATACCCGCATATGAAAAATGTAATAGGACTGTTAATGTAGGTCATGAAAGAAAAACTCACCTTAAGTGGTGGTGTAGTACTAGGATAACCTCTTAGAAGGCATATGTACTAATCAATATAGAATTTTAATAATTATTAAAAGTCCCTTTATTAATAAGTTACCACATTACAAAAATTACATTGAAAAATACATGGAAAATTCAAAATGTTCATACAAATATGAGGTTATTCCCAAATATAAATAAAGAAATAGATAGCTATGTTTCTTTAAGGAGTTTAAGGACATTAAAAGGATCACCACTGATCTCATTGTTGAGCAGTGTCCATTAACTAACAGCACCATAATAGACCTTGTATCCCCTCATGAGGGCAACCCAATCCTTCTGGGTTAGATGATCTAATTGAATCTTTTTGTCCTTTCTCCACAAGATAGGGTAGAATCCTAATTTTAAGGAAAATGACCATGGATTGAGTTTGTAACCTGACTAGAGAAACAGAATTATCCTCATCAAGATCAAGTACTGGCTTCCTCTCAACTTATGATCATATGAATGCAATGTTGACAAAAATGGCTCACCCAGATGACATGATAGTTTCTCCCATTTCTATCTATGAGGCTCTGAAAATGAAAAACCAAGAAATTTAATGAGAAGGAAATAATTCTCTATATGGGGGGACATGTATGATCGCCCTTATAATATTTTAATATTAGCATCACCCCCATTTTATGGATTAGATGTCCTGCTACAATAAATGCCCCACTTCTCTACAAGGATTGGTCTACTGTTGGGGAAACTAGTAAAATATTAGCATGACAACCTCTAATGAATCATACAGAATTTAGAAGACCCTACAGTAGTCAAGTACAATCAACTACCCATTGGTTCTGTTGTTGGTCTTAAGGATCTCCAATGACTTTACCTCTAACAATTAAACTCTCCCATGTTCAAGAAGAACATAAATGAACTCTATCAATGAAAATAGTGTCATAATGAATGAGTTTTGGACTTCATCGCCCGACCGATGGGACTCACGTACTAACACAATAGGCTGCTGTCACCGGAATATCTACTCATGATGTTTGTGGAGAACGTTTATAATGATTTTCTTCCTACTCTCACCAACCTGAGGAAACTAGGTGGATTTCAAGAATTTTCTAACAAGGATATATGTCTATGAGAATCATTACAGTTCACTAAACAACAATCATTCCCCTTTCCACATTGATCTACAATGAGGACTCTGAAAGTTGAGACTATCATAGATCTACTAGTAGAGGCCACTAAACTAGTAAATTTTTTTCCATTTCCTGGATGATCCTTTCCATGTGAAACCTCACACTAAATATCACCAACATGCATTTCCTCACCAAGAGAAAAATCCACAATAAGGGAATGTGTCTTTGGACCCCTATCAAGACTAGGATCTTAGGGTTTCCTTCACGTAAAGAATAAGAATGGAATATTCCTCCAAGTATTTTTAGTTTCTAGTATACTTTATAAAATCCATGGTAAAGAGAATCCAAACGTTTATAGTGTTAATGAGAACCTATAGGTATGGACTCATAAGCTGCACCGGTCACTTTTGTATCACAGTATCTTCAAACAAACCTATAATGAATTATTTGTATCCAAATATTGGCTTTAGGACAAGGTGGAACAAGGCTTAGTAAAACTGAGAATTTTCGATCATAGGTAGTGCATATATCTACTAAAAATTATAATGATAGTGAAAAATATCATGAGTCGAAATAGTTTACCTACTATAGGAAACTGAAGTACGATAACTGAATGGTTTGAAAGGTAGTATATCATTCTCATGGTATCATATACACCAACCTGAGAAATCCATAACCATATACAGTTACCACACATCCTTTGAATACAATTCAAAAAAATTGATTGCATTATTCTAAGACTCATAATAATAGATGTTGACATTATAAGAGAAATAAGATTGTTCCACTATTACAATTCCTTATCACAGTATTAGTGACTTCGGGACTCCATAATTATGAGATTCACCTAGGGTCATCCAATTCCAATACTAATCTATTGAAGATGAGTAGGAGTACACCACCATGAATTTTGTTAAGCTGGTGAACTGGTCCAATAATCCTGTAACTGAGAAAATTATTGTGAACCTCTCGAGTTCCAATGGCTGATGCCATTGAAGAAAAGTTAGAGGGATTCTGAGCTATATGAATGCTTATACTAGCACTTCAAACTAGCTTTTACATAATATTGACAATAGGAAGAATACCCAGAAAAGTGATCAGAACTAAAAGCCCTCCCTATCAATTATATCAGGTCTGTCTCCACAGAAAATAGTATTAGTTGACCACATATCTCAGTTGTGCCAACACTAAGATCATCCATGTCCATCCAGGGCCCAAACACAGTCAACTTAAATTTAGTCGATAGGTTTTTATAGAATATATTCAATACAGTAGTAGAGTATTTATAGTACTATCCAAGAACCATCATTCCATCCAAAAAAAATCTTCTATACCCTCTTCTAAACGGAAACCCTATATATGAAAAAATATGCCACTGGTATGGAAATTTGATATGCTAAAACATCTCACTAGTATACCCATGAGGCTTTGGATTCTCAAGGCTCTCCAATTATTAATAGAAATTAGTGAGGCCCATATTTATGCTTCGAATATCCCATTCCAAATTCAAGGATGATGTAGGTGTTTCTAAGGCCTACTACACTTAATGGGTTGATTAATAGGAATATCGATCCATCATCTCAATTTCATGAAAAGAAAAAGGTGTCTTCATTTATGGGAACATGTTCCATCTTTATATCATATTTTAGTTTAATGATTTGTTAATTTTTTATTACCATGTGGATTATAGCTCCAAGATCAATGTGATCCCAAACCAGATGCTCCATAAACTAGGACTGATAGAAGAATATATGAATCCCTCCAACTTAATGATTTGGGGTTATGATAAGAGTGAGAAAAAACAGCATGGAAATATTTGGATAACAACTTATTTTGGTACCCTAGTATCATGAACAGAATTCATGGTAGTATCATATGATGGAGATAAATATTCATTACCTGAAAGACCTTGAATTCCTTTTCATGATTTAATCCCCGCTTCATGAACCTAATTCCTTAAATACTCAATCAATAGTACAGTATGGGTAATCTAGGGAAACACATCCCCTATTTTCTCTTTTGAGGCCCTAAATATATGGATTTTGGATACTATTAATGAGTGGGAATAATGGTTCAAATTGATAGGATTGTGCAAAAAAATTCCCCAAATTTTCCAACAACTACATCATATGATCCTTGGGGCGAAGTAAAGAAAATATTAATTCTCTCGATTCATCAGTTAGATCCCATAATGTCAAATTTGGGTGGGGGGGGGGGGGGGGTTGTCTCCATGAAAAATATTTTCTTAAAAATTTCCATTTTCCCCAACACGTTTCCACGACCCAACCTGTTTCTAGGATTCAGCCAGAACTACCCAAATCCTGCCTCCATAGGCGTGGGGCTAGCGATTGGCGTCGAAGGCATAACAAACATATCGAGGCCTTTGCCTAATTACATGTACACACACATAGCCATCTCAATGAAAAAGGTAAAGAGGGAACAAAAAACAAGATTCAAACCTTCTATAAATAAACCAAAAATATGTATAGACCTCTAAACAGTACAATCATAGAGAAGTAAACTAAATGGGAACGTGAAAAAATATACACCCAACTGGAAAAGTGACACAAACTAGAAACTTGTGGAAAAGTAAAATAGTTGATAGATCCCCACTATGGGATCCCAAGATATGACCACTGTATGTGGTCCAAGCATCCTGTATCCCTGTTCTCATCTTAAGTCACGATTAACGATCTTTTTTCTACACGGGAACACCATGTGCGGGAAAATCCAAAGTAGGGGTGAGTTTAGAAATACATAGTAGGATGACCTGAAGGCTCAAGGGATCCTAAAAAGATGTACTGAAGAGGGGAATAATAGATAAAACAACATACAAAAAAAAAGAGTACAACTCAAACCCAAAATAGAGTAAAGTAATCTTATCCAAAGAAGAAGGAGACAAAAAATTTGTGAAGATTAACTTCTTGTCAAGTCTTTTCTACCTATACATGGAGAGTACACTCTTCTAACCATGAGAATATAGACACAAAAAGAAAGTGGAATACCCCACACCTCTTCACCCCTCCTAGAAGGAGAGTAACAAAAACTCATGGAGTGGGTACTGAAAACAAGATACAAATAATTGATCAATCAAAGAAGCCCAAACGAGAGAGAAAGGGAATCTTGAACTCCTATGATCAGCCTAAGAAAAGAGTTTCCAATAGTCCTAGAAGAAACCACCATCAATTCATAGCTTCCCACACATATTCTCTAAAATTCAAGTCAAATGGACTCAGTCATCGAACCATGATAATAACTACATTGGATGGAATTATCTCACCCTTGCGGTTTTAGGGTGCATCACAATGGTGTGTCTTGCTGAGAAACTCATCCCCCATTCTTGAGTTTCCAAAGGTACGTATACCATATCTCATTGTGGTGATGCACATCTAAGGTGTAAACCCTAATTAGAGGATATCAATTCCCTAGTTTTTTTGGGGGATTCCACTCTCAATTTAGTCATAGAGGCTATCCATGACTTCATACATCATGAGGATTCAACTATGATAGATATCGTTGAGTCAAACCATTTATTGATACATCCGGCGTATTCCAAACTAATAAAGGACAAAGAGGCAACCCAATCCCTAATATTTTATGGGGATTCCACTCTGAAAGAAGTCATAGAGGCTAACTACACCCTGATAAGTAAGGTGGATTCCACTCTAATGGATTTTTTAGAGGCTACCCATGCCCACATAAGTCTAGGGAATTCCAATATTGGGCATCAAAGAAATAGATTAGCCATCCCTACTATATGTCACATCCTTGAAATCACTTGTATTCCAACGCTAGATATTTACTGTCATAAGCTGTCTCCTGAATACGCGTCACATCTACAACATCTCACATAATATCTCAAAAGACACTAGGGATGGAACCATCTTTTTCATTGTGGAAATACAATGAAGATAGGATACTCATATTCTGAAGTCTGAGTCCAAACTATGGATATATGAGAGGTAGAAGATTCGTAGTGCAGTTCACGACAGAAGTGTGGCCCACATGACATGTGACTCTTCCTCATCACCATTCCATGTACATAGATGTACTCAGGCACAAAACTATAAACATGTTCCCATAAGGTGTGCCTATATACTCTAATAGTATATTGATCCTCTAGCCAAAATGATGACTCACACACATTTCTCGTTACTGATCGAAGGTAGAGAACATCATTCTACTAACATGCCTTTTGAAATGGTCCTAAAAAAACTAACAGATCGCACATTTGTGATCCTTGTATAAATACACATAGGATCGACTACTCAATCACCCTAAATGGATTCTCGGTGAATAAGATGAATTCTCACCACATTGTGCAAAAAAATGTCCCCCATGGGGCCCATGAATCGATCTCAAGGAACATCAAATATATCACAACATTGTGAGAAACATGGGAAAACAAACAAGATTGGCTATTCATTTGTCCAAAACGGACACCTGATCAAAAAGTAACATTTCACAACAAAGCCCAAAATGGAGAATGTGGGTCTCACAACCCAAAGATCAGTTTAACCACTTGAAACCAGTCGTTACTAATCTTCAAAAACTCTAGGGTCACAAATCCCTTAACAGTGCATCAAACAGACCTCCTGTTTAAAATATAGGTCTAAAACATGTTTAACAGATAATAATAAATAATTTTTTATTATTAAAATTATGTGTTTCTTTCAACCGAGCAATGAAACCAAGTATTTAAAGTCCTAAATTAATATTAAAATATCTATGTTGACAACATGGTCATAAAGCCTCTGACAGAACATGAATTAGACTTCAGATGTAGCAGCTACGTTCGAAATAAGGAACCATGAAAAATAATAATAATGAAAATTATTATTAATGGATCAAGCGTTTTGTACCACCCGCCTTCAATAGTGAACATTAAAATTCCCAAAACCACTAAAAAATGTACATTTTGACTCATGGATCGTGTTTATGTAGACGAATAATGAATTGGATGCCCGTATTCAAAAGATATATACATTTAAAGATCCCAAGCCCGAAATAGGATGGACCACACCTTTCTAGACTGTCCACCCCACCTGGGACATCCCACAACAAAGTCATGTAGTCCAGCCCATACTTTTCTAATGAATCTTATAGCCATATCCCAACCAGTGTGACCCGCATTTAGACCCCGACTATCCAAGCGGTTGGTCAACGCTCCTGCTCCCGCGGCAACGCAAGAGACCCACATCGACGAGTGAGACCCAAGTTGTGTGTGTCTCAATCCCCCAGTCTCCCCTCAGTCATGAAGCCTCAGAACCCCCGCCATACCCCATGAGTAGATTCCACTCTGCGGCTCCTCTACATTGGCTCCCCTCGGCAATCTTAGCCTCGCCAACCTGCCAGGTCACCCACCCAGCCTCACCGCACCACATTCCTGGCCACCCACTCACCTCGAACTATCAGCTCTATGGTGCTACCCGGTACCCCACGATCCTCAGTTGACTCGCCTCCATCCGTATTGTAGCACCATCCACCTCCACCTCAACCCAGCCGCACCCTGCTTCCTTGGACCACCCTTTTCACCGTCGAATACCAAACCCCACCAAATGTTGGCTTCTCTCGACACTTGTCGGTGATGCCGTGTCGGACCCGCACTGTCGCCATATTCCTTAGTCATACCAACCACTACCATGGTCCAATTTTAGATCTGAATATTTATTTGAGATCCCAGTGGAAAAACCTCACAACACTAACCTCAAATTGATGAACTGACGAATGATTCAGGGGTCTGAAAATTGATAGCGGATATCCAAAAAGAACATATGGAGAACAAGTCTGCAAATAGAGATCAACGGTAATGTTCATCCAGCCATAGATTATTTGAAAAATTAACAATGAAGATCATGAAAATGTGAAGAATAATAAGAATATAAATTTAAATGGAAGTCAAAAGTCAAAGAATCCAAACCTCATTAGATCCATTCGTTGTTGACGACACATCAACTGCGATGCGGCTTCGAACTGTCGATGTCCTGGGGGAGATCACTCATCAATCTATTGAATAACAATGGAGAATGACAGAGATATATGGAGAGTAAGAGATTATTTCTAGAGATAAAGAGATATAATTTAGAGATAACCCTAATTTAATTTCACTAAACTTCTATTTATAGATGTCCCACTCGGTGCAAAATTCGAATTTCATACGCCCCCTATTTTTATGTCATGCCTAGAAAAAAAACTTGATTTCAAACTAAATAGTGGTATTATATTTCTAATCTATGTCCCCATTCATATATTATTGGGTTTGGAGTTTTGGATAATATAATTAAGTCTAATTATTTTAATTATCACTTTTCCCATGCATGACGTTTTTCACAGGAATCCTACGCCATCAAAATTTATACAACACATGTGGTAAACAAAACATTCCAGACTCAACTATGGCCTCAAATTCTTGATCCATACTACTGATTAATATATATCCAATTTCTGACATGTGAACAGTGAAAAAACACTTAATATTATTATATAATTTATTCTGGGCACACCGGGCCATGGAATTCAACAATGTCTTAGTGCCTAGCCAAGGAAATAAAAATATTAATATATTCTGATGTTTTATAAGTCAGAAAATTGGGTCTTTGCATCATTACCTCCTTCATTATGTTCAAACCCGAAAAGAAAAACTAGGAAAACAACTAGGGAGACTGATCTCACAACTGTCTGTCTCACTCCAAAGAAAACATATAGGTTTCCATGCTGCCATAGAACACAAACCAAAGGAATGTTCTATCCTCATATGTTCATCTAATTTTTACCCAAGATAATTAAGTGTGTTATAACAAACATGCACGTCCTCAGCTATGAAACATGGAAGAATTCATGCACCCACATCATCTATTGGGGGTAGGGTAAGGCAGTAGGAGACCATTCCATCTTATTGCACAGACCTGAATGTCCTAGAAGAATTTAGGGTATTGTTTACTTCCCATGAAAAACCTCTACATCCCACATCTCAATTGGGATCTTCTCATGCAAGATTTCACTTTCTATGTCACAAATCCAAGACTCTCTTACGTGTTCGGGGAGCGAAGTATTCAACACCATTGACTGATGAAAATTTATACCCTCTGGCTCCACCATGGTCAGTTGCAAGGAGGCTAACTGGTCTGAATCATCCCGCACATGGAAGGCCTAAGACTTCCTGCTAAGGGTATTGACTACAACATTACCCATTCCTAGAGAATAAACTATATAAAAGTCGTTGTCCAGTAGGATGTTTAACCAGCATTGCTACCTTAGGTTCAAGTCTCTCTGTGTGGAGATGTACCCGATACTTTCCTGGGATATGAAAATAAAAAAAGTACTCTCCAAGAAGGTAGTGTCATGACATTATCAAGGGGAAGACTACTGCTGGAATCACCGAATTGTGAGTCATATCATTCTACACACGGGGTCTCCATCACCTAAACCTATACTTAGTAACTTTCGAATCAAGAATTGAAGTTGATCACTCAAGGTTCCAAAGAACATGGTTGGTATGTAAACACCTCCAATCGCAAGATTATATACATGAAAAAATCAGCATACATCACATGTATTTTCCCCTCTTGGAAGGAGAGTAATCCCCAAAATATACACTCTGTGGATATAACTACTGACATCTCCAGGAAAAGGAGGTAAAATAGTAAAAACCCATCGGAAAATCTAGGACCTTCTCTAACACTCCACTGCACCCCTCCACCATGAATGCACAATTTTGAGGGAGTCATCCACCACACCTCAATAATATCCTCTTTTGTAATCAATGACACTCCCTCGTGGTTTTTCTCATGTTGCCCGGGTAAAATCTCAGTCATGTAGGAGGGAGGAAAAGCTTTCCTCACACGGTGTTTAACAAATTCAACAAAAAAATTAAAAAAGACACATGTAATACCTCTTATAATCTAATGATATATAGGATCATAAAAACCCAATTATTGATGTGATCTATGGACTTATCTACCAACTTCATAAGCTAGATGCGGGAAACCTAGTGTTGGTGGATTGTTCTCTAAATTTCATCCCCCACCTCCAGCTCCTCCTGCTACTCCTTCTCCTCTGCCAACACCACCTATCTGGGAATGACCCCCAACATAATGATCTATCTTCTAGGGTGGTCCACTTATGTCTCACCTAGTGTTCTCAGCAAATCTAGTTGGTTAGACTAATACCAAGTAACCCATCCATCAAAAACATAACATTGGACCTCTCCAAGATGACTAGGTTCCTGATTATGATAATGAGAAGATATCCTACAACAAGATCATGTAATTTGATTTCTACAAGCTGATGATGATGAATCAACTCTATTTAACTCATAGATAGAACCATCTGAATGGTGTCCCACTTATAGAAAGCTCTATTTTAAAAATTCCTAGTCCAGTACCTCGATATAGGTGGAGATGCACAAGGTTACCATGATAGAACACGTCTCTCTGCAAAGTCCCTAATCAAACTTCCATTCTAGGAAGTAACCTTTATAGGATTTATATAACTCCTCGTGAAATATCTATTGAATTTCATCCCATGAGAGTTCTAATTTATCGTGTTTCTGAGTAAATAAGCACCACCAAATCCTTGCTGCTCTATGAAAAAAGGTGGGCTACCAATGACACCATCTAATCTACCAGTGTTTTTTCAAGCCTGAATAGGTGGACCACCAACTCTATCCAAACCTCTACTTCTTGAGGGTCTAGATCACCATAGAACCTTACCGGTCTCTGGTTCTAGAACTTGCAATGTGTACTGAAAGTGTGAACATCCTCAGACCGCTCTACAGGGGATGTATGCTGCTCAAAATGTCGAAGTGCTGCTAAATTCCCACCTAGAGAATAGGGGTTTCATAATGGGTTATGAACTGAGGCCTCATTTTACAATGGGTCATCGTCATGAACTTGAGTTTGTATCCTAACTAACATTCTTCGTGGTGTCATCCTGAATGTTATCAATGAGTACGCCATCCAGAAGAGCATATATATATATATATATATATCGACAATGATGGGGATATGACTCAAGAAGGATAATAACACCATCGATACTATATGATTCATCAACCATTGTTCCCTGCAACAGGTGTCTTAGGGTGTCAACTCGACAAGCGGGTAATCATGGTCCTGGTGAATGTATATGTTACCAACCCATACCATCACTGGAATCCTCATCCTGAGGGACACTCTCAAGACACTTCAACATTATTTACCTATTACCAACTCAGAACATTTTTTGGAAACATCCAAAGAAAGTATCAAGGGATGAACCACTTTTGATTCTACTTTTTCATGACCCTACCCGTGTTAAGGCTTGAGAAACAACAACCCAAGTCTACCTCCATAGGCTATCGTATAGCGACTATTATTGAAGGAACAGAAAAACTAGGGGACGAATTTTCCTATGTACATATAAACACACATGTATCCAACTCAACTAAAAATGTACAGAGGGAAACGAAAAAAAGATACAACACTACTCTAAATTAACAACAAATATGCATTCTCCTCTAAAAAATACAATTATTGGGAAGTAAGATTAAAGGGAAAGTGGAAAAATACATTCCCAACTCGAAATATGTCACAACCCAACAACATGTGGAAATGTAAAATAACTCACATAGCCCCACTCCTGGATTACAAGATATGACCACCGCACATGGTCTAAGAACCCAGTATCCCTATGATCATATTGAGTCTTGATCAACATTTCCATTTTCTCCAAGGGCACACCATGTGCTTGAAAAGACCAAGTAGGGGTGTTTATAAAAATACTCAATAGGGTTCCCTGAAACCTCAAGGGAGAAGTAAAAGATGTACTGAAGAGGAGAGCAATAGATATAGCATGGTACAGTAAAAGAGTATAGATTAACCCCACAAGAGTGTGATGTAAACTCATCCAAAGCACAAGGATCTAGAAAATGTGATAATATGAAATTCTCATCAAGTCTTTTCTACCTATAGTTTGAGAGTAGTCTTTTCTAACAATTATAATCTAGACATGGAATCCACATGGAATGACTTGGGTGTATTTGCATCTCCTAGAAGGGTAGTAACCAAATCCCAAGGTGTGGGTACTGAAAAAATGATACATATATAAGCTCATTCAATGAATCCCAATTGAGATAGTATGGGGATCTAAATCAAAAAATGATCAACCCAGGAAATGAGTTTCCAATAGTCCCCAAAGAAACCACCCTCGATTCCTAGAATCCCACATGTCTGCTTTAAACATCAAGTCAAAGGGACTCAATCACCGCACCTTGATACTATCCACATTGAATGACACTATCTCGCCCACACATTTTTTGGTCAGGTCATAAGGGGGGTCTTATGGGGGAATGAATTCCTCTTTCTTGATTATCCAACAGTATGTTAACCATGTCACATTGTTGTGCTGCATAGTCGCGGTGTAAACCCTATGAAGTGGACACCCATGCCCCAATCTGTTTTTTGGATTCCACTCTCATTGTAGTCATAGAGGCTACCCATAAGTAGATATGTCAGGGAGATTCTACTCTAATAGAATTTGTATAGGCTACCAATTACCTAATACATCCAAGGGATTCCACTATAATTGATGTCATAGAGGTTTCCCATGCCCAGATGCATTAGGGGGATTCCAATATAATATAACTCATAGATTCATTCCATTCCATGATACATTAGGGTCCTTCCACTCAGATATAACTTGTAGAGGCATACCACACCATTATACATTAGGGGATTTTCACTCTAGGTCATTGAAGAACTAAACTAACCATCCCTACTAGATATAACCTTTCGAAAATCACTTTTATGCCAATTCTTGATCACTAACATCATCATACATCACCTGAATACGTATCACATTCGGAACATCTTTCATCATATCTCAAAATCCACTATGGACGGAATAATTTCATTCTAAATGCAAGGAAACTCATGATATTATACACGTTTGCTGAAATCTGAGTTAAAACTAAGGAGATAAAATAGGTAGAAGATTTATATTATAGTACACATTACCTATAGGGCCCACTTGATGTGGGTCCCTCCTCATTGCTTGTCCATGTACGTAGTTTTACTAAGGTACTAAACTATGATCAAGTACCCACAAGTTGTTTCAGTGTACTGCCATAGTACATGGAACCTCTTGCCAAAAGGAAAACGAGTGTGCATTGGTCCTTACTTATCCGATGGGTGAAAAATTCATTATCCAGACATGACACTGGCAAATAGTTCCAAATAACCTAACTGATCACTCCTTTGAGGTCATTGTAGAAAAATACATAGGATGAAATATTTATTCACCCGAAATGGTCTCCTAATGAAGAAGCTTCATTACACTATGTTGTGCATAAAAAGACCCCCATGTGGCCCATGCCTTGATTCTGGAACACATCAAATAGATCACACTATTTCAATACCCTTGGAAAAACACACGGGATCTCTTATTCATTTGTCCAAAATGGACACCCGATGAAAAAGTGACATTTCATTCAAAACTCCCAAAATGGGTCTCGTGGGGCCGATAACCCAATGTTAGGATTAAGAACCCAAAATTAGTCTTTAATGTTCCTCATCATCTTTAGGTTCATAATGCCTCTGACGATGTATCAAACTAACCTCTCATTTAAAAGGTAGGTCCAAAACAAGTTAAATGAATAATAATTTTATTTATTATTAAACCTATCTGTTTCATGAAACAGAGAAAAAAACCAAGAAATAAAAGTCCTAAACCGATATTAAAAGATCCTTCTCTATATCAGGTTCCCATCACCTCTGATGGAACATTAATCAGACTTCCGATACAGGCACTACGTCTAAATGAATGAACCAAGAATAAAAATAAAAATAATTAAAATTAATGAAGTGAGTGTTTTAGGACACCTACATTCATGAATGAACATTAAAATTCCCAGAATCACAAAAAATGGTCCACTCTGACTCAATTATCATGTTTCCATAGATGAACTTTGATTCAGAGGCCTATATCAAAAGATAAGATCATTTAAAGATCTTGGGCTTGAAAAAGTCTCTACCGGCCCGGTCTGGCTTATCCGCACCACCCAATCCCGCCCCCATTCGATGGATCGACCTAATGGACCATGACTCGTTCACATGGCTCAAAACATTCTCTAATACATGGCATACAGGCCCACACCCGACCAGTGTGATCCACATTCAAACATAGACCATCCATGCAATCGGTCTTTGCTCCTCCTCCAGCGTTGTTAGTGTCTCGATCCCCTGACCTCCCCCTAGGCATGCAAACCTAGAGTCCCCACCTGACCCTTAGACTAGAAACCTCCATATAGACCCTCTGCACCAGCTACCTATGGCGGTATCTGCCTTGCCGTCCTGCTGAGTCACATGCCTTTCCCAACCGCCGTGTGTTCCCGGTTGTCGGCTTGCCTACAACAAGCTGCTCCACCATGCTTCCCAGCACACCAAACTCACTGGTCTACTTGTTATTAGTCACATCATAGTGAAATCTGCATACGCCTCAACCCATCCATGTCTCACAGCCATGGCCCACCCCAGTCGATGCCGCATGGCCAACCTCACCAACGACCAGCTTCTCCCAGCCCTTACAAGCAACACCAGGCCGAACATACAACGCCACCTTATTCCATACGTCATACCGACCACTCTAATGGTATGATTTTAGATCCAAAATTTGATCATCGATCCCTGCGATAGAGCTTTAACAACGCTTTCCTCAAATCGACAACCCAAATAATGGTTCATGTGTCAAGAAATTGATACTGGATATCTGTGAAGAGCGAACAAAGAACATGTTTCCAAATAGATACTGACGGCCATTTTTTTACGGCCATCGATGATTTAAAAAATTATCAATGAAGAATAGTAAAATAAGAAAAATAATTAAAATATAAATTTAAAAACTTTTCCAAATTAGAATAAACCCAACCTCATTCGACCTGTTCATCATTGACGACATGTCCACTGCAATCCTATTTTGATCTGAGGATGTTACAGCATAGATCACTCCTCAATCAAGTAAAAATTGATGAAGAATGGTGGAGAGAGATAGATATATAGAGAGAGTATTTTTAGAGAGAGATAAATAGGTAAATAGGTCTAACTATAATTAGATTTCCCTATATTTCTATTTATAGAATCCTTGCTCGGCGTAGAGTCTTAAATTCCCATGGCCCCTATTTTTCATCCATGGTTTGAAAGAACACCCCATTATGAACTCAACTATAGTAACAAATTTCCATTATGAGTCCATGTTTTAATGTTATTGTGTTTGGTATTTGAGAGAAAATAATTATGTTTAATTATTTTAATTACCATTTCCCCCCAACATGGCGTTTTTTAATAAGAGTCCCGAGCCAACAGAAGTTCAACCCCACCTACAATAAACAACACGTTCTGAACTCAACTATGGTCTTTGATTCCTGATCTGATCTTCCATTTACGATATATCCCATTTCCAACACATGGAAATTACAGAAACTCATAATATATTCATATAATTTACTCTGAGAACACCAGGAACCAAAATGGTGCATCGTCTCAATGGCTAGATCTGGAAATAAATATAGAAATATCTCAAAGTCTTCCAAGAAAAAAATGGTTTTCTAAAACCTAGGAAGGATGGGAAGGTATAGGGATACCATAATCATATTATGTACCAAGAAATTCTCCCTATTCCCTATGATTCACTGTTTTCCCACATGTTTCCAAAAGAAAGAATGACCCAGTGGAGGTTGAATCATCTCCATTTCATTAATATCAAGGGTGCACCTAATGGACCAATAGTAGAGGGAATTTTATCAACTAATTCTATTTCCACCGTCTTCACATTGCTGGAACCCCACAAAAAGGATTATATATTTTCTAGAGTATACATCAATGCTCCTCTGGGTTGACTTTCTGGGATGATCTTCCTCATCCCTCGATATATCCTTTCATAGATAATGAATTTTGATTGTAAGATTACCCTCATGAATTTGAAGAGGGTTTAACCACCCCAATTGATGAGTTAACCCAGGTGAACCTTGAACTGAGAAATATCTGTGTTGAACACTGATCAATGCTTCCATGTCTCTATAAGAGTAGTAGTTGTATTTGGTCTTCTTGAAATTAAATCATGATGTATCTTCCTGGATCTATGAAATGATCTCAATACTAAAACCATAGGTCTCCATTCATCTCCTTGGCATAAAAAAGGGTCATTTAGTTTTCTAACATCATACAAGAAGGATACACCACTCTCACGAAGCTATGGTAGATGCTGAAGTTGACAAGATGATTAAATCCAATTTTTTGGGAAGTCTACTGCAAATATGTATAGCCAATGTTTTCCAAGTATGAGAGAATAATGGGAATATCTGAGTGTATGTCAACAACCTATACATTAAATTATATTATTCAATGAATATTTTTCACCTTCTATTGAAATTTATAATAATCGATCTCATTGATGGGTTCCATGACCTCTCTTTCATTGATGCAAAATCTATGTAAAATCATATTTAGATAACACCTAATTATGGGGAGTGAATCAATTTTATGGAAACTTAAGGGAAGTTATAATCTTATGTGATTCAATTCCACTTGAAAATTCTATATCTACTTACCAATGGGAAATTCACCACATCATCAAGACAATTGTTAGGACGTTATTCGAATGTTACTTGGATGATTTGGTTTTCAAATACCTCCATCATGAGAAACGTCCTAGGGACTATGAGAATGTTATCAACATCCTCTACTACTATCACATTAAGGTAAATCTCTTGAAGTGCACATTCAGGGTTACAACTGGAATGTTTCTCATATTTCTAGTAAGGTATATAAGAATTAAGACTTACTTAGAGAAGATCATTTTAGTCAATAAAATGCCTCCATCAAGTAGTCTATATGAATTACAGGGCCTGCAAGTCCACTTGTCTTTCAAATTTAAATTTATATAAAATATTAACAACAAGTTTAATATCCTCTTGAGGCTCATAAATAAATGAATAGTTTAATATCGGGGTGAGGGGTTCAATATTTCCATTGAGGATATCAAGAATATCCTCCTAAAACCCATGGTTCTGATGTCACCAAATTTAGGACCAACTATGTTCCTCTATATGACAATGATGGAATGTCACCTCAGGTCCCTTATAGACCATAAAACAATTAGGGTCTGAAAAAACTTATATTTTCTCTATCATATGCTCCTCGACATGGAAAACAGATATTACCCCACTAAGAAGAATTAGCTCATGATGGTTTTTTAATGCATAAGTAATGATATAATTTTTAGCATCATGAGAAAAAATCTGTTTCCCAAATGGACTCACTAATGTATATCCTTAATCACCCCATGTTGACGGTTCTATATTCATTCTAGGAAGTTATCTTCCAGATTTTCTACCTATGTTATTCCAACGGAATGTCATCAATGTCAATGCATTGGATGACATCTTTTCCACACATCCTAACCTTAAATAATTTTCATTAGTTGTTGATTTTCTAGATGAGGATACTCTATCGTTGTATTAGGACGTACCATATTTGATTATGAATTTTGATGGTGCCTCTTCGACCCCAACTGGAAGAAGGGGACCTGTGTTTAAAAAGGTTGGGTTGGAGATCATTTTCATCACTCCGACATTTTCTATCTTAACATAATAATAACTACTGTTAGAATGTTGAACCAACAATGGTGTAGAGTATTAGGCCCTTACTACTTGTCTTGAGCTAGACCTTGAGATTGTTTTCACCACAATACATGTGAAGGTGGACTATGAATTACTCAAAAATAAGATCAATGGTGGCTATATCATTAGAATGTAAGAGCTCATGCCCCTGTTGGATTTCACTCATCAGTTGATGGTCCAGTTATCCTCCTCGATGAAGGCGACCCATGTTCATCGATCATAGAATGGTTGAGGAAATTCTTTGGATATACTAGACAAATGTCTTAGAGAACCAAACTAATATGACATGATCTTTACTATGGAACACCCAAAGGTCATCTCCCCCACCACTTTGGATGATTGAAACGAATAGGTGAATCAAACGATTTACGTTTATTTTTATTACATGATCTTCAAAACCATACATAGTTGAGGAAACACTCTATTCGATGACACCTTTAATAAATAATCTCATTCCTGTAATTATCCAACCAGATCAACCTATGTGTGAGTGAATCCCTATGTATGCAGAGTATTTTATTATAAAGAGTTGGCCAATCCTTGAGAAAAAAATCTATATGTGTGGGTTTGATAAAATTATTCTTCATTTTATCAAAGGAGATTAGATACCTATTCTTATGAAAGAGGCCCATGTTGGTTTATATCATTCCCATCAATAAGTATTGAGTATCTCACACCAAATTCATAGATTGGTCTAAATCTAGACCACCATGTTTAACAAATTCATTATGTTCACCAAAATTTGTCATTCATGTTAGATACAAACTAAATTTTTCATCAACCACCGGATCATACCCCCACTACCATGTAATATTATCCATTTGTAATATGGTGACACAATGTTATGGGTCTATATCAACATGTAACCACTCAATATTCCCTGTTCATTTTAACAGCACTAGAATTATTTTTTAAATAGGTATAAGTAGTTCCACTCTAATTAGTCAAAATATGGTCCATGATCGAGTTCCTGATCTCCTACATCATTCATTAGTTTGAGTGAAAAATAATATTATCATAGAAAATGACATCGACTTCCAAGCATTCGAGTTGAAGAAATTTTACACAAAGTACAACATCCATTCCCACAATACTTCTGAATACCATCCATAAAAAAGGGGTAGATTGAGGCATTCCTAAAGACCGTCTATATAATATTTCAGAAAATGGCAGGTCAGAACAAAATGTGTTGGCCCAAAAATATCACCAACTCCCTATTATCCTATCAGAAGACATCATGAAATTCTACCAAATATATCCCAAAGTCCTTGGTGTTTGGAATAAAGGATGTCTTACACATTGAGGTCTAGTAACCTTCACTAAAAATTTCAAATTTTTTCCAGAATATACCAAATAGAACAGAATAATTCTATGAAGATGATTTCGAATCCCTTGAGTAAAATAGAATTTAGGCCTTGAATAACATGGAGAGGAACAAAATAAGTATAGAGAGAGCATGAAACAGAAAGTTTTTCATATATTACATTATATAGGGTTATAGGGTATGGGATCTCATAATATTTATGTTACCATGAAATAATCCACAAAACATGGATCCCAAATGAGAATGATCTTATATTATCCATAAATTATATTCTAATAGAGTTTCCCCTTTGATCAACATCATTTGAGAGCCTATCACACCTCACAACAGTGATTAGTTTCTGAATATGTAATTAACATGAAATCATTCCTAAAACTTGTGCAACATTAAAATTTTAAAAAAAATGTTATAAACTCTAAAAAATTAAACTATGATTAATGGTCTATACATAATGAACATAAACTATTTGAAGCCTGCATGCTATGTGCTCTGTCGTCTAGAACTACTTCCATCCATCGTTTGAATTTTATAACAGTAAAATGAAATAATTATCTTCCATTGCATAGAATATTCACTGAAACATTACAATATGAAATGAATAAATTAGGATTTATATGAAAAGTGTTATATTTAATGAAAATAAAGCCCACACAATTTCATTAGGAGATGAAATTAAACTATAAACTTACCTTGTGTTATAAGCACATGATACCCCAAGGTAATTGTGGGATGTCATAGTGTCATCACCCAAGGGGAAAGAAGCAATATTTTTATCTCTTATAACACATTAATTCCCAAAACTAATTTTTTCATGATTCCCATTCCCATTGGATATGTTGGGATGCCTATACCCCCCTTTCATTGGGTCAGGCAACTTTTTCATCATATATTTTTCCCCATGGCCCCACATACTTTTCATGAATTATGACCTTAACCACTATGTAGTTTATGTCAATGTAGTTATTTTTTTTATATGATGGTATTTACTAATTTTATAATTGTGTTTACATATTTTATTATATACAAATACCCTCAAAACCATAATTCCCTCCATTCCAATAATCCCACATTTAAATATTTTCAAAATTCCTTTATCCAAAAATTGTCATTATGGCCTTAAGCTATGTAGAACTAGATTTGGGAACAAATTGTGTGTTGTGGAGCCACCCTGAAACCTTTCACACTAGTTATAAACTCATTAACACCACCCAGACAACCTCAATGTACCTACACAAGGTCTAATCATTGGGACCATAATATTGGAGTCATGTTCCATGAATTGTTCCTTTAATCTATATGCATCAAACACTTTTTCCCATGGGTTGGTTCATACCCCATGTTTCAAAAAGCATATTCTCCAACCACATTCTAGAACTATGCGTTGCATGATTACCATTCTCATGGGACACATAGTGATACCTTGACCATTTTTCTTCACGAAAAAATACAATTCACCAAAAAACCATCCCTTACCCATGGTGTTATGGCCACAAAAATTCCCTAATGGGACCCCTAATTTGGAATAATCTACAATCATATTTTTTGACCCACTGAATATTAGAGATTCCCAAATGACATGATATAAGAATGATGAATGAGCATCTGGATGCATAAGAACTTTCAATGACCTCAAAAAAACACAATAACTTTATCCTTTCCTCATATAATTTTGGGACGATTCATATCACAAATATGGGATGATTCAGTATCATCACACGAGAGCACAACCCCATACAAGTGTTAGTGTTCTACCACCCCACATTCCAGAATTTCATTCGACTTGATTCCCATCCGTATGAGATACATAGTGACACATAGATATCTCCTCCTGCAACAATATACATTAAACGACTCATTGTATGTTATTTCCTTCCCCAGTAACATGATGTCATCATGGGGTATGGTAATTATATATTTTGAGTGAAAATAGGTCTTGTTGGCCCTTAGTTCATGTTGATTATCTACTATTTTATGTCACACAAGAATCCATAAGACACATGTTCTCCCTTGTGTCCATGTTCTATGAAAATAAACATTAAGCTCCCCAAGTAGTCCTAAATTTAGGAGTGTAAACTGGTATCATCCACAGTCCAAGTTGTATGACATTCAATTTCAATTCACAATTCCCTTGGTGTATGAAGTTATGTTATAACAATACCAAGTATCAAAACAGGGATTCCTCATATGAGAACTATGGTATGGAAAAAAACTCACCCTATTTTATAATGGGATAACTTATTTCAAAAATTTGAGATAAAAAAGACAACACACTCATAATAAAATGTTAAACAATATATTTACCCCATACCAAACTGGGATACCACATAATAAGACATGAATTAATATCCTCTCCAGAGTGGGAATTATCCTTTTGCTGTCAGTTTTATACCATGATGCATTCTACAAATAATGTATGGATTGATCCCCATCCACTGTGAAACATAGAGATTTTTTGATATCTCAACATTAGACCAGCTTAACCAATGACACCTTTTGGGGTGTTTCCCTTACTTTTTAGTCTTTAGTACCTCTCTTACAAAAATGTTCATCCATCACATATGAGAATATGGAAATAAATCTCCTAGAGAACTAAATATTCCCTTCAATAAATTCTTCACTTCCACTTATACACATCACAGTTTCCTTAATTTGGATAATTATAATCCTCATGAACTGAACAAGAACCCTAATAACAACAGTTCCTTGAATATATGGATTACCTACAATCCTTGGATCATTCCTCTAGGGATCCTTAATAACATATATCAGATCCCATGTTTCAAACTCGGTCAACAATTGTTCCCATATTTTTTTCAACCATTTTAAACTGATGTAGATGTAGAATCTATGTTTCGAACATGGTCAAGAGTAGTACCTAACTCATAGGTCATTCCCATTTTACTATCTAGGTCTCGAATTTTATGGTATTCTAGAGTAGGATATGTTGATCACCTTTTCCCCTTGATGTGTCCTCCCCTATAATCCCACTCCTTGTTTCTCGTATCAGGTATGGATCACAATGTATTAGGCATTGGGAGTGATTTTCCCCTGAGCATAGTTGAGACACATAGGATCCCCTTTGGTATAATCTCTATGACATTAAACATGGGGCCTGAGGTCCAGGAAACAAGATTATAAATTGGGTGTAGGTATTTTGGGGAATATATCAAAGAGCATTGGAAATCTATGGTCCCAAATTAACGTGAGGTCACCTTCCTTGTAAACCATTCACAATCCTTTTAGACTCGCCCCTTATAGTCCAGGAACTATATTATTAATAATTTTAAGACTTGTATGAATTCAATGTCCTTAAACTATGATATAAAATTCATTTATCTTGACTTTAAACTCTATAGAAATCATCATAATATTGTGTTCTCTGGTGTCGAGCATCCATGGCCCTAAAATCACATCATGCTTACACCATGTCATACTACACACACTAATAAAAATTTGTGTTATTCTAGTGATAGACTTTATCATCTCTATATAAAATCACTAATAGTGGTACCCCTTACTAGTGCTATCAAAAGAGAACATAAAGGGGGTCGTTATCAATTCTATCAAAAGAGTTGAAATGGGGGGGGGGGTTTATCAATGATAAAAAAGAATGGATAATGGCGACCATTATCAATTCAAATAAAAATTCACTAATAAATGGGTTTCCCTTTATCAACACTAATAAAAAAGAACAGATAAAGGGTGGCCTTTATATGTGCTACAGAAAGGAACAAATAAAGGTTATATTTCATAAAAAATCATATTCCATTAAAAAATAAATCAATATATATATATATATATATTTATATAGATTTAAATATAAATATTTTTTATTAAAAATGATTTTTATAAAGGAAATTTACACATTTACACTTATCATATATAATATTCAATGATATGTTTATTATAAAATAATTTTAAAAAGTTAATTGATAAATTATTATTTATTATCGAGTAAGAATCATTCAATAACCATTACATGACATAAAAATTAAATACATTAATGAACATTATTATATTAGTTGAAAACATGGCTTGACCATCAATTAACCACAAATTTGAATAAGGGTGTCTGTTTAGGCTCTACCACTCCGTAAAGATGTCAAATCCATGTTTCCTAAGGGGGTCCTTAGTCAATATTATTTCAAGTACAAAAAAGTCCCAAAATACCTCCAAACTAATTTTCTTGTTGGGATATTATATGTTTTTAACATTCTATAGTATATTAGATTCCTTTTAGAGAGCTTTTTTTTCCTTTTTTAGTGGAGATTTAATTTATTCTCAAGTGTAACATTCATTGAGATATTATAATTTTAAGAATAATTTAATTTTTACAATGTAGTTTTATTTATAATTAAATATATGTATATTTTCATATATTTACATATAATAAATCATTTCAATAAATAAAAATGTAATATTTATCAAATAAAAAAATTATTTTCAAATATATAAACCAAATGGAAATAAATAATTATTCACCGTTTTAATTAAATTTTAAAAATCTATTTTATTTACCAAATATGAATTAATTAATATGTATATATATACCTATACAAGAAATGTTTATATATAGACATGTGTGTGTTAATAACCATGTAAATATTTATATGAATTCTATAATATATGTAAATAAATACATATGTATGGTAATATGTTTATGTGTATGTGAAAAATATAAATGTGTATATGTCTATGTTAATATGTGTGTACGTGAAGATGTATCAATATGATTTATATAAATCAAATATAAATGTTTTTTTTAATATATTTCATAAATATTTCACGTAGTAAATAATTTTATTTACATTTAATATTTATAAATACAATTTAAAAATTCATATCTAAATTTACAATTACATAAATTTTTTATAAATATGAATATATATAAATATATATAAATATATAGACCTATAAATATAGATGTCATGTATAGAATTTATATCTCAAAATATAAACAAAATTTAATAATGTAATTAAAAATATTATATACATCATATGAAATTAAATATTATCCACACTATTTAGAACTATATCTAACTATTTTTATACATTATAAAAATATACAGATACAAATATACTTATACAAATGTATATATAATTTCTATATATACATATTTAAGGGTTTAAATAAGAGTATATTGATATATCTATATTCATATTCTAATATATATAAATTAATATTAACATATAATTTTTTCAAATAAATATAAGTGTGTGTATATATAACACACACTTAATAATATATATGAATGAATAGAAATATTTTAAAATATAAAACTATACATGTTTGGAGGAGTGGTTAACAGAACTGAAAATCTAAAGGGAAGTCACATGATCATGTCCTAGTGAGATAAGGAATTTGATGGATCGATTCTATCACTTAGGAATGGTGGGGTCATTCGCAAGTGCTACGTAGGTGATAACCATGGATTATGGTGGGCTGGGGAGTGTAATGCTATGTGAAAGGTGGCAGTGAGAATTGAGAGTTGGGAGTTTTGGTGTATGAAAAAAATTATTTTTGGAATATTTTTTATCAACCTTTAAAAAATAATAGATATATATTGTCTTTATCTATGTTTTTTAGTGCTGTTAAATACAACCTTTATGAATTCTAAAAAATAACTACTAAAGGCACCCAATATCAACCCTAAAAACGCTCTCACCATTCTAACCATTATTAGTGATTTTTTATATTACATATAAAGGACATAATTTAACATATTATTAAATATAATCACTTTGTAAGTGATGATTAGACCTTCTTTAGAACTACTTATGGATGGATATACCATAGTGACACAACCTTTTGGGATGTTCACCCAATGGTTTGAACTCTATATTTAATTCATCAGTTTAGATGTCCCAATCAAATGATATTAAATAATGTGATACATCATCCTCACCACAAGACATTAAAATACAAGTCCTTTATCCTCACCATATGAAATTAAACTGTTTTCCCATCATCCCAGTCACATTATATTAAACATTGTGTTATATATTCATCAATTTACGATTTTAAAAATAACATCCATCATTCCCACCACTCAAAATTATACTCTGTTACCATCATCCTAATTGTATGATGTAAAAATGTAAGGAATATTAGGCCCCCGACTAAGAATCCCCTTCTACAATTTAATGTTGATCACCTACCACATCATTCACATTCATCAAATATTGCATGGGATGTGAAATGATGCTCCCCTTGGAAGATGGGTCCAACCTTAGTTCATACTGTTACACTAACCCAATGTTATCAATGCCATAGTGGTGTAATTATGAGGTTATAAAAACACATTCAAACATTTAATCAGTTCATCCCCATGATTCATGTCTCCATAGACTTGGATCCCCATTAGCTATCATGTCTGAATGGGTCCCCCTTGAAAACATGGTTCCTAGACACAAATGGATCACCTACCATCCTTGGAACACACCGTAAAAGATTACTAATGACATCTTGAGATAGGTATTTTATTTCAAACATAGTCAGTGGAAGACCCTTGATTGTGAGTCCCTATCCCTAGTAAATCGATAACAATCTCATTGTTTCGATCATGGACAATAGTTATCCTCCATCACAATTCCACTGACATTGTATTCCAAATCACAGGTTTATCAATTCATGCTCTTCATCCCCACAATGTTAGGTTAGAATTCAATACTCCTGGAATCAAAAAATTCATGAATTTGTATAGTATAAGAATTAAATTCATGTATAAAGATAATATCACATTCCTACCCATACATTTTTCAACATGAAACACCCAATTATCAGTTAACAAATTAAGGCCCTGAGTGTTTATCCATTCCCTAAAACACTCATATAAATGAGTGATCACATGACCATATCTTGTTTCTCAAATCAAGAATTAAATATTTGTGATATGGATTGCTAATTGGTTATCTCATTAATTTGATTGAAGTGTGTAACTAAATCATGGACAATGAATAATGTCCACTCATATAACGAATGAATGAAATGAGCTTTAAAAGATTGAGTGGGTCATCTAAAAACTAGGGCCTATATTTTATCATAGATAATATTCCCCAAAGGGATGTCTATAAATGATTGAGAACTCCCTTCCAGATAGGCTTTGGAATGTATACTCTTGAATTCTTTCTATCCTGATGATCTCTACCTCTTCCTCCTTAGCCATGTGTAAAAGATCAACATACCTAATCCACACCTCACCCAGATCAACATTCCACTAAACTATTTGTTATAAATTCCCCTATTAATGAGCCTAAAAATATCCTTATGATACCTCAAGTATATTATAATCTCCAGTTTGTAATTGATGAAGTTGTATACCAGTTAACTTTCTCATCTAGCCACTAATGTTCTTGATACGTAGACTGGAGCTTCGATGTTCCCTCCTATTTCTCTTAGTTCCAGGAGACATAAAACTATTGTATTTATTCTTGATCTATCTCTATATGGTATTAAATAACTGGATAATTTAATGTGTGAGTTTCCACTAAACTGATTCCCGTGTTATGTAGCATGTTGTGGAGGAATGCATTTTGGCTCATTGGATGTGGCTCTCGATTATGGCTAATAATGCTTCACAAAATCCTCCACCACCTTCAATAGATTAATCACTTCTACCCATTAACACAAAACTCATAATATTATAATTATTTAGGTGACATAGGTTCATAATCTTAAAGGGACATGAGGAGTGTTGAAGAAGGGTATTCCTCTAAGATCCTCTTAGATTTTTTGGGCTCTAGGTTGAGTAAAACATTGGTCATATCTGAATCTTCATTAGAAAAAATTCTTATAAAAACCGTAATATTTTCCTTCATGAATATATATATCTAATACATGATAGGATAACCTACTTATATAGTTTATGGATCATCAAGAATGATTTTCTCCCATAGATTTAGATCAACCATTATAAGAGGTGACCTAGGTTCACTATCCATAGTACTTTTCTCAGAATTCAACCTCATGACCACTAGGTTAAACAAAAATTATGCCGGTTAGTTTGATATGTGATGATTGATTCTGTAAATCTAAATTATATAAGGGTGGAAGCCTTGTAGATGGAATGATTTTTGGGTGAAATCTAGTCCTGGAGTCTCAATATAGTTCTCTATCATATGAGACCCATTGACACAAATGGGCACTTCTACTGCCAACACTGGACCCCTAAATGCGTGTTGGGAGGGAGGAGTAAGAAAAAAATAATGTTTATGTGATAGACTCTGATATAATCATGAATGTTTTAGGAGATATATGAGGATTGATATTTTTTCTTACCTTCTGGAATGAGTACACAACATTTAGTCACACCAGATGGTCTACCCCGATAATGGTATATAACATCATCATAATTCCAAGATCAGTCCACCATAAATATATGGGATGACTGAGGGATCCAACACCACCCTTCAATCCTTCCCATCAGACCCTCAAGTTATTACATCCTCATTCATTAACTTTCAGTAGTTCCCACCAATATCGTTTAGGGGACCCTCATCCACTTTGACTGAGCCCACCTGGTCCTCCTTGGTTGACTCTTGCATAAGGGTTCATCATGGTATGAATCATTGATAGAAAAAAGGTGGAATGGTTATAAGAGGCAGGTGAGTTAAAAAAATTAAGATTACCTCATCAAACAAGAGATCATTCAAGTCGGCATCCACTAGGGAAACCTCTCTACTCTCATGGGATGTCTTCTGATCAATGGTTAATCGATTGGATTCCTCATCATTGGTTCCCTATGCATCAACACCATTGGATAGAATCGTGTGAGATATTTATTTAGTAGAGACTTTCCTCTCAAGAACATGATTGACTCTAAAGAACACAAGAACTCGTTTTTTGGAAGAAATTATCCCATAATCTTTTGTATTAATGTATTTGTATCCTCTAATTATAAAAATTATCTGTGAATTTTCACTGACGTAATGATCTAATAAATACTAACCTCTGGAACCTTAATTACATTCTCTATCAACATCCACTAATTTTTTCTACCGTAAGGGTTATCTATAACAGTCCCCATGCCACCCAGATCATGGGACTAGTAGTATTGGTGAATGGCTACAATATATAGTTCATATTCATTCCAAAGGCCTCATTGGTCCTACTGGTCCCAATATGAGATGTTTATTTTTTCTATAGAGGACCTTTCTACGGGATTTCACCCAGTTAAAGAGGTTAGTGTGTAATAGAACCTTGTACATCCCCCAAATCATCCCGGGTAGAATCCCTGTATGGAAGAATAGAGCGTCAATGATAATCCCACCTTCTGTATTAGTATCTTTCTCCTTTCATGGAAGCTTTCTTGTCCTTACACATTTATGAAAGATCGTTCCTAGATATTCCTCTATCCAATTTCTAGAATCAACTAGAGAGATTCCCACATTTATGTTGGTTGGTAGAAGAAAAATGACTTCCTTGTGCCTTCTCATGTGATCAACCCCAATAATAATAGGGTTTTATTCCTCTTGGATCTAGGTGTAAACTCACTTCATCGACTACTATATGCATCTAAATTATATGGAATAATAAGAAGGCGTATATGAATCCCTATAAGTTTTTCTGTCTATCCTAGTGACTAGAAATCTACCTTATTAGGTATAATGATTGTATTTATTCTCTAGATTCTCCAATAGATTATCCACCATCACACAATATTGAGTGGAGAATATATGGATTTTGATGTTGGAACCATTTTCAATACCCACCATGACCCAAACATCATTTAGATTCAAGGGCCAAACACCATAAATATTGATGAGCGAGGGTTGAAAACTAAAATTTGATGGTATAATATAATTTTTTTAATTATTTTACTCCAAAATATGATGTGATCCAGTACTTATAGAAATATAATGGAAGATATATTTTCTTGAACTTGTCCATCATGACATGTGGCCCAAGTATCACTTGGAAAGGGATAGAACATGTTTTCTTAGGTTATTCCAATTATAAAATTCAATGATTTCTTCCAACACAACCATCTACCGATGTAATTCCATTCATGCATATCTCACAAGATGTATCCAACCGTGGAGTAATGCATAATGAAATGTAGTATTGTACACAAACATCTTCCTTCCCTCCATCATTTGGTAGCTCCATTGTGGATAGAATCCTTCCTCCAGGATCATCCAATATGATCCTTGTTACCCCTATATATAACATCCTAACTCTGTATTAGATGACCAATAATATTTTCAGCTTGTGTCTTTATAAAATTCCTTTTCTATGCATAAAATGTGACATCATAATAGAATGGGTTTATTCTTATGTACTTAAGTAAACACATCTAGATGGATATAATCCATAAGTGGGGTCTTATCACAATCACCCAAGTAATTTTGTGTGAGGGGAACTCATTGTATTGAAATATCATCAATGGGATGTCATTGACGTAGTGGAGATCCCACATGATGATCCCCTCCTCCCCATAATGGAGGTAGATTGTATTGGTGTCTTGGACCACTGGATGTAGAGCTATAGTAGTTACTATTGTTAATGATACATGTGGAACTGGTATGTCCACACTACTTCATACAAACCAATTGGGCATATATCGACCACATATTCCTAAAGATGAAGGTAATATAGTACATATAGGCCCACTTATAAGTGGATTTTCCCATGTCTTGTAGGTAATAGTACTTGTACCATCTCATGTCATTGTCCTTGATTGCTGGTCTTGAAGATTCTTTTGTAACAGGACGATAATTCCTCATTCTTTGGATGCTCAATAATGATTATACTTGTCAATCCAATCATAATGTAGATGGAATAATATTCATTCTCCCAAATAAGATTTCAGAAGAAAGAGATGTTCCAGTGATAAATCTCATATGGATTAAAGAACCAAAATCGGGACATATTAATTTTTATGGTTAGCATAGCCACATTTTCTATCATCCCGAAGTTTTTAGTAGGAATGTGGGTAGTCAATAGATATACTCTCTAATGTTAATTCAATAATACTAGGAGATCCCAATTTTCAAAAAACACTCATATCTCCTGATGAAATCTTGGTTTCGTGTCATATCAACCCTCCAGGTTACCCCAATAGCTTCAATCATACATTGGTTAGCAAGGTTGAAAATTAATCAAGTATATGTGTATTGAAATTATAGATTTCATATGTTAGGGATCTGTTCATGAATATTTGATTAATCTCTTAGAGTTGTTGTTTGTACAACAAAATTAGGTTTTAAAAATTGTAAATGGTTTGTGAAATGTAAGAGTTTCACAAAACTCATCATAGAGAACATATAATTACACATAAAAGGATTTATTCCGTATAAAATGGATAAATTATCAAACATGGATGATAGAGTACTATACAATGGAACCCTCTACATATTTATGGGCACATGGTTACCTGCATGCATGATCACACAACACAGTTTCATGACTCCAGGAAAGAGTTTTAGAAAAGTGAAAAAATCTTCCACACTCTTCAGAATTTCACTCAAAACCCTACCTTATGGTCTACCATCATCTCCAATTCCAAGGTAGGGGGAAATTTTTACCACAAAAATAGGTCCCTCATCACGAAAGGTCATTTCTAACCAAAAAACAGAATCTAGTTAGAAATAACATTAATGGTAAAAGGGGGTTGTTGCACACTATTTTGATGGGATGCATACAAAGATGTGGTTCCACACATAACAAACTTGTGTGAAAAAGGAGAAACTATGTTCCATGGATACTTTTGAGTCTAAAATGATCACAAAAATTTAAGTACACATAAATTTTGTTTTCTTAAATACATCCATTTGGGACACCAAAATGTTGGGAAAAACTGGTAATGTTGACTCCTGCATGTTATGTAGTCAATCCCCTTAAGAACCTAAGGGCATGTGTATGAAAAAGAAGATATCTACAAACAAACCTTCATGGAATACCAATTTTGTGTGGAAATATGATGTTGAGTGAACTAATTTTTTTAGTCAGTCCCAAAAGAAAATTGAATCGACAGAGCACAACCCCATTCCGTGATATGATATAGTTGTGTGCTATTAACCATTGATTCTGTCAATAAATCGAGGCTCAACGCAAACCTTGGGTACTTATATTCAGAAGATGAAGTAAAACTCCCACTCACACAAAGTTCACTTTCAAAACATCCTAAACCAATAGATTCTATATACCCTCAAAGGTAGATAACTTTTGTGACCAGCCTCCTGTGGGCCCACACCTACAGTGTCCCACAGTTGGGAGATGCTCATGCAACCCCTCTTAATGATGACCATGTTTTCTTACTATACATACACATTACAGAAATATGATATGCATGGATTTACAAAATAGTCACACACCTATGCCCATGTTCACCATGGGTGGCACATTTTCAAGAGCCTATGACTTGTGCTACTATATTTTCATGAAATACAAAAAATTTTAGGTGAAATAACATTCAGGTCCCTGACCCAACTTCCCTTATGCTTCCAGTACATCCATTACCTTCACATTTAATCCTATTAACATGTAACACAATTCCATTTTCATTGTGTAATAGTTACCCTAAAATTATACCTCCTACTTATTACTCCTCTATTGATGATTCTATTCCACACCCCACTGATAGGGGCATGAGCGATGAAAACATAATCCCTAGAGATGAGAACACTGGGGGAAATGAATTAATTGTCTTTGAGGATATTTCTTATGAATAATCTTCTTCTTGCACCTGATAATTTCCCCCCAGGATGTAAGACTGATAAATGTCTAATATCTAAGATGGAAAAATAATAATCACCAATTCCAAGTCGTATAACATTAAACTATTTGAAAACAAACTCAACCCATGAAATAAAACAATATCCTTCCCCGGTGTGATGAAAACAGGATCTCTCGTGTATGATCATCCTGTGATTCCATCTCCCCCACCCCCACCATGGAGTGAAACTACCATGTTCGTAATCTTCCTTGTGTAATCCCCACACCATACTTTCACAACATGGTATGAAAATAGAAACATGGGACAAAACACCACCACCCAGTAATCTTTCACATTAATTCCTCATTTCAATCATTACTTCTCCTAGTATCACCTTAGTAGATTCTATGCATAATCATCATTCACATAATCACTTCTTCAAGTACCACCTGGGTAGCTTCAACACATTAGATCCACACCATCCCTCATTGAAGCTATATCCCTATCATGATCTTCTTTACTGCATGATGATAAACCAAAATGACTAGTCCTGACATAGGATCGTAAAATTGAAATAAAACTACATGGGTTGGATCCCAATTTACCAAAATTGTATGTTGAATACCTCTATGAGGTTAAATCCTAACAACATCAAAATGTTAAATCATTCCCTTTGGGGGACACACTATAACATCCATGTGTAAAATAATCACCCATGGGGGTCACACTCTATCATCCAATGTGAAATAACTCCCCTTAGGGGACACACATCATCATAGAAGTGTAGAATCTTACTCCATAGGGACACACTTAACTAAATCCAAGTGTAAAATCATCCCCATTGGGACACAAATAACTACAAAAACATCATTAAAAGATATGAAAATTCAAACTGATCATCCATACAAGATATCATACTTGTGAACTAATACAAAATCACAATACAATACAATATTCATTGGATTCCTGAGGTAAAATACCCATAATACATACACCACATTTCTAAATTACATCATTATCGATATAGGTCATCTTGGGTTCCATGAAAAAGATTCCCCACATATGAAATAACATCCAAAGAGGGAGACTTATATGTGTACAATGCACCCAATTTCTATAAATTCTCAACATTCCCAATGATATTATCATCACTAACTAAAGGTTGCTTCCCTGTGGAGATAGAAACAATGTAATTAACTAACATCGACCTCAAAATAAATCATAGAACATGTTTCATGAACATCACATAAATATTTGAAGGATACCTGGACTAGGTGATAATCTCTAAGGTTGAATTAATGAATGTAGTAATTGGCATCTGATTATCCTATTTCAATCAATATAAAAGAAATAATTAATTTTTTTTGATGTAATACACCAACCATTAGAAATTGTAAATTTAGGGAAAATGAGATGTTAACCCACCCCAATTAAAGAATTAAAAATATTCATATGTTATGATATTCTGAGATATAATAGTTATGTTTTCAATTAACTGACTACATTCAGAATAGATGGAAAAGTAATAAAGTGGGAAAAATGGGGGATTCTCAGGAGACTGTATGGATCATCTCCAATTTACTATGCCGATGAAAAAATGAATGTGATGGTAACAGAACTAACTACCTAATAAAAATGCAGTAACTCAATGTACTATTAGAAAAAAATTAATATATAGTACGAGTGACTTTCATGATCTGTATACTGACCATAATGGGAAGAAAAATAATTGAATATGAATGTTAGATCAAGTGATCACCTGATTTTAGTTACGATGAGTAATGAGTTAATTTTTTTTATTACCATAATACATCCCATCTCAACCTAATCTATAGTAGCAAAGTGAGAACATACTAGAAGTGGTCATCCATTATTATGCCAAACACATTTTATATTTAAGGTGATGTCAATAAAAACATGAAAAAAAATCATGTGAACATGATCTATATATAGAAATACATAAAGATAAATAATATATCATAAACAACATTCTATAAATAAAGAGGCCAAAAATTCAAAGGGCAATACATTATCCATTTGAATATTATCAATCATCACTGAAGGAAGACTATATCGTTTGATTTGAGGCCACTAATGATTTCATTAGAAGATTATATTAGAATCTCATGTATATTGACGAATTTTAAGGATGAACTTTTGAAACCTGTAATACTTTTCATGACCATCATAATAGTATGGAGATTCCAGGATTAGACAAACCATATAATGACTTCACCCTGAAAAAGTCAATATTTTTGTTTTATAGTATCATCTACATGAATACAATTAAATGAAGGAATAAAATAATCAAATAATGATGGTAACTAATGTTGGATACTATTTAATAAAGGGAAAAATGGTTAATCAATTCTAGATGTTCAAATCCAATATGTTATAATCTATTTGTGAAACTGAATCCTTGAATGAAGATGAACTTGAATGAGAAAAGATTTGGATGATATAATTCTCCCCCATTGATTAAAACATATATCATGTTGCAGATTATGTATAAAAAATATATGGGTGAAAAGAACTGATATTTTTCACCAATCGTAGAATAAAATTGAGTATGCAACATGAAGGTGATTCCCATCATATTATTTACGGTGAAAATGATTTAGTTTTTGGAGGTAATATATTCCAAGATTGGTTATCTATGAATTTAGTAACCAATACTCATTGAGCCATGTTTTTTTTGGACATGTATTATGATGTTTTCGGGTTGATGGGGGAGTTGATCAACCTCTTGAACCTAAATAATTTTACATACTTTTCTATAGAAAGGTGCACACCAAATGCTCATGTTAATGTTATAATATGATATTGATCATCTAGAAAAAATGGGGGGATCCATTTTGAAAAAATATGATCATCCCACACAAAATGAAAAAAATGGAAGTCTAGTAGCCTCAAAATCATGTAGATTGTGGTTGAGAGGATCTTTGTATTGTCGAATGAATATTTCATAAAGCATAGAAATACTCAAGTACAATTAAATTATTCATGTCCTTCTCGTCTTTGTATTGTTTGATGGTCTTGTATATGAATTGTATGGGAATTGATCAGTTGACATGACTATAGATTTTTAGGTAAATCAAGAAAATCCAATTCTAATAAGATCATTTCAATGAAAACATCACATGTGGGCAACACTTGCTGATAAAAATTAAATTTAGAACTGTAAATTTATTTATTAAATAAATTAAATTACTAAGAAGATCAATTGTGATGTTCTTGGGGAGTTAAAACATTATGCTTCAAAATATTATTCAAAATTTAACTACAATAAAATTTTTATAAATTGTTTCTACATACAATTGATGCATACCTACAAGTGAGGAGTAAAATTAATTAAGGGGGATTCACTTTAGTCACCGTTGATGATGATAAACAATGAAAACATGTCATGTGGAATCTATAATGATAATTTTGGAACATTGACCATGATATTGAAGTGGTTATTAGAATAGAAAAATACTATCAATAGAATAAGAAGTGTTCATAAAGGAAGGAAAAAGAGACGATGATGGATACCAAGGGATTAACCAATAATATAGACTAGGATAAAATTGTTTTCAAATCAAAAATATGAGATCATAGACGATATGTATATAGATGTTAGATTTTTTCCAATGAATGGATACAATGAGAAAAACAGATTAGAGGTAAAGAACTTTAGATCGCTATAGTGAATCAAGAAGGAGGGATAATAGATAGAGAAGAGTCTTTTATTTTCCTATTTTTTATTCATTAACAATATGTATTTATATATATTTTAATAAATTAATATATTCAAAGATGTTATGATCCTTGTGTAAATATTCTTGCGGGTTATGTAGTGGTGTTTAATCACTTTTACTTCATTCATATATTGATCTAATTGGATGTTACTCTCAAATTATTTTTTTATTATTAATTTTAAAAAAAATTGAGTATAAGTGAAATATGATCATTATAAAACTTCATTTCAATCCATATTATAAAAATTATAATTTTATTTAAAGGTTAATCACGATTGATAGATATTAGAACACTAACTTCAACCGATAAATTGAACATTGTGATAAATAATTTTTTATTCACAAAATGATTGTATTATGTTGTAAAAGTCTTTAAGAATCATTCATTCATTAGTTTACCTTACAAAAAATATAATTTTCTAGTTATAATCTTATCTAAGATGTCTATTGAAAATAAATTTGTGAACGAAAATATTAATTTAAACTAGGCCTTCAATTTTCCCTATATTATTTATTAATTGTTTTCTCAAGATTATATTTTCCTACTTCACAAATTGGCTTAGCTAATCATGACACTTAAACTCGTAATTACTCACTATTCTAAGTGTTTCATCACTAAACACTTTTTCACTAATCCATTTTTTCTTTTATTTTTTTTATTATGTTTCATTCCTTGGTAAAAAATAAAAACTTTTCATAAGTTCTTCCCGACATATAGACCACTTCTCAACACTGAATTATTTTTACACATGTTTATAAATAATTATTCTTCCTTATAATAATAATAAAACCTAGGGTCCTGGTTAGCCTATATCAACATTTCACTATTATTTTAGGATTATAAATAATTTATTTTCCCCCCATATTAAAAAATGATGAAACTTTTTGAATAACATTAATATATCACATAAAAGACTCTATGAAATATATGTCTTGGATTATAGAAGAGAACATGGTGTTCAGTTGATATAACATTCAGATGAACTTGATGTGGAATGAGAATTATTTATTATAAGTTCATGCTTTCTTTGATCATTCTTGTACATGGTGATTTTTCAAATAATTTTATTCATATTATTTATTCATGTACATAATAATATTATATCATATACTATTTTATTAAATCCATAGTAAATAATGTATTTTCCATGTTATAAAATGGTCTATAAAATATATAAAATACTTTTATTATGTAACAACCCACTTTTGTATTTGATGACTATGTTTAATAAAAGAATTCACACACAACATCCAACAAATAAGAGAAATACTTTATTTTATTAGGGAATAAGATTAATGAATAGTGAATATTGATTATATTTTATGAATGCTTTATATATCATAATCATGACATGTGAACAACATGTAAATAATGGGAATATGAAAGTGAAATCATCACCCTTATTATTGAGTATGCAGATCCTACCACTATTTATAATTGAAAAAAAGGAGTAAATATAAAAGATATATTATAGAAATATTGAAAGGGAAATGAAATAAAATGTTGATTGATTTTTTTAGAACAATGAAATATTATATATAATGTTGATAGTATTATTATATATTCAATCAGCACATATATGTAAATTATGAATACATGTTTCCAAAGGGTAAATTATATTGATAATATAAAAATATAATAATAATTTTAATTTCAATATAGTTTAGATAAGATAAATTTATAAATATAAAATATCAATTATGAAATTAATATATGAATGTGTATTCAAATATAGTGAATCTTTATGTATGAAAATAAAAAAAAATATCTAACTATTTTTTTGTTTATATAAATGTAAAGTTTTACATATATAGATTTTAAATTATATAAAATGGACATAATATTAGGAATTATTGCATGAAAATTTCTTAGAAAAGTGGATTTTATTTGTGTCACCAAATAAGTTACCAAGATGAATAATGGATTATGTTGGTGAAGAGAAAAAATATTGAAACACCATGTATGGGATAGATTTGTTTAAAAATATATGAAAATAAAACTACATTTATGTAATGAAGGTTATGTGTATCATTCATTGGGTTTCCCAATAATGGTCCACTATTAATTTTAAGAAGAACATCCATTTCCATTAAGGAATGATAAATTAAAAATATCACACTAAAACTCATATATAAATAGAATTTTGTAGCAATCTAAAAAAAATTATCATTATATTATTCTGCTTAAATTCAATAAAATATATCCCCCTTATATTACTTTAATGATTTAGATTAGTTATTGTTGCAATGATAAATCCTAAATACTTTATTACAAAGTAATACATTAGGATATGTTTTGTTTGCGTCAACTTAAATAACGAGTTCCTCAATATATAATTGGTTCATCATCACCTCCCCACTCTTATTAAATCCTATAAACTACTCTGATTAGGTTTTTTGAACATCATCATGATTTTTTAACAAAATATTTTCATAATATAACTCAATATTTTCTATTAGGATATATCTTGTTCATATTTGTGTTTGATTAAAAACCTTCATGAATAATGTTTTACTATATAAAAAATTTTCATAATGTTTGAGTGTTAAAAAATATATTATATTAACAAATATTTTTTTTCATGATTTTGGTTCTGAAATTGTATCACCAAATGTAATGATAATTTTAATGTATCATCTTATTATTTGTAATGTTAATATGAACATTCTCATTATGGATTCTGTTTTAGTAAAATATACACATATGTTACATCAAATGAACGTGGGAATTTATAAATAATTATAATATTATGATTCCACTACCTTCACTAATATGTTAATGATAAACATAATGAAATATAATGATGATCAAAATATGTTTACCAATAGAAGAATGATTTCATCAACCATAAAAAAACTCTGACAATGTAAATAAACAATAATTAACTTATATATATATATAATAAACTAATATAAAGTTTAAATATGAAAGATGTTATATAAAAAACATTTCCTAATAAGATTATCAAAAATTATATAATGATTATATCCGGGGTTATAATGCATTATTTAAATAAAAATATAATAGGATTCTTCCACAATCACAGATAATTGTAATTCTCTATCATAACATGTAATTTTATTATTATATTTAATAAGTAAATCCAAATTTTTATTCTCCATTATTTTTTAGAAAATTTACATTCCTTATTACCATTCTACTCTTATTTACTCATACATACTGGTCCCATCATTTATATGTGGAATTGAATTTATCTCCTATTTTGGTTGGAATAATTTTACTCTATGTCTAGTTTTTTTATAATGAATATGGATTTATTCTATTTACTTTACTATAATTATATGATTTAATAATGTATTTATTTATTAAATCTTACTAACTTGTGATGTTTGGAATGAAATATATTTAACTCTATTTTATTATGTTTCCCCTCTATCATTTTCTCACATTAATAAAATCTATATTATTTGGTAAGATTCCATAGAACGATTTCATTACATGTTAATGGGATTTTTTTACTTTTTATTTCCTTTTAAAACAATTTTTTTATCAATTATGTTATTATAAAATAAAATCAAAATATTGATTATTTTTTTCATATTATCAAAGCCATAATATTTTTTTTCTTCTATAGTGTTTTTAACATATATATGTCAATGTAACTTAATATGTATTATGATACACTAGAGATATGTTTCTATGGAATCATACATATTCTTCATCTGACAAATTTAGATTTGTTTATATTATATAATAATTTAGGGAAATAATTTCCGTCCTATGTGCTAATTATATTATGATGAATTTATAAGTCTTCAAGATCCTATGAACACAGATGTATAGTTTATCATTATGTAATCGGTGGATTATGAATTATATAGCCCTCAATGCATTGGGTAAACCCAATAGATCATGAGATGTTATGTCATTAGACTTTGGATTAAATGATAATTTTGAAAAACCCATAACGGAAGTTATATATTATTTGAATCATGTTATATGGAAAAAAAATATCATAATTCATGTTATAATGCTACTGTATTTGGAAAATGAAAAGTAATGATTGTATGTACAATATAATAGGATCATATATTTAATTTTAGTGTATGATACACTCTAACGCACATTGATTGATGGTAAAAAATTCATAGAAATTATTATTCGAGATGTCCTTCTTTTAATTATAACATTAATAAAATGTTTGTAATACAAATAAATTAGACGATTGATATAAAAATATAAGGGATTCTTGAATTGTTCAAGATAAATTTACTCATTTTATAACGAATAAGTAAATGAATACTCTCTCGAGGATAATCATAGTGGTATTTATAATGTGGAATTCAATATAATATTTTGATTGTTATAGGGTTTATACCCCTTGTTTGAAACTCTCTCACCCAAACTTTAAATTTATTTCAACATTTATCTAGAAATATAATGTAATTCCTTGTTTAAAAGACGAAACAAACTATAATTTTGGGTATTTCATTCTTGATATGGATATATCTATAGGAGGTATATCACTTAGTTTCCTCTACTGTGATATTAATCCATCAAGAATGAATATTTCATCCATTATGATCAATATTGTATGTTAAATATCCATAAGGGTATTTATTTAATGTATTTGTGATTTCATTTATCATTTATGGTCTTTCTTGAATTTTGGTTTATATATTTATTCTGATTTTTTATAGATTATTTTATAATCCTTTAAAACAAAAAAGAGGTATAAAATTCATTCCATTCCATTATATTCCTTAAATAATATTTATATATAATGATTTTTGATATGTATTTCACGCTTTACTCCATCTATTCAAATATGATAGAAAATATGATACTACTGATTTTAGAAATAGTTTAATATATTGGATATCAAATCTAATGACTCAATACAAATCATACAATTTTTCACTTGTCATTTAAAAATACATTTGGAAATCATTGCTTATTATTACTGGAAACCATGTGATTAAAAAAATAGTAGTGTTTCCCCTTTATGGTATACAAGTGATTCAAAAAATATGACAAACAAATCCGGATTTTTTATTGATGGATATTTTCCACCAATATATATAGTTATTTCCATTATTGAAAAAATATAAATACATTATTAATGTTAATTATGTTTTGAAGTTGGCTAGTTAATCTAAAAGTGTTACTGATAATGCATAAATGTGTTATTGGATGAAACCAATCCATCATCATATGAGTTATGCTATAAAATTTAATATGATTATAAGATAATTTCATTTTAAATGTCATTTATGAATTGAATTAAAAAATTAAAAATTGATTATAAATTATATTAAAATTTATTTTTGGGATATTTTAATTTTGTAAAAGTTATTATAAAATAATTATTATGTGTTTATAATCAATTAAATAATTATTTTTTAAATAGTTAGTAACAAAATTTTCTTAATATTAATGGTTATTTTTAAAATTCATTATAAATTATATATTGTTCCCTATAATTTACAAATAAAGAGTTTGTTTTAAAATTATAAGGGTAATTTATAAAAATAATATAAATTAAAATTAATAATGAACAATATCAAGTGGATTACACATTATTATTATTAGTTGTTCGTAATTAATTAATTTGACATGTTAACAAAAGGCCTTCAATGGTATATTATTTGGAGGGAAAAATCTTTCATGATTGATTTGAACAATGTTTAAATATTGTAAATTATGTGACATTTAGATTATGTAAAAATATTAATTTGTATAAATAAAAATTTAATTTGTTTATATTTTAGAATTTATATATTATAAGTCAATTTTCTTGTAATGAAAAATATAAAACTGATTATATTTGGAAAAAAACAAAAATATTTATATTAAATATTATGCAGTGTCTTTAATTTATAGAAAAATTAGAAAGTATTTATAATAGACTATTATATATATAATATTAATAAATGCTTGTCTTGTTTTTAAATGTATAAAAATATCATTTAATTATGATTTAATATAATGTTTAATATTTTTGAATAATAATTTTATTATTATCAATGTTTTTATGATTTTAGTTTAATTTGTTAAACTGCTTTTATAAATTATCGTGGATCCATATTTTATGTTACATTCATTTTATGTTAATAGATTTAATTTTCTTATACTATGATTGTAGAATTTATTTTTTTAGTGAGCTTTAATTAACAAGTTATTTATGTTTGATCTATATTTTTTGTGAAATTAATGATAGAATTGAGATATATAGTTGTTTGAAGTGTCCATTTTTTGATGGACATTAATTTGGACTTCACATTTTAAAACATTCTAATAACATGGTGTAGAAAAGATATCGTTTACCATTTGAAAGCCCATTTTTACAAAAATATTTATTATTTATATCATATACCTATATTTCATCATCTAAAAGTGTTTCAATTACTATATATATATATGTAGAATATGGATATGAATAAGTATTTTTTAAAAACTATACAACTACAATATAAATGGCCTATCTCCATTAGGATATAGTCAAAAGAAAAAAAATTATCAAAAAATGATGAGATAAGGCCATGGGATAATGTTTCATGTCAACATAAGTCATGTACATGAAATTTTATATGTCCCCATGGACGTAGTCTGTGTTGTTCATAGAATAAGAAACTTTTTGTGACCACTATAATGGAACATGGATGTCCCTTTGGTTATATGTGTTATAACTATGGTCCTAGGATGTTAAGGGGAACCTTTTTGTGTGGGGATAGCATAATAAATTCATGCCATAAAGGGTTAGGACTACCATGGTGGTAGACGAAATAACAACATGGGTAATATACCAATTTTGGTATTTCATTAAATATTATTGTATGTGTTTACTCTCATTGTGACTGGACACAGTATATTACACTATACATTCTTTTTATGGTTGTTTTTGTTTTGTAGACATGTAAAACTTTATAGGTGGTTGTAAGGACAACATAACACACCAATTAAATATTTTAAATTCATAATAAATAAATTTAATAATTATAAAATTAATCATTTAACAATATATATAAATATATAAATATATATTTAAAATCCACAATGACTCCTTGAGAATGTTTTCAATGAAATATTTTTTAGTTATAGGGATTGAAACTTGTCAGAGACATTTATCTTGATTACCCATTGTCAGATGTATCACCCATGGATGAAAAAGAATTCCCTAAACACTGAGAATGTAGATGATATATCCATTATATTATTCTAAGGGTTTCTGACATAGGTTACAATGGTTTCAATACACAGTGTTTTTTTAGCCTTATGTTTGGTCATGGGCACAACACATGTCCTCTTCCATGTGTGTTACCCAATGATTTTTAACATCGAAATAACCACCCAAAATAATTCCACAGGAATACCCTTTCTCAATCACATCGAGGGATACTATAATGACTTTAATGGATATCGACATTCTTTAAATAGCCATAACCTATGGTTATGGGAATCATGACTACAACCACGATATTCAACTATGGTCCAATATAATGACATTAGATTGTAATATATGATTTACTATAACCAATTTAAATTTATTTGAAAGCTTTCAGAACATTGGCCAAAAAACTAAAATGAATCCATGACATGATTACAATATTTAAATCTTGACATTAAATTCGTAGTTATGAATACTAGAAACTAGGTTTTGAAATATTATTATTTATATATTTATATATACTAGTTTTTACATACAATCTTAACTAATTCCATATTGTGATGAAGAGTCAATAATTTATTTGATGTAGTTTTTATTAATGGAAAATAATGATATTATTGTTAAATAATGATTTTAATGAAACATAATTTTTTTTGATAATTGATAGCTTTTTTAGTGTTGTATAGAAATTAAGAAAACAAAAATGAGTATGTTTAAAAATATATTTTCTAATAAATGATATTATCGTTATATTTTTTTAATTTTATTAAAAAGTTATAATAGAAAATCCAAGAATTTTAATTTGAAAAGACAAAAATCTTTTCATTATTTTTAATTTTAATATTAGTTTTAGATCATCTATATTGTTTTTTTAAAATTATTTATTTTTATATGAAGAGTGAATAATACAATTTTCAAAAATAGTGAATTTTATTACATTGTGCATATATAAATGGGAATATTAATTTTATAAAAATATTTAACTTATTTTTTAATAATGTTATGTATTTTAGTGATATTTTTAAAAAATATTAGAATAAATATTTAACATTATAATCACCAGTATTTTCTTTATTCTAATAAAAAGAAATTTTTTTATCTTTTCATATAATTAAAAATTAATTTGGAATAAATATTTCTTCCATGATTCTAAAAAAATTATTTTGTTATAATAAAATATGTTATTTGTCCATAGGGAGAATCATTTCTAAAATTATCCCACAAATAATTTAAATGATTAAACTGATGTTTTCTAAAGAATTTTTTTCCCACAAAGATTCATATAAGGCTTGAAATGGTTCAATCTGTATATAAGAATGAAACTATTATTATATGAAATCTCAACTAAATAATGAAGTTGATTCAAAATCCTTGGTAATATATTGAATCTGAAGAAATAATATCTTTTTTGTTTTGAACCCTCAACTCATACTATCTATCATTGTTTTGATGAAAATATGTACACATATTTAATCAGGCACTTAAGGACTTTTGATGACCATTCTGAAAACTAGATGTGAAATTGGGATCATGGAATGATATAATGGGGATAGAAACCCCATGTAACCTAATAGTATTCTTTATATTCACACTATAAACCTTATACAAACACATTGTATCATGAATGGGAATGAAATTTTAATATTTAGTTAATCTATCAATATTAACCCAAATTAAATTATTACCTTGAGATGTTGTTGGGAATCGTACCATAAAATCCATTGATATATTTTCCCATTTCTACTTTCGTACTAGAAAATGTTAAATCATTTTCTTCTGTGACTATCATTCCTCTTTAACTATATGAAATTCAAACACTTCATGGTGATTTTTGGAATATCTCTTTTAATTCTATCACAATAGTATTACTCTTAATGGTTTCTATATATTTTATTGCTTCTAGGATGAATTGAAAACGAAAAATAATATGAACTTCACTAGAAAATAATTTCTACGTCCAGAAATCACAATGAAAACATAATATGTTTTAACAAATATTAAGAAATTATGTATCCATGTTAAAATCAAGAAACATACCCTTATTAATAGATTTTACCTTTTCCTTAATATATTGATCCTTATTCTTAGCTTATATAATACTTTCTAAAAAGGAAAACTGAACTAAATTTTTTTTTAAAAAATATTGAATATCCCTACATAAACAAATTCTAGGATAATATTAATCAAATAACTTACCAAAAGATCATGTTCCAAGTTTAACATTTCATATATAACTTTACTTTTTAACTCAATGCATGATCCAATTGGTTTTCTTTTCTAGGATGGTAAAAATTTGAGAAATCATAATCCTTGAACAGTTCCTTTCATTTTCAATGTCTCGTGATAAAATATTTCTAAGTGAATATATTATAATTTTTTTTATAAGTATGTAATTCACACTTTACTCAGAAAAAATTATTAATCCAAATTTTCAATAAAGATACCATATAAGATAATTGAAAATAAGTTGTAGGGAAATTTAATTTAGGAGGTTTAAATTGATGTCAATATAAGAAATTGCATGATCGTTCTGATTTACTATATATTGATGTCCTTCAAAAAATTGTTAAGGAAATCCCTAGGTGTCTCCATTTCAAACCCTTTATACAAGAGAAGCACCCTCCCCACAAAGGGATCACACTGGGGAGAGACCAATATATGATGTTTTCATTCACAAACAAGATAGAAAATCATCCAAGTGGGTAACAACCTAGTCATTGATCGGTCGGTAAAGAAATCTTCCATCATAGGTGGGTTGTGCCTCATTTCACACAACCATTCTAGGTCTGAGTTACCCAAAAATATAAGTGGATCCTAGGGTATTGATAAATTCAAACAATTTCCATTTTAGTTCCTGAAATCAATAATTATATTATTTTTTCATATGAATTTGAATATATTTTTAGTCCACTTAATTTGTGGTATAAATAATCATGAAATTTTTCCATAAATAGTATGTAGTAAATAGATAACCCCAAAATTGATTATGAATCTATATGATGATTTTTCATATTTAAAATTATTCAAAATCTTTTGTTTTAGTAGGTTCAACATTTATTCCATCTTTAAAAACAACATGTCTAGGGAACAAAAAAATCTTCTAAAATACACACATTATTTTCCTTATACCTTTTTTCAATTATAGTTTTTAAAAAAATCCATAGGATTATATCATGTTCCTCTTTTACTTTATAATTTATCTTAATTTCATCCATAATAATGACAATAAATGTTTCCAATAACTCTTGAAAACGCTATTCATATATTTTATAAATACAGTTGGTGCAATAGAAATCTTGAACTATATAACTACAAACTCATAGTTCCCACATATAGTCTGAAACATTATCTCCAAAATTTATGATTCCTTTAATTTCATCTAATGCTACCCTGAACTTAGGTCAACCATTAAAAAATAATGATCTCTCCGAATATGGTCAAAAAATTCATTTGTATAAGGCAATGGATACTTATTCTTATATTCATTTTATTAAAGGGACAATATTCAACAAAAATTATTAATCAACCACAATTATTTTTGAAAAAAAATAAGAGTGCCCTAAGGGGAATTTAGAGATCGAATGAGGCCTTTATCTAATAACTCCTATAATTTTCCCCATTCTAAATGTTCCACTTGATCTATTTGATAACGGGGTTTAAAATATTCATAGAATTTTGTTTTATGTAAACAGTAAACTCAACATCCAAATCAAGAATAAATCATTGAAAACCATCAATATATACATCCATATATTCATTTATTACTGGAAAATCCATAATTTGAATAGTTCCATTATTTTTATTATATGATCTTGGTGACATTCATTTACACCATTAATCAATTTCTCATATTAGTGGTATGTTATCAATGGTAATAAATAATTGAATCCAACTATCATAAATCAATAATCTATCTTATTATAATAAAATGAGATTTAGTCCATACCATGAATGATATCAACGTCTACATTGTCATTTTAAATTGGGTTTTCAAGAAACAACATCCCACTAATTACAACATAAATATTCCATTTAATCAAACTTTATTTAATATTTCCACCAGCTGTTTTTAAAAAAATATTTACTCTTTATTTATTATAGTCATATTCCATTTTAATTAAATATTTCATTCAAATGAAATAATTTTAAGATTCGGAGTCAAAATGGGAGTCGATATAATTTGAATAAACATGTAGTGTCACGAACAATCCTGGATACCCAGATAACATGATGACTAAGTTGTTCCTAACATAGCACTAAGGGAATTCTCAATCCCCATAGGTTGGTGACATGAACATTGTAACAATAAAATATTTAAGTGGGAACAAATTTTGCACAAACCCAATGAAAGCAATATACTGATGTTAGTAGGAATACCAAAAAAATATAAACGGAGAATGGTAACACAAGTCAAATAGCTAATAAAACCTAATGTTCGACCACACGTACCTAAAAATAGTATAAAATCCCAACTCCTAAGAGATAAAAATCTCCAATACTATGGATAAACATCTAAAACCACATATATGCAGTCATTTACCCTTTATAAATCCTATAAGAATAAAATATACCAATATAAAATTCACATGTAGGCTGTGAGATAAAATCACAACATAGTCTCACCACTTATTCCATAATATGAATTCATATTTAGTTAAATAAATAAAATAGTCAATTTTAAAATAAATAATCATGTAATTTCAAATAACATTTACAAAAAGATGCTATAAATTGCAATGATTGAAAATTTTTTATTAGACATTTATTTTATATTAAAAAAGATTATATAAATTCACATAGAATGTGTTAAACTTCTCACAAACAATGACATATCATTAAAAACAATCACATGTGGGAAAAATGGTCATCCTACAAGAGGATGGAGAGCACTAGGCTATGGGATCTTTACATAGTCAAATGTGAATCGTGTTAGTATGTGTATACACATGTCCATCAGACACTGGTCAATGAGAACTCATCCCATCCTATTGGGGATGTGACCGGTTGCACTAGGTTTTATTTTAATTTTAATGAATCAAAATAGTGATATCAGAATAACTCAATAAATACCGAGGATTTCATGTTCTCTAACAGTCAAACAGTAAGGTGAAATTTATATAAAAACTATTCAAAAAATAATTCAACCATTTTTCCATTTAAATATGCCAATTTCCATTTAAAAACCAACACACGAGTTTTTAATCAAATCATTCCTTTTCTTTTTCAAGATAAAACTAATCGGATTTATCAAAAAAAATTAATCAATTTATGATCAAAAACCAATTTGAAATCAATTTCAAAAATCAATTTCACAATTCAAATTCCACTAATTAAATATAAAATATAAATTTCAAAATTTTCGATCAAATCTATATCACTATTTAATTTAATAATTAAATATTACAACATTTCCATCAAATCCCAAATCTCAGCCTAATTATAATAAATTTGGGGGTTTCCAAATTTCACATGAAAAATTAATTTTTAAAACCCCATTCCATACAAAATTTGGATTTTCACAATTTAATTTAAATAAAATAAAAAATTAATCATTTAGAGTTTATACTAATTGGAAAAACATAAATAGAATCATGTTCCAAATATCATGGGATCATGAACACATCACACGCAACTGGAAAACCAATGAAGAATGTCATCAAATGAGATCTGAGAATCAACCCTAGATTCATGATTTAAAATATATGATATTAGATTATCTAACAGCATATAGATCAATATTACCCTAGATAGAAAACAACGAGATGGAGAGATAGATAATATGTGATAAAACCTCACTAGGAGGAGATTGAATATCATTCTCGAAGATTAGAATCACATTCATTGGGTGTAGAGGGGAAACATCATATCATGGGAGAATCAAACGAATATGAAAACCTATTGGGGTCATACACGCACATGGGTAAATTAAACTGAGGGATTAAGTATTTTAATTTTAATTTTTGGATTATGGAAATCATGTATTCATAGTTACCTGGGCAGGGCCGCATGGTGAGTAAAACTATGATCCACAACCATGTTCCCCTACTAATGTGGTTTAATTTTTTATTCATGGTTACTATGTGGTTTGAAAAATCATTATCTAAACCATAAAACCGTTAAAATATGGGTTTTCATGGTTTTTACATGCATGGAATGTGGTTTGGGAAAATAGCACACCAACCATGTAATGCCCAAAAGGCCATAAAAAATTAATAATTTTCAACTAAAAATGACTTAAAACCCCTCTTATAAGTCATGATCAAAATAGGGGTTATGATTAATTTAAAATAGTAACATTCTATTACAACCTCCCCACCATGGAGACATTTATTCCCCAGAAATACTACTATGATTATTCTATGTAAAAATAGGGTATATGCTCTCTCATCAGTGCATCTCTCTCCTACATCTCATGAGAATCAGAATCTTGTTTTCATAAAAATTGAACCAAGTGTATAATCCTCCCACATAGTATGTTGGTTTCAAAATGAACTATCCTGACAAGATTCTTTGTCACTTATAAATCAGTTTCATTATTAAGATCACTCTAGATCAGAACATGAGATGAATTAGAACGATATTTTCTCAGCCGAGTTACATGGATCATTTTTTCTACCAAGCTCAATTTTGGATTATGTGATAAATGGTATGAAACATTCCCTACATTCTCAACCACCAAAATGATCTCATTGAATAATTAAAAAGATTACCATTCATCCCAAGTAGCTTATGACCTGAATGAGGTGAAAATTTTAAGAACCATGTCCACTAATAAAGACATTACAAAATTCTATAGTGACGATTAGAATAAGACTTATACAAACTCTATGTAGTCAAAATCCTATGAAAAATCAAAGTAATCTTTTTTATCATCTCTCAAACCAAGATTAATCCACCCAATAAATATTCATTAATCTCTAACAAATACAATGAAGATCTACAAGGTAGGTGATAAAATTCCTCAAAATTAGCAATGCAGATTGTGGACTACTAATTGTTGTTATAAGAGAACTCAAACAACTCTATGTGATCATCCCAAGACACAATAATGTCTAGAACACAATATTTATGAATATCCTCTGGAATACATATAGCTTTGTTATTCTAGAAATTAGACTATGGATGGTATACCATACTCAAAAGGACTCAAGATCACATGGTCTCCTAATGGCCTCCCTAAAACCCAGATGTAAACCGATAATCCATATTAGAGACTATATCAAATGAAACTCCATGTAGATGAATAACATGTTTTAATATATAAATTTTATAACTTGTCAACTATGTTTGATCAAGAATGGGTATAAAGTGAACCTATTTAGTCATCCCATCTATCACAACCCATATCACATTATTCTTTCTCTACATATGTGATATACCAATGAAAAATATCAATTGAGGTCTCATTCCACTTCCAAGTTTTCACTGGATGTTATTGAAGAATAGATAAGGGTTTTCAGTGCTCATACTTGACTAGTAGACATGTATAACAATGAGAGACAAAATCAGCAATGATCCATCTCATACCTGGACACCATAATCATAATCACATTTCATATAACCACTTCATGATTTCTGGGCTCACATCCCACTGGTAAATATGGAAATCCCCCATCACAGCTTTCCAAATCGATAACGGTACCAAAAAACAATTCTAATAGCACTGAATTTCCTCGGTGGAGAACAACCAGTCAGCCATAGTCTCCACACCATATAGAGAGTCTCTAAATCCATATAACTCATCATCAAGTTATTGTTATTGAATAATAAACTTCATAAGAGTTAAGGTAAACTGAATACTATCCAAGGAAACATCAATCCCTAATTCTCAAACTCTAAAATTCAATTGTGCACAAAGAACCGGAAATTTGTAGTTTTCAGATGATTCTTTCATGGATTGTTTAGAAAGTTTCATAATCAAATAATCGTCTATGTAATTCCCTATTCTCATGGTATAGGATATTTAGAAATCAAAATATTGTAGGTATTTGACAAAACTCATATAGTGGAGATACAAATATTTTTAAGAGAATATTTAAATCAAACTATTATAGTTTGAATGCATGGTACACATTTATCTGTAATGGTATTATATCCAAATATGAAGAGTGTACATCACAACTGCATGTTCATAGTCAAGGGTTTGATAATTCTTGTTGCATTTCCTATGCTGACGAGATCCATAGGAAATGACATGACTTCCCTATATTATAATACATCCTAAAACTAAACACAATTCATCAAAAAAGACCGCATATCCCTACCAAGCCTCTAGAAGAGTCAACACCAGTGCAATAATAAAAATATGCTTCATCTCATAAATATATCACTAATATTTTTCATAACAAACAAACAGTACTCTTTTCAGAGTTATAGATATCATCAAAGAATTCTACTTTGAAAAGACCTCAATGAATCAAAAATAATACTAATCCGAGACTACGAAACTAGGAATATGGAAAACATTTTTTATTTTTTCCCCATGTCATAATAGCCTAATCCTTTTTAAGAACTACTATACACATTGTTATGACACCATGTATCCCAAAAACATCACTTCTCGAATCAATAATTCACATTTTAATTGATTTTTATAAATTCCGTGATTTCACAACAATTATAGAACTTCTCTTTGGGGATGCACATGGTCCTCCTCAAACATATAGTAAAATATGATTTTATCCACAAAAACCATTATGCAAGTATTAAGGTACACATAGAAAATCATGTTCATAAAATCAATAAAGACCCTAAGAGCATTGATTAAACCATAACGTAGGGTTAGGTACACAAAATGTCCATACCTCCACCAAATTGCAATTTAATGAAAGGAATATTCATTTATTCTAATAAATTGGTCATTATATCAATGTTCTATATTTGAGAACAACTTCACCACATTCAACTAGTCAAAAGATCATAACTATATGGAAATAGATTCTTTTTCATTACCATAATGTGATTTATTTTTTGGGTAATCTACACAAAGGATAAGTGAACCATCAACATTCTTAGAAAAGAGAATCTAGGTCACCAAAGGTGAAAAACATGGGTGCATAAATCATTTCCTTGGAAGACCATCCAAAATTTTTTCATCTCTTTCATCTCGACTGGTTTCATGTGGTAATAAGGAATAGAATCTAGTTGTGTATTAAATACTAACTCAATAGAAAACTCTACCACCCTTATTAGTGGAATCCAAAAGATGTTACAAGGAAAAACTTCTAGAAAATGTATGACAACTGGAAAGATATCTACAGCTAAAATATTATCAGTCTAAATCAAAAGTTAAGTGTGACATCAGTTTCCTCAACTCTAGATAAAAAGGTTTATATCTACTTTACCTCAGGTCCTATTCTTATTAAATTATTCTATAGACCCAATTGGGGGCGGTAAATGAGACCCATCAAAGATAAAACTAAATCTAAGATTTATTGGAAATAGTAAAATCCATCCAAGATATGATGTCAGAAGGTTTCATGTCGAGTAATAGAAAAATCCATCCATGTTCATTATCTAATTGGGAGAAAATACAAATAGGATTATAGATACCCTTCTATCCGTTCATTTTTAGGGGTGTAGTAATATCTATCACATAAGAAAAAAAATAATTGAAATATTTAATAAAATAATAATACGGGTTGAAATAAATGAAATATATGCATCAAAATTAAATAAAGATATCACAAATTATAAATTTGTTGTTATGGTTCCTCTCCCATTTTTTTGACCCATGTCCACTTCTTCTAGAGACTCCTACACTCTGTGAAGAAGCTTTATTCTAGATGCATGTGTCTATAACCCATTTTTACATGATGCTTTTGATTGAAAAGTAGTTTTTGATGATTTTGAGTTTCATGTTCCACTATGTAGAGTAGAAAAGTGATAGAAGAACTTATGAAAATTATCTGAGCATCCTCAAGTGCCATATATCTTGGTTGACTCGGTGAAAACCCACATATCATACCTAGTCTTTCTACTTAGGTAGTAAATCAAAGGGCCTTTGTTAGGAACATGAAGAGGTCTAGAATAACCATTTTGTTCAGAACAACAACAAAAATCATCACGTATTTAATTTCCATTAAATGAATTTGTAGAAATAAAATTGTGAAAAAATGTACTACTTTCAACCCTACCTTACATGCCAATTCCATTTCAACCATAAATTCTTTTTCCAACACATCAACATAAGAAGGTGTATTTATCAAGAAAACCAAATAATGAATAAATGATCGATGTACCATCATAAACCCATGAGGCTTCATATTTCTTTACAATACAATGTCTGGTGAAAACTGCATTTTCCTAGAAAAACTATTTTCATACTCAGTCACAGTTTTTTTAGTCAGGTTATGTTCTAAGAACTATATTTCCTTTTAAAACATCATTATAGCTCGATAGAACTTGTCAGTGAAGATAGATTTTATGTCTTTCCACTCTAAACCCTCATGCTTCATTTTCAACACCATTAGGTACCACCATCTCCATCTAGGTAACTTCAACAAGAATGTGGTACACTTGCCATTTATTTCATTAGGAGTCTCCTAGAATAGAAATAAATGTTCAATCCTGCTAAAACATTCCTCAACCCATTGGGGATCATTTGAGGCCCTGAATTCTAGAAGATTCTAATGAAGTATCTTTTTATAATTAATTTGTAAAACATCCCTTTGAGGATCCACATATGAATCCTGAATGGGAACCGGTGCATGTGTTAGTCCTAGAGCTTTGATAGTATGGAAAATCTCCTCAACTAAAATCATGTTCATGGGATGATTTTCTCCTTGTCATTCATAAAAATCTTCCTATTGGATCCTATTTCCAATCCTTTTATATGAGTTTTTCTACACAACATCATAAGAAAACATTTAATACAAAAGATTAACACTCAAATAGATCATCTATAAAACATAATCCCAAGAGATAAACAAAACATATTTGGATTTCAATCAATCGAAATAAACATTTTGGAAAATACTAGAATTAATCCACAATACATCATTCTGAAACCACACATGGTGTTTTAAGGTTTTTTGTAATGACAGATGTATGTTAAATTATTTGAAACTACCTCCTATATCCTGATAAGATTACCCAATCACATACTGGAATCAAGGAAGGATATTGAACTAGCACCTTTGATACCACTTTTTGAGGAAACGTCCCATATAACCTAGAAACATGATTACTAAGTAATTCCTAACATATAACTAAGGATGTTCCCAATCTCCAGGGGTTGGTGACCATAACCTTGCATCAAACAATATGGATGTTAGGACCAATTTTCCATAAACATTATAGGTTAATGGAATAAAAGTAATGATACATACAATAAAAACTCCTCAGAGAGAATGGTATTGGAATTAAAATAGGTAATCAAAACCAAAGACATAACACAAGAACCATAAAATAGGATAAAACTCCAAATCCCAATGGATGTAAATCTCCCAGCCAAAGGATTAATAACTAGAACCATGTCCATGTGGCCCTTTACCCTTTCTTGATCCTAGAAGAATAATCTCTACCAACACCCAACAATATATTTAGGTTGTGATATAATATACTAGTAGGGTCTCACCATGCATTAAATAATATGATTCCACATTTAAATAAAAAACAGAGCATTCTATTATAAAAAATAGAAATGTAATTTCAAATCATATTTAAAATAAAACAATCTATTCATTTCAATGATGTTAAAATTTCTACACAATGGCTCAAAAATAATTTTATTTAAAAATAATTTATAAAAATTCACAAAGCATGTATAAAATAGTTAAAAATAAATGGAGTATATATTATAAAAACACTAGTAAAGAACAGGGTCATATTCTAAGAGGTACAATAGTTCCAGGCTATGAGATCATCACACACTTGATAGTGGATCATGATAATATGTGTATACACACATCTCATACGAACGATTCAAATAGGACTCATCACCATACCTTAAAGGATGTGACCTACTACAATAGTATTAGATCTAGTTGTAATGAATTAAAATTGTTCTTTCCCAATAACTCACTAATTAACTAGTCTTGAATGTACTCTCACAATCAATCAAAAATGGGAAATTTATTTCAAAACTGTTAAAAATATAATTCAACCGATTTTATAATTTTTAATATTCCAATTTAACACATGGGTTTTTAATAAAATCAAGACTTTTATTTTCTAAGATAAAACCAATCGGTTTGTATCATTAATCCATTTTTATAAAAATTCCATTTTGAAATAAATTTCAAAATATCAATTCAAAAAATATAATCCAAAACATTAAATTCAAAATTTTCCATCATATCCAAATAAGAATTTAATTTAATAATTATCTTTCATAATTTTTCCGTCAAATCATGAATCCCACCTCAATTCACTGAAATTAGAGGTTTTCTAAATATCACATGCCAAATATAATTTTAAAATCCCAATCCGCACCAAATTGGGTTTTCACAATTTAATTGAATTAAAATAAAACCATTAAGAAATTATATAATAAATTAAATTAAAAAAATAAAAGAAATAACCTACTAAAGGCAATGGGATCATGAACACAACACTCATAATGGGAAAAACAAATGAATAATGTCAAAAAAGAAGATTATAAAATCAAATATATATTCCAGATCTAAAATAATGGTTATTAGATTCTCCAACAACACTGATATCTATATCCCCCTAGGTAGGAAATAATGAGATAGTTTGAGATAGGGATTGAGGGGATGAAGCCTTATTAAGAAGAGTTCCAACATCATTCACCGAGATTAAATTATATTGAGGAGGGGTGTATAGGGGTCAAAATCACGTCTTAGAATCCTCTAAGGAAGAAGAAAATGAATTATGGATTTACAAGACTAAAGAGAACATAAACTGAGGGATTCTAGTTTTTAAAATTAAATTTTTTATTATGAAAATCCCATATGCATGGTTAACTAGGTAGGGCCACATGGTTAGACAACCCATGGGCCTCTATTAAAGGGGTTTCATTGTTTTACACTATTGGAAGATGGTTTTTCTAATCATTCACCAATCATGAAAAGGTTAACTTTCTGGTTTTGAATAGTTTTCCCTAGTAGGTTTCACAATTTGAGAAATCTGTGTGCCAACATTTCACAACCCAGAAGTCATTTAGTATTTTGAAAATTCCACATAAAACAACAATAAATAAAACCCAACCAAATAATTATAAAAATATGGTTTAGGGATTCCATCCAAATAGTAACAAAATTTGAAAACTATCTTAATTTTCACCACTTCATTTTACAGCACAACATTAACCATAATAGTAATAAATTTCATTGTTATATATAATTGATTCTAATCATGATGATATCCAACCTATTAAACTAAATTCAAATACATGTTACCATATTTAACCAACTCATTAAAAAAAATACTCACACTTATATGTCTATCATTTATCACATTCATTGGTCGTTCAATACTCTATTCTTTATAATCATGAGCCCTATGACCGAACTGGTCACACTAAAAACATTCCCGATCATTTAAATCATTCCTTGAAATCTAGTTTTCCACTAATGGAACATTTCAATGGATTACATCTAGAAAAGTTATCTGAATCTTTATTTATGTCCAGATTTACCATTTCATACTATTTTTATTGCACAGAAAGTATGTGTTTGTAAACCCCCTATCAACATTTCCATCACAACAAACTAATTTTTCATAGCATTTAAAGTATCATTTGTGTAATTCTTTTCGAAAATGTGGTTTAAACACTAAATAAAATCTATTACATTTCCTATCAGTGTCCAAGATAAATATGGAACATATATATTCATTATTGTGATGTTTTATTCATATTAAGAAATATAATATTCATTTTTGTTGTCTATGTTCCAGAAAATTTTTCCATCCAGAGTCAAACAACCATAAGAAAATATTTCCCAAGTAAAATATCATTAAATTTTTTTAATTTACAAGAAATAAGGATCATATATATCTCTATTATTCCTATCCATATATCACCATCGATCCACTTCACCTCCATATTTATAAACAATAAGGGTTTCTATTTAATGATTTTAATGTCCCATTTCATCAAATATCTTCTCTAGGGAAAGGATCCATCCTTCAGATGACATGGGGTTAAATGATCAAATGAAAAATGTGGGATGTTGTCTCATAAAATTACCCTCTATTACCATGTTTATTCTTAGTATATTAGTATCCTCTATAGCATGGATACCACCACCATTAATAGATTGTGTCAGCTGGTCCATCATAGTAAAAAAACTATTTTGTTCTAATTCCAACCATCCTGAGATGCTGATTAGGAATGATTTTTTCTTAATGTTACTTCCATATAGAACTTATATATTGACTCCAAGGAAAAATAATCAGAACAAAATGGTTTATATAAATAAAGATAATAATATTTAAATTCTATATAATTGTAACTTAACTGTAAAGCAAAATATTTCATGGTTGTACTATAATCATTATCCCTGACACTAATTTTTTCTAAACTGACCTCTAATACTTACTATAAGACATAATCCTCGAGATTTATACAATATTGAGTTTTATGTAATGAAATAACTATCTTTATTTTTTTTGGATATTTCCAGGTTTAGACTTCTTGATTATTTGGAAATAACCTAGAAAAAATCAACCCATATAGTAAAAAGTTGACACTTCCAACCAGTTTCCATTTTCTCCCCATATACAACATTAAAAATAAAGTGTGAATTCATTTCATAGAAAAAAATTTCAAAACATTCAACTTTAACCCTTCCTTTACCTTACCCATCCTTATATCCTATGAAAATACATTTTTAAAATGTGGTATGAGAACAAAAATATCATTATAGAATATAAAAAAATAAAACCATTAGTCTAATGAAAAAAATTAAAACTTGTGTAAAAGATATCTTTATTTTAAATGTTTGTTTTTAATATGAAACAAAACAATTTACACAAAACATGCAGACACTATTTACTCAATAGAATCTTGTATAAACCCATAGTAAGATATTTAAAACACTTTTCTTTAATCTAGAGCACCAAAATCATAACTCATTTTAAACCTTCAACAAAATAAACTATATCCTAGTTAAATAAAAAGGATAAACCCATTGGTAACTTCATCCTTCATTCCTATTATGAAAAAGTAAGTTACCCAATGCATTGAAACGCTATATGAGTGCACTTATCATTGTAACTATAATGCGATCACCTAACTCTACCTGATTTCACCCAACTTATATGTTATAATGGGATCAATAAATGCTATTTGGGAACACCCATTTCCATTTCATATTGATCAAGTACCATATCATGACATAAAAAATTATTCATTAACTTTCCATCAGATAACATTTTAAAAACTATTTGACACTCGTATGAAAAGCACTTTTGGATATCAAAATATCATTTTATTTTAAAACCCCATTTTCAATCTAATAATAACCAAAATAGGGGAAAGTATTTTTATTTTAGTAATAATCCAAATTATTAAAATTTGTCTAGAAATAAAATAATTTTCATTCCTTGTGGAAAAATTCATGGTCACCCTAAATATTAAAATAATACATTGCTTTTTTCATTTGTCAAAACATTCTGTATAAAACATTTAAAATAATTCATTTTCAAAAAAAATTAAAAAAAATAAAATGTAAAATAAAATTTACATTATAAATATTTCATCTCTATATAAAAAAATTCATTGAATAATTAAAAAAAACACGGTCATTAAAGACAAATATTTGGATGGAAAAGCATTAAAAATGATTTTTATAAGAAAACACATTATCACTTGGGAAACACTTGAATAGTAATCCCTAGGAAATAATAAAATTTAATAAAACATTAAATATAACGATAATAGATAACATAATGATATAAAACTTTAATGTGGTTTTATATACAATATATAAATGAATAAAGGTCCATACTATCAAAATACACCTCAACAAAATGAAATTCATACGATGTCGATTACCTTGAGTATAACATGCCACATGTGTTTTTATATTCCATAATAATAAACTTTTATTAATTATGTACACTATTTATAACAAAATTCATGTTTATTAATACATTTATTTCAATTATTAACACGTTATATATAATTACATAAATAATTAATTTTACGTCAGGCATTTTGAAAATATTCATCATATGTGTCAAAAATGTATTTAACATAATGACTATGGTCCATGAGGTCATTATTTTAAAAAATAATGAATAAAAATAATAATAAATTTATCATATTAATACAAAAATTAGTTTATTATGACTAATCATTAATTATCATTTTGATAAATTAACAATGATATAATCATGGAAACGGCATGACATACTTATGCATGAGAAACGCTTCAATTATTCAATGATCATTATGGAAGAATGGTAAGGAATATTTAATCATTAAAAATGATCATAAAATCATATATAATATATCATTTCATTTAATATACTTATATATATCATCCATCAATTTTGTTAGAGGAAAATAGAGTCACATAACTTTGTGAAGGTGATAGTTTACATGTTTACGAATGTTGTTATAAAATTTCAGTGAGAGAAAAGTGATGAAATAAAATTATATATTATCTATTATGAATAATAAATATATCACTAATAAAATAATTATTTCACTTATATAATTTAATTAATTATATTTAAAATTTTAACCATCCATATAAAATGTTAGTTCAAAATGAATCACATCACATCGTGAAGCAGTAATATGTCATAAACATAAGCTACGTTATTGTATCCCCTACAAAATAAAAATTTAAAAAAATTTACCCATGATATAATGAACCTTGTTATATATTTATATTATAAATATGATATATTATCTTTATTTCTATCATAATACCCAACCGTGAGAGCAGTAAATGGAAAAATAAATGACATTATTTCACAAGGTGTTATTCATCCAAACACGTGAATGATGATTTTGTCACCAATTTGATGGAAGAGGATAAGTTTTTAGGTTTTTACTTTAAAATATTAGCATATTAATCTTATTAATATATTTATTTATAATATAAACTTTTTTTAATAAGAATTTATAGTGCTGGAGGAAGAAATAAAATAAAAAATCTCGTTGAAGAAGGTTACTTTTTCTTTGGTTATATTTTTTTTGCACCAATGAACTTTATTTGTTTGATTTAATAACAAGATAAGGATTGAGGAATATATTAGGATATTATATATGTTATTTTTTAAATAAATGGGTGAAAAGTGTTGTTTTGAATGTGTAAACTGAGGAGGATAGTAGGTGGACTATTGTAAGTGAGGATAATGGCCCCCACGTAAATTTTGGATTGAATAATTTACACCAACTTTTTTACATTTCAAAATGAACCTATAATAAAAAATTATATATATTTTTAGTTATAAGTTATAAATATGGCCATAAAATATATTTTTAAATGTTATTATGTCATGGTGACCTTTATCATTTTAGTTTAACCCCCAATAAATCCATTTAAATAATAACCATGATAATTAATGTTTACTATTTTCACTATTAAATTTGTCAATAAATTAAGTTGAACTAATTATAAAATATAAATTATTATTATTAAAAATATTGCATACATTTAAAAAAAATATATTCCGATATTTGTAAACATTAATTTAAAAAAAACCAGACGTGAAGAAAAAACATGTTTTCTAGATGAGTATTTTTTAAAAAAAGATGAATATATATTAAGTATAATAATAATAATAATCACTGTATGAAGATAAATTAATATTTGATAACTTATAATATATAAATTTCATTTCAATCATTCCGTATTATTTATTATTTTAGTTAATTAAAATTGAGAAATGTTCATTTTAAAATAGTTTTAAGAGAACCCATATTTAACCCCATAAAACTATAATAAAAACTAATATAAATTTGATTATAAAATAATTAATTTTCTAAAATATAATTAATTAATACTTAATTTTCGTTATTTTATATTCATAACCTAATTTTAATTTTAAATTATATATTTTATTTAAAGGAAATGATTTTTTTGTAAAAAATAATTATATTTCACTATCCAATGAATAAAATTTATGCATAAGTATTTTTTTTGATTTAAAAAATAAAATCAAAATTTTTAGATTAATGTTCTAAATTGTAAAAAATGAACATTTAAATAAAAACCATATAAAAAGAGTGTATTTAAAACTATTTAAATTTTGATCTTAAAATTACTTTATAATATTATAACCAATATAACTATATAATTCCTATTTATAAATATTAAAAAGATTTAATCACTCCTTACATGGGTTTTTAAAACCACTTATCCATAATCTCATCAAATTATACATCATATGGGAAATGATATTCCCAGAATAGATTTTATAATTTCCATCATAGTGTGGGATTATGATTACCTGTAAATTTTACAAAATAATACAGAGGCTGCTACATACATTGAAACCAAAAATAGGCATACTTATATATATTAATCCATTACAGTTTGAAGTGTTGTTCTCCAATACACATAATTAACCCATTATAGGATTTTTATGGGATCATATTTAGAATTTTTTATCTCATAACAAAAATATAATTACGGATTACTTTGATTGATATCCAGGGTTAGAAATTTATATTTTATATATTTTATTGGTTTTATAATTAATGGTTTTACGTTATCTATAATGGAACCATATAAATTATGTTTTATGAAAAATAGTGGAGTTACCATTTTATTGGAAGTTATGATTGTAGCTTTTTCCAAGGATATAAATCTTATTTATTCAAATATGTCTTATTGTGGGATTATCGAACTATTATATGATTTACATTATAAAACATTTCCTGTAATGATTTCATACTGAAAATGTATTGAAAACTAGAATTTAGTGAAATTTTATGAATTTGGATTCATGAAGGTGATTTTTAGTGTTCACATTTATAAATATTATCCATTCATAATTGAATCATAGTAATTATAGGTATTTTAGGTCTCGAATATTATAGAAATGAATGGGTAAATTATCCCATTGAGGATAAATAAAACTAAAAGGTTAGATAAGAATTTAATTGAGTATTAACCTTTCATTGTGAGATCACAATCATTTTATATTGTTCTCATTTTAGATAATGTAATGTATGCTAGAGGTTACAAAAAATAGGGGATTCAGATACACGATAATTGAGACAAATCCCTTAAAACATCAATGAAAAAGTTTTTTTAATACATTATTATTTCCCTCATATTATTATGTGTCCTATAGTAAATTTAAGTAATCTAAATAAAATGTTTGAAAAATCATATTGATAATGACTCTTTTAAGTGATTATGTTACTAATCCTACGGAAAAACACATGAATGATACTGAAACTACTGAATGATTCTTGTTTCAAATACATATTGATGAAATTATTGTGATTTAATTTTCCTATTGATAAATAAACATGGAATCATATCCTTTGGAGTATATTAAGGTAATTATATTATTTATATTATTACTCTTATTGAACAATTATAAAATGAAATTTTTATTTACCTTTCATTTTCCTTTGTAGTGTTTATTTATTTTAAATAATTTCTATAAGATACATGTCGTAATAGTTACAAAATTCTCCCAAAGGTTTCCAAACACTTCATATAGAGAATCATCTATGGGATAATGAGTGCAATGGAACCCCCTACACACTAGTTACATATGCACATATTGTAAAATAAGAAACAAAAAATTATTTCATTTGTAATCATGATAAGAAATTATTTTAGGTGAAATTTATTTCATAATATTTTATAAAAACAATTATCCACTTTTATTAAAAAAATTTAATAGATAAAAAACATGACTGGTGGATATAAAAAATCTGTGGAAAAACCTACGTACCAACACAATAAATTAATGATGGAGTATGCTTCACTTGAAATGAAAATGGAATGTATTTTACCTCAATAATAAATGATTTTTGTTATATAAAACAACACATGTTTCAATATTTATATGTATATAGATGAAACATAATTCAAATCCACTTCCATCCTATTGCATGTTCATTGGAAGGAGGCCCATATAAAAAAATATATTAAACTAGTTTATGAAAACGCACATGGATGTGAATACTATGTATGTATGAAAAAATTGTTATTATTAATTTTTTATAATGGAATTACATAAAATAAACCTTTTTTGTTAGTATGTAATTATATTGTTTAGACACAATAATTAGTATCAAGTTTAGATAATGAAAAATAACAAGTAACCTTAATGAGGAAAGAAAAATATAAAAGAATTAAAGGTATTGCTTTCAGAGTGTAACCAAGAACATACATTTAGAAGGCAAATATTCATTTATATTCATATAACATATTTAAATTCATGCAGGTGTAGATAGTTTCTTTGAAATATATTATTTTCCAGTCAAGTTTGGTGGACTGATATATGAATAAAAAATTCAGTCGGTAGTGGAATAAATATCATCATATAAAGAGCCTAATTAACCCACTATACATGAGTCTTTCCAATACCCTCCATCGCATTCTTTTTTGGAGGTATTCAATTTGGTAATTACACATTATCCAAAATATTAATCCAAATACTTGTGATAAATTTATATTACAGAATTTCTACATATTGAAGATGTATGCGCTTCATATCTACCAACACCCCCATGTTTCCTTGATATAGGGGATATGATTTATAATATCCTTGGAGACATTATACTCAACAAAAAACTCCCAAAATATTGAATGAGTATTGAAATTTAAGTATCCCATGATCCAAGTGATGAGGTTCATATTCAATTTGATGTTCTCGATGTTACTAAGTTCGATAATTTTATTGTAACATTCAAATCATGGCTATATAATCGTATAATGATACTTGAGTTATGTACTTAATGATATTTTTCAAATGAGAAACTATTCACAGTAGATGAAATAATGTCAAAAATGATGTATGGTATTGCAAATGAATGAAACGATGAGGAAATAGATGGTTGAATAAACACAGTATAGTGAATCGTCATAGAAATAATAAAGACTATCTGGGAGTACCTTCTATCTACCAGTTATAGGGTCACATATATTAATTGTAAAGGTCCAATAAAACATATCATTCATATATTGAAATATGTCTAACATTGAATATGAACAATAAATATTTGGATATTTCATTACTGATATTATTGGTGTATAGAGTATGAATGTGATTACCAGGTTTGAATGGTTGGGTGTCATAGGTGTGAATACCTATATGAGGTATGTTTTCATAATACTTTTATCTAAACACAGATATACTATGTCTATTTATGTTAATGAATATTTATATTTTTTGAAGGTATATATATTACTATGATATGAATGGAAAAACCGAAACATCACAATATGGACTCATTAATCTCTTTTGAATTTATAATGATGAACATTATTTTGAAATAGAAGAAATTTTTAAATAAAACAATATCACTTGTGGGGATTTTTAGAAGTTCATAACTGACGTGAGCCTTATATTGGTACCTATATTAAAAGGGTAAAAATATTTATTTTAGTCATTCAAAATATGTTTTTCCTTTTACATTATATATATATATATATATATATTTTTCTAGGAATTAATGGATGATCATTCCAATTAATATAGATACCCCAAATTTTTAATTTTTGTATCCAATTTATGGATTTCCATTAACCCGTCCACACATGATGTCTATTGTTAATTTCAAATGAGAAGAAATGTAAATTTTACAGTTAAACATCAAATTTTATGATTCATTTTGTGTTTTGATGATAATATTATTTTGATATTGTGGTATATAAATATATTTTAAATCATGGAATGAAGTTTGTGAATGGACATGTGAATCCTTATGATTTCTTAAAATTGAAATATATTAAGGAATATATAGTAATATTAAACTATCAAAACATATTTTAAACAATTTCATTTTTTTCTGAATGTTTCTACAGTGTTTGAATAAAAATAATTACAATTATTGTAGACATTCATTTACCAAATTTGTCAAATATATAATATACCATAAAAAGACTAATATCCCTAAACAAGTAATTATTGAATGTAATTACACTTTATTCCAAAATATTTTTTAATCATCTGTTCAACTATGATTTCTCAGAACTAACAAGATTTCCAAAAATCTATATTCTAAAATGAATAAGTAATTTTTTTAAAGATGAGTGGGAAATTTCATGACGTCATAATGTTTTTGGATATCAAATTTTTGGGATTACTATTTTTATTTGTGATCTAGAAAAGGTAGTGAACATAAATATAAATATTGGATTTTAAGCATTTGTATTTTATGGATTATGTTTTATTTTTATCTCAGGGAGAAGTATAATTTTATAGTTATTCTCTATGGAATTTTTTTGATCTAGTAACAGGTTTGAGGTTGGTATTTATCATGGGAGATTGGAAATTGTGGTTGTAGATGAGATAACTATGACCATAAAATTGTCCAAGAATGTATACAAACATTATAGAAAAGAGACTTCTATCTAATAATGTAGATAATATTATAATAATTATACCTTTTATATTTAATTTCATTTCTTTACAATTTTTATTAATAGTTATTTATTTAATTTTCACTGACATAACTCTTGAAGGCAAAAAAAATGTGTGATAGATGAAGGCTTCTAATTTTCAAAAACATGTTCTCTTTAATTTTCTCTCATTAGGGGGCAGTGTTTCTTATCACCAGTAACATAATAAAATTAATAGAGACATTATTTTCAATAAAATAATAAATGGTGTGACCTATAGGAATCCATTTCACCCTAGTCACATAATTTTTGATCCTAGTATGACCTAAAATATATTTTTTAAAATTAAAATTTACAATTTAGTTGAAAACACACACCACATAATCCAAGATGAAAAACACATAATTTTTTATACTTTATAAAAATAATATTTGGACTTTTTTTATGAATAATAATCATTCATGCCTCAATCTGATATATAGTGTACCTGATATGAAACGAAGTGTATGTTTTTATTTTAAAATTGGTATTTCAATTCTATGCACACATCTTATTCTCAAAATCCTTCATTCAAATTAATATTATATTTATACATTAAAACTACTATCCATAATCTATTTTGGATGTGTATGAATCGAAAACCCCTAAATCTGATACATTGTGTTCCATTTGTGACTTGATGTTATTTTTTTAGTTTAATATTTATATTTTAGTTTGAAACACATGTAACATAATGAAATATAAAAAAACAATTCAAATTTCTTTTTTTACTTTAGGAAACTATCCATAATAAATTTGTGGTATGTAGCAATAAACTACATCTCAAATCAATAAACTGTCTGAATAGTATGGCTATTTTTTTTTAGTTTACAATTGATATTTTAGTGGAAAACACTCATCATATACTCAAATATATGAAAATTAATTCATATTGTTTTGATAGAATTTAAAATCTTTGATTATTGATTTATGATGTGCCAAAATTGAATGCATTTCAATCTAACACACTATGTGGTTAGTATGACTCGAAGTTCGAATTTTAAATATAGATGTTCCATATAATTTTAAAATGTATATCACTTGTCCAACACTGAGTAAATGAGATCATATTGTTATCAATTGTATGAATCGAACAAACGTCAATCTGACACATGATATGGTTAGTATGACTTGTTGTGTGTTTTTTCATTATAAAATTCAAATTATAAGATGACTACATTGACAAAACCAAGGAAATGAGGTTGAATTATTTTTAAAAATCAGAGAAAATATCCGTAATTAATTTATTCTATGTAGGAATGTAACTCATATCAATTTGATTCGTGATTTGGATATTATGAATAAAAGTTAATGATTTCAATGTAAATTTAATTATATTTTAAACCATGCATGAGTTGTAAAATATTTTTAAATGAGTTCATATATTTTTCATGGATTTGTATAGTGATCTAGAATTCATTTGGGTTTTTTAAGAATTGACCTCACATCAATATGAAACACAATGTGGTTTCCAAGAATCCATGTGTGGGTTTTCAATATAATATTCCTCTTTCAGTTAAAAATGTGGATCATATCGCCCATACTAATACCTGGAAAGTTAGTCAGAGGCAAAACCTCTGACCATTTATTAAAGAGAAATAAAAAGTGCAGTAAACAAAGAAATGGATAAGGGAGAACATCATTCCCAAACCCAACAAGTAGCCCTAACCAAAATCAGACAATTACATATCATAGGAATCAAACCAAAATCAGACAACAGCCAGTCCCTTGTTCAACTGTGCCTCTTCAACTATGCCTTCAGCAGCTCAGCTCAATAGAAAAATTCATCATCAACCACTGGATCAGAAAAACCTAGTACATACTCCTCTTAAACATCACCATTTCTCCTCTTTTCTCTTCAAGAATACTACTTCAAACACATAAAACCATCCATCACGCTCCACCATTTTTGGAACACGCTTCCATCGAAACACCGAGACAATACAAACACAAACCAAAAATACAGATCCAAATACAAACCAAAAAAACAAACATCACAACCAGAAGAAATCATGCATAAAACCTGCAGAAAACACACATCAGCAAGATTAAAAAACCTTCCCCCTCCGGAACTGAAGAACGACGCAGTGCCCCACGAAAACCCACCGGAACCACTTGGGGCGACCAGGATGCGGTGGAAGAACCAAGACGGAATGCAATCGGTGCCGAAGGACGACAGATCTGAAGAGATGTGGCCGACCGAGAACACCATATCCCTCGTCGAACAGATGTCATCGCCAGAAAGCACGATCACGCCAAGCCGCAGGCTGGAACACCACCGATCTGACGCTGCCGAAAGCGGAAGCCGGAGAAGCGAACCCAAACACATCATGCATATAGATGCCACGCCGAGCCGAGGGCCGAGGGAGCCGAACCGATCCAGGCCGGAGGGGGAAGGGGAAAAGGAGAGAAGGTGGAACCCTAGCCGCCGTGGGAGCTCGGGAAGACGCCGCTCAGAGGCCCTCCTCTTCAAAAAAATCTTTCCCACATTTATCTCGCCCAGACTAATAATATTAGCCCAGATTGATTTCAAACATTAAGAAATTGATATATAATTTTTTTTGATGAGTTGGAATTTATCTAATGTAATTATGATGCACAATTTCTCTCGTATGAATCTATGTACATTTTTTCAATATGAAAGTGTATTTTTATTTAATAACACACATCACAGGCCAGAAATGAGCAGACAAGCTCAGATTATTTTCAAAATTTAGGACAATAATCCATAATTCATTTTTGACATGCAGGAATAAACCACACATAAATCCAAAAAAAATAGTTAATGTGACTTGAATTATTAGTTTTTAATATAAATGTTTCATTAAATTTTTTAATTGGTATCACATATTCAAAATGTAGAAAAGGAGATCATATTTCATTAAAACTATAGAAAAATTGTCCATGATTTGTTTGTGATGTGTAGTAATAGAAGAAACATAAATCCAACACACTATTTGGTTTCTATGAACCAAATTGCTTCGATAAATAATTAAAGTGTTGTTATTGTTCAAATCGCTTATTATATAGATATAACAATGAAACATACTCAACTTTTTTTCAAACATTATGATATTGTTGAAGAATTCATTTGTGACATGTAGGAATTGATCACATGTCAATTTGATGCATGATTAATTGATAATATGACCACTATATATATTAATTAATATTATAATTTATTATATGTGAATTATATATCATTACTACATTAATTATTTTATTTTTTCTTACTACAATCAATATTGGTTTTCTTGCAAGAAAAAATGTTGGGACATGGGTTTATCATTGGAGAAATCCTACTATAAGAGTTATGATATTGTATATTTCAAGTACATATTTATGAATAATTTTAAATATCACCTCAATGTAAATATTTTTATAAAATGTTAAATTAAAATTTGAGTGAAATGATATATTTTTTTCAATCTGATTTTTGTATATTTTTTCTATATGTTCAGGTCTTGATTGGGTTTTTTTATAGATCTACAACCAGGATACTATAATTTTATAGTAGCTTCATATCATTAATTTATAACATAAAAAAGAACTAATAAATTTTCCCTTCCTCATATATTGATAATAATTGATAAATAACCCATTTATTAGTGGAAAAATAAAGAACTAATAAAGTTGGGATTTATCTATTCTATGAAATAACTAAAAGATTCCCAATTTATTAGCATTATGAAAAGCACTGGTAAATGGGAACAATATAAGGGATAAATGGAAGTCCTGATAAAGGACCTCTCTATCATTGAATTATTTTATCACATACAAAGGAGATATTTATCATAGATTTTACTAGCACTAATAATGGTTGTATTGTTTTAACATCTCTTGTATTATTGAGGCTCTTTTACGCCAACAAATACCTTTTGTTCAAAGGTAATTTGAATCATCATTAGTTATGTGTCATGATTTGTATAATCCATAAACCAGTATCACTAGAAAAGGTCACAACTACACACACACACACATCCTTTGGTCAATCCTCAAACATAGGTCTCACATGTTATACAAATAATACAGTTAGTCATATCAATAACCCTTAAAACCATGAAACCGTGTTAACAAATTCCTACCATATAGATAATTATTTTTTTATGAAAAAGACACTAATTGGGTCCAATTACATCACTAGTATTAATTTACAAAACTGTGAATCTTTTATCAAAATTTTCATCATCTTAGATTCCTAAAAAATAAAAATTGGGTTAAATTAAATATGGTTAATTTTAATTAATTGAATTGGTTAAAAACATAAGGAATGAATTTTTTTATCAAGAAAACCCAAATGGCACCAATTTTGGGTCAATAAAATTAGTATTGCAGAATATATCAAATAGATAGTTTTTAAAATTATGAAAAAATGAAATAAAATAAAAGAGAGAGGGTGAGATAGGGTGGCATGTGGGAGAGGAGAGAGCTGTGAGGTGGTAAGTAATTCCCTTGGTTAAGGGAACCCTATATCCCTTGTTTTATATATTTTTTTGAATTTTACTTTATAAATTTAATTCCAAAATAATTATTTTTGTATTGATTACTCCATTAATGTTTCATGGAACGTTAACTATCCTTTTTCTTCCCTGTATAGAGCCACCCCAATAACTCTCCATGACCTAATTTTTTAGTTTCCTTTTTAATCACATTTAATATATAGTAAAATTCATCCAAAAATATATATATTTATATATTATATATATTAAACAATTATATACATATATACATAGACATATATATATACCCCCCAGACACACACACACACACACACATATATATATATATTACCCATGTCGCGACCCTGACACCATTATCCTAGATCTGGTGATTTCTACCATTACATTTGAATAATATACAAGAAATAAAATCCCATCTGACCAAATATTTTTGAATTATTGGTAAACTATATACATACTTGATTCATTAATTACTTTTTAATACACAAATTATAACTTAATTTTTTTAAGATTATCATTATTCCCTATATCACGTCTTTATATATCAAACACTACATGCATCATGGATTCGTAGGGAATGGAAAGAAATAATAGCATGTTTAAACAGTAAGGGAAAAGTATAGTGGGAGAATTCATGAATAAATAATCCTAACAAATATGGAATTCTAAATAAATGAAAAAAATTCAATTTAAATTACTTGAATTCATATATAGGTAAGGAATAATCAAAATTGTAAGGTAGGTAAATAAAAACAGATTCTATTTAAATAACCTTACTATCATTATGATATATGGAAAAAAATAAATATGGAAAGGAAGATAAATGAAACTAGTGAAATTTAATCATTATACAAAGAATGAAATGCATATATAGATTATATCATAGTGAAAATATCATGGATAATAATAACTAAATCTTAATTAAGGCAATAATTAATTATCAAACGTCATTTTTCCAAGGTATTTTATTACTTTACCCTTAAGACATTTCACAAGATGATTTAAAACATATAATAATCATGTCTATTCATAAGAATGTTTAAAACATATTGGTTACAAAAACATGGGGTTTCTCAAATTTATTTTGTCTCATGAGACTACTGATACATGGATGGGAATGCATTAAAAAGTTCCCAAACCATATTAAACATTTTCAAACAAGTTATTATATATCGAGTAAATTATATAATATATAAACAATAACCTTTTCATCAATTATCCATACTGAGTAAAGGATATATATTTATCATTTTTTCCCCAACCAATCAAGTAACATTCAATGTAAAAATTATATGTAAAAATGAAATTTTTTTCAGGAAATAAACGTATCCATAAAAAATAATATTTACATTTAATGTAAATCTAATGTCCATAACAATGTAAATAACTCAATAAATATTTAATGAAATCAAAAATGAATTGAGCAAGTGAATTTCAAAAAATTTCTTGGTCAAAATAATCATAAACCTTTCAGAGCAATATTTGGGATGGTTTCAATACAATATATACCCATTGGAGTAAAAATAATGTTTTTTTTATTTTATGAATAAATTAAAATATAAAAAAATATATTCATTTGTGAGGAAAATAAATTTTTTATTTTTTATTTTTTTTGAAAATTCTTTTTTTTAATTAATTTTATGAACATAAACAGAAGAAAAAACTTTGAAAATTATTTTCCATAAAAGTACCCTCTAAATAATATATTAGAATTTTGAAAACCTTTCAGTGGTCAAGATGACTAGAAATTGTGTTCATGATGTACATGTTAAAAAAATTTGTTTTATTTTTCATTAAATAATAAAAGAGGAAATCGCATTGAAAATGATATAATATAACTTTTAATTTTTTTTAATTCATAATAATGTGTTAAAATCCATTGATAAATCATTTGTTAATGATGAAAAAAATTTAATAAAATCTAATTTCTGACGGAGGAGGGAAGTGAAGTCATATTTTCATTAGATAAATTATCAATTATAAAAAGTTCTAAAGAGTATAAAATTGTAATATTACTTAAAAATATATTGAATAAATAGATTATCCTAAAATTAAATGTGTTTATTAGGAAATTTAATAATAATTTCCTTCATCTGTAATTTATGATTAAACAATCTCCATTTGTATAAGATTTTGAAATAAGCATTTAAAATAATCATAATTCTATAGTGGGAGAAAATAAGTGAATATTTTTTTGATTCAAGTATAAATACACATAAAAGAGGTATAAAAAAAAGATAAGTCATTCAATATTCAACAAAAAAATACTCATAGAATGGAGTAATCAATGAAGTAGAAGATTAACCCAATGAAAAGAAATTAATTTAAGAAATGCCTTACCTCACGGTTCCTTTTAATTGTTCAAGATTTAAAATTATTTATAGCAGTTATAAAAAGGTTATCAAAATATTAAATAAACATATTGATATTTTTAATATCATATTTGGTCCCTTTATAAAATCTTTTCACTGAATGGTTATTAACCATTCATTGTTTTCATTGTTTCGTGTGTTAATCACTATATTTTCTCATACGTTTTTCATAATGGAAGATCTGGTTCTTGGGAATATTATATATTTATATAATCTGAATAATAATAATCAATTAATAATTATCACAATTTTACATCAATTTTACATTTCAAACCAATCATGAATAATGGTTATGAAAAATGAAGTAAATTACGATAATGGAGACGGTATGTCATATGTATGAATGATTAAAATATCTATATAACAATGATCATTATGGAAAAGATGTAAGTAATATTTTAAAAATAAAGAATTATAATAATATAATATATACCAAATTTTTTCTTAAATATATCATTCATGTTGTGGGAGGATGAAAAGACGGCGTATCGCTTCGTGAAGGCGGTACTCCCCACATACATGATAGATGCTACTATATTTTTATAACTGAAAAGTAAGGAAATAAAATGATATATATTATCTTTATAGAATGATAAATATATAATTTATATCATATTTTTTAATTTAAATGACATAAAATAATTAAATTTATCTTTATCACCTTCTATGTGAAGCGTTAGTGAAATACGAATCACATCACTTGGTGAGTCAGTAGTCTACCGTACACATGAAGGAAATTATCATATTTTTTCAGGAGTGGATGGTAAATATATATATATATATATATATAATAGTTACTACAAAGGTATAAATGTTTTAGTAATATCATATATATACATTAGATCCATCATGATACCCACATTGAGAGGTGGAAATGGAAAAACGAATGATAACTATTCGTGAGGCGGTAGTCTGCCATACAAATGAATAATGATTTTGTAACCCATTTGATTGAAGTGGATTTGGTTTTAAGAAATTAGTTTATTATAAAAACATTTGATAATATATAATATTCTGATGTAATTATATCATAACGTTAAAATAAAAATTAAATTAGATGTAGAATGAAGTAAAATAAAGATGATTGTTGATGAAAATTACATCTTCATCAAGTATCCTCTATAGGTTTGAAATAAATCCATAAAAAGTAGAATTTATTAAAAAAATAAGGCTTCAAGGTTTGGGGAAATTATTTTTCGAAATTATTTCATTGTTTCTGAGAATAATCAAACAGGATTGATAGTGTTAATCATATAGTATAATGATGGACTTTTATTAGTGTGTAGAGTACACACTTGGAATTTTTTGAAATGAACTGACTGCTCATGTAAAGACCTAGAAATCCCATGGATTAGTTTTTAAACACATGGTATTTTTATGAGTCCGTGGAAATTTACAGTGCCTGATTCTGGGGCCTGGTTTTCCTGGAATCAATTTCTGAAGTTTTGTTCAGGTACATTAAGTAAACGTACGAGCGGGTTTTTATAAATTTTGAACATGTGCTTAGAATAAAAATATGAGGGCACCGTTGAACTTGTTGTGCCTGTATTCTCAAAAAAGACATTCACTTTAACGGTAGTGAGTTGAGGATAGAAGTTAGTTTTTGGGTTTTCAAAAAATATATAATGATCCCTACACTTTATTTTATTTAAGCTGTTGTTTGGTGTTTTGTGGTTAAAACCTCTTCATGGAGGTTGGTGGTGGGACCACTGCACCTTAACCTCCCAAGAGATGTTATGGTGGTGGGGCCCACCCGAACTCAACGTCTCCTGAGAGGATTAATGTGGTGGGGACCACCTAAGCTCTTAACCCCTTAAACTCCCCATTAAAGTGGAGAAATGCACAAACTCCAGTTAATATGGGGAAGCCTTTTCAAATCCCCTTTATGAAATTTGTGACATATTTCATTTGTTAATTAGGTGGAAACTATTTAATTAATTAATTCTCCATTTGAATTTGTGCCAAATACTAAAATAATAGACAATATACTATTTCATTTGGGTTGGCATCTTTCATTTGGTGGAACATTGGAAGAGGAGAGCTATGGAGAAAATCTCACAACGAATAACCAAGAATTCTCCACCGATGATGAACATCGATCCTCTTTGACTTCTTCCCCAGATACCTACCGATGTGGAGAGTCTTCTATGAGCCGAAGCCACTTGGGATTGGAAGTTATTGGTGGACGCGATGAATGACGATCCTCTTCATCTTCATCCCACAACTCCGTCAACGAAAGATGAATGACCAACAACGGTAGGGGGTTCATTTGAGTAATATACCTTTTTTCCTCATCTTCGTTTTAAAGGAATCGATTTGATGGTTTGTAAAAAAAATTCATCGTTCTCCCTTGATGTACCAATTTCTATCACCTCTAAATGCGAAGGGTGCGGGCCAAAATAAGATGGCCCAACTCCCTCTGCCGATCTTTTTTTATGTTTCTTTGGCATGGAGATGAGGAAATAATGACAAAGGTGGCAATGAAAAAGGTTGTGCTACCCGCAGACTCCGTGAATCCCGCTGCCCCCACGGCGCACTGATGCTTCCGGCCGAACACTGTTGGCCTGCGCCGACCCGAGCCACACAAAACTGTCCAGCCCAGCCTGCCCACGGCCTCGCGCGTGCTCTACCAGCCTACTTGTGGCCTGCCTGGCGCCCCTCACAGCCAGCCCGACACCCCGCTGTCCTACCCGGTTCACTTCCGGCCTACCCGGTGCCCTGTGCGGCCTACTCGCGCCCTCTCGGCGCCCCTCAAGCCTTCCCACACCCCGTGAAGCCTTCCAGTGCTCTGCCAACCTTCTAGGCTGAGCCGCCGAGCAACGCCCCTCGCGGCGCTGGCCGAACTAGACCTGGCCTCTTGGTCGAGCCACCTACACGGAGACCTTCAGGCCGAACCACTACCGCAGTCTGCTGGGCTAGGCCCAGTGGACCCAGATAAACCTAGCAGGACGACCCACCCAATGGTTCGGGTCAGACCCATCGGGTCTGACCGGGTTGACCCAGTCTGGGTTAAGATGAGTCGGTCCGACCGGGATGGACCGGGCCCAGGATCATTACTAATTGTTACATATTTTGGACATATCTTTGGCATCGGATGACTGTTTGACGAACCATCAGCGGAACTAATTTTCGTTGAGCATGATAGTCCCTTTTAGTATACCCTACTAGAGTTCGGGGTAATGTTGAGATACGGTTAGGTTGGATCGTACACGAATCCAACCAAGCCCTCGGGACTAAAAACATTATAACTCACAGATCAGGCGTCCAATTGATACGTCGTTTATTTCATTGAGACCCATATGAAGAGGCGGACCATTGAGTTACATCGACGTGGGACATAGTGATAATTGGAGTATCGACCTGTAGCTCATGGAGCAAACACTTCCATAAACGAGTGAGTGGAGTACAGAGACCTAGTAGTTGGCTGAGACATGACGACTTCATTACTGATTCGACTCTGAGTGATTCGACAAGCCTAGTGGGGAGCGCCTAGTAGTTGGTGGCAGACCCACGGTGGAGGAGCGCCTAGTAGTTGGTGGAAGAATCGCGATAATCAACAGGAGGAGTACCTCTGCATGAAATTAGGAGAAGCACATGGTAGTTGGCGGTTGACCCACAGTGGAGAGTGCCTCTATGTGAGCGCGGCAGACCCACGGTACTCGATAGGTGGAATACCATAGTAGTCCATGGTTAGTGGGAACCACCTGGTAGTTGGATGTATGACCACTGTACTCGACAGAGGAGGAGTTATCCAACAGTTGTGGGTCCGAACAGGTGAATAAAAAATCCTTGTTGAGCTGAGTTATTATCCTTTCTGTTTACCTCATGATTGAGATGTATTACTTGGTAACATAGGTATTTGAATGGGAATATACCTAAGTGTTGTTAATTATTGATATCATATTTTTTGGTTTAACCTTGTTGGATTTTGTGAGACCATGAGGGTCTCTGGGTCCCTACTGAGTATCATTATACTCACCCCAGGATGGGCTTTTCCTGCAACTCGTTGTGTTGGGTGCAGACGACGGACAACGCTGAATGAGGATCAGAGTAGTAGGACTGGACAGTACCTGGAGGTAGACCTTACGACGAGTTGGTACATGGAGGAGACAGACGGACGTCGAGTGCTGAGGAAGCTATCTGTACCTACCCTTCAGGTTGGAATCCCTAAAGGATAACACATTAGCTACTTTACCTTTTCTTCAATTGTACTTGTTTTTTTGTTGTACTCGAACGTTTTTATTGGGCTTGTATTTTTGGCCACTTCTTACTTTTTAGCACTCCATTGTATACAGTTTTTCTTAGTGTTTTACTTTCAGATCATTCTCTATTGTGTGTGTTTATACTTTCTTAAGATAATTCCTTTCCATTTTCATGGATTTACACCTTTAGTGCTAGTCTTTATCCCTTGGCCTATGGATGGGAGGCTTGGGGTTGTCACGGCACGAGCCCCAGATGAAGGGTCATGAAAAATTAGTACCAAGGGAGTCAGTTCAACCACAGAATTTATGACTCTAATTTTTCTTTTTTGTGATGAAATAGTGTTAATTGTACCATGTGTGGTTTTCCATTTAGGGAGTTTAGTGTTGGTGCGGCCGCCGATGTATCCATACACTAGGACCCTGACAACTGATCTCCAACTCAGTACATGGAAACACTGATTGCGTGTGTGTTTTTAAAAGTTTTCTTTATGTCAACTCAACCAGGTCAGCTCACCGGGTATAGCTTTTGATCATGTTGCATCCGTTTAGGATGCCTCAGGGCAGACTACCAGTAAGAGTTCCAAGAGAGTACTCAATGATGGCCCACCGAGCGATGAGGCTTTGGTGCAGGGCCCTATGGCTATGTTGTCACCTTCATGTGGTGTACCAGCGACAACCCCACCCGTTGGGGAAGAAAAGCCTCCAACCGCACTGGCAGATGGTGCACTCTGACTAAGTGCATTTCACGAGTTCTAGTAGTAGAGCCCTCCAAGTTTATGAGGCAGGATAGATGCCCAGGCAGAAGAGGACTGGATGGAGGCGATTTCTAGAATTCTCCGCCTAGTTGAGACAATCGTACAGAATATAGTTCTCCTAGGTACTAATGTTTTTCCTATGAGGGACCATGAGGATGGTCAGCATAGTGATGAGGCTTCTATACGTGGACCTCTTCCCGATATTTTACCTTCAAGTAGTGTATCAACTATATTATTGCTTGTTGGTCAGTTGTTACAATAGGCGGTACCGGTAGATGACACGTGTAGGATTAGTGCCTTAAACGTGTTTCAGCATCAGATAACCCCTAGGTTCCAAGGAAAGCCTGACTCACAGGCGGCTGAGGACTGGCTAGAGGATGTGGCTGAGAGTTCTCTAGAGCTTGTATAGCTTCTTCAGGACAACATGTCGGTAGCTGAGAATTCATCGAGGCATATCGATCGTTACTGATACACAATGACTACGTTATGATCAATGCTTTGGGGATCAGAATACCGAGATAGGTGTGTTTTAAAACATCTGAGCCATCACCTTTTCTCTATATTTTATAGAGAACCTTTGCAGATTTAATGTTCTTAGGCTGAGTGGATACATCTAGTGAATCCTTACAGTGGGAAAGCATGAAACTAAAGCCAGTCTCAAATACATGAGCATGTAAAGTGTTTCAAGAAGGAGATCTGTTAAGTACAGATGAATCTACAGGAAATCAAATGTGGGAGCAGAGGTAGGAGAGTAGCATGAGTTGGTGTATTTTCGACATGTTACAACCACCCGTCTTTTTTGTCCCTACCAGGCTCAGGGAGCTGGAGGGTAGGGGAAGAGACTAGCTGCATGTGGTCAAGGAGTGTGACCTAAGAGATCTAGGAATGATTCAAGGTACGGACTATGTCTACTTCTAGATTTTGTATCAATAGACATAGGTACCAATCATTCCTTCATTCCACAAATCTTTTCCCAGACCTTGAGTTTCCAGTTAAAACATTGACTTGACCCTCATGTGTGGAGATACCTTTTGGAGGAGACTCGATAATAACACTTACACCGATGGCATGAGCTGACCCTTGATGGGAGAGTTTCAGTTGGAACCTCTTACTGGAAGCATTGAGGAATTACAAAGTTAGTTTGGGTATGGAGTGAGAAACCACATGTCATACACATATTGACTGTATTAGGAAAAAAAAGATACGGTTTATCTACCCCGTTGGGATGAGGTATTCCTTAGTCAGAAAAAAAGGGAACTTAGGAAGAACAAAATTAAACTCATGAATAGGATGGTGCAGCTGATCAATCGTGAGTCGACCAGGCATTACCTCATGGCAGTAGGAGTTTTCAGTTTTCAGTTTCAAACAGGAGTGACAGAACATGGGGACATATTTTCAAAATAAGTTTCCAGGATTACCCCCAAAAGGGGGAAGGTCTTATCTTTGGATTGATACTACCGGAGGATATTTCAATACTTCACCAGAGTTTCTGCAGCACTATCATCCTTGAAAAAGAATGGTCATCCCTTCATGTTGTCGGAGAGATGCCAGCAGAGATTTCAGGAGATGAGGAAGAGGCTGACTAGTGGATCCATATTAAGGATTCCAGAGGAAGGCGTAGGGTACGTAGTCTACTATGACTCATCAAGGACCAGAATCGGGTGTGTCATAATGCAGGGGTGAGCAGTGAATGCATATGGATCTCGACAGCTGAGACAGCATGAACCGAACTATGCTACCCCTGACCTAGATGTTGCAACAATGGTATTTTCCTTGAAGATGTGGTGGAACTATCTTATGGGCGAACATTTTACCATGTAATATGATTAAAATACTCTCAAAAATATCTTATCTCATAAGGACCTGAACTCGAGACATCGATGATGGATTGATTTTTTTCTGGACTATGACTTCGAGATAGTCTATACTCATGGGAAGGGGAACGTTGTTCCAGATGCACTCAGCATGAGGTCTTGTATACAGCTGCTAGGAGAGGCGACAGAGTAGCTGGCTGCCTTATAGATATAATTTATGGATAGAAATGGAGTAGACTTTCTACAATATCTTACAGTCACCCCCACTTCTTCAGCGAGTCAGAGAGGGGCAACGTGGAGACGCTGACTACGAGACACGACATGACAAGATATCCATAGGGCAGGCACCTGATGGGTTTTCTGAAGGTGGGGAGCACGTCATCCTCTTCATAGGATGGAATATGGTACCAGTGTAACTTAAAAATGAAGTGTTGAGTGAGTTCCACACATCTCCATTAGCGGTACATGCATGAGTGGTAGAGATGTATCAGGACCTCCAACGACAACACTGGTGGCCAAGTATGAAGAAGGCGGTAGGAGAGTTTTTCTCTCAATGCCTCACTTGACAGCAAGTGAAGGCGGATCACCAGGTACCAGCAGTCTTCGTACATCATTTAAAGGTCCCATAGTGGAATTGGGATGGGATATCTATGGACTTTGTGACAGGTCTTCTACATACATAGAGGGGTCATGACTCGATTTGGGTAATCGTTGATCGACTCACCAAGTCAGCCCACTTCCTACTAATCAGAGAGAAGGGTTCACCAGAGAGCATGGGATGCCTCTATGTGTAGGAGATTGTGTGGATACATTGAGTACCTTCTTCTATTGTCTCTGATCATGAGGCACTGTTTACTTCTTGGCTATGGATGGGGATACAGGAGGCTTTTGGGACGCACCTTCATTTGAACATGACCTTCTATCCTTAGACAGATGGTCATACTGATCTGACCATTCAAACCCTCGAAGAAATTCTACGTTCCTATGTCCTCAAAATCAGTCGCAATAAGGAGGATCACTTACCTTTGGTGGAGTTTTCATACAACAACATCTATCACTCCACCATCGAGAAGGGACCTTTTGAGGCCTTATATTGTCGACCAGGAAGATCGTCATTGTGCTGGAAATACCTAGAGGAGTCAGCACTAGAGGGACTAGAGATGGTATGAGAAACCACATAGAAGGTGAAGATCATCCAGGAGTGGATGAAGACTACACAGAGCAGTTTGATGTCGTATGCTGACAGGAGATGGAGACCTCTTGAGTTTGAGGATGGAGACCACGTCATTCTATAGGTCTCACCCCAAAGAGGTCTACAGAGATTTTATAAGGCCCCAACCTTACACATTACATAATCTTTATTTATTACAAGATTACACCTTGAGGATCTTTTCAAGTTTAGTGTTTTAGAGAATTAGATCATAAAACATGCATTACATTCCACATTTAAACAAAGTGGTTACACATAAGATAATATTCATTTTTCCCATCAACGGAATCATATTTAAAATAAAACATGGATTCTTTCTTGACACTTTCTTGACACTGTCATCATATCATGTACATTTCCCTTGACCTGTGAAAAAAATTTCAAAAACATGGGATGAGCATAAAAAGCTCACTAAGGGATATAAAAATATGGAAAGGAAACATGGGTACATATATACATAAGAATGAAATCATACTTTACCCATAAAACATAGGCACTTTAACATACCTCATCAAATCACGAATAAATCATATAAATCATAATACATAAAAGTAACTTGAGGAATTCATAACATTCTTACGTAGGGAGTAACCATCTTGATAACGTTTGGAATACCCATCACAGTATATTCCCTAAATCTCTTCAGAGAAAAATTAACGTTTCACTCTTTAACGTTACCCAATGCATTAGAGAGCTATATCAGGTTCACCCGCCCATAGTTTATCACGGAACCACCCATCTTCATAATAATTCCCAAGAACCACAACATAATCGTATCACATAAAACATGCATAAAGAAAACATAACATTTCCACCTTTCAATCACAAGGTATCAATACAACACATTGATATAAAAACATTATGAAAACCATTTTCAATACCAAAATAAAAGAAAATTCAAACATGGTATTTATTTTTCTTCTAAAAAAAGGTATGGCTTGTATAGGAAGCCGAAACTAAAATAATGGTCATGGTGGCGGAGAAGTTGTTGTCGCCGCATACGTATGAAATAAACATTACATTTTTTTCATTTAGTAAACGCTTCATATAAAAAAGATTCATTTTAAATAAACGTAAAATTCAAAGGGGTTTATACACAGTATAAAAGATGGTTGTGTATAAAACAAAATATGCCTCAATGAAAGTAGATTGAGATGAAGTCCCATACCTCGGGTCCGACTTGACTTGGTCGTTCTTTAATCTCCTGAATAATAAACTTGATTTAATTTCTAATTTTTTAAGAACCTTTTTAAACTTCATTATTCCTTTTATATCACTTATTTCCATGTCATGAACACTATGTAATTATTTAAGTTAATAACGGTCGTTTTAACGATCATTGGTACTTGAGTCAAAAATAAACCCTTTATAATTACAAGTTGTCCATGTATCCATTATATATACAATGGTATTCATGATTTATATATCATATATATCATATATATCCAGTACAAGCATGAATTTATAATATTACATAACATTTAGTGGTACGAAATGAAATGCACCGTTCATGGAGACGGTAATCCGTACGTACGCATGAACGCTGCTGCCATTTCTATTTCGCATTTTATGAAATGGAATCATAATGATATAAAGGTATATTATAATTCCAATGTAATATAATATATAATATCATAACTCCATCCTTTATACATCCCACATATGGTATTAACTAATCAAATCACTTTGAGGGGGCGGTAGTCCACACTTCCTTAAATGAAGATATCGCGTTTACCCATAATGGAAACAATAAAGGAATGCCCAAAATGGAAAATACATAAGATTAAGGAAAACATAAACATATTATATATCTATATAAATATAGTTTCATCTTAATTTCCACCTTTGAAGGTGATAAAAGAATGTTGAACAATCATCGTTTCCGGGGGCATAAATTCACCATCCACGGAAACAGTATGTTCTTTAACCATTAGATGTAGGTTTCTGTAAGTGTAGCTCGAATCCTTCTTATAACAACATCCCAGTATATAGAAGATACTGTTGTTGTTACAAAATAAATGAATAAAAATAGTTTAGGGGGTTGGAGAAGAAAAATAAAATGAAAGAACCCAAGTGAAGACATTACCTTAAAATTGGGTAACTCCCTTTGGTTTGAGCTCAAAGGCTTCCTTGGGAAGACTTCTGCCCAAAGTGAGGATTTAAGGAGTAAGAGAGGGAAGTGGAGAGACAAAATTGGAATGGTTTGGCTGAGCCAAAGGCTTTGGAAGTGTGGGTAAAGAGGTAGAGGTGGGGGCGTTTTAGAAGAGGAGAGGAGGGGCACTCTTGGAAAGTAAAGAAATGTTACTAAATTTTAAAATGAGTTTCGGATTCAAAAGGTCCCAAATTGATATAATTCGAGGGTACGGTGATAAGGGTTCGAAATCCACTCATCCAATAGGTTTTGGACATGTGTAGTTCATAGATTTTACATTACCTTTTCATTTTATTTAAATCCTTTGTTAATGAGGTAATCGTTGTATCGTCATGATGTCATAAATAATTTAATTTATTTAATGTATAAAAATTATAAAAAAAATATCATGATGTAGGAAATAATTTTATCATTCTAATGAATATTTATAGTCAAAAATATGACTTGTATAACCCCATTTAAAAATTGTTTTAGTAAAACAACTCATGTTTGTGTCATTTTAATTTTAACATTAAATAAAAAGATATTAATGTCATTTTCCTACCAAAGTGGATCCATGGGGTCCCCAAGTTGACCCATGGCTTGTCTTGGTAGGCCATGACACATCCAATAAGGGTAGGACATGTGTATAGGTATTTTCATTTTATTATAATATCATGTTTGCCTTAAATTGCACTAATTACCTCTAATCGAGATTAAAAACATAAAAGTTACTATTCACCAAAAAATTATTTTAATCTCATTAAACCAGATTTTACTTCATGATGACAACCATGTATGTCGGATTTTTTAAAATCAAATAACATAAGTGGCAAAGTTTCATTTAAACAAAAAATCAGTTTCTTTAACTACCACTTAGTGGTTTCACTATTAATAAAAAATTGAAGTTTTTTAGAAAAATACCAAAACATTACCGTAAGCTATATTTGATATTCTGAATTCAAAAATGATGTCTATTTTACAAAATTCAAATCATATAAGTTACATTAATTAATTTAATATTTAATTCCAGCTGTCATGACAAATAGCGTGTTTTTTTGAAACAATAAGTATCAAAAGATTGACACCAGTTTAAGTTCAATTTCAAAGTGAAATTGATTCCAATGACCACCATTGGATTAAATGGTAAAAATATATTCTAATTTCACTTCAAAACCAATTCAAAAGATAATATAATCATTTAAATAAATTAGATTAAAAAAGAGTTTTTGAATTAAAATACAACAATTTTCACTATTCATTAAAAAATGAACTTTATCAGAAAAATATCAAATATTCATAAAAAGTAAATTTTGATGTCCCAATCATAAATAATATGTTTATTCTGACAAACATAGCTTATAAAATTGTCAAAATATAGATTTAAAAATGGGTTTCCATCAAAAAGCAGTAAAACAATCTCTTAAAAATATTAGTGTATTTCATGCTTAAGATTGGATTTATTCTCATTTTAAGACTCTAAAACACTATCTAATTCACTAATAGACATAGATAAAAATATATATTATTCATTACTTACATGGGATGTTACATCCTTCCCCCCTTCAGAAAATTCCGTCCCCGCAATTTATTTACTTATTGAATAAGTGGGGGTATTTTACCCTCATTTCATTTTAAGATTCCCATGTTGCCTCTTCCATCATGTGGTTTTTCCACAAAACCTTTACCTGATTAATCACCTTATTCCATAACACTTTATCCATGTGGCCATGAATCTGGACCATTTGTTCCTCATAAGATAGGTTCTCTTCCAGCTGAACTACCTCTGGACTCAAAACATGAGATGGATCTGGCATGTACTTTATCAGCATCGAAACATGAAAAACATTGTGTACCTGAGATAATCTCGGAGGTAAAGCCATCTGGTATGGAACTGATCCAACTCTCTCTAGAATTTCATATGGTCCAATGAACCTTGGACTCATCATTCCTTTCTTAAAAAATCGCATCACACTTTTCCATGGTGAGACTTTGAGAAAAACATGATCACCTACCTCAAAAGATAGATCCTTCCTCCTATTTTCCACATAAGTATTCTGCCTGCTCTAAGCTATTCTCATGTGTTTCTGTATTAGCTGAACTTTTTCTGCCAACTCTTGTACCAATTCTGGTCCCATCAGCTTTCATTCACCCACTTCATCCCAAAAAGATGGAGTTCGACACCGCTTCCCATATAACTCCTCAAATGGTGCCATCTGTATACTAGAATGAAAACTGTTATTATAAGAAAATTCATCCAAAGAAAGATGTTGGTCCCAGCTTCCCTGATAATCCATAGAGAAAGAACAGAGCATATCCTCCAATGTCTGAATTGTTTGTTCTGACTGCCCATCTGATTGAAGATGAAAAGCGGTACTAAAATTTAATTCAGTACCCAACGACTTCTAAAGGCCTTTCCAAAATATAGAAGTGAACCTGGGATCACGGTTAGATACAATAGAGAGGGAAACTCCATGTAACCTGAATATCTCTTTATGATACAAACGGTAAAGTTGATTTAGGGAAAAAATATCTCATATAGCAAGGAAATGAGCATATTTAGTCAAGCGATCAACAATAACCCAGATTGCGTTATTACCTCGAGGGGTCTTCGGTAATCCCACAACAAAGTCCATGGATAAATTCTCCCATTACCACTCTGGAACTGGTAAAGGCTGAAGCATCCCTTTCGCTAACTACCACTCTTCTTTAACCTGTTGACATGTCAAACACTTCACAGTAAAATTAGCAATATCTATTTTCATTCCATCCCACCAGTAATACTCGCGCAGATCTCCGTACATCTTAGTACTGCTAGGATGAACTGAAAATGGAGATCTATGAGATTCAAATAACAACTCTCCCTTCAACTGTGAATCACAAGGCACAAACAATATCTTCCCAAATCTCAAAACGCAATCATTATTAATGTTGAATTCAGGAAACTTATATTTCTGAACCAGCTCTACCTTTTTCTGCAACTCACTGTCTTTGTTTTGTGCTTTCTTGATTCTGTCTGATAGAGAAGATTTCACTGATACCTGAAACAAAATAGAAGAACATCCTACACCAAAAAATTATATGCCAAAGTTCATCAAATCCTTAACCAAAGGATCGCGTTCCAAATGCAACATTTCTAATAAAACATTACTTTTTTGACTCAAAGCATCAGCCACTTTATTTTCTTTTCCCGGATGGTAATGAATTGTACAATCATAATCCTTGATTAATTCTAGCCATTTCCACTGTCTCATGTTCAATTGTTTCTGAGTGAATATATAATTTAAAATTTTGTGATCGGTATATATTTCACAATTTACTCCATACAAATGATTCCTCCAAATTTTTAAAGAAAAAACAACAGCAGCTAATTCCAAATCATGTGTAGGGTAATTTACCTCATGAGTTTTCAAATGTCATGAAGCATAACCAATTACCTGATCATTCTGCATTAGGGCACAACCAAGTCCTTTCAATGAAGCATCACTGTAGATAACAAACTCCCCATTCCTGGAAGGTAGTTCCAAAACTGTAGCATTCACCAATATTCTTTTCAACTCCTGAAAACAATCATCACATTCTTTTGTCCAGATAAACTTAACACCCTTCCAGGTTAGCTTAGTCATTGGAATAGATAGCTGTGAAAAATTTCTAACCAACCTTCGGTAATAGCCTGATAAACCAAGGAAGCTACGAATCTCAGTAACATTTTTGGGTCTTGTACATTCTTCAACAACCTTTGTTTTTGCAGGATCAACGGTTATCCCATCTTTAGAAACAATGTGACCAAGGAAAGAAATTTGTTGCAACCAAAACTCACACTTGTTGAATTTCCCATACAATATCTTTTCTTTTAAGGTTTGGAAAATAACACTTAAATGTCTTTCATGCTCCTCTTTACTTTTAGAAAACACCAAAATATCATCAAAGAAAACCACCCCAAACTTATCCAAGAACACATGGAAAATTCTATTAATTATGTCCATGATTACACCAGGTGCATTGGTTAGCCCAAAAGGAATTCCTACAAATACATAATGGCCATATCTTGTACGAAATGCAGTCTTTGGAACATCTTATTCCTTTACCTTCAGCTGATTGTACCCCGACCTCAGGTCAATCTTTGAAAAAAACTGAGCTCCCTGGAGCTGATCAAACAAATCATCGATATTAGGAAAAGTATATTTGTTCTTAACAGTGATGTTATTCAAGGCTATCAATGAAAAGTCTCATAGAACCATCTTTCTTTTTAACAAAATAAAACAGGATCACCCCATGGTGATGTGCTAGGTCGAATGAAACCTTTCTCTAATAAATCGTGCAATTGCTCCTTCAACTCTAAAAGTTCAATTTGAGCCATTCGTTAAGGGGTTTTTGAAATTGGATTAGCATCAGGAACTAAGTCAACAGTAAATTCAACTTCCCGATCTGGTATTATTCTTGGAAACTCATCAGGAAAAAAATTAGGATACTCATTAAAACTAGCACATCATTAATCTGAATAGTTCCCTTGTTTTCAAAAATATGTTCATGGTAACATTCATTTCCATCTTTTACATGTTTCTCGGCCTCTTGATAAGTTATCAACAGTAAGGGTTCATTCTTGTAAAAAAACTGAAATACTTTCAAAATAGAAACTTCTTTAGCTCTACAGTCAATCTTAGCATGGTAAATAGAGAGCCAATCCATACCCAGGATAACATCAAACTCCACTAGAGGTAGAACAATAAGGTTTGCAAGTAGGTTCTTTCCACGGATAAGGATAGCAAGATTCTTATAAATTCTTTTTCCCTCATCATTTCCCCCATGTGTTTTTACCAAAAGTTTAAGAGTCATTTCCTGAGATGGTATTCCCAATTTACTAGAAAAGGTTTCAGAGATGAAACAATGTGTGGACCCCGAATCAAAAAACACACTGGCATAATCTGAAAAAACAAACAATGTACCTGATACAACTTCATTTGATGTCCCAAAATCTGTTGAAGTAGTTGCAAAGGATTTCACCACCCCTTTCTGCTTGTATTCTAACTGCTTCTCATCACTCAAGCTCTTTTTCGGACACTCATTTCCATAGTGACACATCTCATTGCACATAAAATATTTCACTAACTGTAAATCAAATTTGGACATACCATCACCTTGATCTTTTTCAGTGCAATCAAGAGCCTTATGTCCCATCTTACCACATTGGTAGCACTTTCCAGAATTCAGAAGACATTCCCTAGCATGCCTTTTACCACATTTATCACAAACTGAAAACTTGGTTTTCTTACCATCAGAATTTTTTGAAGAATTATTCCCTTTCTCCTGCCACCTCGGTCTCTTTTTCTGCTGGTTGTTATAGAACACTTGATCATCGGAAAAATCCATTTCCACCATCTCAGCACATCGAACAATCTTTTCATAACTTTTAAACTCACGAGAAGCTAATTCACTTCGATATTTTGGTTTTAATCCTGAGTAAAAATGATTGATTTTACTATCAAGGTCTCGGATAAAATTTGGAGCATACCTTTCCAATCGAGTGAACCTCTCTTCATAGGCAGCCACTGAGTCTTCCTCTTGCCTCAATTCCAAGAATTGTTTTTCCATCATAAGTTGAATATCCATAGGAAAATACTTTTCATGAAACATACCTTTGAATTCATCACAGTCAAGAGCATCAATCTCATCAACGTCCCTAATATTTTTAACCATCAACCACCACGGATCTACCTCACCCTCCAAACGGTAAATAGCAAGACTAACCTTTTGATTGTCTGAACACCCCATGACATCAAAAATATTCTCCAGTTCTTTAATCCATCCTTCAGCTAACACAGGGTCAGATGATCCTCTGAATGATGGGGGATGAGTCCTCATGAAATGTTCCACCAATAACATGTTCCTCTGCGGTTGATCTGGCTGATCTCATGCATGGATACCACCACCATTTATCGCTTGAGTAAACTGCGCCATTACTACAACAAACTATTTTAGTTCCAATTCCAACCATCTCAGGATGCTGACTCGAAAGGTTATTTCCTTCTGTATGCCTTCCTATCACTGCTTCCCAGTTTCCTCTATAGAAAACCATTCTAAACAAACATTTATTAGATGAAGAAAACATGGTAATCTGCAAATGATATATCATTTCAAAAACAATATTTTGGGATAATCATATAATATAATTCTAACACCTAAAGTTATCTAAATCGACCTCTGATACCAACTATAAGGCCCCAAGCTTAAACATTACTTAATATTGATTTATTACAAGATTAAACCTTGAGGATCTTTTTGGGTTTAGAGTTTTTGAGAATTAGATCATAAAACAGGCATTACATTCCACATTTAAACAAAGTGGTTACATAAAAGATAGTATTAATTTTTCCAATCAATGGAATCATATTTAAAATAAAACATGGATTCTTTATTGACACTTCCTTGACACTATCATTATATCATGTACCTTTCCCATGACCTGTGAAAAACATTTCAAAAACTTGGGATGAGCACAAAAAGCTCAGTAAGGGATATAAAAATATGGAAAGGAAACATGGGTACATATATACATAAGAATGAAATCATACTTTAACCATAAAACATAGGAACTTTAACATACCTCATCAAATCATGAATAACTTATAGAAATCATAAGACATAAAGGTAAATTGAGTCATTCATAACATTCTTATATAGGGAGTAACCCTCTTGGTTATGTTTGGAATACCCATCACAGTATATTCCCTAAATCTCTTCAGAGAAACCTTAAAGTTTCACTCCTTCGTGTTACCCAATGAATTGGAGAGCTATATCGGGCTCACCCTCCCTTAGTGTATCACAGAACCACCCGTCTTCATAATAATGCCCAAGAACCACAACATAATCGTATCACATAAAACTTGCATAAAGGAAACACAACATTTCCACCTTTCAGTCACAAGATATAAATACAACACATTGATATAAAAACATTATGAAAAAAATTTTCAATACCAAAATAAAAGAAAAGTAAAACATGGTATTTATTTTTCTTTTAAAAATAATGGTATGGCTTGTAGAGGAATCCGAAACTCAAATAATGGTCACGGCGGCGGAGAATTCGTTGTCGCCGAATACGTACGACAAAAAAATTCCCTTCTACCATTTAATAAACGCTTCGTATAAAAAATATTCCTTTTGAATAAACGTAAAAGTCAAATGTTTTTATACACCATATAAAATAAGGTTGTGTATAAAAGAAAATATGCCTCAATGAAAGGAGATTGAGACGAAGTCCCATACCTCAGGTCCGACTTGACTCGGTCGTTCTTTAATCTTCTGAATAATAAACTTGAGTTAATTTATACTTATTTAAGAACCTTTTTCACATTCATTATTCCTTTTATGTCACTTATTTTCATGTCATGAACACTATGTAATTATTTAAGTTAATAACGGTTGTTTTAAAGATCATTGTTACTTGAGTCAAAAATAAACCCGTTATAATTATTAGTTGTTCATGTATCCATTATATACAGAATGGTATTCATGATATAGATATCATATATATCATATATATCCTGTACATGCATGAATTTATAATATTACATAAAATTTAGAGGTAGGAAATGACATGCACCGTTCATGGAGACGGTAATCTGTACGTAAGCATGAACGCTGCATCCATTTCTATTTCGTATTTTATGAAATGGAATCATAATGATATAAAGGTATATTATAATTCTAGTTAAATATCATATATAATATCATAACTCCATTCTTTATACGTCCCACATATGGTATTAACGAATCAAATCATTTTGAGGGGGATAGTCCACACTTTCTTAAATGAAGATATCGCGTTTACCCATAATAGAAACCATAAAGGTATGCCCAAAATGAAAAATACCGAATATTAAGGAAAAAATAATCATATTAAATATCATATATAAATATAGTGTAATCTTAATGGCCACATTTGAATGTGTTAAAATAATGTTGAACAATCATCGTTTCGGGAGGAAAAAATTCACCATCCACGGAAACAGTATGTTCTATAACCACTAGATTTAGGTGTGTGTATGTGTAGCTCGAATCCTTATTATAAAAACATCCTAGTATATGGAAGATACTGGTGTTGTTACAAAATAAATTAATAAAAAGAGTTTAGGTGGTTGGAGAAGCAAAATAAAACGAAAGAACACAAGTGAATACATTACCTTAAAATCGGGTAACTCCCTTTGGTTTGAGCTCAATGGCTTCCTTGGTAAGACTTCTACACAAATTGAGGATTCAAGTAGTAATAGAGGGAAGTGGAGAGACAAAATGGGAAGGGGTTGGCCGAGCCAAAGGCTTTGGAAGTGTGGGTAAGGAGGTAGAGGTGGGGGCATTTTATAAGAGGAGAGGAGGGGCACCTTTGGAAAGTAAAGAAATGTTACTTTATTTTAAAGTGAGTTTCGGATTCAAAAGGCCCCACATTGATATAATTCAAGGGTAAGGTGATAAGGGTTCGAAATACATCCATCCATTATGTTTTTTATATGTTTAGGTCATATATTTTACATTAACTTTTAATTTTATTCAAATCCTTTATTAATGAGCTAATCGCTACATCATCATGATGTCATAAATAATGTAATTTATTTAATGTCTAAAAATTATTAAAAAAAATTCACGATTTAGGAAATCTTTTTTTATTTATAATAAATATCTATAGTCAAAACTCTGACATTTATTACACCATTTAAATTTTTTTTATTAAAACAACTCATGTTTGTTTCATTTTAATTTTAACATTAAATAAAAAGATATTAATGTCATTTTCCTACCAAAGTGGCTCCATGGGGTCCCCAAGTTGACCCATTTCTTTTCTTGGTCGTCCATGAAACATCCAATAAGGGTAGGACATGTGTCTAGGTATTTATATTTTATTATAATATCATGTTTTCCTTAAATTGCACTAATTACCTCTATTCGCGATTAAAAACATAACATTTACTATTCACCAAAAACTTATTTTAGTCTCATTGAACGAAATTTTACTTCTTAATGACACCATGTATGTTGGATTTTTGAAAATCAAATCACGAAAATGGAAAAGTTTCATTTAAGCGAAAAATCAGTTTCTTTAACTACCAATTAGTGGTTTCACTATTAATCAAAAATTCAAGTTTTTCCGAAAAATACCAAAACTTCACCCTAATCTATATTTGATATTTTGAATTCAAAAATGATGTCTATTTTACAAAATTAAAATCATATAAGTTACTTTAATTAATTTAATTATTAATTCCCACTGTCATGATAAATAGCGTATTTTTATGAAACAATAAGTATCAAAAGATTGACACCAGTTTAAGTCCAATTTCAAAGTGAAATTGTTTCCAATGACCATCATTGGATTAAATGGTAAAAATATATTCTAATTTTACATCAAAACCAATAAAAAAGATAATCTAATCATATAAATAAATTAGATTAAAAAATAAGTTTTGAATTAAAATACAACATTTTTCACTATTCATTAAAAAATGAACTTAATCCGGAAAATACCAAAAATTCATAAAAAGTAAATTTTGATGTCCCATTCATAAAGAATAAGTTTATTTTGACAAACATAGCTTATAAAATTGTCAAAAGATAGATTTAAAAATGGTATTTCATCAAAAGGCAGTAAAACAACCTCTTAAAAATATTAGTGTATTCCATGCTTAAGATTGGCATTATTCTCATTTTAAGCCTCTAAAACACTATATAATTCACTAATAGACATAGATAAAAATATCTATTATTCATTACTTACTTGGTATATTACATATTTGGCCGAGGCGGTAAGTTATCTTCGTGGTTTATCAGACCATTCCTAGTCCTCAGCAGAGTAAGAGAGGTGGATTACTACCTGGATCATCCACCTCAGTTGTACTGGGTGCACGACGTCTTCCACATATCTCACCTGAGGTGATACGTGCATGACCCTTCCCACATCATCGGCCACGTAGAGATAGAAGTTGATGATGGGGTGAATTTTACAGAAGTTTTGTAGAGATTGATGATTTACAAGAGTGGTTCCTACATGGATGGTCGATACTTATGATGCACGTACGCTGGCAGAACGGGAACCTCCGGGAGAGCACATGGGAGTGGGAGGCTCAGATGTGTGCTCAATACCCCCATTTGTTCCCTTAGTTTGAGTTGCAGCTTATGGGGACGTATAGCCCTGGGGTGGGGGGAATGTAAAGACCCGAAAATCACATGGTTTTTTTTATATACATGGGATTTTTACGGGTCCACGAAAATTTATGGCGCTTGATTCTGAATCCCGGTTTTCTCGGAATCAATTTCTGATGTTTATTTCGAGTACTTTAAGTAAACATACGAGCGGGTGTTTATAACTTTTGAACCGGAGATCAAAATAAAAATCTGAGGGCATTGTTGAAATCACAGCACTGATATTCTCTTAAGAGGAATTTCACTTCGACGATAGTGAGTTGAGGATAGAAGCTAGTTTTTGGATTTTCTTAAAAAAATTATATAAAGCGCCCTACACTTTATTTTATTTAAGCTGTTGTTTGTTGTGTGGTTGTTTAAACTTCCTCATGGAGGTTGGTGGTTGGCAACTGCACCTTAACCTTCCATGAGAGGTTATGGTGGTGGAGCCCACCCGAACTCAACCTCTCAAGAGAGGATAAATGTGGCAGGGACCACCAGGGATCTTAACCCCTTAAACTCCACATTAAAGTGGAGAAACCCACAAGATCCAATTAATATGGGGGATCCTCTTCAAATCCCATTTATTAAATTTTTGACAAATCTCATCAATTAATTAGGTGGAAACTATCTAATTAATTAATTCTCCTTTTGAATTTGTGATAAAAACTAAAATAATAGAGAATCTATTATTTCTTTTGGGTTGGCATCGTTCATTTGGTTGAAATTATGAATAGGAGAGCTATGGAGAAAATATCCCAATGAAGAACCAAGAATTATCCACCAATGACGAACATCGATCCTCTTTGACATCTTCCCCGGAAGCCTAACAACGTGGAGAGTCTTCCGCGAGTAGATGTAATACAGGTTTGGAAGTGCATAGCGGACGGGACGAACGACGATCCTCTTCATCTTCTTCCCACAACTCTACAAATGAATGACGAATGGCCAACAAAGGTAGGGGATTTACTTTAATTAATATAACTTTATTTTCCTCATATTTGTTTGAAAGGTATCAATGTAAAGGTCTATAAGAAAATGTTGTTTATCATTCTCCTTTGATGAATAATTTTCTATCACCTCCAAATGCGGAGGGTGCGAGCCAAACTATCATGGCCCGACTCACTCTGCCGATCTTTTGTGATGTTTCATTAGCATGGTGATGAGGAAATGATGATGAAGGTGGAAATGACAAAGACTATGCTACCCGTGGCCTCTGAGAATCACGCCGCCCTTGTGGCGCACCTATGCTTCTGGACCAACACTACAAGCCCGCGCCAACCTGAGCCGCACCGAACTAGCCATCCCGGCCTACCCGCGTCCTCCCACACACCCTGTCGGCCTACTTGCACCCTGGCCGTGCTCTGTCCGTGCCCCGTACAGCCTCCCAGTGCCCTGACCACACCCTGCGCGGCCTTCCGTTCGCCATGCTCGGTGCTCCTCCGGCCTGCCTGCACCCCGTGCGGCCACCCGGCACCTTGCCGGCGCACTGTCGACCTCCCGGGCCGCGCCGCCGAGCTGTTCCCCTCGCGATACAGGACGAACTAGCCCCGACCTCCTGGTCGAGCCGCATACGTGCCAACCATCGGGCCGAACCACCCCCGTAGTTCGTTGGGTCGGGCCCAGTGGACCAGACTGAACCTAGCGGACTGACAGGGTCGGCCTAGTCTTGGTTGGGCCGAGTTGGTCTGACCGGGTCAGACCGTGCCCAGGCGCACTACTGACAGTTAATTCCTTTGGCCATATTTTTGGCACTAGAAAACTGTTTGAAAAACCTTCAACGACACTAGTTTTCTTGGAGCACGATGGTCCCTTTGAGTATACACCACTGGAGTTCGGGGTAATGTTGAGATATGGTCAGGTTAGATCGTACATGAATCCAACCAGGCCCCTAGGACAAAAAATATTATAACTCACAGAATGGGAATCCGATTGACGCACCATTTGTTGGGTTGAGACCCCTATGACGAGGTGAAACATTGAGTTACTTATACATTAGACATCATGACAAATGGAGTATCGACCTGTAGCTCGGGGAGAAGACCCTCTCGGAGATGAGAAAGAGGAGTACATAGACCTAGTAGCAGGCTGAGACCTGATGACTGCTTGACCGATTTGACTCATAGTGAATCGACTAGCACAGTGGGGAGCGCCTGGTTTTTGGTGGTAGACCCACAAACGAGGAGCTCCTGGTAGTCGGCGGCAGACCTACGATACTCGACAGGAGGAGAACCTCTGTAGGCTATTAGGGTGAGCGCCAGGTAGTTGGTGGTAGACCCATAGTGGGGAGCACCTCTGTTTGTGCATGACAGACCGACGATACTCTACATGAGGGGTACCTTAGTAGTCTAAGGGTAGTGGGAATCAGCTGGTAGTTTGCGGCATGCCAACTGTACTAGACAAGGGAGGAGTTCCCTAGCAGCCGTGGTTTTGACAATGTGAATAAAAAATCCTGGTTGAGCTGAGTCAGTAACTTTTTGGTTTATCTCATGTTTAAGATGGATTACTTGGTAACTTAGGTATATGTATTGGTATTTACCTAAGTGAGGTTAACTGTTGATTTCATACTTTATGGAATATTGTTGATGGATTTTGTGATACCTTTAGGGTATAAGGGTCCCAACTGAGTGTCATTATACTCACCCCTACAAGGGCTATGTCTGCACCATGTTGTGTTCGTTTCAGACGACGAACAGCACTGACAGAGGATCTGAGTAGGAGAAATGGATGGTACCCGGAGGTGGACCTTACGACCAGTCAGTACACAAAGGAGACGTATGGACGTGGAGTGTTGAGAAGGTTATCTGTACCTACCCTTTAGGTAGGAATCCCCAGAGGATGAGGTGATAGCTTCATTACCTTTTCATCAGTTGTACTTGTACTTTCCTATTGGTATTTTCTTTCCGAACCCTTTTTACATTTCAGCACTCCTTTGTAAACAGTTTTTCTTAGTGTTTTACTTCCATCTTGTACTCTGTTTCCTATGTTTAAACTTCATTAAGGTAATTCCTTCCCATTTTTACCAATTTACACCTTTTTTTCTAGTCGCCAGACCCTGGCATATGGAAGGCGGGCTTGGGGTATTCACAGCACGGGCCCCGGGGACAGGTTGTGACAGCTCCCACATTTTTCATTTTTCAAAAGGATCTAAAATATAACATTCTATAAAACTAGAGGTTTAATGGTCTAATTATTCCAATACAATAATTTTTAGATATGTTTATAGATCATTTCTCACCATATCATTTTTGTTTAGCCCCCAGTAAATCATTTTTTACATGAACCCTAGAAATTATTTTTTACCCTATTCACTATTAAATTTTCTCAAAAATTATGATGACCATATTATAAATTATAAACAATTATTATTCGAAATATGGAATTAATTTTTAATTTTTTTATAGAAGTGGAAAATTATATTTTAAAAGAACAAATGGGATGTAAAAGGTGGTTTCAAAGTGAAAATATTTAAAATATTTAATTTTTTTGTATATAAATTCTATAGTAAATTGAATAAAATGAAAAAAATTGGATTAATTGATATTAAAGTGAACTAATTTTAAACTAAAATAAATTAAATATATATTTTATCATTATAAATTTTTTAAAATAATTTTTTTATTAAAATCATATATAATTCATTAATCATTAAAAACCAATAAAATACCTAAAATTCACTATAAGTTTATTTTTATATTAAAATGTAAATAATTTATTTTATTTATCCAAATATATTTTCTAAATGTGTTAGAAATTAATTTTTAATTATTTGGGCCATGTGTAAGTAAACCGTCTTTTCAGAAAGACAGTTTCTCTAAAAGCATTTATTTTTTATTTTCAATTATTTTTATTTTAGTACTATAAAATTTATAACTAATTGTCATGTTAAATGTTTATATTTTTATATGTTATTTAATACTTTTAATTATAATATTTCCAATGTCAATGAGATTATTTTTATATTAAATAATAATATTACTTGTATATTGTGTTTAGTAAAACTCTGTCTTGAGTGTAACAAGAGCTATAGAAGAAACTCATTATCATGTGTAAAAAAGTTAAACATAGTGTTTATTCATGTAAATCCATAGAATTTATTTTATTTCTATAAAATATTAAATATTTAAAAATTTCTTAGAATGTAAAATTCTTTTCAACACTTGCTGTTCCATTGATTTCATACTAACAAATATTATAATCATATTTTTTAAATTTCATGGTTCTACATTTTCCGCAGATTATGTAAATGTTATCCTCATAATTTAAAGTAGATCATAGTAATTAAGAATTTTCCATTTGAAAAGTCTTCTACTAAGAAACCCTTATCATAAAAGGGATAATAAAATATACTCTTAATAAGAGAGACTGGGAAGTACCAAGGTCACATGGAATAGAACATAATAAGGATTCTAAGTATGATAACATTAGTGTTGATTGATGTTATAAACATATTTGAAAATAATATAATTATAAATATTTATATTATTCATTTATTATAATAAAGTGAATGATATATTGAAAGTTAAGGGGTTCAAAATTATACACCTCTTATTATTTAAATAACCTTTTAATTTATCTAATATGAATGTAATTGGGTAAAAAAAATTTCAAGATCATTTTCTAAATGTTGAAAATTTATTTTTTTGTTTATGATTATAAGTAAATATACCTACATGATATGATTCTATTTCATAAATATAGTTTCATCCATTAGTTATGATTCACTCAATTTCAAATTTATCTCATTTCTCCCCGAAATAAATTTCCATCAATGAATTTTTTATGCATGGAGCAATATAATTTACTTTTAAAATAGTTTAAGACCATTAAAAGTGTGAAATTTATGTCTATCTATCATAAAATATTTTCTGAACCCAATATTGTTGGAAGAAGTTTTAATAAATCCATCTATAAACATCAAAAGTAACACCATGGGTTCATCAGTAATCTATATTTTTGAAATCTTTTATCTAATGGAATATTAACCAGGACATCACTTAGGCCCATGGTGGGTGATAAACTCTTACCATCCTTCGTTCATGGGTTCAAACCCCAGTATCTTTATGAGTGTGTCGGGTTATTACCTTGCATTCGAGTTGTAGTTTTTCTATGTATATATTATTAAAATTACAATATAATTCCAAAAAATAATATGGATATACTGGAAATAAAATTCATCATTGAATAACTTCTATATTAGGGTTTTCGATAATTTTTTTTACAAATTCCAATAATCATATTTGATTATTATTAAAATTTCATTAGTGATCATGTTAATCCTAATGGTTATCAATACCATTAAAATTTTGTCTATAAAACGTGAAGAATCTATTAAGGGAATAATATTTTAAATAAAACATATACTAAACCAATGGCTTGAATTTAAATACTTTTATCCCAAAAAAACCTTAATCATGTAACAGTATAACCAAAAAAAATTAAAAAAGGAGAGAATAAGACTTTGAGCATATAATCAGAGATAAACTGCCTACCTTGATTGGTATCCATAACACTTATGTTTATAAATAAATATTTGATTCAAAAATTTATCCAAATCATTATATATTTCAGGATTTTTAAGAAAAATACCATTGTAAAAATAATATTAAATTTAATTCATGAACCACAATACAAAAACACTTCTTCAATTTTGTTTCCACATATGTCATTATTAATCTAGGATTTAACCTAGGTCATTCACTTCCATTAAAAATGTCAATCCTTCATAGTGTTTTGTAAATGAAATGTGAATTATCCTAGGAATATCCTACAAGTGTGTAAACCAGATGCATAGTAAGGCCCATTGATGTGCACAGGTGATGATCTGGTCAATCCCAATGCACCCTTCTTGGAGTTCTTACCATTATGTATATATGTGATAGAATCACAGACACACGCATTATTGATAAATGGATGTTAAAAAATTGAAGAAAACCATAATATATACCTAATCAAAGCATTATAATATTCGTCTATACTTATCCTAAATGTATTTCATAGTTTTATTTTACCCAATATATATTTTCCTAAATATAGTTTCCAGTATTTAGACTAAACATTCTTGGATTCAAAATGTTGGGACCCCAGCCCCAGTAACCTAGAATCATAGCTTGTTACCCTTACATTATCATAAGACATATGGAATCACTTCCCAAATGGAAAAAAATGTGGTAGTCCTGGTAAACTAGATATATTCAAGGATTATTCATTATATTTGAATACACAAATTAATTTTTTCCCAAAAATATCATTATTCCCAATACATTATACTTTAATATCAAAACATTACTCTTTTTGTAATATTGGGTTAAGGAAAAAAAATAAGGGTGAGCTCAAATTCTCAGTAATGTCTTTGTAAAGTGGATTCATTTATTAATCAATAATCATAATCAATTTGACAAAGTAAATAACTGAACAAAAATGTCATTTAAATTACTTAACAACATGAATATAAAATGAGTAATAAATATGGAAAGGTATATAACTAGACAAACAGAAAATTAAAGTATAATTTCTATCATGGTGAGATAAGAAAAATATATATAGAAATATAGATAACTAAAACATATTCCATTTAATCAATAAATTGAGAATAAAATGCATCAATATATAATGTCATAAAAAATCTCATGGATAAAAATAGTTGAATTTAAATGAACACAATTATTATTTATCGGACACCATGTTTCATAGGTATATCATATATTTACTATCTAGGAGTTTCATAGGACATGTTAAAACATATTACTATAAAAAAAATACAAGATAGTTAATACATGGTGGTTACGATTGAGAATAGTATGTCCAATGAATTTTTTTACTAAGTCCATTGATGCATCATGGTGAAATCATTAATAGTTCCCAAACACAATTCATGCCTATAAAAAGTATTCCTCATATGTTCAATAATCGATTTAATTCATGAAATTTCTTCATTATCATAAATTATATAGATTCATTAACGGATATAGATTTATAAATATTTCTCTGGTTAATCAAATAACAATAAAATTAAAAACCATATGTATAAACATTATATGGTTTTGGAATTAAATGTAACCATGACAATTGATATTGATACTGAAAGAGAAATTTAATGTCTACAATAATTTTAATAATTCAAGGAAATGATGTTGACACAAAAAAATGAATGAAGGAACTAATTTTAAATAATTTAGTTGGACAAAGTAACAATAAACCATCTAGATTACAATTATGGATGTTATAAATACAATACATACCAATTGGAGTAATAATAAATGGTTTTTCTCAATTATGGAATGAAATAACACAAAAATATCTTCGAAAACATTATTGAGGAAAATATTTTTTTTCTGAAATTTATTTTGAAAACCATTTTATTTGAACATCACATTTCAAAAATAATGATTTTAGAAAACATTTTGATATTAAATTTCTTTTAAAATGAACATTTATTCTTATAAAAAATCATTTAAAACATTTAAGTGGTAATTATCGATGGAAAAACTATTTATATCATACACATTAGAAGAAATTATCCTTTCAAGTATTCATAAACTCCAAACATACATTGTTTTGAAAATGATATAAGAATTTATTTAAAAAATTAATGAATAAAAATGGATGTAAAATACAATGAAAAACCAATTTAAAAATATGAAAACAATATTTTATAACATGTGGTGTTTTAAGAATAAAATATTTAAGGATTAAGAGTGAAATAGAGTCAGATTATATTTTAAAAAATCCATAATTAGTGTAAGTATCATGGAGTATAAAAATGGTAATATCAATTGAAAAAATCATGTATTAATAGATTTCTATAAAATTAAATATTTTTATTGGTAAATGAAAAAAATAATTTCATTCAATTGAATTTCAAGTGTAAATATTCTCGATTAATTTATGTTTGTAAAATAATTATTTATAATTATCAAAAAAATTATGTGATAATAAATTTATGAATTTATTATGTGTTTTAAATGTAAATAAATTTAAAATTTGGTATATAAAACATTATTCATTCAAATAAATTATTTACCTATTCTTTGAGTGATTTAATCATTTAAATGGAAGATTATCCCAAAGAAAAGAAATTGAGTCAAGAAATCGATTACCTCACACATCATTTTGATAAAAAGGGATTTAAAATACATTATTATTGTTTTAAATATGTCATAAAAATATTCAAGAATAATATTAATATTAATAATATCATATATGACACTTTTGTAACATCTTTTCCCCATTCATTAATAATAATTCATTATTTTTATTATATTTTGTGTTAATTTCCTAGTTTTCTTAGGTTCGTTTCATAATGAAAGATCTTGTTATTGTGAATATTATTTAGTTATATAATCTATATAGTAAAAATAATTACGTAATTATAATATTTAAACATAAATGTTATAGTAAAAACAAATAATGATTTATTGTTAGAGAAATGAAGTGTGTTGTGATCATTGAGATGGTTGGTTATATGTACACTTGAGTAACATTTCAAATTTTCTGTAATAATTATAGGGAGAAGTTAAGTATTATTTTACCTTTATGAAATGATAATAATAAAAAATATAACATATTATAAAATTATATATATCATCCTTATTGTTTGGGGATTATAAGAGGGTCAAATCAATTCATAATGGCAGTAGTACAAATGTACAAGAAATTTGTTATCATCATTACATGAGTGAAATGGAAAGAAATAAAATTTTATGTATTATGTAAAAATAATATTAAATATTTAATTAATAACACTGTTATTTATTTTATATCACATATAATCATTAAATTTATCTTTTTAAAATTCCATGGGAAGCGTCAGCGATAGAAGAATTGCATCGCTTCGAGAGGATATAGTATGCCAAACACACGAGCGACATTATCATATATTATATGGAGTCGAAGGTAAAAATATTGTTGTTATATATTGACTATATAGGTATAATAATTTTATAAATATGATACATATTTTTTTATTCATCATCATACACTACTTTTAGTGGTGGAAATGGAAAAATGATCAATATCATTTCGTGAGGCTATAGTTCACCGTATTCCAGAATAATGATTTTCTAACCCATTGAATGGATGTGGAGATGGTTTTTTATAATGAAACAGTTATAAAATATTCATATTATATGGAATATTATTATTTTTTTTATAATATTGGTTTAATAAAAATAAAATGTGGTGTAGAAATATTTAAAATAAAGACACTAGTTGATAACATTACTTTCTATTTTGGGTATCCTCCTTAGGTATTCACTAATGAAATAAGAGGATGTATTTATTCCCAAAATATAAAGTCTATGATATGGGTAGGGATGTTGGGAAGAGTTTTGGTAGGTATTTTCTAATTCAATGAGGAGTGAAGGTGTGAATTGTTTGTGAGGGTGGGTGACCTTTAATTAGTGGGTGATAGGAAACAATTAGTATTTTTTAAAAGAATTGAGTTATATTAAGTGTTCCATTTTTAATAAGTGTACCAAATAGAATATTCCTGAAAATTATAATTTTAATGGTCGAATTTTTTCAACAAAAGTGTTTTTTGGAACGTTTATAGGTCATTTGTAATTTTACATTTTTAGTTTAGCCCCATGGTAAATCAATTTTTTCACAAACAAAAGTAATTAATTTTTATGGAATTATATATTTACTTTGTTAAAAAATTATCTTACCTTATTATAAAATATAAATTATTCTAATTCCAAATATTGAATCAATTATTCAAAATTCTATTCCAAAAGTGGAAAATTTTAATTTAAAATTAACCACGAACACATAACGAGAAAGGAGTTTTTTAAAGTGAATAATTTCAAATGTTCAATGAAATTTTTTAAAACCCCAAGATTTTATGAAATTCCGATTTTTAAAATTAATCTTTTTAAAATCATATGGTGCACACAACGCCCAACTCAAACGAACAATGAAATGTTATTATAACCTAGCCATTAAATTGGTGGGAATGACTAGTATTAACCAAATGTTTAAATTTATAAATATATTAATATATATATATATAATAAATTTTTTGGATATTCATCATAATGATTGGATAAGAAAGAGATATGGATAAATCAAATTATACACACTAAAAAGATGAATTTTTCTAAAGACGTTTTTACAGCCATTCGAAATCATACATATTTTAAATCTAGTTTTGGAAAATTTATTAAACTGTATTTCAAAAAAAACACATATTTGAAAGAGGAATATAAAAATTAAATTTGATTGAATTTTTGGTATTTTTTTATAAGATTCAATTTTTTATAACACTACTAGAATTAATGATATTTTTGACGGGTTATTTGCAACGGGATACCATTGCAAATAATGTTTAGTGATGGAGCCCTGTCATAAATAGCTCATTGTAGAAAACACCGTTGCAAAAATTATTATTTGCGACGGGCCCGTCGTAAATAACTTTTTTTATAAAAATAATTTATCTATTTTCGATGAGAGCCAGTCATAAATAATAATTAAATTTAAAAAAAATTAATTTAATAAAATTATGATTATTGAAAAATTAGTTTTAATATTATTAAAATAGTTAAAAATATATAAAAAATTAAAATTCTCAATATTCACAAATAAATATAAAAAAATCATAATGAATCATAAAAAAATTAGACCCCTAGAACATGTATTATTATTAGTATATTTACACTATAAAAATCATAGCATGAATCATAGAATAATTAAAAATTCAAAAAACCATTGATGATTGGTTCAACGTAGGGCTACTCTATGTGAGGATAAAAAGTATATGGATGACAGCATAAACTTGAAAAAAAAATTAGACCGCTAGAACATGAATTATTATACCAACATGGGGATACTTAAGTTAGTTAAAACCAAACCTGACATACTTGAATGTGAGGTTCCGTAACAAAATTTAGGTTCTTTATCATAATGTTAATCTCAATTTTGGGGTTCCAAGAATGTGGTTGGATACAAATTTTAGGATGAAACATTAATTTTTTAAATGTGATTCCTATATTTTTCTTAACATCTAGAATTATTTTTATAAAATATATCATCAAAATATAAAGATCAATTAAATAAAATCTGGAATTCCATGAAAAATAATATAATTATTCATCTAAATATAAACCATAAATCCACTCTATGATTTATTATTAAATATGGAAAACCCCTCATTTTTTCCGAAATTTCACTCACATATCCAGATTAACCCCCCAATTTTGATGCCTCTGGGTTCAGACCATTCGATGGAGGTTTACCATGGCCGTGTCTCCTCCTTCGAATGGTCTGAACCCAGAGGCATCAGAATTGGGGGGGGGGGGGGGGGGTTAATCTGAATATGTGAGTCAAATGTTGGTAAAAATGAGTGGCTATCCAGATTTTATGAAACTGAATTGACAAGTTAAGATGGATGTAGGAATCTGTGGTGGTGTACCACCTAAAACGGAAGGCGGCATCGACCTTTCTTTATATCCAGTTTAAATTTTGATATCCAAATCACTACAAGAAAATCCAGAAGGTCCAAATATGGTGTGTTCATGTGGACCTTCTAGACTTTCTTGCAGTGAATTGGATATCAAAATTTCCGAAAACATGTGTGACAAGGATTCCCTTAACAAAAGGCAGCTTCCTCCTTTCTTCATATCCAATTTACATTTTATAGTATTTCAAAGTCACGTACTTGAAACATTTTTCAATTTCAAGTAGACGGTTTTGAAAGCATATAAAATAATTATGGTTTTCATTTTAATGAAATTATTTTTGTTTTCAACTCATTTTTATATGTTTGTTGGTAAATATTGCTAAATATTGATAATTATTCCTAATTATTGCTAATTATTCCTATTTATTTCTAATTATTGCTATTTATTTCTAATTATTCCTAATTATTCCTAATTATTGCTAATTATTGCTAATTATTGGTAATTATTGGTATTTATTTCTAATTATTAGTATTTATTAGTAATTATTTGTAATTATTAGCATTTATTAATAATTATTACTAATTATTACTAATTATTACAATTTATTACTAATTATTATTAATTATTGCTATTTATTTCTAATTATTATTAATTATTTATATTTATTGCTAATTATTACTAATTATTGCTAATTATTGCTAATTATTGCTAATTATTGCTAATTATTGCTGTTTATTCCTAATTATTAGTATTTATTCCAATTTATTACTAATTATTAATATTTATTACTAACTCTTCCTATTTATTACTAACTATTACTATTTATTAATAAGTATTACTATTTATTACTAATTATTACTGTTTATTACAAATTATTACTATTTATGAATAATTATTACTAATTATTACAATTTATTCCTAATTATTACAATTTATTCCTATTTATTACTAATTATTCCAATTTATTGCTAATTATTCCTAATTATTGCCAATTATTCATAATTATTCCAAATTATTGATAATTATTACTAATTATTTCCAATTATTAATGATTATTTCTAATTATTTATAATTATTACTAATTATTGCTAATTATTGCTAATTATTCCTAATTATTTCTAATTATTGCTATTTATTTCTAAATATTTCTAATTATTCCTAATTATTTCTAATTATTTCTAATTATTGATAATTATTAGTATTTATTTCTAATTATTAGTACTTATTAGTAATTATTAGTACTTTTTAATATTTATTACTAATTATTAAATTTTATTATTAATTATTACAATTTATTTGTAATTATTATAAATTATTGCTATTTATTGCTATTTATTAATATTTATTTCTAATTATTACTAATTATTGGTAATTATTCCTAATTATGGCTATTTATTCATAATTATTGATAATTATTGTTCATTATTGTTAATTATTACTAATATTTAAAAATTATTACTAATTATTAGTATTTATTACTAATTATTCCATATTATTAATAATTATTTTTATTTATTGCTATTTATTTCTATTTATTGCTAATCATTGTTATTTATTACTAATTATTGCTAATTATTGCTAATTATTCCTAATTATTCACAATTATTACTAATTTTTACTATTTATTTGTAATTATTACTAATTATTAGTATTTATTCCTAATTTATTCCAAATTTTTCTTAATTATTTCTAATTATTCCTAATTATTACTATTTATTGCTAATTATTGCTAATTATTCCTATTTATTACTATTTATTGCTATTTATTACTAATTATTGCAATTTATTGATATTTATTACTGATTATTGCAAATTATTACTAATTATTTCTAATTATTCATAATTATTTCTAATTATTGGTATTTATTTCTAATTATTTCCAATTATTGATAATTATTAGTATTTAATTTGATTATTAGTATTTATTAGTAATTATTAGTAATTATTAGTATTTATTGCAAATTATTACAATTTATTACCAGTTATTACAATTTATTACTAATAATGATTAATTATTTCTATTTATTGATATTTATTACTAATTATTAATAATTACTCTTAATTATTAGTAATTATTCCTATTTATTACTAATTATTTCTATTTATTACTATTTATTGCTATTTATTACTAATTATTTATATTTATTTATAATTATTTTTAGTTATTGCTAATTATTACTAATTATTGCTAATTATTAATATTTATTTCTATCAATTTCTAATTATTCTAAATTATTCCTAATTATTGCTAATTTTTCGTATTTATTTCTATTTATTAGTCTTTATTAGTAATTATTAGCAATTTTTAGGATTTATTAATAATTATTACAATTTATTACTAATTATTACTAAATATTTCTATTTATTGATATTTATTCCTAATTATTGCTAATTAAAACTAATTATTCATAAATATTCCTAATTATTGCTAATTATTCTTGATTATTGCTAATAATTCCTATTTATTGCTTATTTTTAATAATTATTAGTAATTATTACTAATTATTAGTATTTATTCCTAATTATTTTTAATTATTACTCATTATTCCTAATGATTACTAATTATTGCTATTTATTGCTATTTATTACTAATTATTGCTAATTATTGCTAATTATTGCAAATTATTCCTAATTATTGCTAATTATTGATAATTATTGTTATTATTCTTAATTATTTCTAATTATCCCTAATTATTGCTAATTATTACTAATTATTACTAATTATAAGTATTGATTCCTAAATATTCCTAATTATTCATAATTATTATTAATTATTTCTATTTATTGCTATTTATTGCTATTTATAGCTATTTATTGCTATTTATTGCTATTTATTGCTAATTATTGCTAATTATTGCTAATTATTCGTAATTATTCGTAATTATTGATAATTATTCCTAATTATGGCTAATTATTACTAATTATTTATAACTATTGCTAATTATTACTACTAATTATTTAAAATTAGTAGTAAAAGTTTCAATTTCTTAGTACAAATAAATACTATTGACAAAACAATTTAAATTTAATTTAATTACAACTAATCAACAATAAAAGAAGTAACATATAAAATTGAATTAAATAATAAATTAAAAAAACATCAATACCTTTAAGACATATTTTCTATTGATGTAGACGGCTTTACAACTTCTTTGTGAACAAAAAAATGAACTTCGAAAACTTTTCTCTCTAACAGCAGAGTTTAATGAGAAACTTGGTCTAAGAATTAAGAGGAATGAGAGGAAAAATGGATGGGGGTATATATATGTTAGATTATTTGCGACAGTATTATTTGCGATGGGATACTCATCGCAAAAAAAGTATCTTTTGCGACGGGACCCGTCGCAAATACCTACACCTGCATTAATTACTATCGGCGGTTAAAAAGTTATTTGTGACGGGTCTCGTCGCAAATACTCCCTGCCGACACACCTTTTGCGATGAGAAGACATCCCATTTCAAAAAAGCTATTATCCGCCGTCGGGTAGTTGCGACGGGGCCCATCGCAAATACTTAACTATTTGCGTTGACGGGATCCCACCGTCGCAAATAACTTTCGAGGGGTTTGGCGCGGTTTCCGAGCCAAACTATTTCTAACAGGAGACAAAATCTGTCGCAAATAATTGGTTATTTGCAACGGGTCGTTACCCCCGTCGCAAATAACCTCTTTGATGAGGCTTTTGCAATGGGATTTATTCCCTTCGCAAAAAGCATATTGCAAAAGCCCTTTTTCCCGTAGTGTAAATAGTGATAAAATATTAAATTTTATTTGAAAACTACTATTTTATCTAAATAATTTATGGAGTAAAACAATATTTTTAATTGGTTTTATAGTATAATTAGATATATTTTTAATCATTTAATATAATTTAGGCCATTGGAACCGAATTCTCATGGAGTTTTCATATATTAAAATTTAAATATTTTGAACGTTTTCACTTTAATAATATGTTATCCTGAATAGTAAACAAGAATAATTTTTAATTAATGTTATCCAATTTTATGTTTTGATTTTTTTGGAAAATGGATTCCATATTTGTAATTATAAGGTTAAATTTAGTAATCAACTCTCTTTTGTTTTTGGACAATATGAATAGTAACATTATTGGTATTTTTGAATTATCATGATAAAGGTTGAATCGAGTAATTATGGGTAATAATAATATTATGTGTATAATAATGTTACCCAAAAATTTGGAATTATTTTATTTAATGATTTATTGTCAACCAAAATCATTTTTTGGATGATATTATCGCCTCTTAGAGCCACATGGATGAATTTAAGCCATTTTTAGTATTTTTTTCTAAGGGATAGTCAAATATGTCACACTCAGGTTTTTAATATGTATTACATTTTTATACATGGTTTTTTAGCAGGTATAATTGACTATAAATAGTAGTTGGAAATCTAAAATATTTATCATCATGATGGTAATTTATTTTCAATCTTAAGGAAATAAATAATTAGCATAAAATCTTACACAATGATGATGTGCTAAGTGATTAAATAAATTAAATAAATAATAAATAATTTTAAAATTATTAACATAGGTATAATTTGAGATAATTAATGACATACTAAAATTTTAGAAATGATATAGATATATTTTATATGTATGATTTTCTTTAAAATATCTCGTAGGAATTGGTATTTTTTAAAAGTTGTCTAATGAATTATTTCAAAATTGAGATTAATTATATTTTAAAATAATTAAAATTTTGTTAGATGATTTGAAATTCATAAAAATATAACATTCCCCAAACTGATTGGTATATGGTTAAATATTTCATCAATGACCAATTTTTTTTTTCATTTTATAGTAACTATATTAACTCTTAAAAAAAATAAAAACACATGTTGTCGCTATAAGTGTTAAAATGATTAAATAAGGGTTAACACCAAAACATAAGGGTAATAATAAAACCTAAAATTGTAGAAAATTAATTTAATAAAAATAATTCAACCTTTATCACCATATTATATAATTTTATTTTCATAATGGACACTATTTCATGAAAATAAAATATATATTATTTAAATAAAAGAAAGTGGAAAAATGTCTCTCTCTCGGTATTTAATCTCTTTTTTCTGATCATATAGTGACAAAATCGAGATATTAATGAACAGAATTGTCTATTTTTATCCTCATGATTTTTTATTATAAGAATAATATTTTTAATGTTTATAAATTATATAATTACCTTAAATTTATCTACAATTATAATAAAATATTTATTTAATTAATTAAAAAATTTATTTTAAAATTATTAATTTTGATATATTTTGGATGATTTAATGTGTAAAATTAATTTTAAAGATATAAAGGATTTATTATATATTTTCAAAATCATTATATTTTAATTCCCAGTTTTTTTAATTTATTTGATGCCAAATTAAATGAATATTTTCAAATGTGACAATAATGATATTTGATTGTATTAATTTTTTATTGAATTACATAAAAACCATAAAAAATGTTAAATAATAACAAAATGGATAATATATGGCCATAAATGTCTTCCAAAATTCATTTATCTTCCATATTTAAGTTTTCAGCTCTGGAATATCATTATTATATTTTAATGGTTTGAGGATTTCTCATAGTTTCTCTCAACTAAATTATAAAATGGGACATCATACCTCACATAATCACACTAATTGGAGCTATCTAGCTCAACCAAACCAAGGAAATTTCTCTTATAAACATACTTATTTATGTTCTTGAGGTTAAATTCTTTCCAAAATTCATGTGCTAAATCTCTTTAGATGAGATTAATGGAAGTGCTCAGCAGACGAGGTAGTAGTATTTATCAACTCTTTCATGTTTTTTTTCTACATCCACTTCCTATATCATTGTTTTTTCCTGTATAGATTAATAACTACAATATGATATATATTTTAATATGCAATTATGATTATGGTAAAACAATTATCCTCTTCTATCCATCCTATGAAAAAAGGAATCATCGTGTGTGCATATGTATAGGTTACAATCTCCATGTAATGGTTTAATTTTTTTTTTCATCACCACTTTACATGGATTGGTAAAATTGTGGGAATAAAATATTTATATGATAATTATGACATTATAATTATACCTGAAAAATTAATATATCTTCCACTTCCATACCCTTTCACCATTAAGGGGATGATATCATTGCTTCTACGTTCATGCGACCTACACTCACTGTGACGTAATATGGTTCATTTTTAATGATAACATTTAAATAATTATTTTATAAATGTATATAATTAATAAATATGAGATATATCTACATAATATATTTTTTAAAAGAAAAAAATATCTTATTTAGAAGAATCATGACTCACATGACGAAGGTTTCATTGGAAAATAAAGAAGTTAACAAACGAAAAATGGTAATAAAGAAATATTATTTATAAATAAGTGATAATATAAAAAAAGAGGATAATATAAGATATCATAAATATAAATATGGTTATGTTAGAAATTTTTTACCTGCTTTAAACCATTATACAGGTGGTTAAATCATGTTTAATTTTTGGAAACTGCAAGATCAGGGTTTTTCTCATCTCACATTAATGTCAATAAGATATTCCTTATTCACAACTTACTTATTTTATGTGGTGTATTTAACATTTAAAAAATCATATCATGAATATCTTAATCTTTATTGTATTTTATGATAAATTGGATAATTATATACATTTAGGGGGATTATGTTTAATATATTTGAAAGTTGTATATGACACTTTTATTTTGAAATATCTTCTTAAATGGATTTTTGGATATATGACGAATTCTTAGGACTAGAAGAAATAGGTGGATACTGGTTATAAATTTCCCTGTGATTCATCAGTGGTATTAAGAGATGAATCAGTTAGCAAAATCATAGTAGTTTTAAAGTTCTTCATAACAGATCTTGATGGTATAATAGTTCATGTTCCAAATACATGACATCTAATATTAAAGAATTTTCTTCATTCAAAATTCATTTTAATTAAAATCCATAGGATTTTCCCTATGAAAAAATATATGGATACATTAAATTTTTATAATATTCATTAAATGGAATGTGTTTCAGTTATATACCTTGCAATATTAAGTATTCTTTATCAATTTATTTAAATGGAAGCTGATCTATGTTATTTAGCTTTCCATGTCATTTTATTCTAATTGATTGTTTATATATTTAACTATACTTATCCCCAAATGAGAATTAGAGCCCACCATTAAATTTTTTCCATTAAATAATTTATAAAGAATATATATTCAAATGAATTTTAAAGGATGTAGTTTGATATCATTTATTTTGTATTACGGTTAATCTTTTTTTCAATATACAATGGGTTTTAGGTATGTATATATTATCCAAAACATCTTTTCATATTGGTCATTTGGGATTAAAATACTGTATTTATGCCAATTTAATAAAGTAATGTACCCACAATGAGCTTCTGAGGTAGTCACATTTTAGTTGGCATGAGAGAATGTTAAGTAGAAATCTTCGAATCTACATTTATGAAATATTGATTTGGGAATATTACCCTATGATATACATTGAGGATATTTATAGGAGAACTATCCAATGAAACCATGTTAATTATTTTGATATCAAATATGCACACAATTTTTTATTTATATCAATTCTCTCACTAGTTTTGGTATTATATATTATGTTTCATATTATTATGATCTAATCTAGTGTATTTAATTGTTTAGAAATGGATCCTAGAAGGAAGAAGGGTTTCAATACTCATGGGAAATGTTGATTTTTCCCAATTAAGATATTTGATATATATAGTATTAAAAACAATCACATTATGAATATAATGTGCAGCTTAATCCGGTAATGAAAAATATCCATTACCAGATGGAGAATCATGTTTCATAATGATATTATATGATGTCGGATCACCTAATTCGATAGAGGCCCTCATCATTTAGTGTGACTACTGATCAAATGTTGGATAGACAATGGATTGTGTATTTGGATAAGACATTTAAGTAATTGGTATATGGTGAAAAAATGGTTACAATTTCACTTTATTTCCTCAATGGAGATGCTGAACAATGGTATCCATTGCTCCATAATACTTGGGAGGGTGAAGAAATAGATCTCATGGAATGATAATCTTTTAAGGACACATTCTTTGAAAAATATTTCCATCGTGAGAAAAAAATGAAATGAAGAGAAACATGCTTCATTTAAAGTAAATAGTGGAATAAAGTGATGTAGAGTTTGAATCTACTGTTACAATGTTATCAAGGTATGCTATAGATTTCACACGCAACATGGAATGCATGATTGAAAAATTATATAATTGACATAAAGGCAAGTCTCTAATGGGAACTATTGTATTATATATTTCTTTATATGATGAAATAGTTTGATTTACCATCAATACAAAGAAATAATACTCCACATTCTATGGATTTGAAGGGAAGATAGAGAAGAAGAGGAATATAGATAAATAGGTGGATAAATGGAAGAACTGGAATAAGGATTTTCCCACATGTGATAATAGTGGATTGAATCAGCTTGGAAAATTCTTGAATTGAATGTGAGTTTATTATAATTTTATAGATAAGGGTTACCATGCTAAATAATCGAAATGAAATAATAAAAAACCATTATTTATTGTTACATATTTAAGGAGATATGTAAATATGAAAATTAATTCCAAGAGTATCAAGAGAAGATGCCTCAGAATAAAAAAAGGGAAAAGGTCCAGCTTATTCTATTGATATAGCTAGAGTGGAATGACTAATTTTTTCTGGTAATTAGATCCTTGAATAATTTTTTAAAAGTTTATAATTGATGATATCCTTTTATAATTATTAGAGAATGTATAAGGATTTTACTGCAGTTTATTTTCAACATGTATTTAAAATATTATATTGATTGGTACCGATAACCATGATATCTGATTCAGTAGTAAGATAAACATTAAAAAAATGGTTGAGACAAAGATTATCCTTAATATGTTATAATATCATTGAAATTAAATTTTGAAAAATAAATGATTTATATAGACACAGAAAATTGGGTAATACTAAATACAATGGAAATTTTTCTAACTTGTTGGATCATAATCATATAGAATGTTTATCCATTTAGGATGTGGTTTATGTTGATCATTATCCAGGGTTATATGGGTGAATGTATTACTTTTCTATATGATGCATCTTGTTCTAACCCTTGAAATAGAAATAGTTCATTGTGCAATAAAATAAAATGATTGTGTTTATATAAATATATAAATACATATATTCAAAGAGATTTAAAAAAATTCTTAACACTAGGAAAAGGGTCTTGAAACAATAATGATTCCCTATTATCATTATTTTTTATAATATCAATGACAATTTTAATGACTATAGTTTATGAATTTTTAGTCATATAATTTTAGATAAACATGTTATTTATCACAATCCATTAGAACTAAATAGTTTTATATTTTTCCATTTCATTGTTTTTAGTAATGTTCTTTTATTAAAAATATTAATTTTGTGGTATCCTTCATGTTTCTCTTTCCCTCTTACTATGATAATGTTTTATTAATCGTAAATTCTTTGTGGGTACCCACAATAGAATATTTATGTATCAACCATGATTTACATAGTGAAATTTAAAATTGTGAGGATGAAATTTATTAAAGGAGGGTAACATGTAACTCATCAAGATTCTATGGTGTGTATCATTTTAATGTTGATATTTTCTATAGCTTGTTTTGCATGAAACAGTAAGATCCAATGAATAATGAAATAATATTTTAACATAGTCCTTAAATTGGTGGGAACTAATAGTTTTTTAAATAATAGGTTAGTCATATATATATATATATATTTAATAAAACATTTTCCATTCATATATATGATTTTATAGGCATAACATAAGAATAAAACCAATTTTACATATTAAAAGAAAATACTTTTCTAAAGATAATTATACTGAATTTTGATAGTGCACATCTTTTATATATAGTTTTAGACACTTCTAAAAAATATATTTGAAAAAATACAGTTATTGTTTTAAATTATATTATCAAATTTTAAATCGATTGATGATTTTTATTTCTTTGATAGGTTTGTTTTATTGATTAATAGTGATAATATACCTAATTTTAATTGAAAACAACTTTTTATGTAACTAATTTATAGTGTTAATTTATATTTCTAATTATTAAAGTGTAAGCTGATCATTATTTTATCATTGAATCTAATTTATTCTATTATAATACATTTCACATTAAATTTGGATATAAAAATATTTGAATCATTTGAACTTTTTAACTTTAAGAACAGTTTTCTCATTCCATTAATTAGATTATTTTTAAAATGATTTTATCCAATTATTCATATTGAGTTTTTTTAAAATTTTCTTCCATATTTTTAATTTGATGTTATTATTATAGAAATTAGGTCCCTTTAATTTTTGTGAAATATGAATAATAAGATTATTATTTTTGTAAATTTCCATAGTTAAGGGAAAATCTAATAATTATGGGTAGAATAAATATTACATATATTATAAAATTAATCAAACACTTATTTTAATTTAATTTGAATAGAATGTGTAGACCAAAATCATTCTTGGGTTTATTTTGAGGCCTCTCGGAGCCACATGGATAACATTAAGCCTTTTTTAGAAAACTTTTCTAAGGAAAGTCTAATATGTCATACACATGTTTTTAATAAGTATTGAATTTTTTATATGTTATTATTCAGAAGCTATATTCAACTATAAATAGTAATTCGAAATATAAAATTTTTATATTCATCATGATAATTTACTAAAAAAATTTAAGAAATAAATAATTACCATAATGTATCACACCATGTTGATGAGGTAATTCATTAATTAATGGAAATAGAAAAAAATGAGATTAAAATTTTGAAAACAAATATAATTTGAGGTAAATAATTTCATAGAGCAATTTAAAAGATGTGATAGTCATATTAGGGTTGTGTTAATGATTTTTTGAAATTTATCTTGTTTATTTATGTTTTTTAAAAATTCATGTAATGAATAGTGTCAAAATTATAGTTAATTAGAAATTAGTATATAAATAAATTTTATTAAATGGTATAAAAGTTATAAAAATATATAATTAGTACAAATTTTTGGTATAAAATTAAATATTTAATTGCGGTTCAATTTATGGTTTTTTCATTTTTGCATAACTATATTAACTTTTAGAAAAGAAAAACACATGTTGCCATTGTTAGAGTTAAAGTAATTAAATAAGGGTTAATGCCAAATGATAAGGGTAATAATATGACCTGAGCTTGTATAAATATTATTGGATGGAAAAATTCAACTCTTCTCACATTAATATATAATTGGAGTTTTTTAATGAATTATCTTCCAAGAAAATAACATATATATTGTTTAAAATAATGGTAGTTACAGAATTTCTGTCTCTTTGTATTTAATATCACTTATGTGTCCATATAGCGACAAAATTATTTTATGAATCAACCTAAATGTGTATTTTGATCATAATAAAATTATTTCTATTACTTAAATTTAATTTTATGGATTAGAAATTATATAATAACCTTAAATTCTTCTGAAATGCTAGTACAATATTTTTTAATTAACAAAAAAAATAATTGAGAAAGAAAGTATTACATTGTATATATTTGGGATTATTTAATGTTCATAATTAATTTTATTGATTTAATGGATATATTAGATTCTTTGTCACTATTATATTCTAATAAAATCTTTTTTATTGTAGTATTTGAAGTCAAAATAAATGAATTGTATCATATTTGGAAATAATGATATTTTATTGAATTAATATTTTATGAAATTAGTTAAAAATCACAAAAAAATGTTTAATAATCATAAAATGTATAATATATAATATATTGAATCTTCCCCAATTAATTTATAGGCCATTTAATGTATTTGTCTCAAGAATAGCCTTATTGTATTTTAATATTTTGAATATTTCTAAAGGAGCCCCCATCTAAGTTATAAAGTGCACCTTCTCCCACACTTCCTGAAACCAATTTGAGCCATCTAGGTCAACCAAATCTTTTATATTTCACTTATAAAAATACTAAATAATGTTATATAGTTTATTTACCATCCAAAATATCTACCCTAGATAACATTATAATAGATTAATGTGAGTCAGGTGAATAATAGGTAATCGTCTTTATGCACTCTTTTAAATTCGTTTCATCTGGCACTTCATCTCCAAATATTTTTTAAATGATAAATTAATAACTCCTATATAATCTATATTATTATATTTTATTATTATTATGGATCAAACATATTCCACGTGTTATCAATCCTACGAAAAATGAATGCACCGCGTGTGCTGATATCTGGATAACCATCTCCACGTTGTAGTGAATTTTTTTTCATCAACACTTTACATGTATAGGTATAATAATGTAAATAATAGATATCTATGATAATTATTACAAGATAATGATTTTTTAAACATTAATATATCACCTGTTTCTATATCCTTTCACCATTAATGGAATGATATGTTCTCTTGTGCGTACATATGGACTAATGTCTCCATGAGGCGATGTGATTAATTTTCCATGTTCACCATTCAATAATGATTATAAATATGTGTATAATTAATAAATATGATATCTATGAACTTAGTATAATTCTATAGATGATGAAACTACATCCTTTTCACAATAATATGTTCTTATATGATGAAGATTACATAGGAAAATGAAGCTGTTAACACCCATAACAATGGTAGTAATGAAATATTATTAACAAATGAGTGATAATAAAAAATAAAAGGATCATATATGATATCATAATTATGAATATTGTTCAATTATAAATTAGTAAAATTATTTATACCATTAAACAGGATGTCAAATCAAGCTCAACTAATGAAAAACACATGTAATGGTTTGTCTCATATTACTTTTATATATATGAGATATGCCTTTTTCAATAATTATTTCTTTTATGTGGTGTAATATCCATTCCATATATCATATCATGATTATATTCATATTTATTGTATTAAATGTTTTATTTGAAAATTATTTACTTTTTTAGGGATTGTGATTTATATATTTTAATGTGGTATGTGACACATTGATTTAAAAATATCTTTTTAAATTGGTTACTTGATATATTGGGGATTTTTTGGACTAGAATAAACTAGTGGGATATGGTTATAGATATCCCATAAATTCTTTAATAGTCTCATGGGATGAATTATTTGGCCAAATCAATGCAGTTTAAAATGTCTTGAAAATATATATTGAGGGTATAGTGTTTTATGTTATAGATATATAACATCCAATATTAAAGAATTGCCTTCATTTAGAATTCATTTAAGTTGTTATCATTATTATTTTCAATATAAAAAAATAAATAGATTTATTACATTTTTATATTATTCATTAAATAGAATGTGTTTTAGTTCTTTACATTTGGTTATTTTTTATGCCTTACCCAGTTATTTTAATGGAATGTGTTCTCAGAAATTTAAGATTTCATGTTGATTTATTCTAATTGATATTTTCCACTTTACGCTACCCTCAATGAACATTTGATACCACCCATATTTGTTTCATTCTATGTGTTATGTATATGAGATATTTAAATGAGTTTTCAAGAATGTGGTTTATTATCATTTATTATGTATTATGTTTTGTCTTATTTTTCTAATGTAAAATGGGTATCATGTATGTGTTGGGTATGTATTTTCTCAACAATACTCTATAATTTATGACGATTTTGATGTTGACATATACCATTGTTTTTTTAATAAATATTTTTCTGAGTGAGTTATACATGAAATTATATTCTATTTAAAGGAATTTAGTGATATGAGAATGAATCAGTAAACATTGTTATCAGCCTAATGTTACGCCAAGAAGTGAAACACATGCTTATGGTATCAACCCTATGTTATCCTAAAACAGTTTTTTTGAGTCCTCATATTTATGTTTAGTGAATTTCCAAACAGATGGATCAGAAACTCTACATTAGATTCTAGATTTACTAAAAAAAGCCTACTTGCAGAAAATATGAATGTACGGTTAATCATTGAAATGTACTGGATTTATGATAATAAGGATAAATGTATGGACTATCATCCCAACACTACTTTTGATCCATAATTTATGTGGATATGAAGGTATAGTTATGAAAACAAATGTTGGTAGGAACCCTGTATTATGCAAGGAAACCCTATAATATACAAAATAACCTTACACTATGCAACGTAAACCTAAGCTACACAAAAGAACCCTAAACTATGAAAAGGAACCATATGCGATGAAAATGAATCCTATACTACGCAAAGGATTCCTATTATATGAAAAGGAACTATGTGGTATTCATATCAACCACATATTGTGTTCATAACATTAAGGTTTTCATGCCGCATTTTTATTCCATGATTGATGTAATGGTAATGTCAGAATTTAATACCAATTCATGGGTTATTTTGATTGCATCAGAAAAATCGTGTTCATTGGAAAAAATTAATCCTATTTCAATTGGATATATTTACTCACCAGTCATTTGGAATTTAATTTTTTCAATAAATCAGGCCATTCTTTCAGATCTAGAATACCAATTCATGTTTGGGGCTCTATATATTCCATCATATTATCTCTTAAAAATATATATTCATGTGATAAGAGATTCACTTATGCATCTGTATTATTGAAATTACCTATTACATTGCTACTGAAAGAAAATATCGTTTATGAAAGAAGGTATTGTTTGGAGATATACTTTTTCAACCATTTACTGATGTAATATTAAAACTAGTATTTTTGTATCTACCATATTGAACATATTTTCTCAACAAGGATCTCTTCAAAAAAATTAATTCTGGAATATATTATTTTATGAAGAATAAGATCCATTATTTGTTTGTGGCTGGCTATTATAACTCTGATGGGAAACCTAAACCTTTCCAATGAGAATATTTTGATTTATTGGACTATTAACATCCCAAACTCATTTGTGGAGGAGTATCATATTCACTTTATATGTTATGGATAACTGGTTCTTGGTTAATGAACCATAATAATTTTTTTAGTTTTTTAATGGTTCCAACTATTATCACTCATTTATGGATTCATGCTCTTGTTATAAGAGGGATATTCTATTTAAATTTACCATTATCATAGAGATATTGATTGGTAGAGTGGATTAAGGGATCATTGTTCCCTAAAACACTATAAAAAATTGGTTTTCATTATTTCTTTTTATCCACATTACATTTTAATTTTTAAGAAAAACACAGCATATCATTATAAATTATAGTGGGTGTCAAAATCCATTATTTTGGTTATTTTTTGAAATGAAACAATTCACCCCCTTGTCTGTTACATTTTATATTACAACGTAAAAATTGGTTTCTGATTAGAGGTTTTGGATAACGCTATAATAAGCTAGAAATAATATGGTCTATAAAATGATATAAATTTTTGATTTGTTTGAATGAATGTAAATGGTACATGCTCAAAATTTTAATTTTTAAAATTATGTATATTGGAAATCTCGAACGATTATCTATATGAAGATTAATGGACTCAGAGTCTACTAAATAATTATTTCTTCTAATATGATTCCTTAAAAAACAAAAAATAATGGCATGAAATAACATAAGATGAATATGATATGAATTCAAAAGTAATGAATGATATTATTTTCTGTCTTGGTCTAGATAAATTTAATTTTGAATCACAATGTCCAAATTCCTATGAAATGTGGAAAACTATTGCAGTTGATTACGAAGGAACATATAATATCAGAAAAAGGAGATATTTTACAACCATACTAAAATTAGAAAAATTCAAAAAAATTTATGGAGAAATAATCACTCAGATGAGTAGAAAGATTACCGAAATTATCAACAATATTACATCCTGAGGATAACCCCCTGTACAATAATATCATTCTTTAAAATTATTCAATGTACCACATCTAAATTCGAATGGAGTATCTGCTACTATTCTCCAATCATTACATTTCAATATTCAATGTACCACCTCTAAATTCGGCATTGTTCCATTGAGATGGTAGTCTATACCTCTTTAAGATTACTGTTTTAATTCATATACATAATGGAAATAAAATAAACTATATAACATTTAAATATTATATATTTATAAATTTGTTTTAAATTTAACATTCTTTCATTATTTCTAACCCTATAACCTTCCTTGTATGGTGTAAAGGAAAATTAAATCATAGGGCTTCATTGAGGTAGTAGTCCACATTCATGCACGAAATTTGTTATTGTCTTCCAACGGATAATAGAGTGAAACTTTATGTAATACAATTTCATAAAATAATTATAAATTAATAAGGAACATATATATACAATTTTATCATCATTTTAACAATAAATATTATTTTCTAATTAAAAACAAAACATATCATTATGTGGATGTAGTAGTTAGCACCTACGCACTAGCGATGACTTCATTTACAAAAATATAGAATTGATATGGAAAATATATGTAAAATAATCATAATAAATATATAATTTAATGAATATATTGATTATATAATTTCATGTTTGTAAAGTATTTTTCATGTAGGTAAAAAAAGAAATATACCAGAAAACACTTGGTTGACAATTATACATCTTCTTTGGAATCCCTTTTTATATTACACCTTAATCCTTCATTGTTTTTATTTTAATGAGACAATGATAACTAAAACATGGGGTGGGATGTTAGGGAGTTATTGGTTTAGGAATTGTATGAAATATAATGCTCTAATTGTGTGAGAAAGGGTGGGGAGTATGTTTCCTTTCATAATATAGGGGAGTGGAACACTTTTAATTTTATTAATGCTTATATATTATAAGGTCATAAAAAGGTTTTTGGGATAAAAAAACACAATATTTTGAAACTAATATTTATAGGGTATAAATTAATTCATTCAATAATAATTAATATTAAATTCAATGGTTGTATCATAATTTTTTTACCTATTTTGAAAAAATTTAAACTTTAATATGGTGACACATTACTCAAATGGTTGCTATTAATAACAACAGTAAATAAAATGTAATAAAATGATAAATTTTAACTTCATTGTTTAATATAATGACTTTTTTAATATAGATTTTTTATATATTCAAGAAATTACTTTTAATATAATTCCACAAAATGAAATGAAATTGTTTTTTTAGAAAATTTTGTATTTATGCATAAAAATGAACTTATACCAAAACCAAATTTAAAGTTGATTACTATGGAATTATTTAGACAATTTTTAATTAAATTAATATTATGATACAATAAAACCAATTTTACAATATAGTAATTTTTTTATATTACATAATATTTTAAAAACAATAGTTTTGAAAAATCCTTATTTTTTTATTGAATAAAATATATTCTCAAGAAAATCCAAAAAAATAATATTTATCCAATGATGAACTATATATTTAAAAAATAAATAAACTTTTTCAAATAAATTTTTTATTAGTTTAAGAAAAATATTATAACATTGATACGTAAAATGCAATAAAAACAAATTTTGATCTTAGTTGTTTTACATACAGAATTAATTTTTATTATTTACATACTTAGTAAAAACAATTAGATAGACGTTAATATATTAGTTAGTATTCTTAAATATAATATATTTTCCTATTGATCATTTAAAATTGATTAATTTATAATGATAACAAACACAACACAATGAAACCTATTCATATGAAAATATGATTTTAATCATACAAAGTAATTTATTTTTTAAAAAAAATTACTTCTATTATTCCAAATGACTATATAAGCCTAAAATAATATAGGTTCAATGGATAGAAAAAATTACCATATCAATCTAATTGTTATATAATCTAAATTACTAAATAAGTCCAACTATCGTCTGACCTTCGTATATAATCTCCAGTAAATAACTAAAATAATTAATTCTCTCTCATAATTCAAAAAACATACAAACCGTATCCTTTCATCCATATATGTGATTACTAATTGATATTCGTTGAGAAACATGGGGATTTATATTATAATATTGTTATATTAATATATATTTTTTCAATTATTCTAATTTTATTTTTCATATTTTTAATTATCGTACGAGCCACATAATATTTTAATGTTTATATAGATATATAATCATTTATTATAATAAAACATATCACATTATATTTTAGTTCAAATATTCATAAATCAAAACTTTTTATAAATTTTATTATGGAAATAAATTAAAATCTAAAATCTTATGGTGATACAGACTTCCATCATTAAAGTAATTTCATCCTTTCATTATATCTTGATACCAATGGTAAAGGGACTGTGATTTATAAAAATTAATACATTATCAAAATCTATTTTAATCGGTCAAAGAGGAAATTTATTAATATTTTCTGTTAAAAGAGATCCCATCATAGGAAACTGAATAAATAAATACTTGTGGTCTACAATAAATGTGGGGTGGCAAAGAAAACATATTATTATGAAATATAACCCCATTTACTATTTTAAAAATTCTATTTTTTCCCTTACACATCGTAAAAATTAATAAAAGTTATTGTTAATAAGAAGAATATGGAAGTATTTAGTACATCTTGAATAATTCCTAGCTAAGATCCCAAATAAGTAGAAAATTCATGGGAATAGAAATTACATACATGGAAAGAAGACACATTTAAGGGAGGATGTAATACATCTATAATTTTCAATGTGACCATTAATTATTTATAAATGATCAAAATACAATAACATTTTCATTTTAAAAATGCATCTCAAGAGTTTTCAGATTCATTTTTAATCATGATATAGGAAAAGAGATAATATACTAAATTGATTTATTTTCATTCCATAAGAATAATTTCATTCATTGATTATGCTTTGAGAATTTATTCCAATTTTATCACATCACTTACTTCCATAAATAAATATTCTGCAAGAAGTTTTCATTCACAAATATCTATTGTTAAATTTTAATGGAGTGTAAAATATATAATGGGACAACATATTATTCCTCGTGTCATAATACATTATCCAAAAAATTATTTATCAAAAGATTAGATAATATATAGTATGAATAAATATTCATAAGTTGAAATGATACATTAATGTATATATCCTAAACAAAAACAGTCTATGTAAAAATGATAATAATAAATAAATTATTAACCATAAATCTCTTCAAAATGTGACAGAACACAATTAGAAACCTGAAAATCAAAATAATTTTCTCATATATTATTTAGAGATCAACTTAAATTTAATTTCCAAATAAGCTAATCACTCTTAATCTCACATATGAGAAACATATATTTCCCAATCATATAATCATTAAAATATATTAATTTTTTCAATAAATTACTATATTTATAATTAATACATGATAAAAATAATATATTCTTATAATATATGAAACATTTTTTAATAATAAATAAAAATACCGCCTCATCCCAAAATATTTTCATTTACCTTAACCTTAAAATGTTCTATAATATAGTGAACTTCCTCAAAATTATCACTAATAACATTGTATCTAAAAAAATGTTCTATCGTATTTTTATTTAATTGATTAATAATATGATTAAACAATGTAATAACCCTTTTATACCATTTAACAATAATAAACTCAATATTAATGAGACACTTAACCATAATTTTTAAAATCTTATTTAATCTGATGACGACAAAAAATTCAAGAATTATTCCTCAAATATATGTTTAACTATAATAAATTCTATTCTCAAGGATTTCATATACATAAACATTTATTGAATCTAACAAATGTCACCAAAATTACTCCTATCACATATATCCTCAATATGGTATCTATATACTTAAACAAATGATCATAGTTAGACTTATAATCATATTGTGGTATATAATACTAAAACAATCTCCTCATATAATAATATAAGAGTGTCTAATCATTTGATCTAGTTTTAACACTAATGACTCATATATTAACCAAACCATAATTATAAAATCTATAGCAATGATTCTTATTTTTCTATTTTTATATATATATTTTTTTAATAATAGATAATTATGAAAACCCAATACATTTCATTGGGATGGATGATGCACAATGTCAATTTTTTTTATTAAAAATAGAATTCATAACATTACACTAATATTTCATTCATAACAAACTTTCTTGGTTCGCGGATAGTTTCTATTATTCGTAAATAAGATTAAATTGTGTTAAAACTAATATTTAGGCTCTATGAAAAACATTTAAAAACAATGTATGAGTAATGAAAACTCTATAAGGGTTATTAAAATAAGGTAGTCCCATTTTTCATGTGAAAAATATAAAAACCAAAGAAAACTATTTCCATTGTAATGGTAAAACATTGAGAACATAAACTTATCATATTTATATGTGAAATTTAATATTTCATCAAATAAAACATTTTTAACACATTAGATTGAATAGAGAAATAATAAAACCATCATGAAAAAACTTTTTGAAAAAAACCTTCCAACATTAATAGTTCAAAAATATTCCTTCTCTATTGAAATAAAACTATTTCAATAGAAAAAATAGCAAGTCCATGATCCATATCATGAATCATTATATTCATAATCCATGTTCACTCATGTCTCGCAAATTTTTGAGTAATCAAATCCCAATTAATTCAATAGGAGTATAGTACCTTGAAATATCCCTCATGTTTCACCATTAAATCTTATTCATTACCCAATTAATTGGATAGATATATTGGGATCACCTTTCATCAATAGATATATTAGGATAGCCCTTCATCATTAATAATTATCAATGGGAATCTCATGAATAACACGTTAATGTGATTTCTTTATTCCACCATCAAACCCATAAAAAATTATTTTCAACCCATTAGTAATGAAATTTCAATTCTCACATGAGAATTCCGAGAAAAATATATTTATTTAAGAAACTAATAAAAAATGAAAGTTTATAAAACATTTGGAAATTTATTTTAATTTTTAAAACAATTAAAATAAATATGTCATTCATAATTATAAATAAAATATATAATATTAGGGAAATATATTCATTCTATATACATTTAATAGAAATTGATATACACTTTGGTATAATGATTCAAATGAGAACTGCGTGGAAACAGTTATTGAAATTTATTTTCAAACCATATTAGAAATAAAAAATATTATTTGAAAAATAAATTTTAATTCCTTGATAAATAGGTAAGATTATTCCATAAACTTATAAAATAATATCATTATGGATTAGAATGATATTAAAACATTTAAAACAATCATTTGAATGAAAATCCTTTATGAATTTCATATCTTTGGAATCAAATTGATATTTAAGGGTAGGAAAGGAATTATATGGATTATAAAAAAATTAGTATATTAAAAACAATTTATATCCATTTTAATTTACATAAACCCAACAAAATAAAACATGTGGTGAAAATGGTATATCTCTCAATGATTGTAAATTTAGATGAGAAATTCCTTACATTAAATATCATCTTTCTTTATACACTATTTATCTACTAGATAAAAAAATTATATTAAAATCCTGAAATGTTACGAAACATTTTCATGTTCATTCAATTATAAATATTCCTTCCAGGCCATTTTTAACAATATTTTATTTATTCTATTATTCATTTATTCTTACATCAGTCGTTTTGAGGACATTTGTTTTATAATCCCCTAAATAGATTTTGTAGGATGATCATTGTAAAAGTACTTATTGATCATCAATCCGAAAAATATTGATAATGACCTAATTATCATATTTATTAAATAAATAAAAATTTATAACTATATATGAATGGATGCAAATAAAAATAAACCATATCATTTGATTAAGATAGTTCTCTATACGTACACATGAAAAATAGATTGACTTTTCTACTATGTGGAAATGAAATAATGTAGATTATATTTTAGTTTTAAAACAATATAAAAATATTTTAAATACTATATTAATTCACTATTTTTATCCTTATTAAAATCCTTGAATGTTTTGATTGAGAAATGTATCACATCACTCCATTGACGTGGAATCCGCAAGTAAAGAGAAGAGAAATTATCATTTTTGAACATATGGTAGGATAAGATGATAAGTAATATAAAAATATTAGTATATCATATTTATGTTTTAAATATAAAATATATTTTTTTCCTTCATACTATTAAAAATCCATATGATAAGGAGATGAAAAATAATACAAATTGCTATGGGGATGAGGAATTCCACATGTGCTTATGTGTAATGATTTAATTATCCAGAGGATAGAATGGGAGTTCAAAATCGATGAACAATAATTATAACATCATTTAAGTTTATTTAGTTAACTTATGATATTATTTTGACTTGGTAATGTAATTATATAATGAGTAAGATGAAGAAATAAACATGAAAATACTTACTTGAGAGTTATACATCTTCTTTGGGAAACCTCATTTTTCATACACCTTAAGCATCCTTGGTTCATTTTTCGGTGAGACCATGAAATATATGATGTGTACATTGATTTTCATGACATATTTCATTATCAATTGGCTAAAATATATGGAATAAAATTTTAGATGAATTGAGGAGAGGAAGTTCTCAATTATAAGTGAGGGGAGTATCACACATGTAATTTTTCTTAACATCAAAATATTTTAAATTCTTACACACAAAAAACTGTCAAAAAATATCCAATTTTTTACTTAATTCCATTCAGGTATAAATCCCATCATCCTATCATAATGAATATGAAATTTTGTGGCCTTATCACAAGGTTTTAACCTATATTAACATGATTTAACCTTTACCATATTGAAACATTTTTACAATGATTATGATTAATAATGAAAAAAAATTAAATTGCAATAATTACTAAATATAACACTTATGATAAAAAATATGGAATCATGTTTTCATGTTTCAATTTGTTTAAGCGGTAGAATGTAAGTTTAATATAATTTTTGAAAAATGTGATGAAAATCAATTTTTAGAAAATTGGTTTTTATGAATAAAAATATCCTTATAAAAAATAAAATATAATTATCATACATACAAAATATGTTTTATTATTTTAAATAAAATTTATTTTATGTAACTTTTATACAAAATCAAAAATATAATGGGATTTTTTATTTTCATTATTTAATCAAATTATAATTTTTTATCACTCATCATTTGTCACTGTTTAGTAAGACATTTATATTTTCATAAAAATACCCAAAATTCAAACTATGCCTATTAAAATTTGACTATTTAGAAAATAGTATAATTTTTTTCAAATTAATTTTATAAATTTTACCTAAATTAATATTTATATTCTTGCACAAAATGTAATAAAAATATTTTTGGAAAAAATGTATTTTTGAAGTATAAAATAAATTTATACAAATTTCATATATATTAATAGCCATTAGATAATGTGAATATATTACATAATATGTTAGAATATCATATATTTTAAAAATTATTTTTTTCTAATTGATTAAATTACTTTTATAACATACCCATCACCAAATAATAATTTATTTGGGAAATTTTATTTTATAATTATCAAATCAATTATTTTTTTAAAAAATAAGTTCTATTATACCAAAAAAATTTATAATAACAATGGTCCCATTGGTAAAATGGATATATAAGTACAATAAAGATATGAGTCTCCCACCTATTAAATACTAATGGCTATAAAATCCCTACTACTATATTAAATTACTATATAATATCACTTAAATTTATAAAATAATTACACCTCTTTAATAATTACAATAATAGTTATGCATTGTAGCATTATATTAATAGTTTTTGTAGATAATATGATATATATTCTGAGGACTGTTAGGAAAAAGATTATATGGAATTGTAATTATTTATCGTTTTTTATTTATTCAAATTGTATTTCTCTTAATGTTAGTTACTATAGAATCCACATTGTATAAAAATTTTTGACTTTAATTGTATTATTTTATGAAATTATATCATATCATGTATAATTTAAGTTCTGTGGTTCATTAAAAATATGCAATTGAAATATTATTATTTAAATTAATAAATTTTAAAATGTTGCGGTGTTGTACGTTACTTTCCCAGTTTGTCAAAGTTTCTATATCCTTTTGATTTTCATTCAAACAATTATAAATAAATGAAAAAATTACAAAATTTAAGAACAAATTCAATAACAATGATAATAATTAACCAGATTTATTACAGTAGCTATAAAGACACAAATAAATTAATGGTTACTGAATTTAACAATTTTCATTTGAGATTCTAAGATTCCTATAATATTATTGAGTCAAGGATAGATGTAGGATAAAAATGATATCTTTGTGTTTTCCATGTCAATCACTACATTTCTAGTAAAATAAATTATGGATAATAATATTTCAATCGTCCAATATAACCCAAGAAATTTTATCACCCTACTTTCATACCAAATATCTAGTAGATAATTAATAAAAACATTGAGTTTCAGAACATTCCCCTTAATGAATCAATTAAAACCACATGTTACTGGTGATACTTCTTGAAATCCATTATTTCTAACTCATTATATTTTTCCCAAGTCATAGATATGGATTTTCAACATTGGATATTCGTTTTCAAATTCCCCTAAATATACATTCTCTTGAAACCAATATTTTTTCAATAATTTAGGGACACCTATTTTTTGAAATAACACCTTCAAACCAGAAAATTTTATTATCCAATAATAGTATACATATTAACCAATTTATAAACCACATAAAAATTTGTATTTATATATTTTTATATTCTTGTGTCTACTCCCAATTCATCCACTTCTTTAGTGATCTATTTCCACTAAATTACTGGAATGAATCCACTTATTTTAAGAAACATTTATAATGACCCACCTAGTAATATATATAATTACTTAAAAAATAATTTATGTATATATTATTTTTTTTTCATTCAATTTTTTGATTTAATATAATACTTCAGTACATAGAATTATTCATATTTTCAGTAAATTCTTAATATGTCTTTGCACTGTTATTGCAGGCTGAAACATATCTAAGATATGAAGTACCTTTGAATCAACATTTTCTAATTCATGTTAGTATCATTATCATTTCTAATTTTTATCTTATTATCATGTTATTTTCTAGCAAAACTACCCCATGTGTTGGAACCATGTTAGATGGATAATGAAGTAAGAAGAGTTTTCTTTTGCAGAGTATGGTCTTTTTTTGAGAAGATAAATCAATTAACTTTGTAATAGACTAGAAAAACCAATGATTCATACTGATCTGTTTTTACTAAATATCCTAATTTTTGTGAACTTGTGATGTAAGACATTTGAATGAATTGGGGAGAAAATTTATTGCAAATCATATTTAGTTTTTATTGGAAATAATGATGTTGCTTGAAGATAGGGATGTTGTAGTACATTCCTCTGAAATATGACAATGCTAAAGGTGTTCAATAAAAGAATATTTATCATTTAAAATATTGTTCATTATGAAATTAGTTGTTTTTTGAATAAGCCATATGACAGTGAATCAGCTTTTTTTCTTGCCGAAACAAATTTTTAAGGTGGCACAGTTCTCTAGAGTTTGCCAAATTTTTTGGCTAAAGAGTAAGATATGGATAAATTTTCTTTTGATAAATCCTGATGTGTGAATGTTTGAATATGTCTTGGTATGTTGCACGCAATTGGATTTCCAAGACCCAAACATCATATTCTGACATACATAATACTCTCACAAAAGTTTGGGTTTTTCACTCAATATTGAAGGGAGATTGGAATGTTGCGTGCAAGGCATGATTCTGGGTTAGAATATAGAAAAATGGAAAACGGTTGAAGTGTGAGAAAGATTCAAAAGTTTTTGAAATTTCAGTTTGGTGCAAAATAGACTTATGCACCCAATGTGACATCAAATGGAGTTTTTCATGACATGTTTGGATCTTTCGTGATGAGTCGGGGTTTTTACACACAAGGGTAAGCGATGAATATTAATAAGAGGTGACCCCATAAAATTTGACAAGATTGAAACATAGAGAAATCCTTATCTATAAATCATGGATACATTATAAGAAAAGGGAGTTGTGTGAAATAGATTTATTTACACATACGAAGGATATGTTGTTCTCAACAATAGAGTTGCGTGCCAGATTTAAGTTGCGTGCAAGAGGAGTTTTGCAAAAAAATAAAAAACTTACATGCAAGGCATAAAATTCGCATGAAACACACCTAAAATTAATGATGAAAGATTTGAGTTTAGGACATGAATTATGTTATTTGCACGGTAGTTCTTACCAGCTTCTATTTTAAAAAGAGAATATTTTTTTTTGAAATATCAAACTGTTGAATCTGACTAAGAAGCATAGTAACATTGTATTGCCTGATTTGTGCTAAGAGTGTGCACACACACTTTAGGATTTTTTTCCCTGTGATATACAAGTGATAGGGTATATCCTACTAATTTTTTTACATTAAATGATTTTTTTCTAGATGATGGTGTGGTACTGTATTGTTTCCATACCCTACCAAGGATGTAGCTACACATGTTTAGTAGTGAACCATGCAAATATTGTGTTCTTGTGGATGTATGTACGGATTGTGTTCATCTAGGAGTAAACTCTTTAATAAGAATTAAAGTTTCTTTCAATATTAAGGTAACAAAAAAGAAAAACATATCACATATTCACCCCACCCACTCTAAGTAATACTTAGATCATGACTAAGAAACCACAATTTGTATATTTGGGACATGTTCCCATTATTTTTTCATTACTGATGTTTCATATGGAATTTGTGATGGAGAATCTGATTTGTGTGAATAGTAAGGGTATTCTGATATTTTATTGGAAGAATATTTTATATGGAAATATAGAATTATTCCTTATATTATGTATCTTGGGTATGATGTTCTTGAAGCTACAATAGATGGATTTACTTCTACTGATGACAAGGTTCCTCTTACACCTATCGAAAAAAAGAATCTTGAGAATTAGAGAAGAGATAAAAATGAATTACTCTCATCTCTTTCATATAGTGACTTTTTTTGAGTGAAAGGTGTTTCTAAAACTAATGAATCTTGGGATAAGCAGGAGAACATCTATGAAGGTAATACAAAAGTGAAGAAGAAAAAACATCAGATTTGGAGGCTGAAGTATGAAGACTTGAAAATGGGTGAGCATGAATATGTTGGGGACATCATTAACATGGTAAATTTAATTGTTAGTTCAATCATATGTCTTGGTGAAAAGTTAGAGGATTATACAGTTGTTTAAAAGATCTTGAGAATTCTGCCAGATTAGTTTGATCCTACAGTTTCATAATTGGAAGAAAAATATCCTAAAACATTATCACAAGATGATATTCATACCATCCTCATCACTTATGAAATGAAAATTTAATAGAATATGAATATAAATACAAAATAAAATAGAGAAATTTCATTCAAGGATGCAATGAAAGTTATGTCAATGAAGATTATCAATAAAGAAGAAGTTGGTGGATGATATTTTCAATATTAGTTATGTAAAAAAATTATAAAATTTTATCCCTGTTTTATATTATTTTGAAAAGAGGTATTGGGAAATAAAAGTGGAAACATCGATATAATTTTTTTGAATGTGGAGTTTTTGGCCACATTGCTGCTAATTTCCCTCAAAAAGGGAATGGTGAAGAAATTGATAAAGAAGATATAAGTCTAAGAATGTTATGGAAGAAAAAGTGTTATAATGATAAATATTATACTATAGGGATAGATATAAAGTTCTTTAAATCCAAAAGAAGAATCCTTTTTTCCAAAGATAAAGAATAATAGGATAGTGAAAATAAATCCATTTTTTTCAGAAATCTTTTGCGAATACCTTTAATATTGTGGTGATTAATAAAGATTATAGGAGCATAATTTATGAAGAATAAGAAACTCAACATGAATATAATTTGAAATAAGAGTTGAAATAATGTTTGGAAAATATATAAAGGATTAAGAAGGAAAACATGATGTTTATAAATAATTATTCCTCGTTAAACTATCAATAATGTTTTCCTGATGAGAAATTCATGATGGAAATATGATATTGGTGATCTAAAAATTTCTATTGAGAGTAAAATAAATTGTAATGAACATATGAATATAAAGATTAAGGAAAAAGGAGAAGAGTTGGAACATTTCCAACTAAAACATTCTGAAGCTAAATAATGGAATATATTTTTCAAAAACTCTATCATTGATTTTGGTGAATGTTCTAGTATGAATGAACAAAAGAATTATCCACAAATTTTACCTTTAAAGGTTGAGAGGAGAGATGGAACTGATTGAAATAATAACAAAGCTTTAAATCATATGTATGTTTCCCATGTTAGCAATTTTGAAAAATCATAAGTATCTAGAAATATTGATCCTAGAAATATTTCTACTACATCTAGTTCTGATAAGTATGAAAAGAAATATAAGATTAAGAATAATGTTATGATTGAAAAAATAAAGTTTAATGGTTAGTAGATTTATATTAAGAATAGTTTTTAGAATCATGTCACAACTCTGGTCATTATAGAAGTTTTGAAGGGAAATATTCATTTTATGGATACTACTGGTAATGGGGTGTATTTGGACACATGGAAAATATTTTTTGGTTCAACCAGCAACATTACAATTGTTTGACAATAAATGGAAGAAAAGGTTTTAGGGGGAGTCAACCCTCTCAAAATAAGAATTATGAGAATGAAGTTCAAAATAAATTGGAAAAGGATGGTTTGAATGTTGAAAATAGGTTCCAACCATTGGAAACAAATTATAAAATATGTGAAAATCTTGGAAATTATACTAAGGGATGAATTTTTAAATTTCTAGCACAACAAAAGGATATTAAAAAATCTCATATGATAGAGTTTATGAAAAAAATGGATGACCAGAAAGCTGTTATTGTTGAAATTTATTTCAAATACACAAAAGGATAATTCCCATAGATTCATGAAAATGGGTATTATTCTCATATGAAAGGAGAATTATTGTTATTGATGAATTTGAAGAACATCAATGAAGAAATAATGGAATTCAGAAACAAAGAATCTATGAAGATCAGTGGTGTTTGATCATCCATCATTACGAATGAAAAAATGAAATCCATGAAAACATTATATGATAGTGGGATGAAACTCAAACACATGAGTGTCTCACCACTCATTTATGAGGGGAAGAAATTTATATTTAGAAAATATGGATTTGTTATGAAAAGTGAATATGATGGAATGGTAGTTACAAGATCCCAACATATAAAAGTGATCATCTACCAAGTTGGTGAAATAATTAACTCTTGTTACATGGGTACGATGAATGAAAATCAGTTATGGAAAAATATTAAAGGACATATGTGTCAGAGAAACATGGAAACTTAACAACGTGAGATAATGTATGAGATATGCCTAATTTTTTATAATGAAGAGATTGGCATTGTACTATTGGTGAGAAATGGAAGATTACAAACACTTTTTATAAGACAATTCACATTCGTTAAAAAAAACCTCAGAACATATAAATTCTGATATCTGTTGACAAATAAGAAAGAAATCAAAAAATGTATATAAGTACTTCATTACATTCATTGACGACTTTACATACATTACTTGTGTTATGTACATGATACGTAAGTCATATTCGTCGAAAAAGATTAAGAGTTTTAGGAGGAAAGTAGAGAAGGAATGTGAGTATTTAGTGAAAATATTTTAAATAGATAATGGTAGAGAGTATATGAATAAATATTTTAAAAGTTATCCTGTGAAGCATGGAATTCGAAAAGAGTTCAGTTCACCATACACTCCTTAACAAAATGTGGTTTCTAAAAGAATGAATAGAATTTTAGTGGAAATGGAGATAACATTGATACTTGAACATGGTATTTCTCATTATTATTGGAGGAATTCCATGAAAAATACTGTATATATTTAGAACCGGTTTTTCTTCTAGTCAAATTGAGATATGACTGCATACAAATTGATCTATGAAAAAAAATCAAAGTTTGAAACACATAAGTGTTTTTTTTGGAGTCCATGCATTATTAAGAAGAAAGGTAGAATCCATGGTAAGTTTGAGAAAAGTACAGATGATATAATTTTTCATGGATATTCTCCAGAAGAAAGAGGATATAGATGTTTCAATAGTGAAATAAGATGAAGTATTGATTCTACCAATGTGTAAGTTTTTGAAACTATTGAGAAAGAAAATTAGTCTAATGATGATGTGGAAGTTGAGTAGGATAAATAATGTTTTATTAACAATTATGATAATGATGCTGACAGAGGTAATCCTACATAGGAAGAAGAATCTGATTCAACAATATCATGTGATGAGGATTAAATTCAAAAAACTAATACATGGATGAGGAAGAATGTAGAGTCTCAGAACATTATTTGAGATCAACATCAATGGTTTCAAACCATAAGAACAGTGATTGATATTACACATACATATTTGTATTGAAAATTAAAGTCTAATGATGTAAATAAATATTTTGGGAATCCAGAATGGGTTTAGGATATGAATGAAGATATTTATTATATTGGAAATAATGATATCTAGGATCATGTTCTTATGACAAATAATAAAAATGTAATTGGTACAAAATGTGTTTTCTGAAAAAAGATGAATGAAGAAGGTGAAGATACAAAGAAAAAGGAATGATTAGAGTTAAAAGGTTACTCATAGATTAGAGGAATTGATTTTGATGAAACCTTTTCTATAGTGGAAATGGAATAAATAAAAAAATAATTCTTGATATTTATGCCGAATGAGGTTACATTCTCTTTCAAATGGATGTTAAATATGTATTCAGGAATGGTGATCATGATGAAGAAGTCTACATTAAAAAACCTTGTGGATTTGTTATTTAGAATGATGAATGTTATGTTTAAATATTGAAAAAGGCTTTGTATGGACTAAAACAATCCCTGAGTTAATGGTATTCAAAATTGAATGCTTTCGTGAGGAACATGAATTTCAAGAAATGTAGAGTTGACAAAAATATTTACATCAAGGAATTCCAGGAGCTCTCTCTGATAATAATTGTTTATATTGATTACAATATCTATGATGAGAATGATTAAAGATCTTGTGAAATCATTTTTTAGGCAATGATGAAGTTTTTAGAGATTTTCATGCTGGGAGGATTGAAATATTTTCTTGTGTTACAACTCATACAGAACAAGAACCACATTTTTCATTCTTAAGAAAAGTATACAATGGAACTTCTAATGAAGTTTGGAATGGAAAATTTGAAATGAATTTACACCCCAATATTAGTGAGAACCAAGTTGTATAATGTTGGAGAAGGAATGGAAGTTGATCCGAAAGAGTTTCAAATTCTGATTATAACTATGTTAGATTTGATTTCCTCAAGACACGACATTGCCAATGTTATTACCTTATGGGAAATATTTCAGCGAGATCTTAAATAATCACATTTTATTTTTGGAAAAATAATTCTTAAATATATCAAGGTCACAACACATATTGTAATTAAGTATGATGGATCAAAAAATATTGATATTATAGGGTAGTCAAATGCTGATTGGGAAGGATACATTGATGAAAGAAGATCCTCATTTTCTTGAGTTTTTTATGGGTAATGTAGTGGTAGTTGGCATACACTGAAATAGAATTCATTGAATCTTAGCATGGTAGAATCTATATATGTTTCTTCCACTCAATCTACTACCCAAATAATGTGGATGAAGACTCAGTTTGAAGATCTACTTTTTTATGTAATGTAACCCTTGATTTAGGTTTGTGAAAATCAAATCACAATCAATATTACATGGAATCTGGAATAATATTATCAATCAAAGCATATTTACATAAAGTACCAATTCATCAACGTGAATGTAGAGAATAATTAGATGATGTTGGAGTATATTCTTACATCTGAACAAGTTGTTGACATATTCAAAAAACAATTACTAAAGGAACCATTTTCTAAATAGAGGTTGAACATGTGTGTCCAACCTTCTTCATATCAAGGTTAATGTCCTTGTTTCTATCCCCTTTATCATCTTACATTTAGATATTGTTTTTCATGGGAGAGAAATGATCTATAAATCTATCCTTGAGGTCTCATGTATAAATTGGGAGTTTTGGGTATGCTTTGAATCAAGCATTTAAGTGTGTGAACCATTCTAACTGTTTTTTGAGTGGTTGAAGGAAACATACCTTTTTTTATTCTAGGAAAGTTGAAGAAGTGAAAAGGGTGAATAATAATTCTGAGGTAGAAGGTTTGGATGAAATATATTTATGTTTTGGATAAGGATGTGAATTAAATATCATATCCACTACTTTTGGATAGCATGATTTTTTTTCAATAATTATTGTTTTCTATAATTGGTTAGATCCCGTAGCCATAGAATAGTTGGTAAGTAATCCATTTCTTAAGGTTACAATGATCAGTGATTTCGGAAAAGAATTATGCATGAAATTTAGAAGATGTCATGGTATGTTGCATGATTTTTTGTTCCAATATCCAAAAAAACAAAATTTGGAAGTGGAAATACTCATGTGACAGATTGGTTTTTGTGTTCTATATTGAAGGGAGTTTGTATTGTTGTGTTCAAGTCATGATTCTATGTCAGAAAATCAAAAAATGGAAAAGGCGTGAAGTGGAAAAATTATTCTAGATATGAAAAAATAATTATTTTGGAAAAAATAGACTTACATTCCCAATGCAACATCAAATGGGGTTTTACATAATGCGTTTGAATCATGTGCAATGAGTTCGGTTTTTTTGCGTAGGGCTCAATGAAGCCTATAACTAAGAGGATTCCCCCTCTCATTTGACAAGATAAACACTTAGACAAATCCTAATATTTGAAGGGAGGAATAATTTTATGTAAAGGGAGTTTCATGAATAAAATAGAGTTGCGTGTAAGAAGGTGAAGTTTCATGTTAGAAGAGAGTTGCGTGCAAGATTAAAGTTGTGCAAAAGAGGTGTTTCATGAAAAAACCCAAATCTTGCTTGAAAGGAATATAATTTGAATGCAATAAATCTAAAATGGTGTTAGAAAGATTTGAGTTTGGCACAAGAAGTATGTTGTGTACAAGTTAGTTCTTACAACCTTCTGGGTAGGAAAGAGAATTTTTTTTTAAAATATCAAACTGTGGAAGCTGATTAAGATGCAATGAAACATTGTTTTCTATATTTTTTCTAATATGGTTCACTCGCACATGAGAATTTTTTCCCATGTGCTACATGAGTGTAAGAGTATATCATACTTGTTTTATTCCACATCAGATGATTTTTTTCTAGTGGATTGTGTGGTACTATATTTTTTTCATACCGTACCAAGGGCATAACTAATCTTATTGATTAGTGATCCTTGTAAATCTTGTATTCCTATGGATGTGTGTTATAATTGTGTTTAGGATGGAAAGAACCCATTAACAGGTGATGAAGGTGGTTTAAAATAAGTAACATAAAATAAAATGATATAATTGATTATCCACCTCCCCCTTATAATGATACTTGGATCCTAACTGGGAAAAATCACCATGAATCATTCCTCTCCCTAAATACATCATAAATTCATACTATTAGAAAATATTCTACATGAAGGTAAGAGGGGTAACCTTTATTTTATGTATGTCTAAGAGGATAGTGGGTTATTATATACAACCATTTTCCTATTATAATTTTCATAGGAGACCATTTGGATTTGTAATGTATTTAATAGAATCAATTTCATTTCACATCATTTTAAATATTCTCTACTACACAATAAAAAACAGAAATATATTTTACATTGGAAAACCCCACAAATATTTCTCTTTTATGTTCTATGTGGGCTCATCATTCTCAAAATCACAATAATAATTCTCATGTATAAAATTATTATATTTATTTTCAATATATGAAATATGTTGCGACATAATTTTCATAATGTACTTTTTATTTCTATAAACATGCGATTTCATCTCTCACATCAAATAATTTTTATTATCCTTTCAATATATCATTGGAGTAATAATAGATTTCTAATTATTTTCAAAAACTTTTAGAATATAATGTTTGCTTAATTTTTTCCCTAAAATATATTTTCATAAAGTAAACAATTTATCACTAAATATATTCTAACATTTCCTTTATTTCACTATTAATAGAAATTTCCATATTAGGATTGGTTATTATTATGATTATTTCTGAAATAAAACACATATTTTTCGTCTATGTATGATGAAGTAGTTTCTAGATCATTAATATACCTTAAAATCATGTAATATAATCTATTTCATCATATTAAACCATTTTTATGATCACATTAATCCAAAAAAACAACACATATTTTCATTCATTTTTTTTTGTAATTTCATGTAGACAATACCACTTCTATGAAATATTTTATATATAGTTCTAGAACCTTATAGATATTTAAATTTTATGTAAATTTATAAGGATACCATCCCCTTATTAGTCTAAAAGAATTTATGATTTTCGATATTAAATTTTCCTCCAAAATAGGTCTATTATGACTTGAAAATAATTCTATTCCCCCCATATATGATTGCATAATTATCCTTCCTTTTACCAGCACCACCAAGATGTTATTCTAATATAAAATGAAATGATTCTTTTAATGAAATTCATATATTTGAATTTTGTGTATTATTGACCGATATTATTGTTTTTTTAAATTAATAAACATTCATACACCTTAACATATGTTTACAATTATCTTCCATATTTAGTAACATCCCTCTAGACATATCAGCAACTAATGTTCCTGTTAGTTTTTCTAGAATTTTATTTTTCTCCCTAATTATTATTATTATAATTTTATAAATAATGACTTTGAGGATTAACATCTCTTTTTGTAGCCATTTGTTTGTAGACTATCCCTACCACCGGAGCAGTAAACTCATATATCATAAACAATCCAAGATACCAAGTTACCAATATACCTATTCTAACACTGACATAGGTCGAAGCGTATTGGAGATCCCCACATGTTGGTGACTAGCACCTAGATGCTTACAAGGTCAAGGAGGGATCAATTTTTCCAAAAAAAATTGTAGATAAAATATACAATTTACTGTGTGGAAAAGTATATAAATAGAGAGTAACATAAACCAAAATGTATGACAGTAACTGAAAAAATGGTAAACATCCCAAAAGAAACTATAATTTCAGAAAAATTATCAAAATCCCAATAAATAATGTGGAAAATAGCTCCACTGATCATGATCACCACTCCATGTTCTAAAAGATCAATAAAATCCACTACCTCCAATGGGTTTATTCCCTTTTCTGAGACCTTACGTATGAAATTATACAAATGACTGATGGAAAAGGTAGTGTGTGATATATGAATCCCAAAACGGTCTCACGAAGTGTAACATAATTAATATAATAAATATTATCCATTTATAATATCAGTTTATATAAAATAAGGCATAGAATTATGTTTTCATATATTAAAACAATACATGAATTAATTCAAAAACATTTAATATCTTTTATAAAAATCTATTAAAGTTCCTTAAATTAATATTTTATATAATCATTTTATATAATTAAATTTGTATGGATAAAATACTTCATAAAATCGATGGCATGTATAGTAAACTAATGTAATGTAAGAACCGCAAAAAAATATCCATATAGTACATTAATTTATTGGGTAATAATAAACTCACAGTTCACAATAATCATCATTTTTTAGATATCATTTCTTATTCAAATCAATAACCCTTTTAAAGATCCACTACAGGTAATTAATTTATACACCATTAGAGTATCCACTATAGGTAATCATGTTGATTATTTTTCAGTTATTGTAGTCACCATTTTTCAATTTCATAGGGATCAAGATCCTTGTGTGCTTCTATGTGTTGTATACCAAATACCTTGGAATTATATTTCTTCAATGAATCAATCAATTAGTCAAATTAACAATCAAGAATTTCATATAACTCAAAATCATTTTTCATAATTTCATTTTTCATCATGCCTATCTTATTTAATATTCAAATCATAAGTTTACATGATTTAATTATAGTTCATATCATCTTTAAATTTAATACATTTTCTCAAGAACAACATCAAATTGTTACAACAAAATGATTTAAAAACAAAATCATCAATTTTCATAAAATTCCCAACATTTCAATTCAATTGAAATTGGTATTTTTCAAAAATTACATGTTTATTTAATATATAAGATCAAATAATCAAAAATACATGTGTATAAATAAATTTAATACTCATTTAAATTTACTAATGAAATTAATGGCTTCTACCATATTTAAATGAATAATGGAACCACCTAACATTATTTAATAATCCAAAAATCAACAGCCACAATGGGATTCCCCAATGAAAATTAAAGATACATATGATATAAGAAAAAACCCATGAATCAAGATCTAATAAGATTTAGTTTATATCCATCATTTACATTATTTTATTTTGAAATATAATGAGGTTGCAATGATAGATCAGGAGAAACCTCATGGGAGGAGATCCACTTACCCAAATATGATAAAACGAGATCAAAAAATCTTAGATCCACTATGAAAAGGAATTGAGGAGTTAATTTCACCTATTGATAACCTCTAAGAGCCAAAAAAATCAGGTTAGAATATAATGGGGAGATTATAAACATAAATTGGGGGTTCAATATTTTTAAAATAAATCTTGGAAGAATTAAGAATCACATGCAAGGTTTTCTAGGGAGGACCACATGGTTAAAAAACTCGTACTCCCTAACCAAGTACCACTACTGGACTTCTAGAAGGGGTTTATAGTTTGGCCACATGGTTTGATTAATCCAAATACACTATTGTAAACCCTCAGTATCATAAGGTGTATGTTTTGGAATGGATTTACACAAGGTTATACATAACATCCCCAATACAGTGGCATAAAACCAGGCACATGGTTTTCTAGGCAATACTACACAGATTTCCCTAACCATGCACAAACCTTGAAAACCCCAAATGGATTCAAAAAATTTACTAATTCCCTAAGAATTAATCTAAAAAAATAATGACATAAAATATATCAAAAAATAAGGTTAAAGAATACATAAGGGTATGTATTAAGATGATATAATCTCCCCATCATAAAATCATTCTATCCATTAAAATAATTTCAGGTGGATTCTATATCAACGATACGAGGCCACTGATATCTCATCAGTGAATCACACCTCGGGTGTTATGAGAATCAGAACTTTTCTTCCATAGAATACAGACATAATGTATTATCCTCCCATGAAGTAACTTTGTCAAAGAATCAATGATACAGACTCGATGCATAGTCACATATAAATCATTCCCAACATCAAGACCACTCTATCAAAAAACATGATATAGGTAATAATGGTACATTAAAAGTGGATATACATGGATCATGTTTTGGATCATACTCAACTGAGGTGGGTGTTCTTAATGGTTTTACACATAGCCACCTCACCCAAGAATCTTAAAAGGACACCCAAAGTGATGAGAAGGCTTCCCTTTCCTCCCGTGAAGTTGGTGACCTACCGATGTGAAACTCTCAAAAATATATGTTCTTCAATAGTAAACAACAATGAATGAAAATGAGGATCAACCTAGAATATTTTTTTGACTCTGTAGAGTCAACATTCTTCGATGAATCTTCTAAATCATTATTGTCGTCTCTTGGAAGAAACATGGTCAAATAAAGGATGTTAATCCAATTTATGACGAATATGATGGATATTTACATGGAATTACACCCAATAACTCAATGGGGTCTATCCAACTGTATAAAAGTGACAATAATTATAATAAAATTAGACCACTCCCAAATTAACATCCCCAGATCTCCCAATGTTGAGAACTCGTAACCATAACATATCTTCAATAATCTATATTTTCCATCTCTATTTGGACTTCCACATTTGGAAGGTATTCCATAATCAGATGAACCTAATATCCCATCACCTCCTTAAGGATTTCTAAAAATGAGAGGTAAAAAAGTGATCTATATCAGAGACTATAGCATATATAACTCTGTGAAAATTAAACAAAATATTTTTCATAGAGAATTCTCAACTCTTTATATTTGGTGGAATTGAGAATCTATGTAAGGGAACTGATTTGGTCATCATATTTATGACAAACTAGATCACATTCTTTCATCGAGGGTTATATGGAAACACAACCATATTGTGTATATAAATCTCAACCCACATCCATGTTGGCACTAGATTTTTCTGAAGTAAGCACGGATTTCTATGGTTCTCATCCTAGATCATTTGGTAATTATAACAATGGTGAAATAATTAGAAAATTTTCATCACAGAACTGGAACTAGAAGAATCTCCATATGTCATATAAAATAATGATGGAAACTAGGTCCACCTCCCACTATAAATTGTATAAATGTCCCATGAAATCATTTCATACTAAAAAAATAACAAAAAACAAGTTCTAGAAACACAAGATATGATCATAAGATAACTACCACTCAACCACAGTCATCATACCATAAAGACTGTACCTAATGAAACGTAATTAATTATCAGATTACATATCCTAAATAATAATATTTAGAATATTAGAGGTCAAATGAATACATTCTAGAAAAAAATATTTCCTTCTTCTTATACACAATTAAATCAATTATGAAAAAATATCCATCAATTTCCACTCTTCTAATGATTCTTTCATGACAAGGTTCAGATGTATCCTACTTAGGGAATTAGAAATGGCATTTAAATTACATGTGTTATAAAAAATTTCAAAATAAAAATACTACATGAAACCCACCAAACACCTAATTGGTGTCTAAAATATTTTTGATAAAATATATTACATATGAACTTATGGTAGGAAAAATTGTAATCCATTCTATAAATACGTAATGTATCCAACACATGAGCACATGCTTCCTAACTATGAGATCAAGGTCATGGTTCAGATAATTATTCTCACAATGTATAATGTATTGAGAACCACATGATAAAACATAATTACCCTATATAAGAACTCATCCTAAACCCACACCTTATTCAATACAAAAGACCACATAGCCCAACCTTGCCTCTAGAAGTGTCAAAATGAGTGAATAATACAAATGTATTCTCATCTCAACAAAATAACTATGAACATTATCATCTCAATAAAAATATTCATCCTTATGAATTATACGAGTAATTTTATAATCCATATTTTAGAAATCCCTTACAAACCAGTGATAAAACCCCACTAAAAACAATATTCATTCAATAATTATAGCATTCTATAGATGATCCCATGTGTTAATAGACTTCACCATCTTGGAATAAAATTAAATACCATATTGAAACACTATATATCTCAAGATCATTGATTAAAAAAATCTAAAAACACATTTTTTTATCTTGGAATAGGGTCAGTTTTTTTTCAACATTTCCAGAACTGCTCTGAGATGATTAAACTGATCCTCCTCAGACTGAGAGTAAACAAATATATCATCCATATTGACCACCGTGAATTTATCATGATACTCAGGGAATAATAATTTCATTATACCAATAAAGATGACAATATCATTAGTTATACTAAATGGGATGATAGGAAACTCATAATCTCCATAAATTTTATAGAAGGTGGTCTTTTGAATGTAATACTCTTTTATTCCTAACTAATGATAATTAGATAAATTTTTAATAATATTTATCCACTTCACACCTTTCCACTCTTAAAAAAGATCTTTAATTAATAGTAACATATTCGTGTTTATTTCCAAAACTTAATTGAGTTACAAATAGTAAAAATTGATGTGAAATGTTTCAAACGTTTTTTCATAATGAGAACACACACCCCCCATGTTTACATACTTTTGTGTATGAGGAATTTCTCTATCAGTTCATATAATAGAGTCTTCAACATTTTTAGTTCAACAGGTGTCATATGAAAATAAGGAATATACACTATTTTAGTACAATGAAATGAATCAATTGAAATCTCCACCTCTCTTTCTAGTAGAAAATCCAGAGAAATTTGAAGGATTCATGTCGGTAAACCCGTGGCCAACATGAGGGAGATCATCACTTAAAAATTATTTCTCCACATTAGATTAAATAATTTTCATTAATTTTCCCAAATTTGGATAAGAAGCTCCATATCTACTTGACCTCATGTCCCATTCACCCTTAATATAAGGACACACCCCATTAGGAATGTAATGGAGACCCCACAAACATAATAGTAAACTAAAGCCTTTTTAGGGATGAAACAATTTTTCATAAGAATGAAACCAATAGGAATCATGTCGAGAACCAAAAATTATAGTCAAGCTCAATCTATGATAATATAATATGTATGAATAAAAATGGAATTTGTAATCGCTCTCCATTCAGATCAGTGTAGTAATATCCATCATATCATATAAATGATTTGTAGAAATATTTACCAGGATTCAAATAGGTGTCAGTATAATGGAGTTAGATGCACATGTATTAAATAAAGCATTCATAAAATATTATGCTATAGTGATGTACCTCTCAATGTCACTAGAACTGAATTTACTTCTTCTAAATACACATCCACTATTTAAAGAAGGTTTGTTTTAAACACATGAGGCCAGAACACATGTATTAACAATGCATTAGATTTGACCATAGTAATTTTATGAATTGATTATCTCATGACACTACATTAGGTTGGAAACCATATAGAAGATCTTCTATAGGTTTCCGAAGTGACATCATAGACTACAGATATAAGATACTTTAATGATATCCCCTTTTGAATAAATAAGAATTCCACACTAGAAGCAGGTAAAATGGAGACTTCCATGAACTGTTGGAGGTTGTGAAGACACCTTCTGTATAAGAAAACCATGAGACTCATTATGATTCCTCTTTCCGTTAAAAAAACTCATAGAACTACAACTTGGAGAAAAAATAACTCTTATCAACCCTGAATTACTAGCTTCACAAAGATCAATCAATAACACCCTATCTAGTATGGCAACATATTACGTGATATAAAATAAGAAAAACGTTTAATGGATATTATGTCAGAGATCCATTTAAATTTTTTATCATAGTTTTTTCATTCCATACATTCTCTAGTTAAAATTTCACAATCATGGAAAAGTGGTTTTCATACTCCATCAGGGTCCTATCAGCCTATTGGAGGATAAAAAACATTCAATGTATTATCTAGTACCATAGATTATGGATAAAACTAATAAGTGAAAAGAATTTTAATGTCCTTCCTCTAAAAACCATCATGCTTTTTCATTGTAACTATAAAATCTCACCATCTCGTTATATACCCTTCAAGCTTACAGGTAGAATATTTCACCCTAATTGCATTGGGAATCTCTATGGAATAAAAATTCCTCTCTATATTATTCAAAAAATCATCAAACACATGAGCATCATTATTACCATGTAATGAATGGAGATTCAAGATAATAAACTCTTTAAAATTATTTCCATGATTCATCAATTCATTGTTCTGGAAATAGAGTGTGAATGGGAATGGGTTAAGGTGCATATCCTTGATCAAGGACAAAATGAAAAACAATATCAACCTGTATCTTGTCCATATGAGGATTTTCATTATATAGTACACCAAAAGCATCATCCATGGGTCTATTCAAACAACATTGTAAATACAGGATGCTTCAAAAAATTATTAGACAATAATGAACAATCAGAAGAGTACTCCGATCAGTAAATCAAACAAGATCAGTGGTAAATAAATCCATTCAAATTAGAATTTAGTATTTTTATTTAAATATATCCAAATAAAAGACAAAAAAAATACTAGAATCATATCAAAACCTTTCTTAAATACACTTTTCCAAAATATGCAGGTGAATTAAGGCATGTTACATTGATATATAGTGATACACTCACTCATATAAATCTGTTATGTCCCATCAAGATATCCTAAATCACATAAAACCTTAAGAAATGACTCTAAACCTCAAGACTTTGATACCACTTTGTAATAAAGAATGCAGAATAACCATGTATAATGATACTCTATCCATCACTAACATATTCTGAAATCCATTCTCGGTCCCCTTGGGTTTTCTACTCGCACCTAGAATCATACAATATCAAATATGGAAAACATTTCTCAAAAACACCAGAAGATAAATGCTACAAGTTATTATGATCATCACTCAAAAAGGGAAAAGTACCAGGAGAAAAGAGGTATAACAGTACCCAATAGAATGTTAATCATCTGAAAGGAAACTACAATGTGAACACGAACAAAGTCTCAAAAACAAAACATAAAAATTTCATTATAGCTCCACCGGTTAACATAACCACTCCAAAATTCATAAGATCATGAACATCAACCCCATCTAAGTGGCACTTCCCCATTCATCAGACCTGTCTTAAGAAATTATAGAACCACTTAATACAAAATGTAGGTTGTGAGAAATAATTACATGTATTGTCTCAAAATGACTTCATTAATTAATACCAAAACAATTTTCAATTTATTCTATCTATTTAAATAAAACATGTAATGGAATTAAATTTTCATATTTTAAAACAAAACCTAAAATTCATTCAAATAGGTGTAAGATATATAAAAAAATCTTTCAAACATACTTAAATAAACATTTTCTTTAAAACTATTTATATAAAATAGATTTCATAAATAATAGAGTTCAAAAAATCAATTACATATATAGTCAAAATAGGGTAATGTAAATACCACAGAAATAATCCTTGTATTACACTAGTTTCTTTGGTAATTGGATCCCCACAATTATCATTAATTAAAATGGTTCTAGATATATCTAAAATGTTTTATATTAATATTTATTCAATAACTCAAACCATGGATAATGAACTATTGCCGAAACCATTGTGCAGCGATAATAGTATCTTAAATATATAACTCTTCAATTATCAAGATAATTGGTATGGAAATTTGTTAAAATGACATTAAACTACCATTTTTTGAATTTTAAATTATTTTTTGTATATAATGATTATCAATTCATATATCACATATCATGTTTCAAGCTAATGAGATATAATATGTTATCCATAAAATTATTCTGAAAAAATATCAATATAAGGATAATTATAAGCTTCCTTTAAACTGTAATTCTATTATATTGGGTTTGATACCAAATAATGAGGGACACTTGTCTCAAATGACAAGAGATGAAGTTCAAATTGATGAAATGACTATTTTATAAGAGTATACTGATTTATTTACAAATATACTACATGGTCTTCCCTTAGAACCCGGGGTTGTGGTTTCAGTCGACATCATACATGTGATCATGGATACCTCAAATATTTCTTATGGAATATACCCTATTAAGTTATAAAAATTAAATAAGAAACAACAACAGAATCTGGATAAGGGATTTGTATGCCTGAGTGCTTCACCTTAGGGTGAACTTGGGCATTTTGTTAAGAAGATGGTGGATCAATACACTTGTCCATTGACTATTATGAAATGAACATGATCATAGTTAAGAAAAAATATTAACTACCCCATGTGGATAATAACATTGATAAACTGTAGAGAGCTCAAAATTTCTTGATGATTGGCCTTCAAAAAAAAATATCATCAATTGTTGTTAAGGAGAGAAGATAATACCAAGAAATATTTTTTCTTCAAGGAGTGGAGCCTACAAATTTAATTTTATTACATTTTGAATTAAAAATTCCACTATCATAATTATGGATTTGATGAATGGATTATTTTGATATTACCGTAACAAATTAATGATAGAAATTATTTTTGAAATTCTCTTATATTAAAATAGAAAGGAAGAACATGAAAAAAAAAATTAGAACTTTTCTATAGAATTTAAGAAGGGGTAAATTGTATTCCATGTTTAAAAAAGTGTGAATTGTTACTATAAAAAGAATACTTATAACGTCATGTTATCACACATGAGGGAATATACAGACCCATAAAATAAATATGTCAATGATAAATGGCCGAGAGGAACCACTATGACAAAGATCCAAATTTTCTGTTGATTGTATTGATACTACCAGTGTCTTGGGAGAAGCTTCTCATGATTATCCAATCTACTAAAGTAGTAGAAAAAATTGTAGTGACATTTATTTGGCCACCATAATGCGGGGAATGATTTAGTATTATTAAGAATATATTTTTCTCAACACATATACATACACTACCCTAGATAGTTAAACTAAATGTGATATACATAGATGGTTTGATTAATGTTTTGGTATTTTTTATTATATAGACTGAAAAGATATTTTTTATGAATCATGTTAATTATAGACACATGAGAATAAATACCAAAACATAGTACTTGGATATGTTAGTAGTAGTGATTTCATTTGAGAATTTTTTTGGAATCATTTATATATAATGAATTTTAATATTTATAATGTGTATATGTGTTTAAATTATATATTTACGTAAAACTATATGAACTAGTTTCAATGTATATTGTTAAAATAGTTGAAGGACTACAATTCCACAATACAATATCACCATGGGAAGGTAAACTATGTCACTTGTTCCATAAGTATGAAGTGTCATTCTATCTTATCCATGATGAGGATATAGAAAGACTCAATACTCACGGATTTTCAATGTAATAATCTTGAAATCAAATTGATCACTCAATCATACATTCAAATTAAGATCAAATAATACCGTTAAGATGATTTATCGATACAAAAAATATATAGTGGGTTTTTTTTTTGAGTTCAACTTTGATAATGTATGAGTTATATGTTTTCAAAACAATATAAGCATTCCAAAAAAATATTTTTGATGGGTTATTTTCTTTGATTCTAATAAATCATAAATATCTTTTCATATTAGAAGAATAAATATTTATATATATCAAAATAAAAATAGCTGGTGGGATAATATGAAGAGTAAAATCATTAAACAAATATATTGATGCTTCGTATACCAAAAATTTATTACTGAATGATAAAATTTAATGGGTATGTTGTAACCATTTCTCATAACAGTATGGTAATTGTAAAAAATTTCCATGGATATTTCTGTAAACATCCTAACACATTTATATTCCATAATTTCATTTGGGATTTAAAAAATCACATTACAATGTCCATGCATTTTTTCTGCTAATCAATATTTCAATCATGATAAACTCTTCAATATATATACAAGAGAGTGGTAAAACTATATTGGTATCCACTGTTCAATTAATTTGATCAATATTTGATGTTTTCCACAATGATCAGAAAATATTTTCTGAAATCAATGGAGGTGAAGTTGAGTTTCTACACTTCATATCACCATAAAATGTATGGTTAGTCAATAAGGAGCATGTAAACTCTAGTGGGTATGATCAGATCTTATATGATGAAATTACAAGGATATTTAGATCCACATATACCCTTGGTAGATTTATTATATAACAATCACTTATTTTAAAGAATATAGATGAAACAATATGAATCTCTAGATATTATGTGGATGTTAAAACCATTCAGTTACATGTGAATATAGCACTAATTTGATAGAAGATCTATATAGGTAATCCTCAATGAGATCCATTAATTAATGTTGCTGACCATGTATTTCTCCATATATCTCCATGGAAGAATGTTATGAGAATTGGGAAAAAGGGGAAGCCGATCTCTAGGATTAATAGCCTGTTTGAGATCGTTGTTTGTTTTGAAGAACCAAATCTCTTAGTACTCGATATTGAACTATAAATAGTAAAATATGTGTTCCATGTTTCACTTTTCAGGATGTATATAATAGATTCATCGTACATACTAAACAAGTTATTCATTAAATTGGAACATGTTCTCTCATATGAGGAACAACCAATGGATATTCAAGACAAATAGATAAGGTGATTCCTAACACGATCATTCATATTGTCAATATCTGATAGAGGAGTAATATGTTATAAGATACTAGGTGGGAACCAATGGTTTTAAGGAGACTTAAGTACACTCATTAATTTCCTTCTTGGTAATAATAATTTATAGGATGTGATTCTTTTAAGGGGTAGAATGTAACGACCCATTATTTTAGAATATATATTTTTCTATATATTAATTTTATCTTCAATTATATATTTAAAATGAAACACATATTAAAATATTCTAATATATATTAAATGAATATTTTAAATTAATATATAAGAAAAATTATTACCTATTGTAGGTAAATGTATATTAATCATCTAAAAATTCATTACTTTGACGATAAAGAGTCAATGAGATTTAATATTAAAATAAATAATTCATTCCCAAATAAATTTTAAAATTAAGGTATAAAATATTAAAATAATTAAATCAACCATTAATAAGTGATGATATATAATATTTTTGTATTAGAAATAATATATTATCATTATTTAAATTAGATATTGACTTGAAAATATTAAGAACACTAAACATTTAAAATTATTATTTTTTCAACCAAATAATTAATTCGTTATATTTTTTATTTTGATTTAAAATATAAATTTATAAATGCTATAATTTCAATTTAAAAAAATACAAAACTTTTTTTAATATTAATATTCGGTTATGATTATTTTTTTATTGTTTTCAAAAAAATCGTTTTTTGGAGAACATTTTAATATATTTATTTTACATATATTGAATATTTTTATGTCATTATTTGTAAATAAGAATAATGATAAAATTTATGGAAGATTTTTATGGATTAAATATTATTTTTATATTTTAAATTATAAATTTTCATATTTTAATTATAGTTTATAAACATAAGTTTAAAATTTCAGAACTCATGTAATATTTTTCTCAAAAATTGTTTTAATAAGTTATATATTTATTATATTAAAATAAAATATTAATGATTTCATAAAACTGAACATAAAAGATTAATTTAAAATTTAGTATTATTAGTTATAAATTATATAATAACATTTACATTATTTTAAGGAATATATGTTATGTTACATTTTTTAAAAACTAGTTCTGACAATAAAACCTAAAATGAAAATTTTAATAATTCAATTTGTAAGTGGGATGAAACATGTTCAAAAAATGTGTAGAAAAATATTTTTGAGTATTTTTATACATTATATCTTCTACAACCCATTATTTCCAACGTTTCATATCCATTTTCATGAAGTGTGACTTACCATTATTGAAATTTTATGAGTACTTATATAAATCCAACAACATTTCTCTTTAAAAAATGTCTCTCCTCTCATAACTTCCAATCACACGATAATCCTCTATATTAATCTAAAACTATACATAAAAAATCCTAAAATCTCACATAAACCTTAAATTGGTTTTTTTCTCAAAATACCTTTCCCTAACCTATAACCCCATTTTCAAAGGATATAATCCAATGAGTGAATTTTAGATTCCAGACCACTCATTATAATTTTTTGTCTACTTAATAATCCTCTCATTAAAAATATATATAATAAAATGACATCATTGGTATCACCATTTTATTGATATTTTATTATACTTATGTAAGAATCTTTAACCGCCATCAATTGTTTTCTTAATAAAAAAAATAAAATTACATTCATGTGTGTGAGCAGGCTATTGACTCCACAAAGCATAATGATTTTTTTATAAACCACATTAGAAAAATTATAATAATATATTATTTAATAAATAAGAAAACTATTAATAGATTATTTTAAATTATTTAATTAAAAAACATATAATTCATGTCTACCTTTAAAGGGAAAATGAAATCAACAACAATGCATACATGTTGAAAACCGACTCCCTAGAACAATTGATATCTGTTTTTATATTCAAAACTAACTTGCATAGATAGTAATGAGAATGGTTTTAATAGATAAATATTTGTATTATGATATAATTTTTAACATATTACAAAAAAAATTATATCCTATTCATTTTATGATCAATAAATTATCATCGTTAAATCAATTGATAAAAATAAGTGTACAATGAAGAAAACATTTTATTGAAATTTTTTAATATTGTCTTACACATTAAAAATTCATATAAATAATTTATATTTCGTAATATTAACTAATAAAACATAATAATATCATTATTATACTGATGTAAACATATTCATACTAAAAAACCTCACAAGATTCAATTTTTATGGTATGTTCATGTTTGTGTCACTTTGACATCCTTGTTTAAAAATGATATGAAATTATATAAAAAATAACTGTGAAAGCAAAATTAATGTCATAATTGGATAAGAATATTTAAATAATTATTAGTATTTGGTTTTTAAATGATACATCAATGTTTATCTTAATAATTATGAAATCAAAAATCAATGGTCAAGAATATCACATATGATTTCTTTTTCAATTTCATCTTCAAGGATAATGAGTAAAAAAGTCATCAACGTAAGTTAAAAATTGGTCAATAATTATCTTTAATCCATTATAGTATTTCTAATGATATTTTAATGAATATATTTGTATGAATATTGAATATCAATACTACTCCACCAAAACTAGTAGAAATAGTAAAATCTATAAACAACAGATATGGAAAGGAATACAAATATTAACAAATAAACCTGTATAATAGGATTATAAATGAAAACTATCAATATTTTTTTCTATGAATATGGTTATTAAATTTTATATTAAGATAATTAATTTTTTATAGGTGGTTTGTGTGCATTATACTAAACAAGAATAAGGGCGAGTGGTTTTATTGACTGAAATATTTTTTTAGGATCATAATCACTCTTATATGACTATTATATTTAAATATTTATCTATTATAGCATAATATAATTTAATATTTTATTTCTTATTACTTTTCTCGGAAAATCATGTTTCACACCAATTTATTATTCAATGATGAATCCATTGTTTTGTAAAAATGAACTTTTGTGAAGATTAATTCCCTTTTTTGAAGGATTTTACAATCGTATAAATGTTTTTAATTCATTACAATATATTCCATTCACTTAGTATGAACTATCTCTTTTTATATACAATGACCATTTTAGTCCCCTTTATTCATTTAAAAACAAAGGTTTCAATATCCTTTTAACTATGTGGGATTTTATTAAAGGCGATTAATATATTTATAAGTAATTTATTTTCCATTATTAGGTATTCTTTCATTATAATTTTCATTTTTAAATATTTTATATTTATTATTAGTTTATATTTATTATTATATTTTTTGAATTAAATTTTTAATAATTTTTATATTCTTTTAAAAAAATATTTATTTTAGTTACTTGAAAATCACATATTTTTATGATTATATTATGAAACACATTTATGAAAAATCATTTTTTTTATTTCTATTTTATTTTCAAATTATTATTCTCCATTAGATTAAAGGTTCACTGATCACACACTATGTGATTTTTTCAAATAATATTTTGGGAGATTATATTTTTTGTCAAAAATTATAATGGTTTTTTATACGATTTTATTTGAGAAAGTTATGAAAATAATTTTCTTCACATGGGCCATTCTTGATAAGATGAATGATTTTATATTAATTTTGTTAAATATATATGTATGATGAGGTTTGTGGTTGAATATTATCCTAAAATGAATGATTTATGGTTCTATATCTCATGGGATAATGAGGAATGGACATAATTGGAATTTTTTCACCTAAAAAAATGAATAGACATACATGGATTTGTTCACAAACTAAACGGTGTGAATAGTTGGTGTAGACCATAAAATTAAATAGTCAAAATAGTATTAATTAATTAAAATGTTTTCATTTGATTATATTTGTGTCACTTCTCAATAATGTTCCTTACTTCCAAGAAACGCTAAATATTTATGATATTCTATGTTGTAAAGATTCTCATCTTTTTTATGTTATGATTTCGGGTTTACATTACTTATGTTATGTGTTTATATCCCATGATTTGAAGACATTTTATTGGTATTATGTTTCTATTCAATGAACCATAATTCTCAAACAAGTTTTATTGTTTTTTGTATATGAACCCATGATTTTTATCGGATATTTATCCCTTGATCAGGTTTTACTTGTGTTTATGATCTAATAGTTATTACTAGTTGACAAGTTTCTATTACTAAGAATTTGAGTTCATCCATTTAAATAATTATAGTATCTATGTGTGTAAAATTATTATAAAATATGACATTTTTATATGAGGTTATATAAGAGAACAATTATGGAGTAGTGTTCATAAGTTTTTTAAATTAAGATTTTTTTATATATAGTTACCAAGACACTACAACATTATGTCCATGGGTTGCATGGGTATTTTTGAAATATATAAATTAAACACTAATATCAATGTATTATTAAAATGTGTTAATATTGGGTTTCCATAGACATTCTCCCCCTCTAAGGGAAAAGTAAGCCACTATGATCCACATGTCACTTTGATACTAGATGCAGACCACCAAAAACATTGAATTCACACAGAACCGGGAATAGCACAACAGTAAAAAACATAGTAAATAAAGAAAATATCCCATGGGATAGACATGTATACCAAATGAAAAATAATAGAATAGATCTCATAGGACAACCTCACACACCCAAGTGTACCATATGACATAATTATCATCATGGATAAACATATAGACTCATGTACAACAAGTCGCAAAAAATGTATATAATGGACCTAAAAGATAAGGAATTTATATAGTGACACCACATACTAGAGGTACCCTTTAACCCTAACATTATAAGGATGGTATAGTGGCTACCCAAAATCTTCTTGGAATTCCAATGACATGTCCGTAATATAATAGTCCCTAACCAATTCTGACCACCCATTCTAGGGTCTTATCTCATATCTCTTATGGGAGAACATGTATAACTCAACCACGTTCCTCTTATTTAAACTAAAATTGATTTTATGGAATCATCTAGGATGTATTTTAAACTATATCGTATCTAGAAACATCCCAGAGTCTTTCTCCATTAAATCAAAAACATGTTCCTCTATGTGACATAGTCATCGGATGAATCCAAACATCCTAGGTGCTTACAATAATTAATCCTAGTTATGCTAAAAAAATTTACCCTCAACATCATTATTAAGGGTTTTTTGTTCCTCATATACTCTAATAAATCCCATAAAAACGTATGAAACCCATCTCACCTAATAATAATCATACATACGGTTCTGTATAATATGGGCCACCTACCTCAAAAGAAGTAATCAACCTCCTCCAGATGCACATAGAATTTAGCCAGCCTATAAAATACTTATATGAGTCTATACCTCTCCATGATCTCATTATTTTTATCACAAATAATAGATAATTATTTATAAAATTTTTTAATTAATTTTTTAATTAGTAAAAACAAGTCCTAGTTACATAAAAGCTCACTAAATACCATTATCACATCATAATCATAACTAAATGTACCTAATGAGTCCATGGAACACCCATGAAATTATCCAACATGAATTATTTTTCATTAGACCAATAAAACCATCAATTTCATACAAATACAATAAAACACATAGAAAATTAATGATAGTTTGTAAACTAATTTAACTGTCTTATAGTGGATTAATGATGGTGTCTATGGATGTCCCTTTTGAAAAACAAATGAATGTTAAATAATCCCCAATAAACTCCCCCATTATCTGTTAATATCAACAGAAAATCCTATAAAAATGAGGGAATTAGGATTTATCTAAATGTTGATTCAAGAACGTAGGAAAAATGGATGACTCTACCTTGGATCATTGACATAATGCACCTAGATTCTCTACCAATCTAACTGGATTGAATGAGAGGATTCATATGGGAAATATTGTCGATGAAGGGTACTTCCTAGAACCCTAATTGTCTAAATACCTAGATCAAAAACATTAAAATGAATAAAAATATTTCTCCAATAAGAGATTATCCCAACCCTAGGGTTACTCAGTTATCCCAGAAGAGCTCTAAGCTGGTTGGCCAACCATCTTGTGAGAACGTGATAGATCAATGGATTTTTGGTGATCTAATAACTGTCCATATGCTACTAGTTATCCTAAAATATATTTGGTGTCTACTATAGGAACTAGGTTATTCTATCCCACCTCCTTCTGCCTCCCTAACACTCTAAGTCTTTCTAGGGCTTGAAAACACATCCCAAAACACAATTTTGGGATGTATAAACCATCGGTATTCCAAACTAAGACTCAGTTCTCAAACCAGACAAACCACCAAATATAAGGTTTCAATTTACATGCGAATTCCAAATCCCAAAAAACATATTCCACTATAAAATTATAACAAATCACTACTCATCGGAACGAATTTATAGTAGTCCTCAAACCACATCTCTCGATTTTCCAAGGTCATCAGTTCACTACGAACTTACCACATTATGACTCTAAATTCCAATGAAAATCTATAGAATAATGAAATGAGAGATTCAAATGATGAAATATTTTAGGTTTAACAAAATTTGATATTTATAATACCTATCTAAAATAACTATTTTGATGTAGAAAAGTATTTTTATGTGGGAAATTCCACAAGAAATATGGTAGTACAATGCATAATCCTTGAGAATTGTTATGTATTCAAAATATTTTTAGGATTTTGATGAGAAGTTTCATTAAATGAAATTAATTAACTAAAAATGGATATTAAATTAAATTAAAATTGAAAACAATAAGACAGTGATACCAGTTTCCAAGGGTGGGTTTTTCAAAATATATTAATTTGAATCAACATGAAAAACATCCTAATTCGATAGATACATAGTCATTTGGTTCATTTCATATATACTTGTAACGGTTCTATCAAAACTAAACTAGTATCTTGACACTCATAATCTAAAAAAAATTAACTAGAATGCATTTCATTTATACCAAACATAGGATAATTATCCCATCCACTCTTTACAGAAGAATTATCTCAGTTGCACTAATGTAAATTCATTGTTAGAAAAATATTCCAATGGATCAATAAAATATAAAATTTAATAATATTAAAAATTAAATACTTATAAAATGGGGTTATTAAATGAGAGAAGAAAAAATAAAAATATTCAATACACCCACGATTGAATTAGAACTTCTCTCTCTAATATGATTATCATACCATCAATGAGTGTTCATTTATAATGAAATAAATCAACACCACTAGAATGGGAATAGAAAAATATAAGAGAAAAATATAAATATAAATATAAATTATAACAAAAATATTGATTATACACAAGAATGAATTACTTAATTACAAGAAGGACATGCAAAGTAATGTCAAAAAAGTATATCCTAACTATAATGATTGTCCGAAATTAAATCCATAGTTGACGCTACCTGAGAATCAATTTTTATTATCTTTTATGGTTGAATACTAATTTTAATATATTCCAATTATCTCTAAGGACATTGGGAAAACCAAGAAAAAATACCCTGAAATAAGTTAAAAAAAGAAATATTTGATCCTATCGATGATATGTTTTCATGGTGTGAAATGATAAATAACATGTTTAATGGGATGAGGTCCTCAAAAAAGATTTTTTTTCTTCAAACATTAAGAATATTAACAACATAACCCATGAGTGATACTCTGAACTATTTTTGTTCTAAAATTTGTAGCTTCTAGACTATTTCACTGTTTAAGATTGTGGTTATTGGCTAAGATGGTATTTTGTTGCACACCATTACATTATTTGTGTCCTTATTTTCATTGTTAACGGTGCTCGATAGTATAAAAAAACCTATATTTATTTTTAAATTACATTTACAATAATTATTATGATTCTTCAATATAATCACAAATCTCTAAAAATGATGAATCTGTTAAAAAATAAACAATCTAATAAAATTTGACAGACATGTCAAATTTCAAACTCAAAATCCAAATATAGTGCATTATAAATATCATATATATATATATATATATCAATGTGTGTGTGTGTCAAATAAAAATATCAAATTCTCCCACAATCCATCATTTTCTTTTGCGTGATAAAAATATTAACATCAAGTGTAAAAATAGGTCATACATCATCAATGAAATTTTAAAATAACCATGTTCATAAAAAATTAGTTATAACTAATGATTATAGAACATATAACCAATAAATAATGAATAAATAATTATTCATACTATTATTTGAAATAAAGTAAATTTTCCTAATACCATTACATAATTCAAATTATCATCAACATCAATTCTATTAATGATTAGCTCGTAAAAAATTATTTTGATCTGTCGGTCAATAACACAAAATAGAGAGTTATCCTCATTTTCAAGTGTGTTCAATATATCAATATTCTTGACAGCGATCTCAATATATAATCTACAATAAAAAATTATCAATATTTATGTGCTATTAAATATTCATTTCAAATGACTATGTAGTGTGGGGTAGGTGGGAAATTTATGTGAAAAAACATTGAAACCAAAAAAATGATGTTGAAGTATTAATTATACTACATGATATAAAAAAATAATAGTTGAAATAAAATAAACTAATAAAATTTTATCTCACATAATTCCAATATCAAAGTAATCACATAATAAATAGTAAACCAATGATATGTGATTCTCATTATTTAAAATTTTTCATTCAATTATTTTTAAAATTTATTCTCGAGGTGAAAATCAGTTCAATCACCCTACCAAATATGATCTCCACATGACACTAATTATAATAGTTATATTAATATCATTTTCTTGTTAATAGTTAATGTATTTTTCCAATGACATAGACTATTTTATTCAATTTCATATGTTTTTAAATAGTGATAAGAAAAAAGTATAATTAATATAATCATTATCCTTACACCCAAATACCATATGAAAACAATGTATTATATTCTCAAGAAAATGAGTATCATATCAACCATAAAATACCAATCCATATCACTAAATCAATGAAATATCTTGAATCTGGACTGAGATGAATTTTCAGGTTACTATAGCAACACTACAGCAGGTACTATAGCTGTGGAGGAACTGTAGTAGTGGTTGCACTATAGCGGCAGAGGCACTGTAGTGAGAACTGAAGCAGTGGCCATACTGTAGGAAGTATTTTTGCATCCCAGGTCCTATAGTGGAATTATTCACCACAGAAAACATTGGGCCATAAAATGAGCTTCTAGGCCTCGTATTCAGACCACTTGGTCATGGGCCTTTAGGCTATTTAATGGGTCTCCCTCTACCCAGTTTGAACGAGGTCAATAAATTAAATAAAAAATGAGGCTTTGACCCCAACCTTTGAAAAAATATTAGGTGGATCTTAAAGATATGGTATATAAATTAAAATTAATAAATTATATTAAATGTTATATTGTTTATACATATCTTTGAAAAGATACAACTCATGTTCTCATAGTTTTACTAACCACAAGTTCTCTCAAGAAAGTCAATAAATGGAAGAACATGTAAAAAATGGATTAACGGCCTCTTAGGAATGTGAAACCAAAAATTGGTCCAATTAGGTTATTGATTGAACAACAATATTTATTTTAACAAATAATTTATTATATGAATAAAATTAAAGAATAAAGATATTATGAGAAATAATTTTTAAGAAACATTAAATTAATTTAACAATGTTACTTTAAAAATGTCCACATGTGTGTCAAAAATATATGGGAATGAAAATTCAAATCTTCTGACATGATAAAATGTTTCTCCTAAGTGTCAATGCCACCAAGATCAGCTAGTATAATAAAAAATAATTAAAGTATCATTTGATAATATAATTCAATCTAGCTTATGAATAAATTTATCTTATTCACATTCAATTTTATTTCCCATTATTAAACCCATGTGAATAAAATTAAATTTAGAAGAAAAAATAAAATATAGTAAAATCATTCTACCCCTTCCATGAAGTTTGTTATTATTTTCATTATTAAGATTCTCCTTCCTTGCAATTCACCTCTTCTTTTGAGCCTAAAAAGTTAAAAATAGAAAAGTGAAGTTGTAAGGATCAGAATAATTTTAGATAAAAAATATAAAGAATTCAACACAATGAAGATTCCCTAAATTGAAATTAATTCCTATGAAAATTCCTATAATGTAATAAAAATAAGAATTTCCTCCCATAATATTTTTTATATTTATTAGATATAGCATTTTGTATTTTTTCATGTAATGGGAGAATGATATAACATTGCAAAATGTAGTGTTGAAATTGAATTTAAATTATCATTATCTGGGTTGAGTTTTATCATTAATTACTATTTTTTATCTTTAATTTGACTTAAATATATTTATATATTGAGGAAATATTTAAAAAAATTACATTGAAATAAAAATAAAACCAAATTTTATTTTTCAATTTCTCCATCATTGATTCTCCTTTATCTCCTTTAAACTATGAGATAATTCAACAAATTTAATCATTTTTATTTCCATCCCTTTATGTTTGAGGTGTTTTATCTTCATGAAATTCATAAATATATATGATTTCAGTTAAAAAAATTCATTTTATACAATCAATGGATTAATTTTGGGGATTTAAATATTTTTTTATATCACCAATTTATTATACACCATCCACTCAATGTTCTGTAATGTAGTATTTTAATATTTTTCATTAATAAAGAGATTGGATTCATATATATATTATTATTCTCCTCCAAAGTATAATATGGAAGGGTGTACTTATTCATATTATGATTTTAGAGGATTTCTTTTATAGATATTTTAGAATTGTCCATGCATTTTTCTTTGTTTTCCCTCACCATTTCATCAATATCTTTCACTTCCTTAACTTTCATTGTATCTTTCATTTCTTGTTACCAAAAATTAATATTAAATAGAAAATTATACACCAGTGAATCCATATTCATAGTAAGACAAGAAATGTGGTTGGTCATTTATCTCTATTCTCTTTGATGTTTCTCATTATCATCCATCCTATTAACAAAATCATCAATTTACCTTAAGTGAAATAAAATTATTTCTTATTCCAAATTCTACTCCTAATGTTATCATATGTAAGGGCCATTTTTTATACTTCTCATCCAAATAGAAACCATGGTAATTTTAATAGCCAAGTGATTCTCCATTGACCAGGTAGTATTTTTTATTCAAACGTTGAGGATAGAATTCATTATACCCATAAGAAAACGTCCCATTCCATACATCATCATATTGTGACCATACATCATAATTTTTTGTTACCCATGAATTAAACTCTCCATAATATCCATAGTATTCTATTGATGGTATGTCAAAATTATGATTTTTCTAATAATCTCTCCTACAGACTTCCACAAACTACTAGGTTTATAAAAATGTAAAATTTGAATAAAAGAAAATTTTTAAATAAAATAAAAAAATAAAAATGATATAATATACTATTTGGACCTAGAAATCAGTCTCGAGACATTACCAATGTCTTGATATTCCCTAAAAAGAAATAAAAAAAATTTAACACCTAAAGCACATCATCAAATCTTATGAGATAGAAAAATATAAGTATATATTAACTCATTAAAATAGCAACTAAAATTATTAATTTTCAAATTATTTGGTCATTCCAAAAATGAATTGTGAAGTTAGGAAAAAAATATTGACTAATTATTATGTAATAAATATATTTTTAGGACTACCAATTAAAATTTAATACAACACAATTACTAAATTTAAAAAACAAAGTGAAATAAATTTATAAAAAATGATCAAAAATAGAAGATAGGGGAACTAGTTTAAAATGCATTTTTTCTATCGCTCGGACCGTAGTTACCCAGAGCTGATGCATTATTTTAATACATTTTCTTGATTACAAGAAATCAAGTCCCAATAGACCGATCAGTTTAGCGGTATTGGAAAATAGAGTACAAACATTAATGTTACAATAGACTTTCTAACATAAAACACAACATACTTAATCCTTAAATAATTCCATTGTTCCTTTATTTTAACCCTACATATCAATCATAAAACACTTCTTGGGAACCTGAGAATATAAAACATAAGAAAGTGGTAATCTCAGATGCTCAGTATGGGTAAATAAATTATTGGAAGCTATAAACATTTAAAGAAAGATGTGTAATAAAATCAATAGACTTTTAATATAAACATGAACATAATATGGAAAAAAATAAATCAAACATTACCAAACAAACATGCACATTGATATTCTATTTGTCGAATAATCACATGTAATAACTAATTTCAAAACGAGGGAATACATAATGTAGGGCATTATAACCACATAGTTAAAGACTATTACCAGGATTATAATTAAAAATGTTGTCAGGGGGAGGTGAAAAGAAATTAGTTTGTCTCTTAAGACCTACCTATGCATAGAGGAGCTATAGTGGGATCCCCCTATCACTTACTAAGTACAATGAATTCCTAATATGAAAATGTTAAAACATAACATAAACATTCATATTAAAACTAGAAATTGGAATATCAATACTTTAACAATAAACCATTAATGGTATAAAAATATCACATCCATAGTCAAACATATCATAACTCATTAAATAAAATATAGAAGACTATATTATAATAATTAAACCTCAATCAAGAATAACTTCTAGAAAATGATATTGACATAGTTGTAAATGATCAGTAAAATTCATTGAGAGAAATATCCATTTTTCATGAAATTATATAGAAGCCACAAATTTTTTAAAGGAATAAATTTATAGGACAGTTTTGAATCAAACTGTCTCATACCAAATTGATACATTCTAATAAAATTTACATTTTAAAACATTCATGTACATATTAATAAATCCTTATAACCATTTTTGAAAACATGGACATTAATAATAATGATTTAGAAGAATAAAAGTTTAAACCTTTTAAAATTATTTCTTAGTTAAATATTACCTTAAAAATAATCCTTTTTAATACTATTTTATGAAACATGGACATGGATAATGATTATGTCCCAATAAAAACTTACACATAAACAATCTCAGATAATAATGAGATTGAGGAATTAACCCTTACCTTGTACTTTCCTTTTGTCGAGGGTACATTTAGCCTCATATATAATGACCATAGTTTGTTATAAAATTATAAAAGAACTATATTAATACTTATGATGTCATATATGATTCATTTATCACTTTATACTATCCATTTAATAATAATTTCCATGTTAAAGTAACATTTATCGTAATAATCGCTTTCTTTACTATACATGTTTTAACTTGTTATTCATGATTGAATAACATAGATTATGAGTTATATAATTATAATATATAAAACATGATTTATATATCATATATATTCAGAATATAAATATTTATAATAGATAGATATATTAAATGGAATCACCGTTCATGGAAACGGTAGTCCGTACTTATTCATGAATGTTTTTCTGTTTTCTTATCGTATAGTATGAAAGTAAGTGAACAACATGAATTTATCTACATAAATATATATTTTTCCAGTATAAATATTATTTCATATATCACATACATAATCAATATATATATTTTTATAAAAATTCTTGAATGGTGATTGTTGATGATGAATCTCATCGTGTCGAGGAGACGGTAATCTGTATGTATGCACGAGTGACAATATCATAATATCGATGGTAAAATGGTATTTAATTGGATGGTTTATTATATATACAGAACAAATAACCTGTTATATTTGTTAATTAAATTAATTATACTCACTATTATACCCATCCAAATAATATAGTGTTGAATAACAAACTACACAAGGACGTGGATACGGTATGTCGTACATCTGGACATATGGTGACATTTTCATTAATATGATGGATAGAATAATTAATATGGTTTTAACATATATATATTAACCTCTAATTATATAGAATATAATAGAGTTATTATTTTATTATTTGAAAAAAATGAAATAGGAAGTGGAAGAAGAAGAAAACAACTTTCCAAAAGGTGATGAAATAACAACCTCTTCTTCGGGTTCTACCTATTGATTTGAACAAAAGGGCTCCTTAGGTTGGATTTATGATAAAATTAAGGCCTATATGTTTCATTTAGTGTATTTGGAAGGATATTAGAGAATAGTTTGTATGAAATAAAAGCCTTTGGTGGTTTTAATTTAAGAGAATAGGAAGTACCCATTTAAAAGAATGGTTAGGGGCACTTTAGGAAAAGCTTGAAATATGAATTTATTCTAAAATTATTTTTGGTTTATAATAGATCAAAATGAATTTATGTTTCATATAATGTGGTTATGGGTCGAAATACTCTCGAAAAATAGGTTTTAGATAAGTTTAGGTCACCATATTAACCTTATCTGTTTTATTTAAGCCTTAGTTAAATAGTTTTACTTTTACCATGTTTTCTTGAATTATTATAATACATGGTAAATAAAATTACAATATAATTCCAAGAGAACCATAGGTTTTCCATTAATGACATATAAATTATTATATAATTTTTTTTATTATCCATAGATATTTAGGAATATTATATCATTTAATATTATAGTATTTGTTTTAAAAATTCATTTATGTCAATTTTGGAACTATTTAGTATTTTGTTTTTGTGAAACTCATAAGAAGTTGATTAATTCAGAAAAAATACATTACATCAACCCTAATATGTCATATTAGACTATAGAATTCATGGATGGCATCAAAAGCCTAAATTTTAATTTATTTGACATTTATAATATCATTTATTTTAATCATTCATTAATAAGGTAATTATTGCTTCCTCATTGTGTCATAAATAACATTAGTTACATAATTTACAAAAACTTATAAATAAAATACCCTGATTTATTAAATAGTCTTATATTTCTAATAAATATTTATAGTCTAATTTATCTTTTTTATAAATCTATATTAAAAATGTTATAGTTTTTAAAATTCGAATTTAACACTTCTAAATATTTGTAATTAAAATATGGTAAATGACTTACTCTAACCCATGTGAATCAAACAAGATAATATATTTATCCTAATGATGATATCTGTTGAAAAAAACTTATCAAATAGAGTTAGTATAAGGGTTGGGGTAATTTTAATATTATTTTTACCTTTAATTACCTTATTTACTTTTAACTGTGGTAAATAAAATTCAAAAGTTACTATTTTGAAAAAATTATTTTCATCATATTGAACCAAATATTACTTAATCATGTAAACCATATATCTTGGATATTTTAAATTTCATTCATAAAAGTGGTAAAATTACATTTTATTCAAATTTGCAAATGTGCCTAGAAGGTGGGTAAATGTGCCTAGAAGGTGTGTAAAAAGACGTTAAAATGGTTAAATAAAATTTTATATATCTAATATTATTATAAAATGACTCCAATGAATTTAATTGTACAAATATATTTGTTATGTATCTATTTTAGGATAAATATTTAATTAATAATTATTATTTAAATGGAAAAGTTTGTTTTTATCTATATTGTCGTGTTTTTCACTATTCATCAAAAATTGAATGTTTTCAGAAAAACACCAAAACATCACCATAATCTAATTTTGATATTAAAAATCCAAAAATTATTTATATTTTACCAAACTCAAAACATATAAGTTTCATTAATTAAATAAAAATTATTTCTCATTTTCAAAACTATAAAGCGGGATTTTAAGAAGTAAAAACTATCAAAAGATTGACATGTTTTTATGTCCAATTTAAATGTTAAACTACTTCCAATGAACAAATTTTGATTAAATGATAAAAATATAATATATTAAAATTTTAAAACCATTCTAAATTTTAATTTCACAATATAAATTATTTTGATTAAAAAAGTTGTTTTCAATTAAAATTTAGTATTTTTTTCACTATTCATCAAAATATGATGGTTATCAGAAAAACACCAAAAATGTATCCAAAATAAATTTTTATGTACCTATTCAAAATAATAAATTTATTTTGTAAAATTGAATACATTAAAGTTTCAAATAATGGATTTAAAAATGGTTCTCCATTAAAAATATGTAAATTGATTTTTTTTGAAAAACGCTTCTTTTCTCTGAAAAATTGAATTTTCTTATATAATTTCTAAAAACAAATAATATGTATTTTAAAATAATATGAATTTTATAAAATTCAAAATTAAGTTAATAAAATTCATAAAAACTTTTTAAATGGCCAGTTTGGTAAGTCGTGGTGCGCTCAAACTCGGTGTTACGTGTGATGCATGTTATTTAATTTTTTAAAGAGATAATATATTATAAAATCCTGGGGTGTTACTATAAGGAACCAATTTTTAAAATTACATAGTACGTAATTATGTTAATAATTCACATTGAGGATCTTTTTAGGTTTAGAACTTTAGAGAATTAGGCCATAACTTATGACATTACATCTCGAATATAAGATGTACACACGTCTACTCAGTATCCATTTCATTCATAAAATAAAAACATTTATAGACAATTGTCATGTCTTGTTATATGTTTTAGATAGAATGACTTTTCATTATTCCCATCCTTGACCATATTTTACCTTATGTCTAGTGAAAAAATATCAAAATAACGGGATGAGCAAAAAATGCTCAGTAACGGATACACAAAGAAGAAAAACTGTTAGTTTTTTAAAACAACAATTAAACCACAAATACATTATCATAAGTAATAATTTTCACCTTTATGAAGTTTTAAATACTCTTCAGTAAATAAAAGATCACTAATTACCGTTTTGTAACAAAAAAATTACCATAAAACACTTAGAAATCACACATAACATATAAAGGTAACATGGGACATAAACATACATAAATGGAATAACCTTACAGTCAAATTACAGACATATAACAAAAATAGAATATCCATATGACCAACTTCCATACCCAATGCGTTGAGGGATATAACGTAACCACCAGTCTTGGTCTATCACAACACCACCCATCATTTGGTTTATCACAACACCACCCGTCAATTGTCCAAGTACCATTATAAAATTATAACACATAAAATATTGAAAATATAAACATTTCACTAATAACATTTCATTTTCAATCACAAAAAATCATTTGATGATAATGAAATAATTAATCCATTTCAAAAACCATTTTCAAAACCAATTAAAATATTTAATAAAGGGATTTTTGAATCATAGTGTCCCACACCACTTCGAAGCCTTTTAATGAAATTTTAATTCCAAAACATTCAATTACATATAAATAAATACTTAAAACCATTTTTAAAATAACTAACTTAATAGTAATTATTTATAATAATAAATCGTTAAAACATTTAACTTGATATTTTAGTTAAAGGGTTCCTAACAAAATGATAGATGCTTGAATACAGATAATTGTGGAATAAAATCAATCAAAGAATATAATATACTGAGAATATGGAGATTCATGATATAATATGTCAAAGGGCAGTATATACACCATATAAAAGGGAATTGGTGTATAAAAACAAATAAGTCTCAATGGAATGTAAATTGAGACAAGTCCCTTGCAAAGTTCATATCCTCAGATCAAAGAGAAATCGATGACATAATTTTCTGTTAAAAAATACTAATACACCCAATATAAGTGGACATTAAGTGTAAAAAAATAATATTTCATTCACACAAATTCATTGCACAACATAACCAAGAAGAATAAGTTTAACCCCAATGAATTTAAAATGGGTTAAGAAGTTCTCTTATAAAAATTCGACAGTGTCACATCGTTGCATTAAAATTTATAAAATGGTTTTATGAGAGAGAAAAATGTCTATAATCACATAGAAATAAAATTTAAAACAATAAGGATATATAAGTACAAATCCCAACATAGGAAAATGGAAATTTAAAATACATAACATAAAAGAAGTCTTTGATTAGAAGAGGACAGTGAAAGGTTCCCTTACTGATTTGGTAACATACAAAACGTACACCACATGAAAGAAGGATCATAAAATGATGATGTTATTACCCATAAAATAAATTATATTTAAAATATAATACAATCATGGGAAGTATATACTCCACAAAAAATGAAATAGTGGAAAATATAGCATTATTCTCATAGGAATAAAAAGTGAGATGAAAACCCCTTACCTTAAGTCTGACTTGTCTTGTATATTCCTTGTTCTTCCTAAAAAATAAACATAAGTTAATTAATATTTTCTTAAGAACATTTTTCATGTTTTATTATTTCTATTATATAACTTATTATATTTCTATAACAATTAGTTTATTATTTGAGTTCGTATCGGATATTTTGTAGGTGTTTAAAACTTGAGTAAAAAATTAACATCTTATAATTACAAACTGTCCACATGGTAAAACGTCTATTATCTCCAGAATCATATTAATTATTTGGATATCAAATAAATCATATATATAGTATATATATATATTTATAATATTACTTAACAATTGGAGATAAGAAATGAAATGCACCGTTCATGGAGACGGTAAGTCGTACGTATGAATAAATGAAACATTCATTTCTATTTCTTATTTTAAGGGATTGAAAAATTATTGATACATAAGTATATTATAATTCCAGTATAATATCATATATAAATTCAGTAACTCCATCCTTTATACATCTCATATATGGAAATAACGAGTCATATCACATTGAGGGGTGGTAGTCCGCACTTCCTCAAATGAAATTATTATATTTACCCATTATGGAAACCATAAAGGTATGATATAATGAAAAATAAAGAAGTAAAGAGACAATATAAATAAAATATATATCAAATATAAATATATTTCCATTATAATGGCCACCATGAGAGGCGGTTGGAGATATTTGAACAATCATCATTTCGTGAGGCTGTAGTTTACCATCCACAGAAACAGTATATTTGTATCCATTAAATAAAGGTGTGGGGAAATTTAGTTAAAATATTTCTCATAAAAACAACCTATTATATTGATTATACTATTGTTTCAATAAAATTAATTAATAAATGGAGTTTAGGGGGTTTGAGAAGTAAAATAAAATAAAATAACATAAGAGAAGATGTTACCTTTAAATCGGGCAATATCCATTGGATTGAACCAAAAGGATAACTAGAATTGAATTCTTCTAAGAAAAAGAATTCTATGAAGGATATAGGGATGTAGGGAGCTTAATTAGATAGAGTTTTAATGAGCTAAGGGTCTTGATAAGTGTGAGGAATGGGTTAGAAGTGGTGTCCTTTTATAAGGGGGAGGAGGGGATCTTCAGGAAAGTTTGAAAATATTATTTTTATTATATAATGATTTTAGGTTTCTAAAAGTCCAAAACTAATTAATGTCGAAGATAAGATGACTCTTGATCAAAATAAAATCATCCAAAAATAATTGGATAGGTTTTGAATTTTTTATTAATTTTTATAATCTTATTTATTTAAATCATTCATTAATGAGGTAAACACTGGTTCATTATTGTGTCTAAAATAATTTTCTTTATATGATATATATAAATTATCAAAAAATACCATAATTTAGGAAATATAATTCTATTTATAATGAGTATTTATTGTCAAATATATAACTTATATAACCCTAGGTAAAAAATGATTTACCAAAATATATATGTTTATATCATTTTTGTATTTACATAAAATTAAGAAATATAAAGTGTCATTATCACTCCCATGTAGATCAATGGGGAACCTAAATCGACCCATGGATGCCCATGGACGGACATATATAAACCCATATAATTCGAACTCATGTTAGGGATATTTCTTATGCTTATAATATAATTTCTTATCATCATTTACCAGATTTACCATTTAACCATGGTGAATAAAATGTTTACTGACGTTAATATTCATAATTTCTAAAAATAAAAGTTACCTATTTAACTAATTTGGACATCCCGATTCCAAATATGGAATCCATATTTTCTAATTCAATACAGAGATGTGGCTGAAATTAATTTTAAATTAATTCCTCTACTCAAAACAAAAGGCGTTTCTTAAGAAATAATAACTATCTAAAGATTGACATTTTTTTATTTCCAATTTCAAAGTAAAATTATATTCATTGAAACAATTTAGATTAAATGGTAAAAATATTATCCAATTACACTTTAAAATCATTTTAAAAGACAATCTATCCATAAAATTAAATTAGTTTAAAAGGTAGTTTTGAATTAAATACAACATTTCTCACAATTCATTAAAATGAACTTTATCAGAAAAATACGAAAAATTTAATGTAAAATTTGATGTTCTAATTCAAAATAAAAATTATATTTTTTAAATAGAAAATATAAATGTTACAAAAACTAGATTTAAAAAAGGTACCTCATTAAAAGGCATTAAATCAACCATTTAAAAAATATTAGAGTATTTATTCTTAATATTGGATTTATTCGTATTTTAAGCCTCTAACATTTATTGGATAAATGTAAAACCATTAACTAAACATATTTTATCATATTTTGGTAAGTTATGATCATTTATCATAATACAATGACTATTCATTAAATACCATTTGAAATAATAATATTATATTATTATTTTTCAGTATAACTCAACGTTTTGTTCAACGTAAGATTTAAAAAAACATGTTGTTCTGTATCAGGTACTCCATCACACATAGAAACCCCATTAATGTAAAATAAATATTTAATTCACAAATATTAAATAATATTAAAATTTTATATTCGTTATTTACCTAGGATGTTACGTCATTCCCGTATTTTGGAAATTCTGTCCTCACAATTTTAAAATTGGGATCTGAATCATCATTGATAGTCCCACATTAGAAAAAGTGTAAATAAAACTATCACTTTAATAGAAGGAAATATATATACAAAGGAAAACTGAGATAACCCATACTAGGATTCTATAAAAAATGTATATGGAGGAGAAACTAAGTGTCACATTCTGATTTAGAGTGATAGAAAACATGATTAGAGTTAAGTTAACCACTAGAAAATCACAAAAATGTGATGGGTTAAACAGTATTTGATTCCCCAGTAAGAAAATTTAACGGAAAACGTTTTTTTTAAGTTACTTTTCATAATGTTGAGGAATTTATTTATGATCTTAACTAAAAATATAATGAATCATACTTACTAGTAATGTATTCATTAATCTTTTACTGAATTCCTACAACAAACTCGTCTATTCTCCAAACAATGAGTATTCTAGATGACATGGTCACACGTGAAGTGCTAGAATCAACTTTTAGAGTATCAAATAATTTGAAAAAGATGAACTATGTATTTCCCCCATATTTAGAAATCATGTGATACCAAAAAGGTTAGTATAAGATCAGATAATCCAAAAAAATATAATCATTTATAAATATAAATACCACTCTTTATCTCCAAAATTGAACAAGCAATACCCAAAGTTCAACAAAGACCATTCAATATACAATTGTCCATAAAATCCATCAATATAACCCAAACTAATATTGAAACCCAAAACTCAGAAGGATTTAATCACATTGTATTCCATAGTAAATCATTAATTTTTTTCCAAATAACATCAATAGATCTTAATGTCTCATACTGAAAAGTTATTATCCTAATCACATATTCTCTATGATAGGTTAATCATTTCTTTAAATAACCCAAAAGTCATAAAAGTCCAAAATAAAAAAATATATTATTTGAAAATAATATTACACCATTACTCCTCCAATTAAAATCCCAAAGTATTCTATTTTCCATAGGCATATAGTGTTTCCCCAAAATACAGAACATCTTCCAAAATAAACTTTATCCCTTAATAACCAAATAATTTTTCTATATTAAGGATAACCATTTTGAAATACATAATTTCTAAAAATAAACGTAATCTTGATCTATAAAATCATTTAACTAAAAGTAGTATGTCCTAATAATCAGGGACTTCACGTAGGCTAGTTGTAGGTGATGCGCCCTTGTTGCCCTTTGGTTCTGGGTTCGATTACAGTGGCCTTACCGAATGTGATGGGTTTTCACACATCTTACGGGTTGTCCTTTTTATAAAATTAAAAGATAACCATAAAATGTTCTAACCGGAATGGTTTCTTTATACCTTTCATTTTCATCCCAAAACATAAAGACTTCATCATCTTATATATTCTCATTTTTAACCTCCATATGATAAAATAAAACTACTCCCAAAAGAAATAACATTATTCCTTGATCAATGTGCCCAAATGGTTTCATCATCATCTTGATCATGTAGGTATAAGGTCCATTCATTGTAACAATGATTTAGTGATCCATCAAAGTCATTTGTTCCCTTCATCAACATAAACCTTATACAACTTGGTTCATATGGGTGTTCATAGAAAAATTGTTTCAAAAAATAATCTTGTATGACATATAATATCAAAATATCTGATAAAACATGATTTTTATAAACAGTTGAACCATGTTTGAGTTGAAACATTCAATCAATGGTCCTTTTAAAAAACTATTTGTATGTTCTGAGAGACTATATTGTAAAATAAAATATAAATAGGTTACTCAAAGGTCTCATTCTTCAACACCTTTTTAAAAATCATAATATGCTTGAAAATCTTGTGATAAGGTAAAATATTTGAAAATTCCTTGATGATATTTACAATTCTAGAAAATATGAGACTGTTGAGAAAATAATATTTTATTAAATACAACCCATGATCCATGAATATTTTGAGGTATAGTGGAGGTGTTTAATATCTCTAACATCTGCTTGAAAAGTGAGTAGTATGATAACAAAAAGTTTCACAATCATATGAACCTTACTTTTCAATAAATATTGCAAGCATGTCCTTAGGAAGAGATAAGAATGTCATTTGAGATCTTCCTCCTTCCATTTTTGACATAAATTCCTTGATCTAAAAAAAGAAATAAAACAAGGATTTAAGAAAAATAATAGACATAGGTACTAACCATATGTTTAACAAAAACATCTAACCATTAAAATTTTCTAAACCGACCTCTAATACCAATTATAAATCCCAATCCTTAAACATTACATAATCTTAAATTAAGTTAATAATTCACAATGAGGATGTATTCAGGTTTATAGCTTTATATAATTAGTACATAGCTTATTAAATTAAATCTAGAATATTTCATTTAGACACTTATCCTTATTATACATTTTTTAAAAAAATAAAAACTCTTTAAAAAAAGTGTCATGTCTAGTTCCATGTTTTAGACATCATGAATTTTCCTTATTCCCATCCTTGGCCCTATTCCACATTATGTCCTATGAAAATAATTTCAAAAACACGAGATGACAAAAAAACCTTAGTATGGGATAAACAAAGAAGGAAAACTGTTAGTTTTTAAAACAACAACAAAACCACAAATACATTATCATAAGTAACACTTTTCAACTATATGAAGTAGTAAATACTCTTCACTGAATAAAAGAACACCATTTACCCTTTTGTAACCAAAATATTTCCATAAAACACATAGAAAGCACCCATAAAATATATAGGGAACATGTGACATTAACATACTTAAATGGAATAACCATATGGTCAATTCCACACATATCAATAAATGGAATAGCCAAACAGCTGACGTTCATACCCAATGCATTGAAGGTTATAATGTAATAACCTATCTTGATTTATCATAGAACCACCCGTCATTTGGTTTATTATGTAACCACAATTCAAATTTCCATGTACAATTATAAAATCATAACACATAAAATATTGAAAATATAAAAATTTCACTAATAAAATTACATATTCAATCACGTTAAATCATTTAAAGATATTGAAATAATCAATCCATTTCAAAAACTATTTTTAAAACCATTTAAATTTTTTATTAAAGAAATTTTTTAATTAAAGCGTCCCACACCACTTTTAAAACCTTTTATAGAAATATTAATTTCAAAACATTCATGTACATATAAATAAATCGTTGAAACCATTTTTTTTAAAATGTGCATTAATGAGAAATATTTAGAAGAATAAATCATTAAAGAATTTAAAATGATATCTTAGAAAAAGAGTTCCTAACTCAATGAGAGACTCTTGAGTATAAAGAATTTAGGAATAAAATTAATCAATGCTTATAATATCATGGAAATAAAGAGATTCAAGATATAATATTTCAAGGAGATTTATATAAACCATATATAAGATAATTGGTGTATAAAAACAAATATGTCTCAATGGAATGAAAACTGGGACAAAGTACCTTGCAAAGATCACATCTTTATATTAATAAAAAATCTGTGACATAATTAATTTTGAAAAATACTAATACACATAATATATGTGGATATTATGTATAAAACAATTATATGTTATTCAAACATATTCATAGAATGAACTAATCAATATGTAGATGTTTAACCAAAAATAATTGAAATTGGGTTATGAAGTTCTCTTATAGAAATTCGACAGCCTAACAACATCGCTTTAAAATTCAGAAAGTGAGTTGATGTGAGATTAAAGGGTATCTAATCACATTGACATAAAATTTACAGAATAAATGATATATAAAAACATATCCCAGTATGTAAAAATTGAAATTTAATATACATAACATAAATGAAGTCTTTGATTAGAAGAGGAGAGTGAAAGGTTCCCTTACCGATTTGGTAACTTACGAAACATACACCACATGATAGATGGATCATAAATTGAAGTTATAATTGCCCATATATTAAATTATATTAAACAAAATACAATCATAGGCTTTAAATACACCACACAAAAGGAAATAGTGTCAAATATATCATGAATCTCATAGGAATAAAAAGTGAGATGAAAACCCCTTACCTTATGTATGACTTGTCTTGTATGTTCCCGATTCTTCCTAAAAAATAAAATTAAGTTTATTTCTACTATATTATGAATCTTCATCAAGTTTAATTATTCATTTTATATCACTTGTTATCTGTATATAAAAATTATTAAATTATTTGAGTTCATATCATATAATTTGTCGATGTTCAGAACATTAGTCAAAAATGAACTTATTATAATTACAAATTGACCACGTGGTCAAAATTATGTTATCTCTAGAATAATATTCCTGATTTAAATATCATATATATCATATATATATCTAGTTTATATATATATATATATGTATGTATTTATAATAGTACATCACATTTGGAGATATGAAATGAAATGCATCATTCCTGGAGATTATAAGTCGTACGTACACATTAACGCTACTTTCATTTCTATTTCATATTTTAATGTATTGAAAAATTAATGATACATAGGTATATTATAAATATAGTATATTATCATATATAATTTCAATATCTATATCCTGTATATGTCTCATATATGGCATGAATGAGTCATATCACTTTGGGGGGCTGGTAGTCTATAGTTCTTCAATTGAAATTATCGTATTATCCACTATGTAAACCATAAAGGTATGATATAATAAAAAATACATAAGTAAAGAGAAATTATAAATATAATATATATCACATATAAATATACATCCATCATAATGGCAACCATGAGAGGCGGTTAAAGATATTTGAACAATCAAGATTTTGTGATAAAGTTGTTCGCCATCCACAGAAATAGTATGTTCGTATCAATTAGATGGTGGTGTGGGGAAGTTAAGTTCAAAAACATCTCATAAAAACAACCTATTATATTTATAATAGTGGTATTTATATAAAATAAATAAATAAATAGAGTTTATGTTGTTGGATAAGTAAAATAAATGAAAATAACTTCAGAGAAGACGATACCCATAAATCGGGTAACTTCCTTTGGTTTGAAACAAACGATTTACTCGAACTTCCTTATGCCTAATGTAAGGTTTCTATGTGGAATATATAGATGTAAGGAGATTAATAAGGTAGATTTTGGAGGAGACAAGGGGCTTCAGAATTGTGAGAAATGGGTTAGAAGTGGGGTTATATTATAAGGGGGTAGAGGGGCTCCTTAAAAACGTTTTAAAATATTATTTTATTATATAATGGTTTTCAGTTTCTAAAAGTCAAAAACTCATTAATGTAAAAGATAAATCGACTCATGCTCTAAATAAAATCATCCAATACAAATTGGACAGGTTTTGGATGTTTTTTTCATTTTTATAATCCTATTTATTTAAATCACTAATTAATGAGGTAAACACTACATAATTATTGTGTCATAAATAATTATAATTATTTGATGTATAAATATTATAATAAAATTAACAAGATATAGGAAATATTTTCACCTTTCAAATTAACATTTATAGTCAAAGAGATAGCTCATATATACTCATGTAATAATTTATTTACTAAAGATATATGTTTATATCAATTTTGTCATTACATAAAATTAATTAATATATAGTGTCTTTATCACTCTCAATTTGATCCATCGGGTCCCAAGTATGACCATGGTTGGAAATATATAAACCAATAGGATTTATACATATTTTAGGGTAATTTGGTATTATTATGATATTATTTTTTACCATTGTTTACCTAATTTACCCTTTAACCAAGGTAAATAAAATATTTACTAAAGTAAATATTCATAATGTCTAAAAATAATAGATACCTATTTACATACTTTAAAAATATTGTTTAAATATATAGAATCGATTTTTCCAAATTCAAAACATAGAAGTAGAAGAAATTAAATTATTATTAATTCTTGTTTTCAAAACAAAAAAGCTTGTTTTTAAGAAATAAAAACTATCAAAAGATTGAATCTTTTTTATGTCCAATTTCAATATGAAATTACTTTCAATGACCAAAATTGGATAAATGGTAAAAATTTATTCTAAATTCACTTTAAATAAATTTAAAAATATAATCCAACAATATAAATAATTTTGATAAAAAGGCATTTTTGGATTAAAATATAGTATTTTTCACTATTCATTGCAAATAAACTTTATCAGAAAAATACCTAAAGTTTACCCAAAGTAAATTATGATGTTCATATTCTAAAAAAATTATTTGGTCAAATAGAACATATAAAAGTTAAATAAAGTAGATTTGAAAAATGGTCACCAATAAAAGGTGGAAAATCAACATTTTAAAGAATATTAGAGTATTTATGCATAAAATTGGATTAATTTTCATTTTAAGCCTCTTATATTTATGGGATAAATTTAAACTTTTTTAATAAACTTGTTTAATAATATTTTAGTCGGTTCTATTCATTTCATTCAATACAATGGCTATGTGATAACTACTATTTAAAATTATTTTATTATATTATTATTTTTCTGTATCACTCAACATTGTGTGAAATGTATGATTTAAAAGAAACATGTTGTTGCGTATCAGGTACGCCATCAAACATAGATTCCACTTTAAGGTATAATTTATAATTAATTCAGAAATATTAATAAATTTGAAAATTTTATATTCTTTATTTACCTAGGATGTTACAGTTACATTCTCCATTCCTTCAATAAATTGTGTCCTTACAATTTGAAATTGTTCTTCAAAAATAGAAGATTAAAAATAGAAAATACCTTTGTGGAAAACCCATATCAAAAATAGGGATAATAAAATTTAGACTTAAAAAGAAGGAAAGGGAAATGAAAAAGTCACCACAAAATTATGATTTCAAATAAGATAATATTGGTGGCAATTTGAGACACATAAATGGTGGAAAAACGTAAATATTTGTAGGATGTTATTGAGGTCATCAATCACAAAAAATTGATTGGAAAATTGAGGTCCTCAAAGCCATAAATATATGATGATTTAAAATTTCATATGTTCAAAAAAACATAAGGTATTTGGATAACACAATATTTGTTTTAAGATCTTTTCCCTAATGTTTAATAATTATTTTCGTCATAGAATAAGAGAAAAAGATTAGTTGATAAATAGAGTTCCATCATTTAACTAATTTCTATAACAAAATCATCCTAGAACTCAAAAATATTCTATTTATACTAAATTTATAGGGCTTCCATAAAATGAATTTATGATTCATCTGTCAGAAAATTTAAAAAAATACAAAATACAAACCATGATATCATGTAGGCCAGGCGTAGTTGATGCACCCTTGTCGCCCTTCATTTGTAGGTTCAAGTCTCGTGGCCTTGTTGGATGTGACAGGTTGACGTCTGACCTCTGGGATATCCTTTTTATAACAATAAAAAATAATCTTAATAAATTATTTGACCTTAAAAAAATAGTATCAAATGTCAAAATTAATCCATTAAAACCATTAAAAATATCTGAAATACATCTGTCCAAACTCATAGTCCAAAATTAATAAGGATGTTAAACATAATGAAGATCACTTTTTTCTGCATAATAACATTTGAATACCTTCATCATGTGTTATATTAAAACATAGTAACACCATCAATTACCATAAAACCTTATTGAATAAGGTCATTCTCCCTTGGTTCTTATAGAATAGTGGATATACTCCTTAATTCAAAAAAATTTGAATACTCCAACAATGATGGAATAAATAACCAATTAATCAGTTTCGAGGATGATAATAATAACCAATATAAATCAACCAACTCAATTATATCTTATTCCAAAATCAATACCTTGTTATCAGGACCATAATAAGGATTATTTTTCTCTTAACCATATATTTTCCAAAAAATTTACCTAGCTATTGAGTCACTTTTCTTGGTACCACACAATCAACAATCATTAATGAAAATGTACTGCAGTATAATCCTTATATTGATTATAATTCATAAAATTTTTGCATCATTAATACAATAATCAAATGAAATAATCCTATAATAACAACATAATAACACTAATCATATATCTTCATCTGTGGTAGTATCATAATGTGATTATTACCCTATAGCGTCATTTGGGTTATACACTGATGACTGGGACACTAATTCCTGTAGTGTCCCAACACCTATCATGATGAAGCATCGTACATTTAAATATTTTTCTTAACCTTTAAATCGAAAACGTGGTGTCCTTTTTCTCCACACATATAACAAACTCCAATTCCTTTCATGCACATACTAGGGTGATTCGTTCCACAGTTATCAAATATGGGAAATGCTTCTTTCCCCTCTTCCCTTTATCAATCATTCCCTCTACCATCTTCCTATTCTATGGCTTACCTTTAAATCCATATGTCTTTTATAATTCATTACTTATCTTATTGACACATGATGCTCCTTCTTCATATGATGATAACATGTGGGAGACTATTTCCCTTTAAAAATATGGATTAAGTACATGAAATATATGATCCTTTTTACTCTTCAGCTCATGCGTATTGTTGGAGTTTGTATTCCTTCTAGTGGGCTCTATTTCTAAGTGGAGAAATATAATAGGTTCAATCATATCATAATTTATAATCCAAAAACTTGAAAAATCATCAACATTAACTGAATATTTTTACCCATCTAGTCGAATAATCATTAAAATGGTTTCTTTGATGGCATATTTACTCATAAATCCTTTATAACGGTCTATAAAGAAAATGTGAATTATCATAAGAAAGTCCCCTAGGAGTTTCGTAATCAATAGTGCAACATGGAACATTGTCGTGTACCATGCTACCCTATGTCAATCCTGAAACTCCTTTTCAGTGTTTTCACTCCTATGTACATCTGTTCCTGAGCCGCATCTACCTATTTGTATCAATATAGGGATGTATTTCTTGTAAAATAAACTAAATATTTACTGTAGAAAAAATTTAGGATGTTCTTTATTACAAATCCTATAAGTCTATATTAAGTTAATGTTCTCTTATCATAGTTTTTCTAAATCTTGCTTCTTAGGTTATTGTTAAACTTCATCTGATACCAACTGTAATGATCCAACCATAGTTACCCAGAGACAGTGCTTTATTTTAATACTTTGGCATGATTACATGTAATCAAGTCCTGAAGGAATGATCAATTTAGCAGTCTTGGAAAATAGATTACATAAATGAATATTTCATTACACATTATAACATATAACACACATTAATAATCCTTTGATAATTTCATTTTTCACTTAGCTTAACCCTGTATAACAATCACAAGACACTTCTTGGGATCCTGGGAAAATAAAACATAAGAAAGTGGTGACCTCAGATGCTCAGTAAGGGAAAATATTTTAGGTGAACCTATAAACTTTTACGAAATGATGTGTGACAAAAACAACATCCTTTTAAACATAAAAATGAACATAATATGGAAAAATTAAATCAAACATTACTATATAAACATGCACATGGATAATCTACTATTATAATAATCAAATGTAATAACTTATTTAAAATGAGTGAATGAAAAATATCAGACATCATAACCACAAAGTCAAGGGCTCATGCTAAAACTACAAATAATTTTTTAAGGCATTATTACAAGACAATAGTTTGTCTCATGAGACCTACTGATGCATCGAGGAGCTATAGCATACTCCACCCATCACTTACTAAGTCCAATGCACTTCTCATATGAAAATGTTGAAACATAACATAAACATTTGTATTAAAACTGGCATACTAAATTTCAATATTTTAACCATAAACCATGAATCGTATAAAAATATCACATCCACAGTCAAACATATTATAACTCATTTAATAAAATATGGAAGATTGTATTATAATAAATCAACCTCAATCAAGAATGAAATCCTGTAAAGGATTCTTACATAGTTAAAAATGAGCAGTAAAACACTTTGAGAGAAATATAAATTTTTCATGAAATTATTTAAAAGTGACAAAATTTAGAAAGGAAAACATTTAAATGAAATTTTTTAATAAATTTTTATGATACCACTTTGAAACTTTGGAATGGAATTTAAATTTTAAAACATTCGTGACAATATAAATACATCCTTAAACCCATTTTGAAAATGTGGACATTAATGATAATGATTTAGAAGAATGAATATTTAAACTATTTAAAAAATGATGTTTTAGTTAAATATTCACATTAAAAATAAATTTGTAAACTCTATTTTGAAACACAGAAATTTATAATAATTTTTTCCCAGTAAAAACATACACACAAACAATCTTAGATAATTATGAGATTGAGGAATTAAACCTTACCTTGTACTTTCCTTTAGTGGTGGGTACATTTAGACTCTAGTATAATGATCATGGTATGTTATTAAATTATATAAACCCATATTAATCTTTATGATGTCATATATGATTTATTTATGACCCTTTTAATAATAATTTCAATGTTAATGTAACATTTTGGGTAATAATCGCTTTCTTTATCGTACGTGTTTTAACTTGTTATTTTTTATCATGTCACTTCGATTAAGATTTAAATACATCCATAATATAAAACATTGATTATATATCAAATATGTAACACCACATGATTTCATAGTATGCCATCTCATTAAAGTAATTAAATAGCTTGCGCTACACGCAACACCGAGTTCGAGCACACGACAACTTACCAAACTAGACGTTCAAAAAGTTGTTATAAATATTTTTAACTGAATTTTGAATCTTATAAACTCTATATAATTTTAACATTCATATTATGTGTTTATTAGACATAATATAAGAACAAAATAATTTTTTTCAGATTAAAGAAGTATTTTTCAAAAAATAAAATTTTACCACCTTTTAATAGTGAACCCTGTTTAAACCCTATATTTGACACTTTTATATACATAATTTAATTACACTAATTTATTCTCTAGAATAAAGACATAAGAATTTAGTTTGGATAAATTTTTGTAACTTTTCTGATAACATTCATATTTTGATTTATATTGAATAATATTATGATTAAATTGAAAAAAAAATTAATAGGAATCGTTTATATTTTTAAATTATGAATTTTAAAGTTATGGAAGTATAATTAGATTAAATATTTTTCATTTAATATATTTTATGTCATCGTATGCAATTTCAAATTTAAATTTTTCAAAAACAAATGTCAATCTTTTGATAGATTTTACTTAAAAAAACCCTGCATTTTGGTTTTTACAAAAGAAAATTAATTTTAAATTAATTAATGAAACTTCTATGTTTTGGATTTTATAAATTAGACTTAATTTCTTAATTTGGAATATCAAAATTAGCATTGGGTGATTTTTTGGTATTTTTCTGAAAATATTCAATTTTTGATGAATAGTGAAAAACTCTGTTATTATTTTAATGTGATTTATTATTTAAATAGTTATCTGTTTTATTTAAATTTATTTTAAGTCAAAATAGATATATAAAACATATATATGTTCTATGTAACTCATTGAAATAATTTTATAATAATGCTTGATGTATAAAAATTTATTGAACCTTTTAACCTCTTTTACAAACCTTCTTGGAGTATTTGAAAATTTGCAGAAAACATAATTTTACCACTTCTGTGAGTTGAATTTCAAAATTCCGAGAGACACTGTTTATCTCATTAAGTAAAATGTGTTTCAATAAGCGGAAAATAATTTTTGGTGAATAGTATCTTTTGACTTTCAATGACCATTATTAAAAGTAAATAAGGTAGTTAAAGATAATATGATATTATAATTACCCTATCACGTGTCCTAATTCTACTGGATAAGTGTATTTCGACCAAAAACTTCCTTAGGAGTAAAATATAATTCGTTAGGTCCACTTTTATTATATTATGACATTTATTATTATTTTATTTAAAAAAGGGTTAAAAGTGTTAAATTCATTGTTTAATAACTAAACCATTATTAATATAGGGTTACACACAATACAAATTTGACCAAAAATATTTATTATAAATCTGAAAATATTTCCTACATAAATGTATTTTATTTATAATTTTTACAAATTAATAATCTATTTATTTATGACACAATGATGATGCAGTAATTACCTTGTTAATTAAAGAATCAAATAAATAGTATTATAAATATTAAAATAATTATAATTTAAAATAATTAATGAAAATCAAGATATTTTAGGTTAATATGGCATGTTAGGGTTGATTAAATGTATCTTGTTTTAAGTAATCACGTTATGATGACTTTTACAAAAACCAAATACCAAATAATGTCAAAATTGACATAAATAAATTTTTAAAACAAATACTATATTATTGGTTGATATAATATTCCTAGAAATCTAAAATTCAGAAAAAGGGAATAAATATTATTATATATTTTATTAACTAACCACTTGAGGTTCTATTTGATGTTTAGAGTATGCTTATTTACTATATAGTGTATGAATACAAGAAGACAGGGTAAAAGTTAAAATATTTAACAAAGAGTTAAATCTAAAAGATAAGGTAAATATACTAAACCTGTATAAATCTTATTGGTTGAGTGGTTTTCAACCCATAACCACCATAGCCTAGAAATAAATCATTTTGAATGAATTAGAAACCGAAAATGATTTTATTATAAAATAATATTTCATGATTTCCTAAAGTGACCCTCACCTCTCTTATAAAAGGTTACTTCGCCATCTTTCAAAGTCACACATCCAAAGCCATTTGGCTCAGCCAAACCCTGACCAAATATCCTCCTAACTTCCCTCACAATAGCCTAGTGTCCTTACATTTATTGGAAATCCAACCTAATGGGCCCTTTAGATCTACTTAAAAGGAAACACTCGAAGAAGAGGTAATAATTTCACCACCATTTTTCAAGTTCTTTTAATCTTACACTTCCACTTTCTTTGTTGTTTCTCTAAAAAAAATCACTCCAGTACCTACTATATATTTTTATGTTATTATAAATATGGTATGACCATATTCATTATTCTATCCATCCTCTAAATGTCAATGTCACCATACGTGTGTACGTACGACTTACTGTCTCCACGTTGTGGTGTAGTATGTTATTAAAACACTTCATTATTTGGATAGGTAAAATAATGATTATATATAATGTAATTAATAAATATAACATGTTAATTAATCTTTAAATATGATATACCATCAAATTTCATATGATTTCACCATCAATATAGTGATATTGTCGCTCATGTGTACGTACGGATTACCGTCTCCACGACACGATGATATTCATTCCCACGCTCACCGTTCAACGATGATGATTATAAAAAAAATATTATTAATAATTAAGTAATATATGACATAATAATGATTCTTATGATATATATATATATTCACATTAATATTTATTATTCACTAACTTCTGTTCAATACGATATGAAATACATAAAACATTTATGAGTACATAGGAACTACCGTCTCTATAAACAGTGCCTCCAATTTCATATATCTATCTATTATAAATATTTATATTATAAATATATATGATATATATATCAAGGTTCATATTCTATAAGTATTTAAATCAGGATCTAAATGATATGATCAAGAATAACAAGTTAAAACATGTATGATAAAGAGAGAGACTATTACACAAAAATTTTAATTTAATATGGAAATCATTATTAAATTTTTAGTATAAAGTCATAATAGAATCATGTATGAAATAATAAAAATTAATATGGTTATGGTATAACTTAATAATCTACTGTGGTCATTATATTTGAGGTTAAATATACCCTCGACAAAAGGAAAGTGCCAGGTAAGAGTTAATTTCATAATTTCTTTATTATCTGAGGTTGTTTTTACGTAAGTATATACCGGGATATATTTATTATCCATGTAAATGTTTCATAAAAGAGTTTTAAAATAGATTATTTTTAAGGTAATTATTACTAAAACATCATTTTAATTGTTTCAATTATTTATATTTCTATACCATTCTCATTAATGTCACTATTTTAAAAATATTTTTAATGATTTATTTATTGGGACCTGAATTTTTTAAAATGTTAATTCCATTCAAATGTTTCAATGTGGTATGGGACACTTTGATTTTAAAACTATATTTTAAATTAATTCCTTTATATGAATTTTAAATTATTTCATGAAAAAGGTATATTTCTCTAAATGATTTTTACAGATAATTTTAAACTATGTCAACATCCTTTATGGGATATTGTTCTTGATCGAGGTTGATTTATTATGATCCAAATATTTTATATTATATTGAATGATTTGTGATATTTTTTACTATGGATGTGTTATTTTTATACCATTTATGGTTTATCGAGAATGTATTGACATTACTTGTGATAGTTTTAATATGAAAATTTATGTTATGTTTAATCTTTTTCATATGCGGAATGAATTGGACTGAGTAAGTGATAGGTGGAGCCCTCTATAGCTCCTCGATACATTGGTAGGTCTCATGAGACATACTAGTGTCTTGGCCCAAGGCCTGGACAAACTTTTATTTGCAGTCTTTGCACAAGGCCTTGACTATGTGGTTATGAAGTCTTGAATTATTCATTCCATCATTATAAAATTAGCTATTATTATTACATGTGATTATTCAACTAGTATAATATCCATTTTGATAAGTAAATGGAATTATCTGATTTTTATTTACTATATTAAGCTCATGATTATGTTTAAAAGGCTTATGTGGTAGTTTTATACATTTCCTTAATCGTTTATGCTTATTTATGAATGTTTTCTCTATATTGTTATCCTTACCGAGCATTTGGGCTCACCCCTTTCTATGTTTTATTTTTCCCAGGACGCGAAATGTATATAATATGACTGACCTATAGGGATAGTCTAAGGGAGATATATTTTTTCAATGGAGACAATGTTGATGTTGTTTTTCATTTTATAATGTAATGTAGTGTTCATTTATTTAATCTATTTTCCATGACAGCTAAACTGACTGGTCCTTCATGACTTGATTCTTGTAACATGCCAATGTATTAAAATAATGCACTGACTCTGGGTAACTGGGTTCGGGGCGTTACTGTTGGTATCAAAGGAAATTTGGAAAAAAACGTTATAAATAGATTTAGATTAACTCTGATTATAGAACATTACCTTAAGATATACTTTTAGTATTTGTACAGAAGAACATCCTAAAATATTTGTAATGTAGAGATTTTGTGTATTTTCCAGGAAATAAATCCCTATTTGGATATGAGTATGTAGACGTAGGTCTGGAACACATGTACCTAGGAGTGAAAAATCTGACAAGGAGTTTCAGGCTTGACCCGAGATATCCTAGTACATGACAATGAGCCTTGTTGCACTCTTGGTTATGACACTCCTAGGGGATATGCTTATAATAATTTAGATTTTCATTACAATCCATTATGAAGGATTTAAGAGTAAATACTTCCTCAAAGAAAACATTTTATGATTATATATTATATGCACAATCTTTTCGATTTACATTTGGTATTTTACAAGTTTAGAATTATGCATTGAGAATAATAAACTAACATAGGGTATTCCATTGTTTAGAAATGGTGCCTAGTAGAAGGAATGTGAATTCCAGCAATACGCATGATCGAAAGATTATGAATGATCATAATCATTCAGGGTATTAAGTCAAAAAATTTAAGGTAAATAGTCTCTCATGTATTCTCATCATATGAATAAATAATATCATGTGTTAATAAGATAAGTAAACAATTCACTTGTCCGACATCTTTGAATGGAAGCAAGAGAAGAAAAGTATAGAAGAAAGAAATTGGCTATGGGAAGAGGGGAAAGAAAGAATTTTCCTAATGTGATAAATGCGGAAAGAATCACCATGGTAAATTATTGAAGAGAATGGGATTTTGTTATATGTGTGTTGAAAAATGACACCAAGTACGTGAATGTAAGGGTAAGAAAAAGGTTTCAAATATACAATGCTTCATCTGCAGGGAGTTGTGACACAACGCAAATCAATGTCCAAATAATGATACTATACCCCAAATACTGCTATTGGATAATAATAATGGTATGATACTACCAAAGATGAAGGGGAGTGATTATATTTATTATGTTTTTGTTAAATTATTATGTCATTTGATTATTGTTTTAATGATGTACATGTAATAATAATTATATAGTATAAAAGGATTGTATTGTCGTACTATTTCATTAAGGACATGAGATTGTGTGGAACCAAGAAAGGTGACTCAATTGAAGGTTAATGTTTTTGGAAAATATATGGTTGAGTGAAAGATAAACCATAACATGGTTTTGATACTGAGGTAGTGATTTTGGAATAATATATGATTGATTTGGATAAATTATAATGTATATTATTGACTACCTTGAAAATTATTAGTTATTTGTATATTCCATCATTGTTGGAGTTTATAACATTTTTGGATAGAAGGAGTATATCTAGTATTCTGTAATGAATAATGGAGCATCAATGTAATCAATAAGGTTTTATAGTAATTTAGGGTGTTATTGTGTTTTATAATAATACATGATGAAGGTATTCACATGTCATTACATGAAAAAAAGATCTTCATTGTGTTTACTTTCCTTTTAAATTTTGGACTGTTAGTTTGGAAAAATATATTTTGGATATGTATATAGGTTAGAATCTAATAAGTTTGAAATTGGATACTATTGTTCAGGTGAAATGATTTCTCGATATTATTTTTGGATTGTCATAAAAAGGACAACCTGGAGGTCGGGTGATGACACATCATGTCCGGAAAGACCACGAGACTTGAAAACGCAGCCGAAGGTAGACAAGGGAGGATAACCTACCACTGGAAGATGTGATGTCCTAGTTTTTGTAAAGTATTTTTTTTAAATTTTATGATAGATGAATTATAAATTCATTATTTTTTGAACTCTATATGATTAGGATAAATATAATATTTTTGAATTCTATTATCTTTTGGAATGAAAGATGAGATTGTGGTAGGAATTAGTTGAAGGATGAAACTATACTTGTGAAGTATAATTTTTTTCCTCTTATTCAACGAATAATATAATTCTTAAACATTAGGGAAGGGATCTTAAAACCCAAAATGTGTTATCATAATACCTTATGTTTTGTTGAACTAATGATATTTTAAACCATCATAGATTGATTGTTTTGAGGCCCTCAATATCAAACTTATTTGTAATTGATGACCTCAATCACTCCCTATAAATATTTAAGTTTTTCTCCAATTATGTGTCTCTAATTTCTACCAATGTTCTCCAAATTGAGATCTTAATTTGGTGGTAACTTTTTCATTCCCTTTCCCTCTTATTAAGACTGAATTTTATTTACCCAATTTCTGATGTGGCTTTTCCACATAGGAATTTTTATATTTTTAACCTTTTATTTTCTAAGAATAATTTCAAATTGGAAGGTCACAATTTACTGAACGAGGGGAGAATAAAACACCCCAAGATTTCATATTACGTTATCTCATTAAAGAAATTCAGTAGCTTATGCTACATACAACACTGAGTTCGAGCACACTACAACGTACAAACTATCCGATCAAAAATCCGTTATGAATATTATTTACTGAATTTTGAATCTTATATACTCTATGTAATTTTAAAATCCAAATTATATGTTTCTTAGGAAAAATATATGAACAAACTCGTTTACTCAGATAAAAGAAGATTTTTTCAAAAAATGCAATTTTACAGCCTTTTAATGGTGAACCCTTTTTAAAAACAATATTTGAGACTTTTATTTGTGCCATTTAATGAAATTAAATTCTTATTTATAATAGGAAGATAAAAATTTAGTTTGGATTAATTTTTGGTACTTTTTTGGTAACATTTATCTTTTGAAAAATACTAAAAAAATACTATGATTCAATTGAAAACAATTTTTTTAATAGAAATATTTAATATGGTTAAATTATGCATTTCAAAGGTTTTTAATTAAAATTAGATTATATTTTTATCATTTAATACAATTTAGGTCATTATAAGTAATTTCACATTTAAATTTGACAAAAAAAATGTCATTCTTTTGATAGATTTTAGTTTTTAAAAATCCTCTATTTGGTTTTGACAAAGGAAATTATTTTTGAATTAATAAATGAAACTTAAATTATTTGAATTTGGTAAAATAGACTTCATTCATGAATTTGAAATATCAAAATTATCATTGTTTTAATTTTTGTTATTTTTCTGAAAACTATCAATTTTTTTATGAATAGTGAAAAACACCACATTATTATTTAAAATCGACATTTCATTTAAAAGGTTATTTATTTTATTTAAATTTTAATTTAATTCAATATATATATATATTTCCTATATAAGTTAAATGTAACTAATTTGAGTCATTTATATTAAAATTAGATGTATAATATTATATTGAACCTTTTAACCTCTTTTACCCACCTTCTACGAGCATTTGCAAATTTCCATAAAACATAATTTTACGGCTTCTATGAGTTGAATTTTAAAAACATGAGAGACATGGTTGATATCATTAAGTAAAATTTGGTTCAATAAGAGGAAAATAATTTTTGGTGAATAGTATCTTTTGCCTTTTATTTACCACAGGTAAAAGTAAATAGCATAATTAGAGGTAAAAATGATATTATAATTACCCTAACAGATGTCCGGATTCAATTGGATAAGTGAATTTCGACCAAAAACAACCGTAGGAATAAAATATGATCATTCGGGTCCACTTGTAATAGATTATTACATTTATTATTATTTTATTTAAAGAAGAGTGAAAAGTGTAAAATTCATTATTTAAAAACTAATCAATTTTAAATTAGGGTTACTCACGATATAAATTCAACTATAAATATTCATTAGAAATATAAAAATATATCCAACATAATTGTATCCTATTTATTGTTTTTAGACATTAAATAATCTAATTTAATTATAACAAAATGATGATGCAGTAATTACATTTTTAATGAAAGAATCAAATAAATGGTATTATAAATTTTAAAATAATTATAATTTCTATGTTTTTATGAAATAGACGAATTTTCAATGTGAATATGACATTTTAGGGTTGATTCAATGTATTATGTTCTATGTAATCTTTTTTTTATTACTTTCACTAAAACCAAAAACCAAATAATGTCAAAATTGACATAAATGAATTTTGTAAACAAATTCTATATTATCAGTTGATATAATATTCCTACAAATCCAAGGATTTTACAAAGGGCTTAAATAATATTATATATGTTATTAATGATCCACTTGAGGTTCTCTTGGATGTTAAGTGTATGTTTATTAACCATGTAGTGTAAGAATACAAGAAGACATGGTAAAAGTTAACATATTTAACTATGAGTTAATTCTAAAAGAAAAGGTTAATATGGTTACCTAAACCAGTATAAAACCTATTGGTTTAGTGGATTAAGACCCAGACCCACCTTATACAAGAAATAAATCATTTGGGAGCCATTATAAACAGAAAATGATTTTATTAAAAAATAATATTTCATGCTTTTCCTAAAGTGACTGTCACATCTCTTATAAAAGGGTACTTCACCTTTTGTCAAAATCACACCTCCAAAGCAATTTGGATTGGCCAAACCATACCCAAATATCCTCCCAAATTTCCTCAAATAAACCTAGAGTCCTTACATTGGTCTTAAATACATCTTAAGAGCCATTTTGATCAACTCAAAATGAAACACCCGAAGAAAAGGTACTAATTTCACCACCCTCTTTCAAGTTCTTTTCATCTTACACTTCCTCTTTCTCTGTTGTTTCCATACGAAAATAATAACTCAAGTACGTCCTATATACTATGATGTTAGTATAAATATGTTAAAACCATATTCATTATTATATCCATCCTCTAAATGACAGAATCACCATACATGCATACGTACGGCTTACAGTCTCCACGTCGTGGTGTAGTTTATTATTCAAAAACTTCATTATTTGTATGGGTATAATAATGATTATAACTGATATAAATAATAATTATAAAATTTTAATTATTATTTATATATTATATAACATCAAATTATATATTATTTAATCATCAATATAGTGATATTTTTTCTGGTGCATACGTATGGATTACCATTTCCACAATGCGATGAGATTCATTCAAACGTTCACCATTAAATGAGGATTATAAAAATATATATTATTAATAATTATGTAATATATTACATAATAATTCTTCTAAATATATATATATATTTATTTATTTATTTAATTACATATATCTTATTCACTTACTTCTGTTCAATACGATATGAAAACAGAAACAAAGTTTACGCGTACGTAAGGCCTACCGTCTCCATAAATGATTCCTTCCATTTAATTTATCTATCTGTAATAAATAATTATATTATAAAGATATATGATATATAAATCATGTTTTATATTCTGGAATTATTTAAATCATGATCTAAATGATACGATCAAGAATAAAAAGTTAAAACACATATGATAACGAAAGAGATTATTACCCAAAATGTTAATTTAAAATATAAATCATTATTAAATGGGTAGTATAATGTCATAAATGAATCATGTATGAAATAATAAAAATGAATATGGTTCTATTATAATTTAATAACATACTATTTTTATTATACAGAAGGTTAAATGTACCCTTGACTAAAGGAAAGTGCAAGGTAAGGGTTAATTTCACAATCTTTTTATTATCTGAGACTGTTTTTACGTAAGTATCTACCAGAACATATTTATTATCCTTGTACATGTTTCGTAAAATATTTTTCTAAGGAATTATTTTTATAGGACTTTTTACTAAAACATTATTTTAAATGTTTTAAAGATTTATTCTTCTAAACCTTTCTAATTATTTTCCATATTTTCAAAATGGTTTTACGGATTTATTTATATGGATGTGAATGTTTTAAAATATTAATTCCATTCAGAAGTTTTAAAGTGGTATGGGACACTTTGATTCCAAACCACATTTTAGGTGACTTCCTTTATATGTCTTTTGAATGATTTCATGAAAAAGGGAAATTTCTCTCAAATATTTTTACTGATAAATTTCAAATATGTCAACATCCTTTACAGGATATTATTCTTGATCGGTGTTGATTTATTATGATAAAAATATTACATATTTTATTGACAGTTTGGTTATATGTTTGACTATGGATGTGTTATTTTTATACCATTCATGGTTTATAGATAAATTATTGACATTTTATATGGTAGTTTTAATACGAATGTTAATGTTATTTTTAAACCTTTTAATATGAGGAATTCATTGGACTTAGTAAGTGATGGGTGGAGTCCACTATTGATATTTGATGCATTGTTAGGTCTCATGAGACAAACTAGTGTCTTGGTAGAAGTCCTTGAAAAAATATTATTATTATTCTTGGCACAAGGCCTTGGCTATGTGGTTATGAATTCTGGCATTATGCATTCCATCATTGTGAAATTATCTATTCATATTACAATTTATTATTATACTTATAGAATATACATGTGAATAATTAAATAGAATTATTTGATTTATCTTTTCCATATTGTGTTTCAGTATATGTTTAAAAGGCTTTTGTTTTAGTTTCATACATTTCCTTAAATATTCATGCTTATTTATTATAGTTTTCACAATATCATTATCCTTAGAGAGCATCTGAGCACACACCTTTCTATGTTTAATTTTCCCAGGATGCGAAGAATTATATTACGACTGACCTGCATGGATAGTCTAAGGGATATGAATGTTGTCAATAGAGACAATTTTGATGTTGTTTTTTATTAATAATGTAATGTGACTTTCATGTATGTAATCAATTTTCGATGACAGCTAAATTGATCGGTCCTTCGGGACATGATTCCTTGTAATCATGCCAATGTATTAAAATAATGCACCTACTTAGGGTAACCGGGTTATGGTCATTAAAATATATATACAGAATATAAATATTTATAATTGATTGATCTATGAAATGGAAAAACAATTTGGGGAGACAGTAGTCTGTACGTACGCATGAACATTGTTTCCATGTTCTTATCGTATAGTAAGGAAGTAAGTGAACGAAATATATTTATCCAAATAAATATAAATTATTATAGTAGAAATATTATTTCATATATATCATACATATCGAATATATATATTTTTATAAAAAATCATGAATGGTGATCGTTGAAGATGAATCTCATCACGTTGTGGAGACGCTAAACCATACATAGGCATGAGCGACAATATCAATAAATCGATGGTAAAACAGTGTTTAATTTGATTGTATGTTTTCTATAGAGAATCATTAACACTTTATATTCATAATTTAAATTAATTATACTCATTAGTATTCCCCTTAAAAAAATTTAGTGTTCAAAAACAAACTACACCACGACGTAGAGACGGTAAGTCGTACGTACGCATGTATGGTGACTTTGTCATTCATAGGATGGGGAGAAAAATGGATATGGTTTTACAATATTGTAAATAAAATCTTAGTAAATAGAAGTTACTGTATTTATCATTTCCGTATGAGAAAAACAATGAAAGAGGAAGTGGAAGAATAAGAAAAGAACATTGAAAGAAGTGATAAAATAATTACATCTTCTTCTGGTTCTTCTATTGATTTGAACAAAAAGGACTCATAGGTTGGATTTGTTATAATATTAAGGCCTATAGTATGAATTTAGGGTAGTTGGGGGATAGATTTGAGAAGTTTTTGGACATGGAAAATGGCTTTGGTTGTATGAATTTAACAAAAGGGTAAATACCCTTTTATAAGAGAGGTGAGGGGCACTTTAGGAAAATCGTGAAATATTAATTTATTCTAAAATTAGTTTCAGTTTCTAATAGATAGAAATAGATTTATTTCTAGGAAAATTATAGGATGGGTCTAAATCCTCTCAGACAATAGATTTTAGACAAGTTTATGCCACCATATTTACCATATATTTTAGATTTAACCCTTACTTAAATATTATAACTTTTACCATAGATTCTTGTATTATTATAATACATGGTTAAGAATATTACAATAAAATTACAAGATAACATAAATTGGTTAATTAATTTCATATCTATCATTATATATGTCCTTTTGTTAAACAATTAATTTTTACTAAAATTATATCATTTAATAATATAGTATTTATTTTAAAAATCATTTGTGTCATTTTTGGCACTATTTAGTATTTAGTTTTTTTGAAAGTCATATAAAGCTTATTAAATTTAAAAAAATATATTAAATCATCTCTAACATTTAATATTACCCTATAAAATTCTTGGATGGCATAAAAAGTCTTGATTTAAATTTATTTTTTTATTTATAATATCAAGTATATTAATCATTCATTAATATGGTAATTATTGCTTCATCATTGTGTCATAAATAACATTAATTATTTAAAATCTAAAATATATATATATAATACCATGAAGTAGGATATAATTTATTATTTCTAATAAATATTTATAATTGAATTTATCATATGTATATTCCTATATTAAAAATGTTTTAATTTTTAAAATTTGAATTTAACACTTTTAACTCTTTTTTAAAAATATGATGATAAATGTTCTAATCTAACCCATGTGAATCCAAAATAAAGATAATATTTTTTTCCTAAAGTTTAATAAGGACGAAAAAACTTTTTAAATAGAATTAGGGCATGTGTTGGGGTAATTTTAATATTTTTTCTACATTTAATTTCTTTATTTATTTTTAATTTAGTTAATAATATTTAAAATTTTTATTCACCAAAAATTATTTTCATACTATTAAACCGCATTTTATTTACTCATGTCAACCATGTCTCTAGGAATTTCAAAATTCAATACACAGAAGTGGTAAATTATGTTTTATGATAATTTTCAAATGTGCTTAGATGGTGGGAAAATGTGCACAGTAGGTAGGTAAAAATACGTTAAAATGGTTCAATAAAATTTTACAAATCTAATCTTATTAAAAAATAACTCCAATGACATAAATTGTACTAATATATGAATTATGAATCTATTTTAAGATAAATTGTTAATGAGAAATAACTATTTAATTGAAAATGTCAGTTTTATCTACAACACAATATTTTTCACTATTCATCCAAAATTGAATGTTTTCAAACAAATACAAAAAATTCACCCTTGGATAATTTTGATACTATGAATCAAAAAATGATGTCTATTTTACCAAATTCAACACATTTAAGTATCAATAATTAACATAAAATTAATTCTAGTCATCAAAACCAAATAGAAGATTTTTAAAAAGTAAAAACTATCAAAAGATTGATATGTGTTTATGTCAAAATTAAATGTAAAATTACATTCAATGAACAAAATTAGATTAAATTATAAAAATATAATCTAACTATAATTCAATACCATTCAAATGTATAATTTATCAATATAAAATATTTTCTATAAAATGATTTTTTCACTTAAAATTTAGTATTTTTCACTATTCATCAAAATATGAAGGTTATCAAAAAAACGAACAATTTATCCAAAATAAATTTTTATGTTTGGATTCAAAATAATAAATTAATTTTTTCAAATGGAATATATAAAAGTTTCAAATGCTAGATTTAAAAAGGGTTTTCCATTAAATGGAGGTAAAATTGCATATTATTGAAAAATACTTCTTTTATCTGAAAAATTAAATTTGTTCATATATTATGTCTAGAAATAAATAATATGAAGGTTAAAATTATATTTACTATATAAAACTCAAAATTCAATTAATACTATTCATAAACTATTTTTAAACGGAATGTTTGGTACGTCACGGTGTGATCGAACTCGATGTTGCGTGTGGTGCAATCTATTGAATTACATTAAAGAGATAATTAATTACGAAATCCTTGGGTGTTACATTTTTTCCTAAATAAATTAATTCCACTAAAAATTATAAAAAAATAATTCAATAACTACACACTCATTAATTTATTTCAATAACATCAAGGTCTATTCTTAGAACAACCTTCCTAGCTTCTTGACCCTCATGATCCATAAATCCCAAATAACATAAAATATTTTAGTTGATCACAAAAGTTGGAGATTTATATAATATTTTTTATGGATAATTCATTTCTACTATGATGTGGGTCATTAATTATTAAAAAACTATTCAATGGTCAAATAATAAATAATGTAGAATGTAAATCATAACACAATACTAATTAAATCATGTTATTGAATAACCAATGATAGAATAAAAAATACAATAAACATCCCTTTAAATCAGAATCACCCTCTCCTATAGGATTAGACAACATAAATGATTTTTTGGAAACATTGTATTAACTCCACACTATATTAAATGAACTATAGAATTATAAGGGATAAACCTAAACAAAACATTAAATATTACCAAAAATAGTGATCATATATAAGTTTTAATTTAAAAATTATATAAGAGAGACACCAATAAAAGTAAAAATGAAAGAAGATACAAACTATGATGATTGTCCATTGATTAGTCCATAGTGTTATTTCACCAGTGGTTGATTAATTCTAAAAAATGTTGTTGAATCCCTCTTTTAAATTCTTCTAAGTAGTTGTAAGGTCAATCAGACAAATTTTCATTAAATCTCCCTGAAAATATGTAAAAAATCAAAATTTGAATCTATAGATGTGACTTTTTCAATTTTTCATAAGTTATTTCAAGTGGTAAATCAATTGGGATCTTCAAAATGGAAATTTTTTACAATTTAAAATGTTCATGGAATGAAACACTGGTCACGTCATCAACTAATTCAATTCCTAAATTTTCATCATCCACACTCCTTAAATACTTGTGGAATGTGGTTTATGGATTTAATGATGTTTTATAGAATATCATTTAAATATTGTCTATTTATTTATTGTGTAAACAGTGCTTCAATATACCAAACAGCCTTATATAAAATCATTCAATTAGGCTTATTCAAATTATTTCAATTATTCAATATTATCCCAAATTTATAGTAATGTCATATCTTCTATAAGAACATATAATATAGTAAAAAATGGAAATCATATCCAATTTTATACTTTAAATCCATGAAAGAAAATAATGAATCAGATTATATATATATAAAAAATATAGATATCATGTAACTCTATAAATTTGGCAGACATTTAATTAAAATTTAGGGCTCTCTAATATTTACAACAGAAACATTAATATGGTGCTCATCACACATGTCTCTCCTACCCCATAGTGTCTGATTATAACTCATTCTACATATCTTGGTGCTCCCAACAATAAGTCTCCACATTATATGGATAATTATAATATATGGTCCTCCCCACCATTGGAATCACCTACCCACCATCCACCTCCTATGGAACAAACCCAATAACTGAATCTAGAAAATACTTTAGGTGCGTTTTTCATTCCACCAAATCCAAAACTGTTGTAAAACAATAGTCAATCCTTTTATGGTCAAATTTTCCTCAAAACTGTTTCATACACCTAAACACACACCAATAATTTCTTGATCATATTGCTTCAACTTTAGGGACATCCTATGATCACTCATCACATACACTGAAGTTCAAACATGACACACAATGTAACTCACCATTAGATCAGTAGCCACACACTATTAATATCATTCTCTCTCCACAAGAACCACTGAACCTAGATTATAAATCATACTCAAATGAGACTAAACAACCCTAATTCCGATGTTAATTCTCCTATTCTATCGATTATGTATATGAATTTTTATTCTAGTATTTATGGAGAAACCAGATCACATCATATATAGAAAATATTGAAACTGATGTATCACCACAACTAATCGCTAACCAGTCATTCACTATGTCCATGGTCCTTATGACATGAAGTTTATTTTACCATGATCAACATGATACTCCCTAGTATAATAGTAATATTTTCCTCACTAACTAAATCAAAACAAGGAACCCAAAGGCCTACAATCCCCCTATCACTACATATAATGACTAAGCCAGGACAACTCACTCATACCCATGACAACATCAATCATTGATGAACACCCATTCTTAGAATATAATAAATTTTATTCTTAATGTCACCATCAATAATCTATAATATAGGGTATAGCTTCTAAGCATCCAATGGAATACTCACCAATATTTCAATTCCCTTATGTTTATACTACGAGTTTTAACCCTGAATGGGCTCCAAAACAACCCATGTATCACTCATTATATGATACTCCACCCAATGATGGTATTTATTTATGGATTAACATGGATTAGTCATTCAACTACATCTTAAAATCCACCAATTACATCTCTTACTGAAGGTACATTCCGAATTCTCACTGAGAAACTCAAAGCCTTGATGCTCACATCTATATCATAAACCCATTGGTGATCTCACTTTGAGAGTGAATATGAATAAAAATAATTATCGTACTGACATTATAGAATCACTTAGGTTGATCCACACACAAAAAATTCTAGAACAACCCATCCAAGTCCATAACCTTAATTTAAAAACACACATAGGAACTGCACATACCACGCATAGATAAATCCTCACACATAAATAATTTTCACAAAATACTCTCTAAATCCCACTCCCATTTGAACAAGGAAGTGTTTACAATCAAGAACCCTCTCATTATTGATTTATCAATAAGGTACTCAGTCTTATTCAAGAAAAATAACTATATGATTTTGTGCACCCTAATCACAAACACTGACTCACACTCTTGTGATCAAAATATCATTCACCCATTGCTCCTGTGAGGAACTTTTTGACCATCCTCCCACACATTTTAGTTTCATAATACTAAGAGAAACCTTAAGACTCAATATTAAAATAATAATCTTCCAAATATAATGATTCACTATTCACCACCCGACTTGTGGGTGTTGATTCAAAACCACAGATCATCCACCTACATTATATCTCTCCTAGGTCTAGAAAACTTAAATCTTCGCTCTCAAAACAGTAAATTATGTATCCTAAAACTAATGGTAAAATAATAAAATTATCCTACAATAAAGTCCTAACCTTAATTTCAAAATATACTATTTATTCCACAACACTACCTCAGTGAATATAGTGCATAGTTTCATCCATATCCCATCTAGTGTTTAAATATCCATAGGGAAACCATGAACATCCTCAACTTATTTTTATGTGATCCAACATCAATAAAGAACCCATAGGGTTCCATTTTTTTTTGGTTTCTAGTACCTTAACAATCCCACTAGGGGTTTCTATAAATCCAAAAATTAATAAGCATCATTCCACCATTGTAGATCATATTACAATAGTATCCACATGACCTTCCATCAGAAAAGAGTCAAAAAATCCCACATAAGGTTATATATTTTATATGATTCCAAAGTTCTTCATACAATGCATGAAAAACGAAATCATACTAATTGTCCAAGATGTAATCAGAAAAATCTCATCTCCTATGAGACATATATCAAATAAACACCTTAATCAAAATATCTCAAAGCAAGAACAATCTGTTGGAGTTGTTTCTCTGGAGAACAACTTCATTTTTCATTATGATAAACATGTATTCACTAGATGGATATTAATAAACTCTTTGTGACATCATAATTGTTATTCGATATGACATATTATGTGATAGTGTCCAAAGAATATCTATCTCACAAAACGGTCCTATAGGATCCATGCTATGATGAAACCCTAGAAGTTCCATGGAACTATTCTTGAATATATGTTCTCTGGTACGATGATATCATTTGAAGGGACACAGATGATACAGGCTAATAGGGGTGGGGGATCATGAATCTTTGAGGCACCTTCTCATAGTGTGCACCCTTGGTAATATCCAGGGGCATATTATGAGAACAAGACTCGCCGGTAATAAATCCTTATTTCTAGGTGTCATTGGATGTTCCTATCTACAGACATGTGTATTGGTCCTTATAATTTAATAATATTATTAATTGTTATTATGGATCCTTCACTTAGATGTATTGATGAAAACTGGGATAACAGATCATCATAGTGTGGTTGGATATGATGAGTGCATCATGAGTAGTACTGCATTAATGAATAATCTGAAATATGATTTTTTTTTTCAATTATACGGAAGTAGATATCTCATGGACATTGATGGAAATGATATAGATTAAATAAATCCATGGAGATGGTTTTCTCTTGGAACGTTCAATTCTAGGATGTCTATGAAAGAGAAATTGAGAACCTGAGTTGATGCAACTTGTATGAAACCTTCTTGATTGGAGATATTAGGAAAAAGGGATTATATCACACTATAAAAATTTGTATTAGGTGAAATCTCTTTGTGACATCAACTTCTTTGTCTTTGGTTCCATGACCCATTTCTGGTAAATAATATTAGACATTAGGCATGTCGTCCTAATGCCAATAAAAAAGTGCCCTAGAGGGCCACACACTAATTGTAGCCAGTATCCTATTTATGTAATTTATTTATAGAACAAGTTGAATCAATATTATCCCCAGTTGTGGTTTAATAATTATTCAAGTATTCGTGAATGAATTTATTTCATCTCTTGTTATACGAGAGAATATATTGCAGACAAGATATTTATTTATCTTCGAACAATGCTTTTATATTTATTTAACAAATAAATAGTCATTATTCAAGGCCCAGTAAATATTAAAATGGATTGGAGGGCCATGTTATAGGTCTAGTTAAAATAATATTAAATATTATTTGATTAAATAATATTTCAAAATAATATGATTTCAAAGCACATGTCATTGAAATAATAGCATAACTATTGTTATTTGACATGGGGTTTCACATGGAATAATAAATTATGTAACGACACCTGTGATAATTATATATTATTACCATGTGAATTAAATTTACTTTATGTTATTGTTCACTAAATTAGCCAAGGGGAAATTTGACCAACTAACCAATCGTTGTGTGCACAACATCCTTTCAAAAAAGTTCTCAAGCCTAGAGAAATATTCCCACTACAAGAATTCTCTCAAAAAAGAGAGAGATCCTCATCCACTAGATCTATTAGAATAATTTGTAAGTGACTCTCAGGGAGATCATATGAGGATATTGCAAGTGCAAGGATCTTCTATTATATAACTCTGAGGCTCCTTCAGCGATGTGTGGATATACATGGGGAATATGTGGATCCACAATAGTGGATTCAAATCCTTTGATTTTACATCACAACTAAGATTCACCATGGAATATTGGATGAACACAGCAATGAAGAAAAAATTCACCGTTTTGGTAATTCCTTAATATAATTAAATTAATGATAAACAAAATATGTTGATCCTCACTTCTCAGTTTTGGGTTCTCTCCTTTGTATTTTATCATTGATTAAATTCGTTGGATACTAGTTTTTATCAATGTATTGATCTCAAATTAATCATTGGTCGTGGAAATTACCAATGTTCGGCATAGCCCCATATTTTGTTTGAACTGTGCCCGGAAACTATACGTGGTATCAAAGTGATCATATTTTCATTTAAAATTATTTAAATAATTCATTGATTATTTCTGTATTAATAATTTAGTATTTAAATTAATTTTTAATCATTACTATAATCTGAATTTTTATATCTATTCATCCCATATTGTTTCTCATAGATTTAATAAAAATGAATAATTTTATGATTAAAATTAAATGGAGGATCATATCAGGAAGCAGCGATGATTCTATGCAGGTTACACAACAGTACACACTATGTATTTGAAATTACACATCGTGTAATCTTCCACACAAACCATGTTATCTAGATTACACACCATGTAGTTTTGTCCCACACGCCTAGAGTAATTTATCAATTACTCAAGTTTTGTACATTGATGACACATGGTGTAGTTAATTCTTACACCATGTGTTGACCAGGATGGTTTGAAACATGGTCAACCAGACTACCTACGCTATAGCCCACAAGACACGTCTTGTAGTCCCATCGAGAGAGTGTCATGTTGTGTATCCCATGAAAGTATTGCACAGATGGTGATAGTGTAACACATAGTCTACATGGTGTGTGACACACTGGACATGCCGTATACTCTGAAAATTCCCAAATTACAACACAACCACAGTTTCCCTATGAGTGTACTTCAGATGGATGGTGAGTAGGGTACACGTCATGTAGTCAGATCTATTACAATGTACTGATTTTGGATTACGCAGATTTAATGTTTTTTATTATATAATTTAAACCCTTCAGACATTTACCTTCGTGTGGTCTTAAAGATCGGAGACATCATGTGATAGGTGTTTGATATATATATAGATATATTTTTGTGTGTGTTTTTGCATGTGTGTGTGTGTGTTTAATTAACATCTGTGTAATGATTAATGATCTACACATCATGTGTGAGTTGTATAACAATTATAATTTTGTGTACATGATACATGTCACAAAGAATGAAGGGTATAAAAGTATAAATACATATTGGGTTTTTTTTATGGGTATCCACTTGGATTCCTCCAAGGTACATGTTATGTACATGGTTATGGATGAAAATCTCAAGAGAATTCATAAAATTATTAAGATAAAATGTATACATTAATTAAAGATAATTATTAATCGATTAGAGCATAATTTATCATAATAATATCGATTAATGAATTGAACTCTGGTTTTATTAAATGTGTTATATGTTTCATGTATGTGGAAGATCATGTGCTAGACCAGACCATTATATATGGTTGGTTCCCTTTTAATTTATTTTTAAAATTAATATTTTTGGCATGTGTTCCTTCCCCACATTAATATATAGGGAATGTGTGACATGGTTTCATTTATGTATACCCCTGTTTACCCCTCACCCTTATGTGAGTTCAATGTGTATGTAATGGATGGATCCCCCAAGCTAGTGGAGGCAATTCATGTTAGGATCTAAGGAAAATCCAATACAAGGAGATACAATCGTGGAAAGTTGGAAAGTTGTAAACAAGAACCATAAATGATTCAAAGTGTTTCTCTCCTAGGCTAGGGTTAATTTATCAACCGCTAGATACACTATCCAACAGAAAATCCCATGATTAAAATCTATATTTATGTTTCTCATTTGTATGGTTATTCATTATGGATATTTGATGTTATCATATAATTAAAGAACTAACAAGCATTCAAGATGGAACTAAAATAAAATGACTTATGTGTTAATATTATCTTATAATTTTTAAATAATTAAGTATATCCCACTTAATATTAAAAAGAATGTGAAAGTATAATAAGTGGGTATTTATACATAAATGATAAAATCCATAAATATAATATTAAATAGGTAGAGCCTTACATTACATTTTCGAGAATCAAACCATAGTTCAAAGTACATGACCATCTATTTTTGGGGTGAATTAAATTATAGGGGAATTCTATTCTGTGTTTTTTGGTTGAATTAACATAGATTAAAACAACTGTTTACCACCCTATGCTGGACATGGTGTAACTAAGAGGCAATGGTTGAGGAAATCCAAAATTAAAGATTTTAGGATTGGGGAGTCCAGTCAACAGATCAAAGAGTTGTGAGCTAATGAAGATGGAATTTTGAATGCCTACCTAAAACATTTCATGTTGATTGACCAACCTTATTTAGGGTATTTTCAATTGGAATATGGATCCTCACCACTTGAATGTCAAAAAAATTGGATATTCTGAAAGCAATGGTGAGGGATATTGGGTTTAGAAAAACTGGTGGGACACTGATAAATATTAATTTAATTATTTATCTTTATTTATCACAATAAAGTACTAAAACGTTGTTCATTTAATTTGTAGAAACATATATCAAAAGTAAATCAAACATATCATTTTTATCCATACATGATTAGGAAAACCTTCTCACTAGCACTAATTTCCAGTAGTGGGAATGATGCCTTCAGGATATACTTCATAATGAGGGGAAGCTTTATGTTCTGGAAGAGCCTTTAATAGTTTCACCTAGATATGAGGTGAGTGATGTGGAACTCTATATGAACATGAAAAATATGAATGACACTATGAATGTTCAGTGCCTCATGGTATCATCCACGACCAATGAGCTCCTGAAGAAACATGAGGAAATGGATGCTTATAGCATGATGTGTCACCTTTAGGATCCCAATGAAGAGAAGTCAAGATAGGAGATGTATGAGATATCCAACGCTTTGTTTACGACTATTCATGGAGATTCTAAACCATCTAGACTTCATGAACTAATGCTCATTGGCTACCTTGTGCATCTAGACTTCTTAGGGACAAATTTAATGGATGAGTTATGTACATATCTAATACTATCATAGCTAGATAAGTCCTTCTCTAGTTTTATTGTGTATTATAGTATGAGTAATAATGAGAAGAGTCTATCAGAACATCTTTCCCTGATTCACCAAGTTGATAAGGAAAAGTGGCATGAAAAAAACATGGAGTCCTTATAGTGAATAGAAAGTGAAAGGTCAAGGAAAATGGGCTTGAGATATATAAATACTCTAAATCACCTGAGCACCACCCGACCAAGAAGAAGAAGATCCATAGGCAGGGAAAGGAAAGGTAGGATGTATGCTTTGCATGTGGCAAGTTAGGCCACTGGAAGAGGACCTACACCCTGATGAAAGGGGGACCCAAAGGTGTGTTTTTATCAAGTTAAATCTTTCAATTTCTACGCATTGGGAATTATATATAGCTTTTTGTTTTCACATACATATTGAAATGTAGGAACCAAGTATATTTCATGATGTTCTAGAGGAGAGTTAGATTTGTGTGCTACTAATGGTATGAGACTGGCTTCTCTTTACATTGGAGACTACCACCTAACATTGCCAATGAGAATGATTTTGGTTTTACATGGCTATTATTATGTACCTAGTGTTATCAAGAAAATAATTTATGTGTCGAATTTAGATATAGATGGATTTATTTTCATGTTCAAAAATAAATGTTGTCACTTTTATATGGATAATATAGGTTATGGTATGAAGTATTTAAATAATAGTTTGTATATATTAAATTATGAGATCCAATTGTTGAAAATTGATAATGAACCATGTTCACATGACTCATAAAATACAGAGTTGTGGGATCACCATCTCTCTCATGTAATGGACAAGCATTTAACAAAGATCTATCAAGATGATTATTTAGTCTCTTTTGAGATAAAACCACCTGATAGATGTCATGCTTGTTTAAAAGGTAAAATGAAAAATCCACCATTTAGTGGATAGGGTGAAAGGGTCATACAGATTCTATGATTGGTATACACTAATGTATGTGGACCATTTCAAGTAAAATATATAGTAGGATATTGTTACTTCATTACTTTTAATGATTAATTCAGTAGATATGGTTATGTCAACATAATGAGGTATAAGTCTAAGTCCTTTGAAAAATTCTAGGGGTTCATGAATAATGTAGATAATCATCTTTGTAAGAAGATATATAATCTTTAATCAGATCATGGTGGAGAATATATTAACCAAGAGTTCAAAGTCCTTTTATGGGAGTTTCGTATTCATTCTCAACCCACTCCATCTTATACACCACAGTGGAGTGGTGTTATTGAATAGAGGAACCGAACCTTGTTGGACATGGCAAGGTTGATAACGAGTCATCTAGATATTCCATTATCATTTTGGGGATATTAACTACAAATTTTGGCATTCATATTAAACCATGTACCAACTATGTCATCAAATGGGCTTCTCCTCAAGTTATGGTGTAGAACGAAACCCACTTTTTCGCATTCACGTGTATGGACATGTAAGGAGTTTGATAAGGATTTTTAGGAAGCAAACTAATAACCTTGGGCACGGCGTGTATCTTTATATGGGAACCTGAGGAGACTAATGGATAAAAACAATACATCCCCTTGGACAAGAATGTGATAATTTCTAGACATTTTGTCTTTCATGAGAGGGATCACATCCTAAAAAAGGATAGTGGGGGAAATATTCACTTCGATGATGTTGATGGTAAATATAAACAAGCGTTGGTATAGGAACAAGTTCCATAAGTCCCTATGGAAGGGATATTTCCTAAAATAGAAGTACTGCATAAGTGTATAAGAGAGATAAGGGAAGCAAAGAGATGTGGTTTCCTTATAACTAAGGATGGTGACTCATTGTAGTTAGAAAATCATGAATGTATCTCTTACACGGAAGTAGTAAAGAGCTCAGAATATGTATTTTTTCTAGATGAATTGAATTATGAGATCGATTCCACATATAATAACCATGACTAGGTTCTAGTAGATGTTCTAGTTGATGTAATGTCTTTTGAGTGTAAATGGGAATCCAAGAAGAAAGTGTACAAGGATGGTCAATTTAGTAGCTACCAAGAAAGGATTTTTCCTAATGGTTTTAAACAACATCAAGGAATTGATTATGATGAATCCTTTTCACCGGTTTCAATTTTTAAATCCAGAAGAATCATACATTCCAAAGCATTTTTCCATGACTATAAGATTTGGAAGATGGATGTCAAAACTAAATTCCTTAATGGAAGTCTTCTAGAAGTTTTCTATATGACACAGCCAAAAGTGTTTGTGACATTTGGTGATGCTCAATTGGTATGCATGTAATAGAGATCCGTTTATGGATTATGGAAAGCATCCAGATCATGAAAAATTAGATTCAATGATGCCATAATAGAATGTTGTTTCACTAAGAATGAATGTAAGCCATGTTTTTAAAAATATTTTAATGAGAATGTGATTTTTATACTAATATTCTATGATGATAACATATTCCTTATTGTAAATGACATATCAGTATTGTAGTTATCCAAGGACTAGTTGAATAAGTGTTTCTCTTGGAAGGACTTAGGTGAAGTTGGATACATTCTTGGGATAAAGATCATTCATTATAGATCCAAGAGGCTTCTTGGACTAAGACAAAGTACATACATTGTCAAGATAGTAAAGATATTTAATATAGAACAATCTATGAAGGGATTGATTCCAGTGTCACATAGTATACATCATTCCAAGACATTGTGTCCCCATAAAAAATATGAGAAAGATAAGATGAGTAAGATTCCATACGCTTTAGGGATAGGATCTATCATTTATTATATGTTATATGTCAGACTTGATATTTCTTATGTATTATGAATGGTATGAAGATATATAGTATAACCACGAGAAAATCATGGGATTTTTATCAAGGATACCCTTAAGTATCTGTGAATAACTAAGTAAATGTTTCTGATGTATGGAGGAGATGAGGAGATTTTCATCAGAAGTTATACAGATGCTGGTTTTCAGACAGATCATATTGATCCGATGTTGAAATTAGGATATGTTTTCTATCTCAACAGAAGAGCTCTGATCTGGAAGAGTTCAGAGAATCTATTTGTCACTGATTCTACATAGGAGTCCCAATATATAGAGGCTTCTAATGTAACCAATGAAGTCATCTGGATTCAAAAAAGTTCATATGATCTTGATGTGGTTCCTAGAAGTAAAGGTCGCATTACATTATGTTGTGATAATACTATATCAATGGCTCTTCTAAAAGATCCAAAGTCACCTCATCAAACAAATAACATAATCTGAAAGTATCACCACTTTAGGTATTTCTATTAAAGGGGTGATGTTTCAGGGAGTAGATTGTGCATGGAAGAGAACATAGGAGAGACCATAACTAAAGACATACTTATAATAATCATGAATATCATATAAGAGCTAGATCATTAATGGTTATTAGTTGTTGGCTATAGTAAAAGTGGGATTCTATTGGAGTTGGTGCCCTAGAAACCAATTTTATTGTACATTATGATAAATTTTTATTCATCAGATGAATATTAATAAACTCTTTATCACATTATGATTATTCTTTTTCATGACATAGTATGTGATAATACCTTAATAATAGTTGTCTGACTAAAAGGTCATAAAGTTTCTCCCCTTTGATGAGAACCCGGAAGTGCCATGAAACTATTCTTGAATATATGTTCAATTGTTGGAAGATATCATTTTAAGGGACACAAATAATACAACCTATCAATGGTGGGGACCCATGAAACATAGAGGCACCTTCACATGGTGTTCACCCTTGGTAATAGCTAGGAGGATATTATGAGAATAAGACCCTCCTGTAAGAAATTAATATTCATAAGTGTCATAGAATGTTCATTTTTGAGAACATGGGTATTGGTCCAAAGACTTTAAGATTATTACTAATGGGTATTATGAAATTCACACAAAGATGTACTGATGAAAACCATGACGATGGATGTTCGCTGTGATGTAGGATATGTTCAGTGTGTCATGAGTAATGCTGCATTAATGAATAATCCGAGAACGGATTTTCCACTTCTAAGGAAGTAGATATCTCATTCACTTTGATGGGAATGATATGGACTAACTAAAAACATGGAATTCGATATCTCAAGGAAATTTCAATTCTGGGAAGTCAATTAATGAAAAAATTAAGAACATGGGTTGATGGAACTTGCTTGAAACCCACTTGATTTGAGATATCAGAAAAAAGGGATTATATTACACGTAATCGTTCATTTAAGGTGACATTTTTTTGAAACTCAAACATATTTATATTTTTTTACTCGATCCATTCATAGATAGTAATCTTGTACTTTAGGATTAGAACACCAAATGCCAGTGAGAAAGAGGCATAGAGGGTCATACACTAAGCATATCTAGTATCTCAGTTAAATAAAGTTTTTATTCAACAAGTTGAATAAATACTATTCCTGGTTGTGTTTTAATAATTATTCAAGTATGCATGTTCAAATTTATATTTTCAGTAGTTATTCGAGAGAATACATTGTAGATGGAATATTTATATATTGGTGAATAATGAAATTATGTTTATTTAATTAATAAGTATTCATTTTTCAAGGTATTATAAATATTGAGGAGGATTGGTGAACCATGTTATGGGTCCAGTGAGAAGTAATATTAAATATTATTTATTTAAATAATATTTCAATATAACATGTATGTTAAAAACATGTCATAGAAATAATAGAATTTATATTATTATTGGACATGGGGTTTCACATGGAATAAAAAATTAATTAACGAAACCTGTGATAATTATTTATTATTACCTAGTGAATTATTACCAAGTTATCTTATTATTCTCTAAATTAGACTAGGGGTCATTCGACTAGGTAACCAATTGTTGTGTGAACAAAATTCTTAGAGAAAATCTCCAGAGCCTAAAGAATTATTCCCTCTCCAAGAACACTCTCAATATTGATAGAGAACCTCGCCCACCAGTTCTAGGAGAATGTTTTTGAAGTGATTGTCAATTCGGTCAAAGGAACAAATTGAAAGTGAAAGTATCTTCTGTGATAGCACCCAGAGGCTCCATCAGAAATGTCTAGAGAAATGTGGGGGGTGTGAGGATCACTACTAGAGGATTTTTATCCTTAGATTCTACATCACAATGAAGTCGCACCTCAAAACCATGATCAAACACATCAATAAAGAAAGCATCACGCTGGAGGTTATTCGTTAATTAAATTAAATTAATTATAATCAAAATACTTTGATCCTCTCTTCAAAATTTTGGGTTTTACCCTTTTCCTTTTATCTTTGAATAATGTCTATGGATTCTAGAATTTATCCTCATATTGACCCCAAATTAATCATTGATCATGTCAATTATCAAACTTGGTCATACGCCTATCATGCGCTTCTTCTATGCCCAGAACCTATAAAATAATCGTTTTTACATTGGTAACTAGGGAATCTCCCCAGAAATGTTTTCATGTCTCACCAGTTCATGGTCCATTGCAATCTTTCGACACATTCCTCAACCAAATTTACAATAAATCCCCAAATCATAATTAAAATTCTCCCTCTGATACAACTTTGGAATGCACTGACTGAATCACTGTGTCTAGTTGGTATTCTATATAATCTTATGTGTGCATCCCCATTCACCAAAGACTGTATTTTAATGGTGTGTACTAGAATGATAAAGGAAGACTATTTCCTAATATGAATATCACAAATGTTTGTGAGAAAAAAGAAACAACAGAAATCCATAATATTCTTAGAATTATATAAAAACCTCTAAACACAATGCTATATAAAATTATGTTGGGATACAATAAACTACCATATAACCAATCTCCCACTGGCCTGAAAAATAATAATTATAAATAGAAAATGAAACAACAATGAGGATATCCTAAAATTATAATCCACATACAAATTCTAATATATATATATATACATACCATGCTTTGATTTCATTATCCATTACACATCCCATGCTCTGACCTGAAAAACACTCATAAGATATGCACACATACTGAGATTCTAGAGAATGGTGTGAGAAAAACATTAGTGGGGTATCATTAATCAAACCCAAAATACAAAATTATTAGTTTGTGTATACATGAAGATGAAAATACATAAATAAATATACTCATTGAGTATTAATGTTTCAACCAAGCCACCAAAACACCTGATAAGATAAGAAAAAACATTGTGTCACTGGGTGCTAACCATGCCACCCCAACACTTCACCATACCAGCTATAGTTCCTTGATAGAAGGAAAGTTAGAATTAGTCATTTCAAGATTTAAATCATACCTTGTGCAGAATATGTTGGATATATTGATTCAACAATTAGAAACCTTGTTCCACCTTTAAGTAATAATTACACAATTGACTTAAAGGGAAATTCATGGTGTATATATGTCAACCCAACTCATTGATCTCAGGAAAGAAACATTCAAAAATGTGGGAGAAATATATAACTATGGTTTAAGACAAAATCACACATGTTATCCCAATATATGAATATGGGGAAAACCATGTTCACACATGTATCAGTTGAAGGACCATAATGAATCAGTTCTTGAGTTATTCTATAAGTCCATTGTAACCATAGCTTAGCCTCATGTTAGGATACCAGGGTAGCATACCCATGTTCCCTCTAGGCCAGGCCATAAAGAAAATCACCACCCGAAGCAGGCCAGATGTCACTCAAACCCCTAGATCAATTAGCTAATTCCATAAGGCCATTGTACCTCATCCTTTGTCTTGCATCCAGACAAATTTCCCTTTAACCCCTACCCTAACTCTTAGTCATATATCCTATACATCACACATCTCACTAGAATATGCTTCAACTATAGGGGATAACCAATCCATGATGATCCATGAGTCACATTGATAACAGATAAAATTATCAATATGATAAAAATTCACACACTAGAGGGCATATCAAATTAGGGAACAACATAACTGAAAGTTAATATGTCTCACAGACTGCATACACACACTACATGAGAAAAATATCAAACATAGAGATTACATAAAACCCTATCACATGATAGAATATCATATCATGAAATGGTAATCATGGACACACACACACCCAGAGAAATATATATACATAATCATATACAATAAGCCACAGATACTCAAACAAAGGTCCCAAAATCTAAGGACTCCTTATGTTGACACTATAGACTGATGGTCCACCACAATCTTTTCCCTAGTAGGTGGAACCATATTCAAGCAAAAATTTAAATATAATTCCAATTCCAATTACATAACCAATTTTTTCTTAATCAATTTCCACGACCCACACTAGAGCCTCATCTCCCATCTCTATAGGAAGACCACATTATACTCACCCATGTCCCTCTTTTTTCTACCTAAATGTCCTTAAAAAACAACTAGAATATTTTAATAACACATCTAACATCATGAGAAATCCAAAATTATATATCCATCACATAAAACATCATTTCCCCCACAATGACATAGTCATAAAAAAATATGAATATCCCAAGCACCTTCAAGAACTTTTACATTGTCTAAGGTATGGTATTATCCTTATAATCTTGATTAAGGGTCTTTGTATAATTGTACTATCTACACAAGCCTATATATAAATTCACTCTAATATTCGCACACATTTATAATCATACATGTGTCTTTGTATCATTTGGGAAACATACATCAAAAGGAGTTATCAGTCTCGTTGCTCTCCACCGAGACTTTACCTAGGATATCCAAGAATATTCTGACTCCCTACCACCACTAGATCTCCTAATTTACAACACACCTGAAAAATAATTATTTATAATAAGCTATTATTAATTATACAATTTCTTATAATGTGGTATATATGTTGGAAACCTCACTCAGTACCAATATCATGTCAGAACCATGACCAACTATACCTGAAGGTTCCATGAAACACCCTCAATACCATCTCACACAAAAACCATATGGTTTTATATCATATAACCATAAATTTCATACTAAAACTATTATAACATTATATAGTTATGTGTAAGTAACAGATACGAATAACAAAACTTCTAATGTTGTGCATAAGGTGTCTCGAGACTTCCTTTAAAAAAACTACTGAAAAACACAATCATGCATAGAAAATACATCAAAGGTATAGTATATATGACACCAAATACTTAAATTAAAATGGAATAATTAATAAGGTAGTGAAGGGAGGATAAATAAAGAATAAAATATGTATGCTCCTACATTAGATCATCATCACAATTCAACTAGATTCTTCTTTGATTGAAGGGGATTGAAGAAGGTGAATCCGATGGAAATTTTAGATAATAGACAACCATTATTAGTCCCCACATGGATAAATACTAAGTTCTTCCATACTAAAAAACTAGATAAAACTTTATAATTAAAATAGACAATCACAACCTCACTGGTTTTCCACTAGGACTCACTAGCTTGATTATAGCCTAGAAGTCATTCAGTGATCCAACAAGTGATCCTAAGATGCTAGCTAGAATTTTGGTGACCTGATGTTGGCTCAATAGCTAGGTGGTGAACCCATTTGGGTCCTTGAGATACTAAAAATCCCACAAGATTGATGTTGGTTACTCCTATATTCTTACGATATATTACATCAATTCGGCTACTCTAACCCTCATCTAAATTCTTTTTGAACAACTATTCTCTATCTTAATATTTTAACTGCTTATAAAAACACATTATTATGATTTAAAAATCATCACTATTACAACCTAATCATTTGTTCTCAAAAATAGTCCATCCAATATACATAATGTTAAAATTTACAAAGGAATGTCCAACCCATAATGTTATTTGCTATTACACGAGGCTATCAAAAAATACATTAGTATTAGTCCACTAAGGCTTTTCTCTATCTCAAGAATACTATCAACCTCTACACATTTCAATGTTAACAACAAATCCTAATGGTAAGAAAATATCAAATCCTTCAAATGATAACAATTCTATAATGCTTTATTTCATAAATAATTTACTTGAAATGATAAATTAATTACTATAGAATCAAACATAAGGCTTTTAGAATATATCTTTTACATAAGGAATTCTAATATAAAAATTTTATTTACATGATTAACATTTTGTGGAAGGTTCACATGGAATGTAAATTTTTTTCAAGATTGTATAATTATAACACACCCTTTTTACATCGTAATATCATCAATATATTAATTCATTCATTGGACTTTTCTATGCTTTTCATTTTCAACAAAATTGTCTCATATATAATTTTCATACATTACACATACTCATATATTAATGAATAAATAATATAAATTATGAAATTCATATGAAATATAAATTTTAAATGAATTTAAATCACTTTATAACATTGAAACATATCATGCTCATCACAGAATAAGAAAAATCAACATGTTATATAATTTAATTTTTTTTAAATGAAATTGAACATTTCTAGGAATTTTTTCTACAATAAATAATTTACGCATATAAAATTCCATTTTTAATTTAAACCATTTACCATTGGCCCCTTCTGAGAAGAGTGTATTCTAAGAATGATTTATGATATTTAATTATCATACTAATTCTACATAATATGATTATAAAATTATAGAATTCTATTTAAAAATATTAACCCATTCTTATAGTTTGTATTTAATTCAAAAAAAATTATATGTTACTCGTTTATGATAAACACTCAAATAAAATTTCATTTTATGAAATGATATATTTTTAAACAAGATGTTAAACACATCCTTTCGAACATATTTCAATATAATATATCTTCGATAAGGGACTTCTTATGAAATTAGTTTTTCATAATAATTTACATGGAAAATAATCTTTTAGACATTATTCATTAATCGAGAAAACTTATAAAAATTTTGTTTTTTAAAATAACACTTTCACACTCAAACATGATTTATAAATTGTAAAACCGTACTACCACACTACATTATAGATTCAAAAAAAACATTTATTTTATAAATTGTTATTATCATCCTAGTAACTTACATATTTAAATTCATAAAGCACAAATTTTTTTGTGGAATATTATGAAATAAAACTAAAAACCTATTTATTTTGTGAGTCTTGCGATATCATGGATTACATAAAAGAACTAGTATGGTATATTTTTTTAATATAATTATTCACAATCCATGCAATCAATATAGGTTAGTATAGAAAAATACACATATCATAACAACAAATTAGTATAAAACATAAAATGTAACCTATGAAAGTGATGCATGCATTCCTATGGAATTGTATAAGATGTATTCATTTCACTATCCCTAAAATATTATTAGTCATCTTTTATAGTATTCCCTAACATCAGAAGTTTCCACATGACTTACTTCATAGATAATCATATTATATTTAGGTTTATTGAATTGTCTACATGGGGAACTAATGACATGTGCACAATTGTGTTACCCTCATTCACTACAAGTTAGTATAAATAACATGGTTTCCCTAACAACCCATCAAATAATAACTTGTGTTAAAATAAAAACTATATCATATCATTCAACAAACATATTTGGTATTACAGTATCCTAATTTATCCACTATGGAGATGAGATTGACCCCTGAATCCTACCATAAAATGTCCATGAGTTTATGACTAACACATAGTTTATTTCAAACCCTCAAATGGGATTAATTTACCTTTAAAACCAAGGAAAAAATAAGTTAAACAATTTAATTTAATTCCTTATTAAAAATTAAATATTTAACAAATTCTATTCATATCCCACAAGAACATGATCATGAATATAATATTTCCATAAACAATGACGATCTCCATGACTCATCATCAACTATTTGAGTAGAAACATCCCAAATTACCATCAACTGGTAAAATAAAATAAATCCTCTCTCTATAGAGGGGTGTGACATGGCTTTACTCAGTATTATTATTTTAAAATGAAATTATATATCCATGTGTATATATATAATTTAATGAATGAATGTGTGAAAACATATTTGTAGGGAGAGAATATAGATAAATCTAATGATCAAGTAATAATCTCCATGATAAACACCATAACTATGTCACCTAAAATCCTTATATACTAAAAATATTCATGATTCAGATGAATGTGAAACTCAAATTTATTGATAAAACCAAAAGACCATTTAAGAATAAGAATGTGATTTAAAAAAATGTGAGTGATATTCACCCCGTAATTCCTGATCTATAAAAAGAAAAAATTGTGCAGGATCCTAAGGGGAAACATCATATTCATTTACAATATCACCATATTTTATAATGAATCTTCTAATTAATTATCCTCTATATAGGCATGTGAGAGAAAAAAATTAAGGAAATTGAAATTTTTCTGGTATTTAATTCAATGAGGTATCATTCTTCAAGGAACTTTTTTGGTTATATCCCTAAAGTACTTAATAGAAATTTTATAGTCATATTCAATTCATAGAATGTTCCACTAAGGATTAATACAATCTTAATTTCATGTATCATTACCAATATTTAAACATTATAAGTAATTCCATCTAAAATATAGTGATGGAAAAATCCTTTAATATACCCATGGTGAGTGCAGTAAACTCCTGAACAACCTATGAGTCCTGGAGTACATGGAGACTCCCCATCCACATTATCCATTATACACAAAGGGATCAGTTGGATCTAATGAAAATATTTAACCACCAATTGATTCCTAGGTCTACCTTATACACCAAGAAGCCTTAAAATGTTGATTTTAGTGAGACTATTTTCCTTGGATTATATTTGAATTTTTAAGGTTTCATTCACCTCCATGTAAATGTCAAGGAAACTTGAATTTATGGAATGTTTTTGGATCTCATTCAACAAATAATTATTTTCCTTCGAAAATAAATTCAATAACAGAAGATTAATAAAGTATTAGAAGGTTTTTTACTTTTTTAACTCTTCCCATCCTTAGTAATGGAATATATAATATCATATAGTAGTTTTTTAAACACATTTCAATTCCAAAGATGTTGAGAAAATAACTATTTCATTTATAAAAAAAATTAGTTAATAAAAAGATGTTGCACATTTTCAGAAACCTTAAGTGACAGGATGCAGGTATTTATGATCTGATGCCCAACCCTTCAAAGATGATCATGAGTTGGTAACATTTTTCTTCAAATTCACCAGGTAAGAAGGTACCTTTAAGGATTAATTAATTGAGTTTTGAGTTTTATTATCCATGGTGGTATCTTACTGGACCCGTTGCATATCAAGAAGTAGTATTATTTAGTGTTGAAAAATCCATTCATGTTTGGTTACCTTAAATTCATATCATTATCCATAAAATCATACCAATCTATTTAAAAATTGACTAGAGGAGGAATAATGTAGATGAAGCTTCTAATAGTGGTTGGAAAGAAAAAAATATAATCTTTTGACAGGGAGGAACATCCATGATTTCCTTTATGGGTATTTCCATCCATGTGGAGGTCCAAAAATTGATACAAAATTTCCTGCTAACCAACCTCTTAGATTTGTTTATTATTTCACTAAAATATGCCTTATTATCAAGATAGATATATGATGTGTGGTAGAAAAAATATTCATCAATAATCCTTGTGTTGAAACTACATTGAATAAATTCAATAGAATGATCAATATATATGAAACAGTTCCAACTGATCTTATTATAGAGTCCATCATTGAATATTTTTTAACATTTATACCAAAACCAAATATTACAATAGTCTTAATTAGTTCGATCCAGAAAACAACTAAGATCTTATTTTAATGAATTGATCTAGTACATATGAAAATTTTGATCATTATTTAAGATCATTTATGTGGCCTCTAGAATATAAATAAATATAGAAGGCATATAAAATTTTTATGTGATCTTAGAATTCCACAAACACACCATTGTGACATGATAAATGGAAATCCCTTTCTATTTATCCAATTGATTTACTATACCAAAAAATTTCTCATGAAATTAACTTCTGATCGTGCCCCATAATAAGGGGACTCCAAGATATGTCAAAGGGAGAGTCCCCTTATTTAGCCAAGGATATCTAGTGACACAATTTATTTAGTAATGGGAACTACATCCCTAAATATCATGAATGATGTTTCCTAGATAATGATTCACCTACCACATATTCATGATGGGGAAAAGGCTCTAGTTAATAGTTATGGTCTTATTTATAGTTTTACAAATATGTATAATGTCATCAGCATAGAGAAGATATATTATAGTAGATAATGCTCTTCTATCCAAGGTTTTCTTATAAATTCCATTATAAGAAATGTCATTGATGCATCAAAAAATTTAGTCTTTATCCAATGAAAAAAGATTACTAGAGAGTGGGTCCCCACATCTAACACCCCTAGTGAAATTGAAGAAACATATAGGGGATCCATAAATGAGGATAATATTTCTCATAGATTCTAAAATACTACTTATTAATATAAAAAAATTATTTGAAAAACTCAATTTCATGATGAAAATAAATATAAAACTCCATTTTAGAGTTTTAAATTCCTTGGAAATGTAAATTTTTAGGGAATCATTTCCATACTATGTTTTCATTTTTGTTATGTTTAATATTTTTAAAACCTTTAAAATAGAATTTTGAATTCTTATCCTAGAAATAAATCCAAATTTATTTAACTTAAAAATATCATTGATAATTCCTCAAATCTTGGTTACCATGACTTTTTTGATAATTTTGGGTATAGTATTCCCTAAAGTAACATTATCGATATCATTAATATACATTTAATTTTACTTCATAGGAATTAAAGCAATGATAATCAAGAAAACATTATACAGTAGAAATGCATGATTGAAAAATTCCCTCACATCATTTTCCATGTTATCATGGAAGATGTTCAAGTAGAATATAAAAAATTTATTACTAAATCCCTCTTGGCCAAGAGTACTATTCATTCTAAGAGATAAGAGAGTTTAATTAACTTCCTCTTTATAAGGAACCATTATAAGAACCTGATATTAATGATATATAATAAAAATTGTGATATTTGCAACCATTTTATTATTATTTTCACACAATGATCAAAATACAGTTCTTTAAGATAGTCCACCATCGCGTCATTAATTTCATTTTTAGATGTGTAAAAGTAACCAATTATGTTGAGATCATTATTTCTGAACCTAACTCTCTATTCAATGTGAAAAAATTGAAAAAAACCCCTTAATTTTGGTCACCATCATTCATTCATTCAACGTTTTCGTAGTTATGGTACATGCCTTCCTTCCTAGATAAAAATGCATATATATGTATTATGGCTTGAATATCCACCCTAGAGGGAGAAATTTGGTTTTTATATCTATTATGATATACATAAATATGAACCTCATTAGCCATTATTTAACGATCAATCTTGTAGAATGTGTTCTTTCTCAATTTGATTAAAAAGCCTTTTAGAACATTTTTTCTTCCCAACAAGGGATTGAAATGGTCTAGAAGGGGACCCCATCCTACATGATTGAAGAACTATTTCCCTTCACCAAGGTGTAAAATGATATCCATTATTTAATTTAAAATGGACAGGGTTAAAATTTTCAAATGATTGGAGAGTTCAAAAATTATTAGATTATGATCTAATTGATGGTTATGGAGTTTAATGACAAAAATCTATGTGGCATCACTCCTATCATAAATTTGACAAAAAATAATTCCATATTACTTTATTTTTCTCCATTAATGTTATATCTATTCCACATGATGAAATATCTAGTAATAGGGACTTCAGTGAGGCCACAATAGGAAATATAGGATGAAAACTAAAGAGTGGTTGTCTAGTTGAAATTACTACCAGTTTTACCTTTAGGATTTATATTAGCTTTGAAATATACCATAAACACCAATTTCGGTTTCATGATATCTTATTAATCATCATGTTCCCTCCATAAATACAGTCTCTTGATGTATGATTTGGAATCCAACAAAAATGATACAGAAGAAGTGTAATGTTGGTTACAAAAAGACACTAAAAATCTCTTGTGGGGTTTGTTTCATGTGAGAATCTATATTATAACATGAATAAAATTTAAAGATGATTCATATTGATGTCATCTATTTTTTTGAGACAAAATTATACCCAATAATTCCCTATTTGAAATACTTCTTGTTTTCAAAGAGAATTTTTGGTTTTTAAAATCCAATTACAAAGTCCTCTGGGTCACAATGTAATTTATAAGGGCCTTGTCCGTAGGATAATTTCCAAGCCCTTTACATTTACAATATAATATCTTCATTTCCTTATATTGTATCCCCTTTTAGGGCCCCCTAACACTACTGTAAAAAGGGCATATACCCACGGTTTTGCAAAAATCCATGGGTATAGGGATAATATGGGGACCTATACCCACGGTTTTCTGAAACCGTGGGTATATGTGTTTTTTTAAGACGTATACCCACGGTTTTGGCCAAACTGTGGGTATAGTGGGGTATTTTTTTGGTGACTTATACCCAAAGTTTCAAAGAACCGTGGGTATAGCTTTCCTGCTATAAAGCAGAAAAAAATACGTGGGACAATGGAAAAAATTTGGCTGGAATACAATCTTGATTAATATAATTTTAGGAATAGAAATATTAAATAACAGAAACATTCTAGCTGATTCGGTTAAGCCCTTGTCTGTTATATCAACCGGTCCTGTGATAAAAACACGGTGTTATCTATTTTTCTAATATACAACTATTATTAATATACGTATATTAATATTTTTATATTTAACATGAATTAATGCCGCTCGGTTGGTTAGGTGAGGCGTTTTCCTTAGGCAGGTCCCCGGTTCGACCCCCAGCATTCTCAATTTTCAAACAGCGCACCACGATTTTCAAAGCCCGAATTATTCCATTTTCAAACTGTGCACGTGTATAATATTAATATATATAAATAGATATATGTCAATATAAAAATTGAAATATATTGCTCGGTTGGTTTGTTGGAAATGCGCTGCTGGGAAGCTGTTCGTGAGGTGCAGGTTCAAACTCTTGAGGAAGCTATTTTTTGAATTTTAATACCCCACGGTTTTCAAACCATGGGGACTGTTTCGTGCCACGTTGGCATAGCGTGGCCCATGCTTTGAGAATCCTATACCCACGGTTCAGCAAAACCGTGGGTATTGGCTGAAACCCCTATACCAATGCCTTTCCAGCCCACGGTTCACAAAACTGTGGGTATAGGTTATACCCACGGTTTTGAACAGTGGGTATAGGTCATTTTTTCAGTTGTGTAACTATACCATATTCATAATTCCTTTTTCTTCTTCTTATCTTTTGGTTTTATTTTTCATTTCATTGAGGATTGTGGAAACCCTTGGGAATTCCTTACTCTTAAGGGGCATGTTTCTATCCTTAATGTCAGTGGATTGAAGCCTATCATCATTACAATCACTATAAATTGTTGTGAATTACTATAGATTATGATCACTGGGGTTAGAATCCTTATAATAATATTCCAAAAAATCACATCTTCATAGAGATAATGTATTACTCAGTTGAACAGGTTTTGAAAAGTTGTCCACAATACCACTTCTTCTATAAGTTTTAGAGGAGGGTACATTAAAAATAATCCTTCAATTTAATTATGAACATAATTACATCCATTATGGGTTCCTATTTATCAAATCCATCCATGGAAGTAATTTTTGTATTGTATAATATACTAGTCCCATCAGGAACACTGTGATTTTTTTGGTGTCATCCCAAAACATAGAGATCCAGCATGGGGGTCCCCTGTGATATGCTATCTCGATGAGATAATCCCCTGTACAATTTTTTTAATCTCATCCTCAGACAAATATTTCTGATCTACCTTCCCAGTTGAATAATAATTGATAACCAAAAAGTATAGATTAATACAAGTATCATTACTATATCTCATATTGGGTTTATCTATTTGGTTCCCCGGTCTTTATGCACAAAAATAGGGCCCTCATTAGACTTTTGATGAATATGTAAATAATTTTCCAATTTACCCACTTCAATAATATAAATGAGAAAAATAATCTTCTTTTCTAGCTCTTTGATCCCAATATCATTTGATAGGTGAATCTGTCCAGATTTTTCATTGGGAATCACGGTGTGAGTTTCCCTAACTCAACCCAGTTATTTAAGCCTTTCCATCCATATTTGGTATAATCCACATTAACACATGGATTTTATCCAAAGTGTAGAGTTCTATAATTCATATTTCTCCTTCCACAGGAGGTCTCACCATGCCCCTGACATTTCATAATGTGAAAGATTTATCCCAGCTACACTCACCGAGAAGGTTCCCAACTAAATTAAAATTTGTATATAATATAGGATTTCAATCATATTGAATCTGAATATGAATAATATGATAATTTGGCTATAAGGATAACTTCTTCCACTAGATTAATACACATATCAACCTCTACCAGGATGATTTAATAATGTGAAAATATGTGAATATTTATCTTTATAACCATCCTAATAATAAAGCGAAAAGAAAAAAATCACCTCTCAATAATACCAAAATCTATTCATCACATAAATAATAAAAAATGTCAAATTATCAAAGTATTATATCATAATTGGTCAATTACATCCCCAAGTATAAAACACAATCAATAGAGAAAATCAGTAAAATTGTGTAGGCCTGAGGACAGGACACCGTGGCCTTCCCCCCATACCCATCCCTCACAACCCCTTAACCAAAATAGGAAATAACCACTCTAAAACTATTGTAGTCATCTCATTCACATAAATATTACCCCTAGTTCAACCATATCATCACTACAAACTAGATCCCATGTAGCCATATATTCACTATGTCGCCATAAAATCCTATGTATCACCTTCTCACCTCCATGAGTCATACTATAAAATCAATTCATTACAACAAAAATAAAAAATATCCTTAACACCATCACATCCTGAGGAAACGTGTAAATTTTAACCATAATCCATTAAATCATGTAATAGTTTCATGAATAATAAATATGATCCATTACATCCCATGTACAGTTCCACATGATCAAAGACTAACAAGAGTCACATTAATTGATGAACAGAAACCAATATAATCCAAATTAGATACAAAATTTCATAAAAAAGGAATCATAACAAGGTACTATAAAGAGATTATAAACATGGTTTTTTATTAATTATCCACAATAAACTAGGACCTTGTACAACACTATCAAAGATACCAATTCTATACATCAGATTGTTTTATGAGATCTCATATCATATTATCCATCCTTTATAACATACTAAAATCCAATAAGTCATTAAATCTCCACTACATATTATTATAATAAAGGTTATATGCATTATCCAACAATAATTATTCAGTTCCTTATTTAACATAACATTATAGGTAATTTATTTGACACTCAAATTCACATCCTATTCTATAATCATTTTATAATTAATTCATTGGAATATTTAAATAATAAAAAATTATAATTTTCATATTAACTTATTTATATTGATGTGAAAACATTTTATTTAGATCACATTTATTCTATAACATCGTGTCAAATAATTCATCAAATAACCATTAATTGTCAAGGTTTCCATTATATATTTATACTTCATTTACCTTTAGAAGATATATCTAGCTATATATAAAGTTCCAAATTAATAGGTTTTCCCCGCCTTTATATAATTTTTTTATATATCATTATCTTAGTATGTATAATAAAATGAGATCTTGTTATTACATTAACTCAAGGTAGAAAATAATAATCAGGGAATATTATTCAATCAACAATGAAACAACATATTTGGATGTATAGTTTAATTTATCTTTTTTTATTTGATTCTATCATATTATCATTCATTATTTACATCTCTTTATACATAAAATTTATCACAATAATATTAAAATAATGTTTTATAATATTTCTTAGAAATTTTTTTGAAATATCATAGTATTATATGTAAAATTATTTTAGAAATAGCGAACACATGTATAAAAAAGTATGGGGATATTAATAATCATGGTAATACATAAAATAAATTTACCTCTTCGAATATGATGGAATTTTCATTATAGATTTTCATTCCTGTTTTATTTCAAGAATATCTCCCAATATACATGGGATTTTTATAAATAGAATCACATAATCTACATCATCAATGTGTTTAATGACAAGGAAAATATATTTTTCTTAATTTATTTTAAAATTTTCATTCCATATTTTCCACTTTCTAATTCATTCCAAATATTCCCAACTAATATGGAATCATATAATAATAAAATTAAAACATATCATTGATTAACAAAAAACAATAATAATAGGACACCCAAACATAGAAATTATATGAAAGAATAACATTCAAGGAACCCCTCCCCAAACAAAATAAGTGTTTGAGTGAAGATTATTATAATAGAACATGAATGTTAAATTTAAAGAAATTTCCCATACATGGACTATAAAAGTGCTCTTGAAGTGATTATATAAGTAATTTCATATGTAAATAACAATACATATAATTATATAATATCATCCCCACTAATCCCAATGATAGTGTAAATATTACCATGATCTATAAAGTTATGAAAATGTAGTTTATAATTATTTTTAGTGTGGTAAATGGAATATTTTATTTTGGATTACTGTAGTTTATTCCAATCCAGATAATGAATGGTTTTCCCTATACACATTATTATGGGACATCAATTGAGTGTGAATCGAGATATCTCTACTCAGTTGATTCTATTGGATGATAATTGGGTGGTTTTAAGGTGGTTTTAAGGTGGTTTAATTATATTTCTATAATAACTCATTCCATTCAATGTAAATTTAGTATATAAGAAAAAAATAAAATTATTGAAATCCCCAAACTCTAATAATGATGATAATAATTAGTACAAAAAAATATTCCAAACCCCATGAATACACAAATGTATTTCTCCAGCCATGTAAAAATGCATTCATCATCAACCATAAATCACTATCCATTATCAACATTATTCTCTACTACTTCCACAATTCTAATACAAATTCAAAGAAACATAAAATAAAGGAATGAATGATTCATCTTGAATATAAGAAGAAAAAATTATATAAATCATTAAAAGTGACAATACTTTAAAAGATGATGATACAACCCAGAATATCTCAATTCAATATGATTTGATAAGAATAAAAAATAAAAATAAAAGATGAAGAATATGTGATTGCATGAAAAATATTATTAAGGTTGAAGAATTGACTACTTAAACAAGGTCACCATTCCCCTCTAAACTTTATTAGTTATGATAATTTTTAATGATATATTGGTGTAAAATGATAGAGTGAAAGATAGAGAAACATTTTTCACAAATAAAACAAATAAAAACACGTTAGGTCTCATAAAACCCCAATGAACCACATCTAAAATAATTTATTTCGAAAATATTATCATTACAAATGAATGAATTCATTAAAAATTAATTACCACCAATCTATAGTAATGAAAATACATGAATTTTCATTTAAAACTATTAACTACTATTTTAATGAAGACACATTTTATGAATGAATGAATGGGTCATATTACCATTATAAAATTTGTGTGTGTCTGTGTTATAGTATATCATATTAGGAATTAAACTGAAAATAATATTTTATTTCATCATGTTTCATTTTATTTCATGCATTTTAATTATTAAAATTATAAAAATATTATTCCATTATTATTAATAGTCATTTATAGTTTTTTTTATTTAAATTAATCATATTTTCAATTAAATTGAGTATCATGTTGATTTTTTATAGATAATAATATTTTTTGTATAAAGTGGTTTACCTACGCATGAGGAGGGTATGTTGTGTTAAGGAAGATTTTACTATCATTACCCCATTTTAAAATGATCAATTTAAAGGTAACAAATGAAAATAGTTTCTCGTGTTATAAATTGAATCCACCTTAAGGTGACATTTGAGTTACCATTACATAGTGAAGAAAAAAAATTGATCCATACCCAACTTTACCCATGATTTGACCATCACTTAAGATGGATATGACAATATAAAATATCAAAAATTACATGATGGCCATGTTATATGGTTCTAGATATCCAAATACATTGTCTATGTATGATTATGTAGTGGTGTTTACCTTTACATGAGCCACCATACTTTGATACATGGAAGGAATGACCAACTTCTAATTTAGTGAGGACATACCTACTTGTGTTAGGCCATATTACCCTTATGAATCTCAATATAGATGTCTCACATATCTTTTCAAAAACAAATTTCCCACATATGGCTACATCCATTTTATCCTTTCATAATAACAAATAAATATTTAATGTAATATATTTTCAAAGGAAATTTTAAAAATAATAATAATGAATATAATTAATTTAAAAATAATTTAAAATAAGTTGATTCATTCTTATTACCTATAAAAACACTAGTTAAAATATCTATAAATTCATGACTCCCAAGATGTGGTTATAGAAAAGGTTCCAAAAAAAATTGTCCCGTGTAATTTTATCTTGAATTTTATACATTTTAATATCACATGGTTATGACGGTAGCATAAAAGTGTCTATCAATTATTTTAAAATATCTCATCAATATTAAGTTATATTAATTTAAATGTAGTTATAGATGAGGGTTTTCATTGATATGTATATATATATGAAATTATATATCTCTAGAAGTATTACATATATATCAATCCAATTAGGTTTTAATGAATTAAATTTTCAGTATATTTTAACTAATATTGTGAAAAACTTTTATATCTAAAAATTAAAAAAAAATTAGAAATATATCTTAAAAACTTATTTCACAAAAAATATTTTTGTAAAAAATGATAGAGTAATATAAACATATTTTAAATCATTTTATTACTATTAGAACAAAATCTAATTTACCATATAATAAAAATTATTAGTTGTGTAATCATGGAAACATTTAACTTCCACGTTTAAAAGTATTAATTAGTGTGTCTTTAATAATTTACCAATGATATATAAATTGGGAGGATAATGATTATTTATGTTTGAAAATTTAACATTCCATATATATATATATATTTAAATAGAGATATATTTGGGGTATATAATAAGAGTATGTAATTATTTACTTAATTAACAAATAATGTATTATAATTTTCAACACATAAAAATATTCTTTAATTTAATCGTAGAAATAAATTAAAAACTAAAAAAGTATATTCATTAATATGGTTTCAAAGAGAGATACAATATAAATAAAAATATATGGATATTCTATAATATTATACATAGTGGCATCATATTATATAAACGATAAAAAGACAAAAGGAATCATTGTTATTGTGATAGAAATTGTAATAAATGTGATGAACATGATAGATAAACTAAGGTAATGAAATGACTGATTATATAAGATATAATGAGGTGTAATTATATTGATAAATATAATCATTGGAGGGTAAAGTGTGTTTTTGAATAGTAATATATGATCATAGGAGGATAATGTAACCTCTAGGATAAAGTTAATATATAGTCATCCAAAAAAAATACATAATATCATTTGGTAAAATAATAATTAATAATAATAAATAATGTGTATTAATTTGTGAGTGATAATTTAAATATTTATATATTTCATAGAATAATAAATGTTTATTAAAATATAATTTTATTATTTTATGGATGAAATTCATTATTTTAAAATATAATAATAGTTTTGATTTATTAATTACATTTCATATATATAATTAATTATTTAAAAAATAATATTCATATTCTCTATTTTCACTTTATCGTAATGTGAATTTGTGATATTTTTTTAACAATGGTGAATTTTAAGTTGAACAGTAAAATATGGTATGCATTTAAGGTTTCTATAATGAAGTATTTTTGATGTAAAAATGATTTAACATTTAATATAAATTTTTCCATTTCTTAAATATATTTATTTTTTAAACTATTTCATTTTTACGTTAAGAAAATATTTCCAAAATATATAAAGAACATCGAAATGAAAAATAATTGTTTTTATGAATTAAAAAAAACTCTTTATGAAGAAAAATTGTTTGTTATATGAAAATATTATATAAATATATAAATTTTCAATATTGAACAATATATGTTAAAGATTATGTTTTAAATAGAAGATGAAATGTTCTAACATCATGGGTATGCTAGTGGTATTTAATTTTCCACAAACTATTCCTCCAAACATGAAGTAAAAATATTATTAAAAAATAATCCTTTATTTATAATAAATACTAACCCATCCTCCAATTCTAAATAATTTTAAAATCATTAAACAAAGTCCCCATTTCTTTGAATATCTAAATAGTTGTTCTTAGAAAATCATAAGGTTCTATAACATTCATTCCCAAGTATTAGGAATTAGTTTCACATGGTAAGGGTTCATAATTCTCTCTTTTCATTTATAATTATTGATTAGTTTGTCATAATATTTTTAGACTAATATTTCATAATAATCGATGATTATAATCACATATTTTTATCTTCAATTCGACATATTATCAATGATATATTACATATTACCTCTCATTATAACCTTTTCTGAGGTTATTATTATACCAAGGTGTTGGGATGAAATACCTCAATGTATCATTGAATCATTTTAAAGACGATTGTGTTTGTTGACGAAGTGGACATCTGTGTTGTGATTATTGACAAAAAAACCATGAGATACTAATTTTTTGACAAAGGGGATTTCATTGTTGCATGTTGAGTTCAAGGGTTGTGGTTAACGATCCACATTTTATTCATGAATGTTGACAAATGAATGGATGATCTGGAGGTGGTTCGAAAAGAGAAGAAACAAGGTAGTGCCGTTTTCCAATGTTTGCCAAATTTTTGGGACTGAAAATTGACAAAAAGATAAATGTACTTTTGGTAATGGGACTTGTGCACCATTGAATTTAACGGGAGGAAACATGTGTGCCCGATGTTTTCCAATATCAGAGCATCAAAATATGAAAAACGGATCAGGGGTGCCAAAGTTTTAGGGTTGGTCGCGTAAGTGATTTGCGCGACAGAGACTTGCGCGGAAAAACTTGCATGCTAAGGGGAGACTTGTGTGTCATCACACAGGGTGTACAAATGTCTATAAATAGAGGTCCAACCATCCCCATTCAGTGAAGAGTTCAATACTTAGAAAAATTAGAGCTCTTATCACACAAGTGTGGTGGTCGTGCAAGTGGTGTGTGGTCACACAAGTATAAGTTGTGTGATAGGTTATATTTGCGTGCCTAAGGTGGTCTAGGTGAGAAAGGAACCTAGTCATGCATTTTTTGAGTTGAAGAATAAGCCTCAGAGAAAGTGGTTGAGGTGGACTTGCGCGCCATACATGAAGAAGTGCGAAAGTTGTTTGTTGCGCAACAAAATATGTTAGGGTGTAAAAGGGTTTGTGTCACCCAACTTTGGAGATACAGAAACTTGTGTATCCCAAGTGGTTGAGGTGGACTTGCGTGCCAGTTTTGACATGCACGCCGAGACTTGTGCACCGACTAAGAGAAGGGTGCCATGTAAGGTTGTTTCACTGTAGGATTTCAGGGCTGTGTGGAAGCTGGATGATTTCCTGATACCCTCCGTGCAAAGAGAGGTTCATCTATTTGAGAAAGTTGGACATCAATAGAGCATATAAATACAACGCAGGATGCATTCATTAGTGATAATAAAGAGACCTACAGGTCTATAAACTATGAGTGGATCCTTTCCAGAGCAGTGAGCAAAGGAAGAGGAAGAAGGTGATCATATCCACCGAAAGTGAGCCAGAGAGAGGGAAACAGGGAGTGACCCTTGGGAAAGTAGTGAGCTGACCCTAAACATTGTAATGGCAGTGAGCCTAGGAATAGAAGTGATCTATCCTGAACCTTGTAAACCTTAGTGTTCTTATAGTGAATTTGGTACATTGGCACATTTTCGGTGTATGCTCCTTGGACGTATCCCAGTGAGGGTGAACCAAGTAAAATTTGTTGTGTCTTGTGCATGCTTTACTTTCTGTTTATATTATGCAACAGGAAAGAGAGAGAAGAGTTTTTTTCTTAACAGTGAAACAAGATGAGAACAGGCTTTAATTTAAAATTAGTCATACCCTGATTCACACCCCCTCTCTGGGTATTCAACCTTGTGGACCTAACACAAGGTAAGGGTTCTTAATCACTTCTCTCTATTTATATTTTTTAGTGATTTTGAATTCCATTAAATGTATAAATCCAAATTTTTATGATTCACTATTATATTATTGAAAAGTGAATTAGGATTCATTATTCCCCCTCATTGTATCATTTAAATATGTTTCTATAATTCCAAATATTTTCATATCCACAGACTCCATTATCCAAATTCCTAAAAATATCATGCATTTGTGGTATTATTAATGTATTATTTCTAATATATGGGATTTATATAAGGAAATATGATATAGATATAAATTTTATAGCCAATAATAATTCCCTAATGAAACAGACCTAGTTTTGGAACAGGTAGACAATTAGTATCAAAGCATGTCGACTACAGTAACCCACAATTCTTAGAAATATATATTACAAATTATTAGAAAAATATTTATTTCATAACATAATTATCCATGAATGAATCGTTTATGTCTAATGCCTTTATAAATATGAATACAAAAACAAATAATCCATAAGTTATCCATGTCATCTCCCATTAAGTTATTCATAAATGCAACCCCACATTGAAATATAATACATAATTCCAATCGTCAAAGCATGGGGAATGAAAACATAGAAAATTACGATCTCAAATGATCTGTAATTTTAAAGAAGGGAGATATCAACATGATGTGAGAAACATTTATTGATAATATGGTAATAATATTTGATAACCAAACCTCTCATACCTTAGATCATAAATATGATTCATGGAAAAAATCAAGTTTGTTCAAAAAAATAGGAATCATAATGGAATCATAGTACATAATCCATGAGAGTATAACAGTATCATGAGATATATATTTGTGGAATACACATAAGAATAAAATATAATATCCTTAGTAGTCCATGATTAATATTAATGCTATTATAGTGGAATGGGGTCACTCTCCAAACCATCATAGTAGTCATTGTTCACTTCCAACACTATCATAGTGGACAAATTCCCATACTATACTAGGTTTAATCACCAATATGGTTTTTTCTCATGATATATCAATCATTACCGAATGCATTGGATAGAGATATAGTTCAAAACCATCACATAATCCGTACATCTTCGGTCCAATATCATAAAACTCTCATTATATCAGAACCCATGAAAATAAATGGTTTTTATAAATATTTCATCATATTATAACCCATGTAAGAGAAATGTGTTCAATAAACATTTAATATTTTAATAATAACATAACCCATAGAATCAGAATAGATTTCATAAAAAATTCATCAGAAATATAAACTATCAACAAAAATATTAATAATGGTATTCTTTTGTTAATCACTAATTATTATTAAGTAACAAAAATGTATTTCATATTATATTTAAAATATTTTTATTATATCATTGGGTAAATTTTATAAAGAAAATGAAAATTTCATTTTAAAAATAAATTTTTTTTTAAAAGATCCCATAACAATTTGAAAATAATTTTTCATTAGAATATTATTTGAAACATATAGATGATCCAATAAAATATTTATTGATCTTGATAGATGAAAATTTCATTCTTGGGATTAATGTTAAAAAATTATTCCTTTTGCATTTTTAGTAAAAATTCCTAAAGTACCTCAGATAGAAAAAAAAGATTAACGTTATTTTTTTTAAAGTAAAACATTGTAAACGTTTCTTCAATAAATTTTTAGTTATCTATAAGAACATTTTTTGAAATATTTTTGTAATACATGGACATGGGAGAAATAAGATTTTCGACGGAATAGAAAAATAAAGATGGTATTCTTTAAAAATATTATTTTCATTTATAGAATACACAAGGAGAGGAAAACTAAAGGAAAATAATTATTTTAATGAAATAAGTAGAGGATAAAGAAATTCATGTTTTTATTTATAGATATATTATTTGATATCATCATTGGAAGCATAATGAAAAAATAATCCTGATAAACAAAGAGTTTACAACATAAAGTCGTTATCCCTTGGGTTTTTTAATCATAATCCCCATGAAAGAAATATCCTTATACAGAAATGTTAATCCTAATATTTTTATAATAATCATCATTTAATACATTCATGGGAGAATATTCACTATAAAAAATAAAATTTTTGAATATGGATTGGGTCACACTGAAATAAAAGTGAGACGAAAATCCACTAACCTTATGTCTTGAATTCCTTCATACATCATCCAAACTCAAGTATAATAAATTTAGTTTTATTAAAAATATATTATATAAATATACCAATCTGTATAATTCCATATATGATTTATATATAACCTTCTTTTATACCTTTAATAATTATTCCATGTTAAAATCACGTTTTGTGTAATAACTTCTTTGTTTTCCATGTATGTTTTTATGGTGTATTTTCAGTCCTATCACATTGATCATGGTCCCATCATCTATAGAACACCAAAAAATTATATAATTATAATATATATTCATTACATGTTCATTTAGAGTAATCCATTAATGTTATATATGTTAAATTAATTACACCATTCCTAGAGATGGTAGGTCTTATGTACATGAATGTGGTTTCTATTTTCTATATAAAATGAATGAAGAAGGTAAATAAAAAATCACATTTAAATATTCATTTTTATTTTACACAAATAACAAATCTCTATTAAATATATCCTTATTACCATCCATTCAAAATTACAAGTAAAAAATGAATAGCTTCCCTTCGTGAAGTGGTTGTCTACTATACACACGAGTGACATTATCAAATTCCTAATGGATTGAATGTTAGAAGGTATATAACATATTATAATTACGTATGTATAATTATTTTATTAATATCATAAAAATATGTTAAATACATCATTATATCCACCCATGAGTGGTGATTATTGATAATGAATTGTGTTAGTTCATGAGGTGATTGTCCAACCTATACAGGATTGGTGATTTCATTTCCCACTTGATAGAAGAGGAGATAAATGTAGGTGATTTTGTAAACATAATAATATCTCAGTATATGGTATATGCTGATGTTACTATATCATCATGGTTATATAATATTTTAATGGTTTAAATTGATAAAAAAATTAAACACAAATTTATGACTATACCTCTTCTTCAAAGAACCCCCATAAGGTTACACCTAAATCCTTTTAATGATGGTTAAATAATAAAAATAATCCATCTGTAATGTAAGGAGTGAATTAAGAAAGATTTCAATGTAGTTATTTTCAGATAAAAATGGTTTTTAATGTGTTTTTAGGATATTAGATGGGTGTCATTTTTAATTGGGGCAGAGAACACATTGATGTTTACAAAAAGAAAAAAAACTATATTCTTGTTTTCAAAATGTCAAAAGTCTCCAAAATAGTCCATTATAAAACCTTATATGATATAAGGTCAGATATAGTCTAAAAAATACTAATTTTAAAAGTTTTTTTCTTTTTAATCCTTGTATTTTTATTTTAACCCAAGTAAAACTTTTTTTAATATTAACTGTTGCAATAGATTTTTATTATGTTAAATATTAATTTTTAGAGAAAATCAAGCCAACCGTATTTTATAATATTAATCATAATTATTCTTAATATGTTGTCCAATTTTCTGAATTTCATTCACATAATTTATTATATTGTTTGACATTCAGTGTATGGGTTTTTTATACATGATATAAGAATAAATTGAATTTTACACAAAAATGAAGTATTTTTAAAAAAGGATGTTTTCCAAAATTTTAATGGAAAACCAATTTTAAATAGTTTTTTTAGAACTTTAATAAGATATATATGACCAAATAAACTTCTTTTTTGAAATAGGGGTATCAAATTATACTTTCATTGAATTTTTGGTATTTTTCTGATAAGTTTCATGTTTTGATGAATAATAAAACAAACAATGCATTTTAATAGAAAGAATCATTTTCATCAAAAATAATTATCATAATTACATATATTTTTTAACGGTTTTAAAAAATAATTATAATATGTTTTTATAATTTAACCCAATTTTTTTCATTGTAATAAATTTAAAATTGAAATCGGATAAAAAAATGTTGTGATCTTTTGAAAATTTTTACTTTATAAGAACACTTTCTCATTCATTCAACGTGATTAATTATAAATCAATTTCTACCAATTATTTCATTTTTATTTTGAAAAATAGATCCCATGTTTTGAGTAATAAGGTAAAAATTATGTAAATAAGTACCTATTAATTAAGGGTAAAAATTGTATAATAAATATTATTAATTTACCCTAAAACATGTATTAATTTCATTGGGAGAGTGTTTTTCTACAATATAATAATTAGTCTATATATATAACCATTATAGGCCAATTTCATTAGAGTATTACATTTTTAATATTAAATTCCAACAAAAGACAATTTCATCACACTTTTGTTTTTAACAAGTGAAATATTTTTAATATGGATATATATAAGGAATATGTTTTACTATTAGTATTAAATAGAAATATAAAACGTTTATATATATTGTTATAGTTTACTTATAATATTTTGTGACAAGATATTTACTTTAAATGATGAAATAATGATGTTGTGGTAATGGTTTAATTAATTTAATATTCAAATAAATAATATTAAAAATAATAATAATATTATTATAATTTGATATAATTAATGTCATACATGAATTTTATAAAATAATTTCACATTTTCATGATAACTTAAAATTATTTTTCCTACTTCATTTGCTTATTATGATATTTCTAAAAATTCAAGTGATACATCGTGTTAAAATTGACATTAATGGTGTTTTAAAATAAAAAATATTTTATTAAGTGATATAAAATTTATGAAAGTCTAAAATTTCTCCAACTAATATATTTAACTCACAAAATGTAATATATGAATCCTTTATTGGTCTTTCATAATTTTATGGAAATTGTATTAACTCTCAAATTTTAAATTACATGATATCTTGGTAAAAGTTAAATGAGATAAATAAGGATTAAAAAAACGATAAGGATTATAAAATAGAAAAAACTGATCTAATTTTTGTCGGATGAAATTTTTTCAAACCAAAATCATGATATATTAGAAATAAATGACTTTGAAGAAATATTTTATATAAAATTAATTTATATTAATATAATATTTTGAAGATTTCCAACAATTCCCCTCTCCTCTGTTATAAAAAGGGCACATTTTCTTTTTTATTAAAATTTTAGAACAATTTCTTTTCATACAAACCCTATCCAAATGACCTAAAAAATTACCACACATCACTCTAGATACATTACATTGAAAATAAATACAACCAAGGATGTTATTTTTTTCATATCAAAAGAAGATACCCAATGAAGAGGTAGAATTCATCAACAAATGTCTTTGTTTTATTTATCCCTTAAAACATATTCATTTATTTTAATTTAATTTTTATATAATAACATTAATTAACTCAATATACTAATATTTTGATATATTATGGTTTCAAACTACACTTACACATAGTTTCATCCAATGTTTAGTTAACATACCATTCCAGTGTACGACGAATTATTGCCTTACGAAATATTGTTGTTCGTTTTCCTTTACCACCTATCTTGGTTGGAACTTATGATGGAAAAATTGTTTTATATATGATATATATTTGATTTTTAGGATTTATGTTTTCTTATATAATTATTATATAACACAAAAACATCATTCTTTCAATTTTTTAAAACCGACAACTTTGTTTCTAGATGTGTGGACTATCACCTCCCCAAATCAATGCGATTCATTCACACTATACATAGAATGTATTATGAATGGTTTTAAATAAAAATATCTGAAATATATGATATAAATATGATACAATAATAATATACATATATTTTATTTAACATTAATTCTTTTAATCATTAAAAATAAATGGAATTCTCATCCATGCATATGTACGACCTACCATCTCTATTAATGGTGCATATCTTTTCTTATCGCCAAATATTACACATTGTAATAAATTAATATATACTGGATATATATATATATATATATAATATTTATTACATGGTTTATATTTTTTTCATGATAAATTCATGATATAATTAATATTAAAAACAAGTAACATGTCAAAACATACTTGAAAACCAGGAAATTAACACCCAAAATAGTGAAAATAATGGAAGATTGTTAGAAAATAGTTAGTGAGATAATATAAGAAGTTGATATACGATATTATAAATATGATTATAGTTTATTTTTGAGTTAGTAAAAATATTAAAACCATTATACATGTGGTTAAATAATTTTTTTATGAAAGTAAAGATAATGTAAGGGGTTTCTCGTCTCACTTTTACATATATGATATATATGCCTTATTCACCAATTAATTTTCTTCTGTAGCATATATACTGTTAATTTCACATGTTATGTCATGAATCTTCTTATTCTCATGATATTGTATGTTTCATTAATTTTATTCTTTCATTGTTCATATAATTCGAATGTTTTAATGTGGTGTGGGACACTTTGGAATGATTAAAGATTATTTTCCCCAATAGTTTTTCAATAAAATAATTTAAATTATTTTAATCTATGTAAAAATCCTTTTTGAATCATATATTTATTTTATTTTGTTATATAATGGTATCATTTAACTTATTTTTTCAATGATTTATGATATGATAGACAATGGATGTGCTATTTAGATACCATTATTGGTTTATGGTTAAAGTATTCATATTTCATACGCTAGTTTTTAAAATGAAAGTTTATGTTGTTTATATTTTACCCCATTATTATAAGTAATTAATTGTACATAGTATGTGATTGGTGGTATTTCTATAGCCCCTCAATTCATGTGTCATTATCATGAGTCAAAAGCAGTTGGAGACAAACCCCTCGTGTTTGTTTCTATGTAGTTTTAAATTGTCAGGTGGAAAGATCTTAGAAAAAATCATATGGGTTTACACAAAAGAAATAAACGTCCATGATGATTGATCTATATTGTAACTATATTGACATTGGATCTTGATAGTGATGATTTAAAACATGATTAATTCTATCATTATTATTATTCCATGTGATTATTTGATTATTTATATTATCCATGGTGATGTTTCCTCCCTCATGTGACTATTTTAATGGAATGTGTTTTAGTTATTTATCATAACATATTTTTTATTCCATATTTACTCACATATTCCATTGTACACTTTCCCTTACTAGGAATGTGAGATCTCCCATTTTATATGTTATATTTCATCCAAGGATTATAATAAGTTTGTTATGACTCATATGCTTAGTTACATAAATAGATGAATAACTGGAGACTCAATGAAAATATTTTTTTATTTTATGTTTCAAAATGTATTGTGGATTACAAGTATGTATCTATTTTTATGATACTACTAAATTATTCATTACCTTGGAATATGATTCCTTGAATCATATTCCCCTGTACTAAAGTAGGGCACCAAATATAGGGTGCTAGGGTTGGTGATGTTATAGTTGGTATCAACGCATGTTTAGTAGAAAGCTAAGAAACATGATTTCAAAAAAAAAAAAGAAACATAACCCTAAGATATGAATTAAGGATAACCATATAACAATATCATATAATTTGGTAAAGAATATTTTATGTTGTTATTCCTAGAAATAAATCCAAGTCTAGATACTACATGTGGATGTCGTTCTGGCACAAATGTACCGAGGGGTAACAAATCTGACAAGGTGTGTCAGGTGTGACTCAGTGTTAATTGGTAAATGACATCATGCCTTACTAAGAACCTAATTTCACATTCCTGGGGGATATTATTAGGATAATTCACATTTTATTTATAAACAATTTTGAATGAATTAAAAGTAAATATATCCCCGCAAGATCCATGTTTATGGTTTTCTGACTAGCTATGCATAAATTTTCTATTTCTGTTATTTGTTTTACTAGTTCAATATTATGTATTTCAATTCATAACCAATGCTCGTATATATAATTTTTTAGAAATGGAATATTTTAAAAGGAATGGAAATCATATCAATGGACATAATCTATATAGGAATTACCCAACAATGCAAGATAATGATGTTGGATATGGAGCTGTATCTGGGGTAGAGAAACTTATAAGTGTACTAGTTCAATTGACATATGTTATTAACAATAAATTTACCCATATAGAGCATCATGGTCCACTATGGGGAGTAAATTTTTTTGACAATTTCATGTGACAAAAACCTTCATCAATAAATGGGTATACAAATCCATTTGTTGAAGTAAAATGGATTTGAGAAGAGATTTCTTTATTTGGGATTAAATGAAAGGGAATAGGTGATCATGCAGGTTTATCACCTCTTATAAGATGAAAATAAATGGTGGAATGGATTATATACATTAAATAGAAGGAGGAATTACAAATCATAGAAATTAGGGAATTCAATGATCTTTTCTTAGAGAAATATTTTCCTCAAGAACAACAAGTAGGAATGGTGAGGCTGTTTTTGAGTATGAGGAAAAAGGAGTATGAGAAAGTTTCTATGTATAAATCCAAATTTAAATGGCTATAAAGTCATGTTTTAGAGTACATACGTTACCAAAAGAGTAATATTGACCATTTCTTTTATGGGTTAAAGTCATTTCTCTGAAGGGCACTAGTCTCCCTAGATTTCTCATAATTTGAAGATATTGTATCTTGTGATATCAATGTAGCAAGATAATTTTATAATCCTTATATAATTAATGTAAATAAAATGAAGAAAATAGATGTTGGGAAAATTATTTACAAATAGAATAATATAATGAAGGATTTCCCACATGCGATAATTGTTGAAATACATTCCAAGGTAGGTGTTTGAAAAGAATGGGTGTTTTTTATAAGTGCAAATAAAAGGGTCACTATGAAAATGAATGGAATGAAAAGATAGAAAAGACTAATATTAATTGTCCCAACTATACGGAATTGGGAAATGACACAAATAAATCTCCCATGTATTATGTAAATACACGTCATAAGGAGAAAAGGGATCAAACTCAAGCTTATGATATTACTAAAGTCGAAGGGGAATAATTAAATAATTTGTGATCATAGATTCAATATTTAGGTTGTAAATGTATTTTATCAATGATACTCTGTTTATATGAATCACGTGATATATAAATATTATACTATATTAAGTCTATTTTAATAATTAGGACCCTTTCAATGAGATCAAGGTATTCATATATTTTCTTTGTGATATTAAGAGTTACATTATGCTGTCTGGGGAATCAAATTTTAGAGATTTCATGATATTTTCAATTAAAATTTATACTTTAAATTTGAAGATAATTATTTTGAATGAGTCATATGGTAACTAATTTTGGAATATATTATAATTATATTTAGATGTTATTGTTTTAGGTTAAATTATGAGTTATTGGATACTTTGTGATATCCTTTTGAGTAATATTAAACATTTATGAGGGTGAAAAAAATGCTTTTGGACATTATAATTCATCAAAAGTGGACCAAGAATAAAAATGCATCTTTAATATATATCTCTAGGTTTACAAAAGGAAGTGAAAACAGAACGAAGAATAACCAAAGGATGGAACCAATATGTAGAAATAAATAATGTTAGTTTTCGTGAGTTATTTAGCATGATAGTAAAACAATGCATCAAATTTATGTAAAGGATTTTGGAAAAAATGTTATCTGTTTAATTTTGTTTTTTAGAAATGAAGGGTTATTTTACCCTTTACATATTTATTGTTTTGTGATTGTTTCATTTCTGATGACCAAATTCTGTATCACTCCCCATAAAAACATAATGGTTAGATTTCTATCACATGTCTTATGTTTCATTTAACACTGATGTTATTCTATTTGAAAGCCTTATATTATGTTAACAATCACCTTTCCTATTCCCTCGTAATAAGATAATGTTTTAGTTGTCCTATTTTAAATGTGGGTTCTCCACAAACTCATTTTCAAGTATAATCCTTTGATTTTTCATGTGAAATTTTAAATTGTGAGGATTCAATTTATTAAACGATTTGATAATGTAACACCCCAAAAATTTCTGGTATTTATATTTTAAAATTTAATTTCATTTTATGAATAATGTTACGTACAACACCATGTTTAAACGAACAATGATGTATAATTAAATATCTCTACTTTAACATGTTTGTGATAACCAAGTCGATTACATTAGAGGAAATGAATAGTACTTACCAAATTATGAAATTTATATATTATATATTAAATCTAATGTTTGAAATTTATTTTATTTGTTTTATAGACATCTTACAAGAACAAATCCAATTTTAAAAATAAAAGTAGTTTTTTTCAAAAAAAGACAATCTTGCCGCATTTTTATAGAGATCTAGTTTTAAATATACTTTTCATAACTTTTATAAACTATATTTGAAATTATAAAATTTTCAGATGAAATAGGAGTATAAATATTTACTTTGGTATAATTTCTGATATTTTTCTAACATGTTTCATGTTCAGATGAATATTGAAAAAATAGTGCAGTTTAATTGAAAACATAATTTTCATACAATTTATTTATATTATTTAATTATATTATTGATTAATTTTAATGAATAATGTTATTATTTATTATAAATTAATAATATTTTGTCCATTGGAATCATTTTTACATTAAAATTAGATGCAAAAACATTGTGAACTTTGGAACGTTTTTACCTCAAAAATGATTTCTCATTCTATCAATGAGATTTGGTTTTATTTATTTTCATCCAATAATGTGTTCTAAATCTGGAAAATATATTACATATTTGGAATTATAATGTTATAATTATGTAAATTGGCCCCTTTTATTTTGGGGCAATATGAATATTAATTTTAGTAATATTTGGATTTCCATGGTTTAGGGTAAATGATGTAATTAAAGGTAATAATTATATTATAAATATTATAAAATTCCCCTAACAGCGATCCTAGTTTTTTTGGATGTGTTTTTTAGACAAAAATAATCCTTTGGAAAAAATTATAACCTTTAGAATCAACTTTCATTAGAGACTATAATGTATATTATTATATTCAATGAAATTTCAATGTTGTCACACTTTTTTTAACAAGAATAGTATTTTTAATATTTGGATATTTAAGAGATGTGTTTTAATATAAATATAATTTACAATTATACAGTTTTTATCTGCATCATTTTAATTTATTTATAATTTTGTTATAAAAAAATTGCCTTAACTAGAGACACATTGATGGTGTTGTAATTGTGTAATTAATGGTAGAATCAAATATTTGATATTTAAAATATTAATTTTAATATAATTTGATATAAATAATGTCATACACAAATTTAATGGATTATTTTGACATGTTATTGTTCAACTAAAAATATTTTTTTGAATTTATGTTTTTTTATGATATTTTTAAAAATTCATGTGATGAATATTGTCAAAATTTACATTAGTGATATTTTAAAATAAAATAAAATTTATTCATTGGTACACAATTTATGAAAATAAAAAATTAGGCCTAATGATTTATATAAGTAATAAAAGTTCATCAATGACTCAATTATTTGCCTTTGGAAAATTTATATTAATTATAATAACCCTTAGAGTGCAAATTACTTGATATGTTGGTAAGAGTTAAAGGGTTAAAAATTTATTAAAACCATAATATAGGGACTAAAAATTAGTTAAAACATTTCTAATTTTTAGTTTCTTATATGGTATTGGACCTAAAAGCATTAGGTATTCTAAATAAATCACTATGGACCCATTTTTAATAGAATATTAATTTTTATTAATTTAATATTGTGATGATTTCTAAGAGTTCCCTTCCCCTCTATTATAAAAGGAAACCTCTAATTGTTTTTTATTAATACTTTAGATCCTATTCGATTTGTCTTAAAACCATCCCAATATCCTCCCAAAATTTCTCCATTCTTCCAAGAAGCATTAAATTGGGCATAAATCCAATGAAATTAGTTTTTTTTCAAATCAAAATGATAAACCCAAACAATAGGTAATTTTAATCAACGATCATTTTTGTTTTATTTATTCCTTAATCCACCCATAATTTATTTTTATTTCATGTTTGTATAAAAACTAACGAATAATAAATATATTGGGTTGTTCTTATATTAATGGTTGTACCTACACTTATACACACTTTTATATAATGGCTAAAAATATAACGTTCTAGTGTACGGTAAACTATGACCCCATGAAATGTTGTTGTCGTTTTTCTATTAAAACCTATCAGGGTTAGGAATTAATATAGAAAATATATTTTTTATTTGATATATATATATATATATATATATTATTTATTATGTATTATTTCTTCTATAACTGTTTTATAAAAGACATCCTCAAAGATATTTGATTGGTTCATGCTATATATGGAATATATTAGGGATGGTTAAAAATAAAAAAATGTTATTTATTTGAAATAAATATCATAATATATCTATAATATATATTTATATTTATATTTAATTTTCATTATTGAAAATATTAAAGTAAATGGATGGAGCGTTTATGCCTACATGTGACCTACCGTCTCCATGAGTGATGCATTTCATTTCTATTCTACAAATATTGTGGATTATTCTAAATAAATATATACTTGATATATATAGATTTATTATTTACATTATATTTTAAATTGTGGATCTGTTGAAATCCTCATCTAATAAACAAGATCATCTATTATGAATTCAAAATATACTTGAAAAACTATGAAATTATCACCAAAAATAGTAAAAATAACAGATGATTTTTAACAAATTGGTAATGATATATTATATGATGTTGATATATGATTTTAAAAATATGATTATGGTTTTGTAATATGTTGAAAAAAATCATAAAACCAATATAATTGAGATTAAAATCATTCAACTAATGTATAGTATACGGTAAGAGGACTCTCATCTCGCTTTTACTTCTGTGAGACATATGCCTTTTTCAACATAAATTTTTATTGTGTAGTTTATATACTAATCAATTTAAATTTTATGTCATGAAACTCATTATTATCATGAAATTATAAGTTTCATTTTTTAATTCCTTTCTTGGTCTTATAATTGAAATGTTTCAAGGTTGTTTTTGACACTTTGGAATGTTTAAAAATTATTTTGTTTAGGAGATTTTCAAAATAACAATTTAAATTATTTTCATCTATGTAAAAATACATTAGTTAATATTATTATAATTTGAGATTGATCAACTATTATATCATTTAACATATTTTATTGAATAGTTTTTGATCAACTTCACTATGGATGTGCAATTTAGATACCCTTATTAGTATATGGTTTATGTATTCATATTTCATATTCTAGTTTTTAATATGATACGTTATGATGTTTATATTCCACTCCCTTAATATGGGTATTGAATTGGACTTAGTAAGTGATGTTTGGAGACCATTATATCCCTTAGATGCATCGGTAGGTCTCAAGAGATGAAATTAGTTGGCGAAAAACCCTTCACATTTGTTTCCAAGCAGTTTTCAATTGTCACAAAAAACCCTTCACATTTGATTCCAAGCAGTTTTCAATTGTCAAAAAAATATATCTGGACAAAAATCCATTTGGTTTCTACCCATAGACATAAACTGTCATGAGGATATATCATGATAGTAAAAAACAAGAGGATAAATCTTAATAGGGAATATTTCCAACATTATGCATCCAATCATTTTCATTATTACATATGACTATTTTATTAGTTAGAATATTCCTAGTTAATTGTCCTAGATCATGTTATTATTAATGTTTCATACGTTTCAATTATTTACCTTTACAAATTTTTTATTCCATATTTTCTCATAGCTTTCACTATATGTCGAACCTTAATGAGAATTTTAGCCCACCCCATTTTTCAGGGATGTTTTTCTTGTATTTCAAGAAGTATGTTATGACTGATATACATGGTCACGCAAAGGGAGGAATAATGGGAGACTCAATGAAATTCTTAGTTTATTTTATGATTTCATATTTAATGTGGATTACAAGTACATATCTAATTTTCCAGGATTACTAAACTATTTGGTCCTGTGGGATGTGATTCCCTGTATCTTATGATAATTTATTAATGTAAGGAACCAACTCTAGGATATTAGGTATGGGGTCATTATATAAGGGGAAATTTTTAATTTAAATTAAACTCATGATGCAATGAAAAATGGTCTTTCAAAGAGAAACTTTTCATAAGTATAGAATCTTCTAATAACCTAATCCAATATGATATTTATTAAAATAAACTGAAATGGATTAATAAATTTATATGATAGAACTAATTTTATTTTTAAAACCATATTAAAATAAATTTGATCCTTTAAATTATTTAAAGGAAAAGGTGTATTTTAACAAATATTAGTTTCTTACTATTCATAAAATAATTAATCATTTTTGAAAATATATATAATTCATTCAAATATATTTTTGACATGTAAATTTTGAAAATTATGTCGATTATTTCAAATTAATTTTTAAACATTTAATATAATATTTTTATTGTTTTTTGATAATAAGAAATAGAAATCATTTTTGAATAAAAATATATTTCGAATCATATAAAGAAATTTCAAGAAATTATTTACTAATTTATGAATATAGTTTATTTATCTAAAACATTTATACATAGTATTAAATTTTAGGTTATTAATATTCATACCACAAAATTTAATGGATAGGTTATAATGGTCAAGATATAATAATATTATTAATAATACATCACAGATTGTTTAACTTATGTGTTTCATGTACTGCAAGATATCAACAAAACTAATTTTATTTTGGAAAATAATATTTCATAAAATCAAGAGGGGTAAAATTTTACACGCATTATTCTTAATTTCTCCCTAAAAATTCACAACTCTTATATAAAATAGTAATAACTCTTCTTCTTTATAACATCCTTAGTTTCCCAAATAGCTTCTTCAAGTTGGTGATTTTTTCACAAACAATTGACTAGGTGAGTGGTCATGTTTTGTAGGAAATTTATATCTATGATATGAAATCTCCACCATTTTTTAGTCATAAAAAATTATATTTATCTATAGGTATAACATCTATGTTTAGTACATGTGAAGGATCAAGTATGTACTTCCTTTTAAGAGATATATAGAACACATATTGTACTTGGGATATGTTTTATGGATGTACCAATCAATAATCATCCATAATGATATGATCAGAAATTTAAAAATCAATATTATACCTAGGGATTATTTTTCCCTTTTTTCCAAATCTCATTACAATATTCAATGGAAAAATTATTTAAAACACCATATCGCCAAAATCAAATTTCATATCATATTGACGATTACTAGAACAACAATTTTTATTAATTTGTGATCTTATTTTGTGATTTTGAATGTATTTAATCTTATCTATAATTTCTTCAGCCAGTTCTGGTCCCAAAAATTTTATTTCTCAAACATCATACCAGAATTTTGTATTTGTACACATATTTCCATAGAGAGGTTCATAAAGAGCCATCTTAATGCTTGAGTGAAAACTATTATTCTATGAAATATAAACTAGAGGAAGGTTTTCATCCCCAACACATTCAAAATCAATAGAAAATATATTTATATATATATTAATGTTTTAATAGTTCTCTTAGACTGACCATCATTCTAAAGATTATACATAGTGCGAAAACATAACTCTATATTAAGATATTTTTGAAGACTTCACCTAAAAATTGAGGTGAACCTCGTATACTGATCATATATAATTTAATATGGTAATCCATGAAACCTTAACTCTTCTACAATATATATAATGGTAAACTAATCCAGCGATAAATATTATCAGAGAATAATGAAGTGTACTGACTTTGTAAGGTGATTGACTATAACCCATATAAAATTATTCCCTTCAATGTTTCGGGTGGTCCAATGAAAAATCCATGTATATGTTTTCACACCTATATAATGGTATGGTTAATGTTTGTTACATCAACATACAATTTCCACTCTCATCCTTAACATGAAAACATACCAACAAACAAGTTACAAAATCTACTATATCTCTCTTTATTTCATCCCATAACAAATACTTTTTCAAATACTCATACATATTTTTACTTCCTGGATGAATTGAGAATGATGAAATATGATATTCATCTAACATCTCGTTCATCATATAAGGTTTAGACAAAATAATAATAATTGTTCCTGGACATTCTTATTCCGTAATTATGAAGGTTAAAATCATGAACATTTCCAACCTTTTTATGGAGCTCTATATCAGACTTACATGCCACATTAATCATTACTTATATAGTTGGATGAACACTTTTTTAACAGAGATAATATTTATCCCCTTCATTCAAAATTTCAAGATCCATACTTTTAAAATCCTGAAAAATTGGATATATTTTAATCCTTATCATGTATAAGCTTTCATGGTCCTTTCATCTCAAAGAATTATCAGCCCTATTCACTTTCCCAAGGATGTATAGAATTCAACAGTCATAATCTATAATTATCACCAACAAATTTCTATTGTGTATATTCATATCCATGTGTGTGAATATATACTTTAATATTTTGTGACCATTGTATTTATCACATTATTCTCCAAAAATATAATTCCAGTATATATTTAATGAAAAAACTACCATAGCTAACTCCAAATCCGGAGTTGGACAATTTTATTCATCAACCATAAATTATTTTGAGCCATTATAAATAACCATTTCATTCTACATGAGAACACTTCATAATCCCTTCTTATTAGAATTTCTATAGATTAAAAATCCTTCTCTACTATAGGGTAATGTAATCACAGGTTCTCTGACTACTCTTCTCTTTGATTCCTTGAAATTGTTCTCACATTCATCGGTCCATTGGAACTTGTCTCCCTTCTGAGTTAACATGATTATTAAATTATATAATAATGATAAATTATCCCCAAATAGTTGATAGTATTAAGATAAATCAACAGAACTATAGATATTATCCACCATGGTCAGTCTAGGCCATTGTTCATCAGCATCTATCCATGAGGTATCTATATATATATATATATATATCCTCTCTTTAGATATATAACAAAACAAATGATTCATTTTTTGATACATTCACACATCGTATTTTTTTTACATATTTTCTTTCCATAGAGTCTTTAAAAAAATTCTCATGTTATCATTAATATCTAATTTCCTATTTTATTAAATTATAACATCCTCTATATGTACTACATAAAACATTTCAGTATAATTTATAAAAACACTATTCCTTAAATCCATGAAGATAGCAGGGAAATTAGAAAAACCAATTACAATCGCTATATAATCATAGTTTCTATAACTTGTATGGAATGTTTCATTTTGTATATCCTCATTTACCATCAATTGATGATATATATAATGAATTTGAATCTTGGAAAATTATTGAGCTCCTTCAGTTGATCATAAAATTCATCAATGTGTGGTAGAATATACATATTATTAATTATGATTTTTTTAGATCCTGATAATAAATATCGAGCCTCATTGATCCATGTCACTTTTTTAAGAAAAATTATAGGTGCACCGTAATGTGATACACTTGTTTAAATTAATCCCTTTTCAATGTTCCTCTAGAGTTTCTTCTTGAATTCCTTCTATTCCATCATGGCCATTCAATAGGTTTTCATTGAAATAGGTGTACCACCATGTATGCGTTTTAGTAAGAACTCAAATTTAAATTTCAATGGAATACTAGGAAAATCATCTATAAATTCATCAACAAACCCATATACAATAAGCATTAATTGATGTACCATTTCCCCCAAACCATATGAGATAAAAAAAAATTTAATAGGAATAAATACCCATAAAAGGTATGTGGATTACATCACAAGTTTATATTTATCAAATTTCTAATAAATGATCATGATACGGTTTGTAATACAAAATGTGACTCGTGTACCTAGAAAATTGATATGGTATTTTTTTTCAGAAATCCAATCCATACTTAAGATAACGTAAAATGAAACCATTATGATAATAAAAATATTTTTAGGAAGTGCCTTCCCACAAACAATAACATGAGGAGAATCATGGAATTGAGATGCAACCATCATGCATTTGGGTTCATCACTACTAAATAAAAATTTATCCATAGAAATTTAATATTGATAACCTTATTAAATTATTTATATATAAATGAGTTGGAATATCTATAATAAAATAATAAATTAGATGTTCTAGAGTATATTTTAAGTGTACCATTCACCATGTCATTATCACACCCCTCATTTGAAATAGTCGTCACATGAGATTTCACTTTCTCTATTAGACTGTGAGGTTTCCAGAATGAATCATAATCATTAAACATTGGATTTGGGAACTAGTTTATATAATTCCCATACTACTATCCTTTTAAACACTAGAGTGTAGGAGGTATATTCTATAAAGATTTATATTTATTCATATCATTAAATGACATTATTCCAAAACATAGGAAATGAATTTAATGAAATAATTACTTTCTATACTGGAAATGTTTACGAGTCCCCGTAATAAAATTTCCCATGTGATTCCTTACATACATTGATCACAAAAGAAAAGAAAATATTCTTTTATCCATGTTTTTTAGAGTATACATTAAATTACATGTTTCTTTTCATATCAAAACCAATAGATTTATGTGTAATTACATTCTCCATTTCAATATTTATATCTCATAAAATGATTTATAAATATCTACTAAATTGCCTTATAGACAACACCCTTCAGGGACATGGTTTTAAATCACTAATGTATATACCAACCTTACATTAATGTTGGATGATAATTCAATAAGAGTACTTCTAAAGTCTTGTAAAATTCACCTCATTGGTACCAACAGATTAATCATCCATATGATTTAACTTTAGGAATTAATTTTTTATTTTTTGTGTGAATAATACTTGTAAAATACTTATTGAATAATAAGTTCTTAAATTCATCCAATTTAATGGATTCAATTTTATCTTATTGGCTAGTATTATAAATAAGAGTCAACCATTGATATATTTTTCTATCCAAATAAGAGACATAAAAAATGGATTATTCATGCATAGAATATTGGATAATAGAAAATATCATTTCATTTATACCAATATATTTCTCAGGAACTAATGGATCAATGGAACCACCAAAAGAAGGTGCCAATTTCCTCATGAAGGACTCAATATAATGTGGTTCCATACATTTCTCTTTATATGTCCATCATGAGTCATTGATTGAGAATGGTGTTTGATTATAACATTTATATTTTTAATTACATATCCTATAACATTTCGGTACACAAGAGTAAAATCCTTACATTTTCCATCACAATCAACATTAACACAATTACATTGGGTTCCATGAATTGGATAAAATGAAAATGCATAGTATAAGGAATATTAATTATTTTTGGGAACCACATAATAAGTAAAAATAATTAATCAGATCTTTAAATAATGAATCATTATTTTCAATCTATGAAACCTTAGGCATAACATATGTCACTCATGGTAATTATTCATATCCTTTATGGTGGTTACTTGAGATTTTTTTAATTTCCAATGAATATCCCAAATGGTATTTAATCTAGGTGTATATAAAGGCCCAATTTTATGCATGAGGTAATGATTGGGTCCTTCTCAATGTGCTCTATATAGAGTTATTAAACCTATTTCTGAATATTCTAGAGCCACATCCACTTGTAGTATTGAGATGGGGTTATTTTTTTAGGATACCCACACTCTTTTACTTACCACAACATAGGACCTTCTCATATACAAAAGATTATCCTAAGGGTTGTCTTTAAAATGTTCACATTCTAATTTCAAATGGTGAACTACACTAATACTATAATAACAACTATAGCAACCCACCCATTTCATATGTATATATTACATCATATTAGAATAATATTATTTACATAAAATAATGATCCATGTCAGAATCATCTATATTTAGTGACTTTGGAAACAAGGGTATACAAAAAACTATCCCACAACTAAACTACGTTATCTCCCACTGAGTTCTCTATAAATATGATCTTTATGAGACATATCATATATAATCCATTTTTTGTAAACTGGGGAAAGAATACATAATAAAGGGTGATAAAAGTTTCTCAGTAATAGTAAACAAGGGATATATGAAAATAACACGAGGATAAAGTTGTGAAAAAAAATGAATAAAATTTGAAAATCATACCCATCATATCATAGATCATAAACATGAGTAATGGCATAAATCATGGAATTTTATATTAAATGAATCATAAATGAGTCAAAGTACATAATTAAATATACTATAATATAGGAATAAAATATAGATTTATTACATACACATAAGGATAGAATACCAGTTTCTTAGTAGTAATGTCTTACTACCAATACTGTCATAGTGGAATGGGTTCACTCCCCAAACTACCAGAGTATTCAATGTTCACTCTAATGAATATTGTAGTGGAGAAATTCCCTTACTGAACATTTTTTACACCCCTTTCCATTCCTATTTATCTCGTGAGATTTCAATCAATACCCAATGCATTGAAGGGAGATATAGGCCCCACACATCACATAATCCATACATTTGTGTGATAAAATGTAATAAAAATTTCATCATGTTAGAACCCTTGAAAATATTTGGTTTTCATAAATATTTCATCATATAATAACCAATAGAAGAGAAATGATTTCAATAAACTTATCATAATTTCATCATAACATAACTCAAGGAAAAGGAGTGAGTTTCATAAACATCTTGTATTCATAAACATAACCCTTATACAGAATGGATAATAATGGTATCCTTAGATCATATCCATAGTAAATATTAATTAGCATCATTTTAGGTCATCTGATATTGAAAATAATTTGAAAATATCCCTTGAAACATTTCATGTGAAAAATGAACCTTTTACTTTGAAAATAATATATTTTTTTATCTATAAGTTAATAATACATTATGAAAATATATTTCATTGAAAATAATATTTGAAACATAGAAATTATGATTTATAACATTCAGTGGACATGATTGTGAAAAATAACATTCATTTCATAAATGTAAAAAAATATTCATTTATCCTTTTTGGTAAATAAAATATAAAAGTACCTCATTCATAAAATGATAAAAATATTAATTTTCAACCATTTTTTGATAATTCAATCATGGGTAAGAATTATATTAATAAAAAATTATATATTAGTAATAATATTATTTAATTGATTTTTGAAAACATGGACATGGGAAAAAAGAATTTTTGACTAGAGAGGGAAATATATTAATTTTTCCATTAAAAATAGTTTTAAAATATTTAGTAAATAAAGAGATAAAAATGAATAGAAATGTATATTTTTATAAAATAACCAAATGATAATAAAAATATATTTCTTCTTGATATGTATATTATAATATCACATAATTGGAATCATAGTCATAAACAATCCTGATAAATAAAGTGATTATAACATAAAGTCATTACCACTTTGGTATTTTTGATACATAAGGGAAAGGAAAGAAATAACCTTATATGGATATGTAAATCCCCATAATTTATAAAATATGTATAATAAAATACATTACCGGGTATAATATACACCACACATAAAAAGTGGTGAATATGGTATATGTCCCATGAAAATAAATATGAGACAAAAATCCCCTACCTTATGTCTAAAATTCCTTAATACACATTAAAAACTTATATATAATAACTATATATTTGTTATAAATATATTTTATGATCTTTCTCATACCTATCAAACCATATATGATTTTCTTATAACTTTTTATCACTAATTTATATACATTTCTATGTTAAAATCATGTTTCTGGTAATAATTGCTACGTTTTCCATGTATGTTTTGGTTTGATATTATCAATCCTTTTACATAGATCATGGTTACATAATCTCCAGAATTTTAACCATGATATCATCATCATATATATTCATTATAAAATTATTTACAGAAATCCCTAAACATCATATCTGGGGAATTAATTAAACTCTTCATAGAGATGGTTGACTGTATGTATGCATGAATGTTGTTTCCATTTTCGTGAAAAAAGGAATGAAAGGTAGGTAAATAAAATATGAAATTAGCCTATTAATTTTTCTTAAATAAATTTCATTTATTTTCTGTAAATTTATTCTTATCAACTTTCGTATATATCATAATTTAAAAACATTTCACATCACTACATGAGGTGGTAGACTTCTATACACACGAGCAATGTTATCATATTAGAAAGGAATAGAATGTAAGAATGTATATATGAAATTTTAACAATAGAAGTCCAATAATGTCATATATATCATATAAATATGTTAAAACAAAAATTATATCTAGTTGTGATAGTTTCTAATGAAAAATTGATTACATCGGTATGTGAGTTAGAGGTTCGTTGTACACACGATTGAACGTTTCATAATACCAAATTTAATGGATATGTTATAATTTATTTGATTAAATAATAATAATAATAGTTTATTCTGTTTCTCACAATCTTTTTTCCATGTAAATAAATATATCAAAGAAATTAAATTCATTGGAAAAAATTGTGACAATAAATATCAAGGAGTTGCATCAACCATGAAGTTTCTCCTTAAATACATTTTCTGTCCCTAATATGTATCAAATATGTGCCTCAAAGACTCCAAATTTTAAAATTATAATTTTATATCATTTCTTTTTTATGTTACCTTCACAACGTATTGTACATAATGATTTATTATTATTCCAATCATTATGCAATGAATTTAACTTACCCTTGTAATCCTATATATTTATATAAATATTACTGTTTTCCATTTGGTTGTGAATACACTTTTTGATTTAAATTTTATTAATGTCAATTAATATATATATATATATATATATCCAAATTATTACATTTGATAATTAAATATTTAAAATCTAGATGTTTATTATTTATATTTAAATTTATCACTTATCCTTTTTTATGTAAGATATTCTTAATGGGACGTTATATATTATGTTATTTACGAATTATTTTCATATTATGGATGTATTTGAATTATTTTGTAATGGGTGGCACCTAGAATTTTACAGCCCATCAATAAATACTTATTTTTCATTAGACAAACTAGTAATGGGGGTGGGGGTGTCCTTACCCTTTATTTTTAATATCTTATCACATGGACTCGATGGTATAGATATTATGATCTATATTATTCATTTAATCATTATGAGATATATTATTTCTTCTATATTATTATTTATTCCCATTTTTACAACATTAATTGTTATGTTATTCTCATTCATTCATTTAAATGGTCTTGTTTGAGTACTCATATTTTATTATTACGTATTTCATGTTAATGTTAGGTTAGGTTTCGTTATACACTATCCCTTACTAATAATTTCTGATCACCATTCATTTTTTTTCTCATTTACCCTAGAAAAACATGAATAATTGTCACATACATGAAATATTTAGAGGTATTTTTCATTTAATTTACATCCTTAATTTGTTTTGGTTGTTTTTCATGCATTTTTAAAGGAAATAGTGGGTTTCCAAAATTTGGGCCAACCTAAGAGCCCATTTCCAGTTTTGAAAGTATATTTTGTTTCTTTAATAACTCCTTCGTTTTTCAACATTTTTCAACCATTAAACTTCAAAAATGACCTTAATTTAAATATTAAAACCACAAAATAATTTTGTGCCCCTTAAAAATTCATTAGAATCATGGATTTGGGTGATAAAATTAGGTATTGGGCCAACCCGAAAGCCCATTTCCAGTTTTAAAATTGTTTTGTAATTATTTCATAAAATATTTATTTTTTATCCTTTTTTGGTGATTACACCTCTCACACATTCCCATCGAACCCATCCACCCCCTCCATCTTCGTTTGCGCCTCTTTGGAGCTCATATTGATCGCGATTTATGGCCGATCTTCTGAAGCTCCAAAAAACGTCCAGATTTCTCAAGTAAGTTGTTTCTCTTCCTTATTCCTCCCTTCTTCTTAGGGTTTCTTCCTTTTTTATTGAATCCCCAAATTCCCAGAAGATGAGGATTCGTACCTAGGGTTTTAGTTTTGAGTTTCTTGGTCCAATCCTCTTTTTTTAGGTTCAATCTTACTCCTTTGTGGTGCGGCGGAGGTGCGGTTGAAGTGACGCACAAGGATTTGGGGGTTTTGACTCTTTTGGTAGGTGATTTCATATGTAGGTATTGTATAATGAGTTGGATTTATGTATTTAGGTTTCCATTATGTTCATAATTTAGTATTTGGATTTCAAAAATTGATTTGGGTAGCATTTTAAAAGTGGTAGATTTTTAAGTGCCAATCTTTTGTGAAAATGGGTGTTTTACATGTGTAACCCATATTGTGCCTCTTGGTGTTGTTTTATAATTCAGGGATTGGATTTATAAAAATGTTTTGATGCTGAAATTTATGTTTTGGTATAATATTGGTCTCCATTTTGTTTTAAATATGGGATTTTAGATGAATTTAATGTACAACATTTGATTAATTTTCTTGAAATTGTTTTATGGAAATTATAAATGGTTTATTGAGTTATGCAAAAGGTGAAAAGAAGGTGTAGATATTGTTTTGAATGTGTGTGAAAAGAACTGATATTTATATGTGAATATTTATTTTGGTAGCATGTGGTGACTATTTGAGCACAATACGGGAAACCTGGGTATCTAGATGGGCTAACGTGTATTATTACGCTAGTGAACGGAGGGGTTTTGACCATGGTTCACTTAGCAAGTCTGAAATGGATAACACTAACAAAACTATAATGGAGATGATTGGAGAACACTAGGTTATGGGTATGCTACCTACTATTGGCTCGTGCACGAGAACAAATTTCGTTATGGTTACTTTCACCGAGGTACGAGGTACTTGGGGCTCACAACAAACTAGTACCTAGGGGGGGTTCCTACGCTTGGTGCTCGTGGCCTTTTTGGCATTTAAACATTCTTTATGGTATTTTGGGATGTGAAAACCAGCAGCTTGAATTTTTTATTCAATTTCACTGATTCTTTATAGTTATCCCCATTGAAAGTTATTTTCTTTTCAAAGTTTCACTTTTAGAAATAAATGCCACTATTATCTATTTATAACTCTTGCAAGCCTTTTATTTTACAATGCCTATCACTTGAAATCCTTGGGTGATATCCTATTGGGCTTAGTCTCACACCCTACTTACACCTTTGGGTGTAAGTAGACTTTATCATGTTTGAAACAGGCAATGGAAAAGCCTTGGGCGATGGCGGTTCGGGTTGCTAGTTTCTCTCGATGGTGCGGTGTTGTGGAGACGGCTTGTGGGTGATGACCCCTTGTCATGTGGAGTCTCATGGGCTGTTTGCTGCTACTTTTATGTACCTTTGGACCTCTTGTGTCTTGTTTAAACTCATATACTATGTTCTGAATTTTTATTAATTCTTGTTTGGCATAATTTTTTTCAGATTTGGTATGTTGTTTATTTTTGGATATCTTATGAACCCAAACTCGGGTAAATTGTTCCCAAATGAATTTTTATGATACCCGGGCACTTGTGCCAGCCCGTGGGGATGGGGAACGCCCTTCGGGTCTTTCCATGAGCCAGGTTTGGTGCTGGTTTGATGGAGACCAGATTCGGTTCGTGACAAAATGGTATCAAAAGAGGTTAATGTTTTTGGGTTATATTGTTATTTTGGGATGAGTCAGGATAGATAGGAGCTAGGACTGTCGGGGCTCGGGGTTTTGGTTGTGAGTAGGGTGTCTGGACCACACCTCTCATGGAATACCCTGAGTCACCAGGGGATGTTGGAATTTAAAGATTGACTTCACTTCCAGGTGAGACTTGTGGTATGCAGACCACATGTGGACATCATGCGGATGTGTTGTAGTTGTTTATTTTATTACTGAAATGTGTTTTGATTATCTATATTTGAGGTATTTGATTAAAATTTTCAGAATTGTGGTAATGATTATTATTTTGTTACTGTTACATTTTGTAGCAACATGCCTCCCCGGAAAGCTCTCACGCACCCACGGGAGGAAGCCGGAGAGAGTTCACCCACACCAATTGATCAGAGGCTAGTCGAGGCCATGGTCCGGGCTGTCTAGCCTCTAGGATATAGACCATCTCCAGTTCCAACTCCTATTAGAGAGTATGAGACTGGTCCTAGAAAGGACAAGGCCCAGGAGTTCCTGAAAAATAAGCCTCCAACCTTCCGAGGCTGCTCAGAACCCCAAGAAGCAGAGGAATGGCTCGAGAAGATCGAGCGTATGTTTGAGTTCCTAGAAACACCCGAGGAGCTCAGGGTGAAGTGTTCTTCCTTTCTGTTGGAGGGTCCCAGCCGTAAATGGTGGGAGTCAGTGCTTCAGGCTGGGAAGAATGAGCAGATGCGCTGGGGAGATTTCAAGGTTGTCTTCAATGAACAGTACTGCCCTGAGGTGTTGGCTTATGCTAGGTCTAGAGAGTTCATGGAACTTGTTCAGGGAAATCTATCTGTGATGGAGTATGCCAACCGTTTCGCTGAGTTGGTTCGGTATGCTCCAGAAATTGTCTCTAATGAGCAAGCTAAGGCCCAGAGGTTTGAGAAAGGCTTGAGACCAGAGATATACTCCCAGGTGTTCTTGTTTAAGCTAAGGACCTATGATGAGGTCTTTTAACGGGCGTGCATGGTGGAGATTGATAGAAAAGGCAGGGCTGGTTTCTATGGTTCTGTATCAGCAGTGGGAAGTGGAAGCTCCTCAGAGAAGAAAAGTAAGCGGGAGGATCATGTGAATAAAGGATAAGGCAGTTCAGGGAACTCTTCTAGGAGGTTGTCATCAGTGGCTTCTGATGCGAGATCGGTCGTGTACCACCAGTGTGGGAAGCCCGGGCACATCCGTCCAGCATGCCCTCATCCTACGAAGACCTGTTTCCAGTGTGGAGGTATGGGACATGTGCAACGCTTTTGTGGGATAGCGCGTCCACTTCAAAGTGGGGAAGGATCCATGGCTCCCAGAGGAGTGCCAGCACAGTCTGAGCCGTCGAGGACTGGGGGATCTCGATTTGGCAGCCGTGGTGGTAGGGCTGGGATATCTTCTGGGAAGAGCCAGTTCAGGGCACATCCACAGACTAGCGGTCGTCTTCAGGAAGAGACTGGACATCTCCATGCGGTGGATCATGCACCACCAGGATCAGAGGCGGGACCGTCGACTGTTCGAGGTACCGTTTTGATTTCATCTTCTATAGCTACTGCACTTTTTGATACTGGTGCCTCTGTTTCATTCATTTCTGCCCGTTTTGTGGACATTCTGAATCTGCCAACTGATTTGATGTCATTCGCAATGGAGTTGGTGACACCGCTGGGAAAGAAGAAGAAGCAGGGTCTCAGGTGCCCATCATGTGCGCTTTCTGTGTCAGGGGTTGAGATGGAGTGGGACCTCTTGGTCTTACATATGAACCTTTTTTATGTCATAATTGGGATGGATTGTCTAGTACACTTCCAGGCACACATCGATTGCTATAGACGGTGTGTGAGTTTCACGGCACCTGATGGGAGTCGTCAGGTTTTTCATGGAGAATGGGATCCTCGGTCAGGTCGCGCAGGGCCTCCACTCCCAGAGATGGGAAGTGTTATCTTCCAGCTATCTTCTCTTATTCTAGAGGATGGTCTTTCCCCTGAAGGTGCACTACCTCATGTAGTGAATGAGTTTCCGGAGGTATTCCCAGATGATTTTTCAGGCTTTCCCTCAGAGTGGGATGTGGAGTTTTCAATTGATCTGGTGGCAGGAACACAACTGATATCTCTTACCTCTTATCACATGGCCCCCACCGAGTTGAGTGAATAAAAGATACAACTGGACGACTTAGAATCCAAAGGATTCATTCGCCCGAGCGTCTCTCCTTGGGCCGCTCCTGTGTTGTTTGCAAAAAAGGATGATGGATCCCTCTGGTTGTGCATTAACTACCGGAAGCTGAATAAGGTAACAATTAAAAACAAATACCCTTTACCCAAAATAGATGATGTGTTTGATCAGTTGAAGGGGGCAAAGTGGTTCTCAAAGATAGACCTGCGTTCAGGGTATCATCAACTCAGGGTGAAGGAGTGAGATATCCCAAAGACAGCCTTCCAAAGCAGGTACGACCACTTTGAGTATTTAGTGATGCCCTTTGGATTGACAAATGCTCCAGCAGTATTTATGGAACTTATGAATAGGGTTTTCCATCAATATCTCGATTCCTTTGTTGTGGTGTTCGTGGACGACATTCTGGTATACTCCAACTCTGAGGAGGAACACGAACATCACTTGAGGGTCGTTTTGGGTACATTACGGGATCACCACCTCTATGCAAAGTTGTCAAAGTGCAGTTTCTGGATCAGGGAGGTGAGATTTCTTGGGCATGTGATCTCAGAGAATGGAGTTTCAGTGGACCCTGATATGATTAGTGCGGTTATTTCATGGGAGAAGCTGAAGAATGTATTCGAGATTAGAAGTTTCCTTGTCCCGGCTGGTTATTATAGGCGATTCGTTCGGGATTTCTCTCGGCTTTCATAACCAATGACTACCCTCACCTGGAAAGGGGTGAAGTTTGTATGGGGTCCAGAATGTCAGGCATCATTCGAGGAGCTGAAGAGGTGATTGACTACTACCCCCGTGCTGATTTTACCAGAGGCTGGAAAGGGATATGTGGTTTATTGTGATGCCTCAGGTATGGGTCATGGGTGTGTGCTTATGCAGGATGATCACGTGGTGGCGTATGGCTCTCGCCAACTCCGGCCACACGAAAAGAACTACCCAACCCATGACTTGGAGTTGGCAGCAGTGATGCATGCTTTGAAGACGTGGCGTCACTACCTCTTTGGGGAGAAGTTTGTGGTCTATTCTGATCACAAAAGCTTGGCTTATATATTCTCACAAAAGGACCCCAACATGAGGCAGCGTCGCTGGATCGAGTACTTGCAGGGGTTTGATTTTGACATTATCTATACCCCAGGTAAGGGTAATGTTGTGGCCGACACCTTGAGCAGAAGGGTTCCAGTGCAGGCTTTGAGGAAGTCCAGTGATGGGTGGACATTGATGGGGATCTTTTCTCAGATGCATGTGGAGACCAAGGAATATAGTGGAGGGGCATTCTTGGCGAGCATCCAGATGACTCCTTCTCTGTTGGAGTTGATTAAGCAGGAACAACCTAGTGATGAGCTTTGTTAGCGATCGAAGCAGTTTCTTCTTGGTGGGGAGACATCCTCTGATTGGTCGCCGTCTCCCGAGGGCATCTTGTGCTTCAAGGGTCGTTCGGTAGTGCCGGTATCTCTACAGAAGGTGGTGATGCAGGATAGCCACCAGTCTCAGTGGGTTTTCCATCCGGGTGCCACTAAGATGTATTATAATGTCCGTCGGCAGTTTTGGTGTCCTGGTATGAGACGGGACATAGAGAACTTTGTGTCGAGATGCTACACATGCCAGTAGGTGAAAGCAGAGCACCAAAGGCCCTCCGGTTTGCTCCAACCACTACCCATTCCTACCTGGAAGTGGGACGAGGTTGCCATGGACATCATTGTTTGATTACCTTGTACACCTCGAGCTAAGAATGCCATTTGGGTGGTGATTGATCGTCTAACCAAATCATCCCACTTCATTCCGATCAGAGATACATCTAAAGTGGATGAGTTGGGCCGTTTGTATCTTCAGGAGGTGGTGAGACTCCATGGTGTGCCATCAGCAGTTGTCTCAGATAGAGACCCTCGTTTCACATCTCGATTCTGGGAAGGCCTTCAGAAGGCCTTGGGGTCCCAGATTAAGATGAGCACAGCCTACCATCCGCAGACGGATGGTCAGACAGAGCGGGCGAATAAGATTTTGGAGGACATGCCTCGTGCATGTGTCCTAGACTTTCGAGGTTCTTGGGATACCCATTTGGGATTGGTTGACTTTTCTTATAATAACAGTTACCAATCCTCGATTCGAATGGCTCCTTTTGAGGAACTTTATGGTCGGCCTTGTCGGTCCCCCCTCTGTTGGGATGAGGTAGGTGAGACCTCACTATTGGGGCCGAGTATGGTGCAGGAGACATCTGTGAAGGTAAAATTAATCAGGCAATGTTTATTGACAGCTCAGAGTCGTCATAAATAATATACTGACCGGAGGCGTCGAGACCTAGAGTTTTTTGTGGGTGACAGAGTATTCTTGAAGGTGGCCCCTTGTTTAGGCCATCGTCGATTGGGGAAGCAAGGTAAGCTGACTCCGCGGTACGTCGGGCCATTTGAGATCATCGAACATATTGGAAAGGTGTCATACAGGTTGGCCTTACCTTCTCAGTTGACATCCATCCATGATGTCTTCCATGTTTCTCAGTTGAAGAAATACTACTCGGATCCGTCCCATGTGTTGAGTTGGGAAGAACTGGAGATAGAGCCTGACTTGTCTATTGTTGAGAGGCCAGTGAAAATAGTGGACTCCCAAGAGAAGATACTTCTAGGGAAGTCTATTCCATTAGTACGGGTTTTATGGCAGCATGGAAATGATACACATGAGACATGGGAGCGAAAGTCGTGGGTCGAGGAAGACTACCCGTTCTTGTTTTCCAATCAAGCCTCATGTTGACTTTCCAGGGCGGAAAGTCCTTCATGGGGGGGAAAATTGTCACATACATGAAATATTTAGAGGTATTTTTCATTTAATTTACATCCTTGATTTGTTTTGGTGTTTTTTCATGTATTTTTAAAGGAAATAGTGGGTTTCCAAAATTTGGGCCAACCTAAGAGCCCATTTCCAGTTTTGAAAGTATATTTTGTTTTTTTAATAACTAATTCTTTTTTCAACATTTTTCAACCATTCAACTTCCAAAATGACCTTAATTTAAATATTAAAACCACAAAATAATTTTGGGCCCCTTAAAAATTCATTAGAATCATGGATTTGGGTGATAAAATTAGGTATTGGGCCAACCCGAAATCCCATTTCCAGTTTTAAAATTGTTTTGTAATTCTTTCATAAAATATTTATTTTTTATACTTTTCGGAGATTCCACCTCTCACACATTCCCATAGAACCCAGACACACCCCCATATTCGTTTTCGCATCTTTGGATCTCATATTGATCGCAATTTAGGGCTGAACTTCTGAAGCTCCAAAAAACGTCCAGATTTCTCAAGTAAGTTGTTTCTCTTCCTTATTCCTCCCTTCTTCTTAGGGTTTCTCCCTTTTTTATTGAATCCCCAAATGTCCAGAAGATGGGGATTCGTACCTAGGGTTTTAGTTTTGAGTTTCTTGGTCCAATCCTCTGGTTTTAGGTTCAATCTTACTCCATTGTGGTGCGGCGGAGGTGCGGTTGAAGTGACGCACAAGGATTTGGGGGTTTTGACTCTTTTGGTAGGCGATTTCATATGTAGGTATTGTATAATGAGTTGGCTTGCCGTATTTAGGTTTCCATTATGTTCATCATTCAGTATTTTGATTTCAAAAATTGATTTGGGTTGCATTTTAAAAGTGGTAGATTTTTAAGTGCCAATCTTGTGTGAAAATGGGTGTTTTACATGTGTAACCCATATTGTGCCTCTTGGTATTGTTTTATAATTCAGGGATTGGATTTATAAAAATGTTTTGATGCTGAAATTTATGTTTTGGTATAATATTGGTCTCCATTTGGTTTTAAATATGGGATTTTAGATTAATTTAATGTGCAACATTTGATTAATTTTCTTGAAATTGTTTTATGGAAATTATAAATGGTTTATTGAGTTATGCAAAAGGTGAAAAGAAGGTGTAGATATTGTTTTGAATGTGTGTGACAAGAACTGATATTTATATGTGAATATTTATTTTGGTAGCATGTGGTGACTATTTGAGCACAATACGGGAAACCTAGGTATCTTGGTTGGCTAACGTGTACTAGTACGCTAGTGAACGGAGGGGTTTTGACCATGGTTCACTTAGCAAGTCTGACATGGATAACACTAACAAAACTATAATGGAGATGATTGGAGACCACTAGGTTATGGGTATGCTCCCTACTAGTGGCTCGTGCACGAGAACGAATTTCGTTATGGTTACTTTCACCGAGGTACGAGGTACTTGGGGCTCACAACAAACTAGTACCTAGGGGGGTTCCTACGCTTGGTGCTCGTGGCCTTTTTGGAATTTAAACTTTCTTTATGGTATTTTGGGATGTGAAAACCAGAAGATTGAATGTTTTATTCAATTTCACTGATTCTTTATAGTTATCCCCATTGAATGTTATTTTCTTTTCAAAGTTGCACTTTTAGAAATAAATGCCACTATTATCTATTTATAACTCTTGCAAGCCTTTTATTTTACAATGCCTATCACTTGAAATCCTTGGGTGATATCCTATTGGGCTTAGTATCACACACTACTTACACCTTTGGGTGTATGTAGACTTGATCATGTTTGAAACAGGCAAAGGAAAAGCCTTGGGTGATGGCGGTTCGGGTTGCTAGTTTCTCTCGATGGTGCGGTGTTGTGGAGACGGCTTGTGGGTGATGACCCCTTGTCGTGTGGAGTCTCATGGGATGTTTGCTGCTACTTTTATGTACCTTTGGACCTCTTGTGTCTTTTTTAAACTCATATACTAAGTTCTGAATTTTTATTAATTCTTGTTTGGCATAATTTTTTTCAGATTTGGTTTGTTGTTTGTTTTTGGATATCTTATGAACCCAAACTCGGGTAAATCGTTTCCAAATGAATTTTTATGATACCCGGGAACTTGTGCCAGCCCGTGGGGATGGGGAATGCCCTTCGGGTCTTGCCATGAGCCGGAATTGGTGCTGGTTTGATGGAGACCAGATTCGGTTCGTGACAATAATTTAATGTGTGGCCTATGGATAAGTTTAGATAAAAATAAATATTAATGTATTTTTATAATAAGCATTATTTTTTACATGTATTCTAATTTCAATGTATGTATTTGGTTTCCTTATACTAATAAACATTTTATCATGTATATTGTAATCTTATATATTTGGTTTCCATTTCAATAAAAGGAAAGAAAATATAGGTTATTAGAATATAAGTTGTTAGATTATTTTAGAGAATCTAGATATTTATAAATAATATTTTATTATTTTGTAATATCTCATGTATATTGTGGAAACAATAATCTAACATAAATTTACACAATCATACAATTTTTTTAATTATATCATCAACATCATTACTATTAATTTTTTTTCAATATGTGAAAAAGTATCAAAAATTTTGTTTTGAATTTTTTTTAATTTTTAATATCTTTTGGTTTTTTGATACTTGAGTAGTAAAATGGTGATTTTAAATAGTAAAAACATGTAAACAATTATTAGTGTTTTGTTTATCTCAAAATAAGGTCTATACCGTTGAGATTAAGTTTAATAGGAATTAGAAGATTTTAGAATTAGTGCACCCTAAATAATTTAATAATTATTTATTTAAAAGGTCACATGTTTATTTTTTAGTTTTTTGAGAAAATAATAAATTACCATGATAGAAAATTCTAAGAAAAAGTATCATACCATTAACCATAAAAAATATTTTTTACCTTCATCTAGATGGTTGGTGTGATTTACATCACCATAAATTGTAAAACAATTTTGAATTATATAATCACATTAAAGTATAATTATATTTATATCTTTCAAATTTTATCTCATATTAAAAATTTTTCATTACTTTGATTCATGATATGTAGTGATTTTAGTTAAAAATGGTCATTAGGCCTGACCTAGGACAATTTTCTAGTATTCATATATAAATAAATAGATATTCCAATTATTCTTTCATCATTCGTAACCTTATAATATAATTTAACGAAGTATGAATTTGAACCAAATTTTCAATTTTTCATCCATTATTTTTAAGATAAAAAATTATAGTTAAAAAATAATTAACCTATTTTTCATGAAAAATTATTAAATAACTTGGAAATATATATATATATTTTTTCATGTACACACTACTTATTCAAAAAAAAAACCATCCACCCCAACAATTTTCCTTTTATTCCCATCCTTAAAAATAATAAATGATAGCCAATATTTTTTTCTAGTAGAAGATGGCTATGTGTAGTGAGAAGAAATGGACTATTAAGGGTTTTGAAGAGTAGAAACCCATGATGGAATTAGTATTGTGTGTAATGGTCTAAAAAAATTGGTTTAGATTATCAAATTGGTCATACATAAAAGTCACTTCAATGTTGTTTGAGTGGAATCGTGAAGGAATTAAGTAGTCCATGGGTGTTTAGATCCAGTGAAGCACTAATATCTAGTTATGCATGTCTATAATAGGGATGAAGAAAATGACGTGTTCAAGAAGAGTAGGGTGGTAACACTGGTTTAGTATTGTTCAAGGTAGGTTGTATATATCAATGTGCAGGTGGATTTAATAAGTATATAGTTATATTAATTTTAATACATTCTATATACCTTATAATTAAATATATTTATACAAACACACACACACATGCATATGTATATATATATAAACACAAGACACACATATTTCTTTGTATAAATTTATAAATGTGGAATTGAAAACAAATATTATTATTAATAATAATAAAAATTAATTTTATAGTAATAATAATAATATTGTTGTTATTCATATGATAAATATTCTAAATTTTGGATGTATAATAGGTAAATACTTAGAGATGGGGGATGAGTCCGGGACATAAGAAAGTTTACATAGTTCACCCAAACTGGGATAATCTAAGGGGAATACAACAATGTTGTTTAAATTTACCAGAATAAAAAAGTGTGTTGATTGTTTCATAAAATTAATTGTTTCCTTACTAACCCTATAGGTTTACAACCCTTAGAAAATCGAATAATCAAACCTCTAAATCTCTTATATATCTCAGTACTTCTGAAAGTTAAACCATCTATTACAACACAATCCAAGAATATGTTTATAACATATATGGTGTATTAATAAACTCCCCATTCATTAATATAACTTACTCTAGGAACCTCCATTTAGATGACATCCAAGATATCCATTATTTTATTCTCTAATATTCTACAACTAATATGAAATTCCATTAACTGGAAGTATATCCCACTATATCTTTCTTCATGTCAAAAATTTTTAAGATATAAACATTGTTGATTTACTATGTGTTATTCATATTCCATTCATATATACTCTCATAATTGTGTGAATATTATTTAAGTACTATTTAGAGCCATTATTTAATCTATATTATCTTCTCAACAAAATCATTTAAATCTAACTCGATGATCTATGAATCGTTTAATTCTAAACAAATCCCTATAAATCTTAAACATTACATCCCCGTGATCCACCTAAAATATCATGTACTGATCCTTCCCCTTGTTATGAAATAAACCAATACCAATGAATAAAAATCTCCACATAAATAGAGAAATTGAAATCAATTTACCGCACTGCATGGAATATACATTCATTCCATGGTGTAATAATACTAAAATATAGATGTTTTATCAGTCATATATTATCATTGATAATTTATATTGAATTTTTCAATTGGATCAAACATTTTAATAGAGGTGAAAATTAGGAATTTGATACTTTTACATATATTTATTTATTGGTGAACCTTAAATTTTGAATATTTTGAAAAATTTTGTCACATAGGTGATCCTTATGTATTCAATACTTTTAAAAATATTACACATTATCTGGGAATACACTTATTTATTTAGTAGAGTGAATATAACATAGTTCCTTAGTTACATTCTAGAGTGATTATTAGTTATATTTAAATATATTATTTTTAACTATTATCTATTATTGGTTTGATTAAAAACTCAAGAAGGGGTGAATTGAGTTTCTGCTTAAACTTTCTGTTAAAAACTATAATCTAATGATACCCCAATTTGGAAATAGCCCATTTAATTAAGGAAGTCGAGATATAGATGTTTAGTTGATCAAAAAGTTTCTCAAATGGTGATTAATACTCAGCTAAATTAGTGTTCAACACTTATTCATCTTTTGAAACAGGTTTACTGAATTAATAACATACACACACTTACTAGAACTAACTATCAGAGTTAATGTAAAATAGTTCTCTATTTCTGAAATTATATCTATTGGAAAATAACCAAAACAAATTATTAAAAATATAGTATATTTTAGAGTATAACAAGAGGTTCAGTCTCAAGATGAGACTTAATCCTATCCACTTAGTGATCACCTATCACCAAGTAGTTTATATTAACATTAAACATGATACATAGCATTTATTTAACTTTACAACAGTTTTCACAAACTGTCCAGGTCTCACACCCTCTACCATAGTTCTTCATGGGAAAAGAAAGCAATCCAGGTCACACATGGTCACTTCCATAGTGACACGTGGGAAACAAAGTGTATGAAAAGTTTGATATGAGGATTTTTAGTATCCCCCAGTTCAAGTACGGGAGAAAGTGTGTGTAATAAAAAAAGACACACCTCTTAGAAAAGTAATATAATGAACATAATGGAGCTAAAGTTATAAATATTTACTTTAGAAGGCTCTATGTGTTTAGATTTTAGATCTTGACTCCTTGGAGTGAAGAATTTGTAGTTCGATTCTTTTTCTGGATGTTGTCTCCAAAAATAGATTGATGGAACTCCAGTTTCAAGCTTTTATGTATTGCATGTTCTTCTTATTGGGTTGAAAAAGATTTGATGAATTACAAGAAAATGTCCTAAATTGTTTCTCCTGAAATGATCTTCTTGAGGCTCTTGGGTTCACCATGTGAGTGTTGGTGTTCTTCTTTTGTTCTTCAGATGTAGTGTGTAGTATCTCTCTCTCTGGTGTCCTATATACTTCTATTCAACCTTGGTCTTCTATTTTATATTTGAGGTCCGACAATGAAAATAGAGAAACCACATGTGGTCTTCCACGTACCTCATACAATCTCCATATACGGTCTATTAATATTTATTCAATCAGCATTAATTAATGTTAGAAACATTAAAGTTTCCAAATAGAACCATTAGAATAATTATTATAAATTGAAAATTTATGGAGTATAAGAGTGGGTATCAGTAGGCAAGTAATAGTATCCTTACCAATGGTAGCCTTCATCGGTAGCTTTCATCAGTAGCTTCATCGGTATGATTTATTAGTAGATTTAAGCGGTATCCTTCATCAGTATCCTTCAATGGTAGGCTTCATCGGTATCCATAATCGGTATCTTGAATCAGTAAGCTTCATATGTAACCTATATTGATATCCTATATCAATAACCTCTATCGTTAACCTCTCTCAGTAACCTCTTACTTAGAGAATGTTTCCACTATACATTTAATTGATAGAGTAGTGAGATTAAATATACATAGTTATCACTTGATAGAAACTATAAATATTAATGAAATATGATTATCATAACAAAGAATAAAGATTTGGGATAATCAAAATAGGTGAGTCCATCAATCCCCCCTTTTTGATAATCAAAAATTTTGTTAGTGAAAGTTTTGATTTATGTATTATTAAAGTAGGGTTACGCGCATTTGCTAATTTCTTCAGATGTGTGAGTGTACATATAATATGTATCTCTAAAATTGAACCATGTTTATTGTGGAAATTATATAAGAGCATATATTCGAGGACTCTAGTCTACTTTAGACTTCTCTCCCTTTCTGATTAACAAAAATAATATAAGACAAAAAGAGACAAAATGTGATTTTGTTATTTATAAAGAAAAAACTACAATAAAAAAGATTACAAAGATCCCTCTCGACTATGAAATACAACATTGAATCCACATAATATATTTCCAATAGTGTGTTGTCTTTGGAAGATGAGAATGTAGGTCCTAGAAGATTGAGGTATAGGCTGAGGTTTGGCAGTAAAAAAATGTAGGAGAAGATGTTATAGAAGAATCAGTAGATCGATAATGAGTATATCTTTGAAGGATTATAAGGTTCAAGCTTCTGATGGCCTGTGTAGGAGTCATTAAAGGGGTAGCACTGGGAGATCCTGAGGCGGCTTAGGAAGAAGGTAAGGCTAGAGGAACAATAATGGGAGTGCAGTCCACAAGGAGGAAAGGAAACAGAAGATTCCTGAAATCCATAATGATGATTTCTACTCATTCCATTGATGAGATAAAATCATATTTATTCACAATGAATTTATCTATGTGAAGAGTCAATACTCGAAGACCGCTAACTTGATATTTAAAATCCTGAGTGACAGGTGGGATCCTCATGTTTTCTAATAACATATTTAAGTGACCATCCATCTGATGTGTAGTGTACACCCTTTTATAATACAAATAAACTTTCTCTTTGATGGCCTTCTAATCATGAGTAGCATCCCTTATGTAATCGACCACAAGCCTATGAATGTTTATGGTAGTGGAAATGTCATGAGTCATGGACTGAGTGTCTGAGGTACAAGCACCAAAGATCTTCTCTACTTCTTCTCTAATAACCGATCTGAAAGCTTCTAGGTCAAAGGGAGTAGATGCTGAAGAGGAAGCACATGCACAAAGAGGTTCCATTATGAAAGACATTTTCTCCTTAAAATACATAGTAGGACCACTGATCAATCTTATCACATCATCATCCTGACCAATCACATGTTCCTCCATAGTCATCTTAATGTCCTCAAACACAGTGACCATCATGTTGAATGGCACTCTTAAAATATATAAGGCCATTGTCCCCTTGGACCCATGAAGCCATATAAAAGTCTAAACTAAATATTGATTATTGCATATATTCCACAGACACTTCCAAGGTTTTGACTGATTCTCACATTCCTTCTCTTCATGTTGCATATTTTTGTGAGAGGTAGATATTAACCTTTCCAATGTAGAAGTCACCTGTTCGTTATTGGGAGAAACCGATCTCTCTATCCCAATATATCTATCATCAATGTGTCTCTAAAACTATTATTTTAATTATTCTAAATCATCATTCATCACATAATCTCGACGTAGAAGCACTACTAGCTGCACAGTAGTGGTCTCTAAAATAGAAGGAATTGGAGGGATTCTGTTAGGATTATCATCATTAGGGTCCCCACAGTCTAAGTCCAAGACCACGAATCAGGGAGCTTCTGGCCAATCCTATATTCTATGAAAAAAACTGAAAATGTGGCAACAGCTTATTCCCCCTCATTTAGAAAATTTGGTTGATCAATTACATTTACCGCTATCATTCTTGCTTGATAAACTACAGAAACTGGAGAGTCAACGACTACTTCTTCTACAAAATTTTCTACCATATCCATATCAATTTCAGCTCCAAGAGATTCAATATTCTCTTCATCTTCACTCTTTACCACTTTTGTATATCCTATCAAGGGACTGAGGCTCAATAACTCTTCTTTAAATTCATTAATAGCCATCTCATATTCCTCAAGGTCAGTGTCAGCTTCATCCTACTCCTCTAAGGTCTCTCCAACATTAATTTCTTTTATCACATTATCTTCTTCTTCTTCATTGGTTTCCTCATCATCATTATATTTTAGTACATCCTCTCTTTTGGGAAATATTTTTTGTGGTATTGGCTCACCAAAGGATACAACATTGGCATGAGGACTTGAGGGAACGTCAGGATCAGTCATGTCATCTAGAGGAGAATCATCTCTTTCTTTTACACCATCGTACTCCTCTTCTACATCTGAATACACTGGCTCCACTTCATCTAAATTCAAAAGTATATCTCTCTTATTCTTTTTCCAAGTAGGATTTGTATCATGACTAAATTCCTCATACGTATTAGAATCATTATTCTCCCATTTTCTTTAATAAGGGTTTCATCTTATCTTCTTAAACATTCAAATCATTTGAGTAATGCATAAGTTGTCCCATACCACTATTGTTTCTTTCTTATTTCTAGCAACTCCTTTCACTCTGAACATCAAGGATATCAACCTTGTTTGAAATAGATAATTTTATTTAGAACAATGGTTTGTCATTTTATCTAACTAAATCATCACAAACCTAAAAAGAATTATCATTTTTTCATGCTTCAACATATTCAATATAAATATGTCATGATACCTCAAGGTGGGAAAGTCCCCTCTCCTGGGAATCGAAACATATTGATCAAATTTAAAAATAAACACATTTTCTTCTTCCATTTCAGAAGTAATCACCTTTCTAGGGATTCTATTTCCTGTCAGCTCAGGCAAAGACTCTTCATAAAAAAATTCTCACTGGTGGGAGGTACCATTCTATAGTATTAATCAAAAATGCCTTTAGTTGAGACTCTTAAGCATTCAAGACATTCACCATAAGAGAATATCAAGTATACACAATTTACCCTTTAAGAAAATCAGTTCTCATCCATAGACTATTATAACTTCAGAGACTCGCAAAATTCATTGACAAGCTTCAGGTAGTATAGTCCATTGTTATTTTCAAAAAATTCTAACCAATCCTGATCATCGAGTGCCTTTAGCACCTGATACCTTCTCAAGAGTAGTTGTTCTGAACATAATTCCTTCTTAAACACATGTTCTTACTTTGAAAAACGTGGATTGATTAGCTTTTCCACTACTTGTCTTCCACTACTAGACCCAGTTCGATGTCTCTTAAGGTTTGTCACATCTCTTTCATCACCGACCACCATTCTATTCAATATTTCCATTGTGATCTAGAGAGGTTAGAAGGCTTTAGAAAAAGGTTAGGTTACAAGGTTAGGGAGAAAGAGATTTGGGAGATTATTGAAGTGGATCGAAATTTGATTTGTACTTTTGTTATATCATTTAGGGATCAAAAAACAAATTGAGTACAAGAAATAAAAAAAATACTAAAAACGTTTAGAATTCCAATAGAAAAACATGATGTCCCAGATCTATGGTCGACTAGTAGTAAGGTGCTAACGGTGAGGTCCAATGGTGAGGTCTAATGGTGAGGTCTGATGGTGGGGTTTAAGAGTGATGTCTTATCACTAATGACTAATAGTGAGGTCTAATGGTAAGGACTTATCGGTGAGGTCTATCAATGAGGTCTAACGATGAGGTCTAACTGTAAGGTCTTATTGGTGAATTCTAACTGTGAGGTCTAATATTAATAGATTATCATACCTCACTCATGATTGATGTAACTCAGCCTCTAAAAATCTAATGTCATTTTCAATATATCATCCAATTGGGGTTCAGTGCCAATGAACCCAAGAGTGATATCACCTCTTTCATAATGATATATCAAGAAGTGATGTCTCACATCAATGTTCTTAGTCCTTGAATGTGATATTTCATTATTATAGTTATTAAAATCACTTGTATAGTCACAATTTATATAGAAATGTTTGAATTGATATCCATAATCTAGTAATGTATTTTTCATCCACATAATTTGAGCACAAAAACTACCACCATCTATATATTCATCTTCAGTAGTGGATAGTGCAACAGAATTCTGTTTCTTACTACACCATGATACTAGCAGATTTCCCAAAATGTGACATGTTTTTGAAGTTATTTTTCTTTCTAACATAAAACTAGAAAAGTTAGCATTTGAATAACTTATTAAATCAAATGATTACCCTCTTGGACAAAATAGTCATATGTTTTTAGTTTGATTTAAATATTTAAAAATCATTTTAACAATAGTTAAAAGAGATTGTTTGGGATTGGATTGAAAATGAGGACACATGCATACATTGAACATAATATCACGCTGGCTAGTAGTAAGGTAGAGCAGACTCCCTATCATACCTCTATAATTTGTTTGATCCATTGGTTTACCATTTTCATCAGCGTCCAAATTACAAGTGGTACTCAAAGGTGTATCACTACATTTATTACCATCCAAAAAACATTTTAAATGATATTTATTATATTTACATTGATTTAAGATAATACAATTTTTATTTTGAAAAATATGAAATCCATTAAAAAATTTAAGTTCACCCATTAAACTCATTTGAAATTCATCTTGCATAATTTTTGAAAAATCATTACATAATAAATTTTTAGAGGATCCAATAATAATATCACCTACATAAATTTGTAATATGGAAACATATTTGGAAATTCTTTTAGAAAATATTAGGATTATCTTTTCATTTAGTAAAAACTTTTGAAATAATAAAAGAACTAAGTCTACCATAAAATTCTATAAGAGCTTGTTTTAGACCATCTAACAGTTGAAAAAGATTAAAGACATGATTTGAAAAATGAAGATTTTTAAAACTATGGGGTTTTTCAACAAATACATCCTCAACTATGTACCCATTTAAAAATTAACTTTTGAAATCCATTTTATAATATTTGAAATTCAGATGAGCTGCATAAGCAAGTAGTATCTTAATGGATTCTAGTCTAGCTACAGGTGAAAAGGTTTCCTCATCGTCTATTCCTTCTTCTTGACTATATCCTTCTGCAACTACTCTAGCCTTGTTTCTAAATATGTTTCCAGATTCATCGGCTTTATTTCTAAACACCCATTTAGTGCATATGGTTATTGTTTTTTAGGTCTTTCTAATAGTTCCCTATATTTTTTTCATTCAAACAAATTTAATTCATCTTGTATATCTATCTCCCAAAATCCATCATTGATAGCATCATTTATATTTTTGGGTTCAAGTTGTGAATGAAAAGCATAATGTTCATCCTAGTTTCTCAAAGAAGCTCTAGTTTGTGTTCCCCTATTTACATCACCTACTATAGCATCTAATGGATGATTAATTAGGGTTCTAATACTTCTTGAAAGGGATGGACTAGTCTCTTCATCGTAGTTTATAGATTTATATTCAAAATGCTCAGATTCTGGAAAATTTCAAGAACTAGTAGATTTCACTAATTATTCACTGTCTTTATCATTAAGGTCCTGAATTGACATATCATCCTCAAGATGTTTAAGGGAGGTTTTGGGTTCATGTGTATCTATCACATCAAATTTTACATGAACTAATTCTTCCACACATTTGGTTCTCATATTGAATACTCTATAATATTTACTATAGATTGAGTAAACTCGAAATATTTCTGCATCACTCTTGGAAGAAAAATTGTCAAAATATTCCTTAGTGTTATGGATAGAGACTTTGCAACCAAAAACTATAAAGTAATTAACCTTAGGAATCATATTATTTTAGAGTTCATATAGATATTCAGGTTTTAGTCATTTAGCATAGTCCGGGAAATCTCTTGAAATGCCATATTTATTATTTATACAACACTATTTTTTTAGGGGTTCTAGGAGCATAAAATTGTGATTATAGATATTTTTTGAGAAAAAAGATTCAGACTCCTCATTTTCAAACTCACGGACAACATCCCTTATTAGAGTTCTAATTATAAGTCCACTAAGATTTTCTATATACAAAGAATATTTAATGAATAAAGAACATGCTTAAATTTTGTAAGAAAGAAAGTACACCCAAATATATCTAGAGAAATAATCTACATGAACAAAAACATAGTGATTCCCATTTAAACATGAAACTCTAGATGGTCCAAACAAATCCATGTTAACAATCTCAAGCAGTTGATAAGTGGGAACATCTTTCTTTTGTTTGAAAGAAACATTGCATTGTTTTCCCTTGACAAGGACTACAAACTTTGTTATACGTGAATTCCAATTTTGTTAAGTCTCTAACTAAACTATTCCTAGTTAGTTTCTTATGTGAGTTCACATTGCAGTTTCCTAGTCTTCTGTGCCATATCCAGGATTCCTTATGAAAAGAATTTAAACAAGAAACTTTTTTTCATTTCTTAAGAGTCTAAATCAACATCCATTACATTTTCATTTCTAATAGTAGTGAATATTAAATAATTTTTGGAAATAAAAAACATTGCATGCATAACTTTCAAATGTAACAGTAATACCATCATCATAAAATTGATACATTCTAAGTAGATTGTATTTTAAGCCATAAATAAAAAGTACTTTTGAAATTAATATAGTATTAGTGTTACCAATTTGGCCTTAGATGATGATCTTTCCTTTAGAATTATCATCAAATGTAACATGTCCACTATTAACTATAATTAGGCTCTTAAAGAATTAATAGTATCATATTGAATGGCTTTAACATCCATTGTCCTAATAATATATAGTTTTACAAGATCTCTTTAGTCAATTTTCCTACAAAACACATTAAGTATATAATATCTTGGGTACCAAGATTTTCATGTGTCTAGAGAGGATATAAAGTAAAACTTAAAGAACGCATATTTGTGTCACTGATTTCTCATAAAAAACTGATATGCTTTGACACATGAACACTTTGTTAGGTACTTTAGAAAATTGTTTTTCAAATGATAGTCCAGAACATGAACTAGCAGTGAACTGTCCAGATTTCGGAACAAATATATTTTTAATCATCTTTCTCTATCACGGTTGATATCCTAGACTATTTGGGTATTTTGGAGCAATCTATTTCCCTAGAAATTGTGTCAATTTATCTCAACCTTGATTAAACATCTCAAGATCATTTTTAAATTTCTCATTTGATAAATTATGTTTAGTATTTTCTTTTAATAGCTATGAACATTTTTCTTTATCAATATCAAACTCAAATTTTTAATTCTAATTTAAATCATATTTTATTTTCAATAATTTATATTTATCCATGAGTTCATTAAAGGTATCATCAAGCATTCCACATAATTAAAATAGTTCTTCCTTGGTAATATTATTGTCATTTATTGATTTACTTTCATTCCAAAAATAGTAAGCATTATGTATAGGAGAATTTAGTGTTACCTTAGAAGTTTCTGTCATGAAACACATGTTTTCATGTTTGGTCTTTTCAATATCAGAGGTGTTAGATCCACTAGAGATGTCTTATAAATCAATCCAAGTAGCTTTCATATCCTTTTTATATCTCATTCCATTGTTATCATATTTCTTCTTAAATTTCATCTTTGGCAAATAAGCCTTCACATGGCCTTTTAATTTACCTTCATTGCAGACTATCTCATTTGTATTTTAATTCCATTATCTATCATTTTTTCACTATACATTACTGTAATACCTTCCTTTATAGTTTGATTTTCTTAATAACTTCTTCTTTCGGAAGAACTTTTTGAATCTCTTAACAAGATGAGTCATCTCATCATGACTTTCAGAATCGAAATCTTCAATGGTGGAACTGTCTATAGGAACTTCAACTTTTTATTTATCTTTTCCCTTTGAGGTATCAGTCATGAATGCTACAGGTTTATTTTATTTCTATTCATCTACTTCTTAATTCACCTTAATCTCTTCTTCATACATCATAAGTTTTCTAATTAGTTCGTTTACTGGTAACTTACTTATGCCATAGGATTCTTGGATAGAAACAGAAGTTCCCCTCACTCTGTTAGGTAGGCATCGAAGAAACCTCATAATATGATCCTTTCCATTCACTGGTTTCTCAATTAGACTCATAGTATTTACTATTACATTAAACCTGAGATATAATTCAAATATAAGTTCATCGGGATTCATTTTAAATTAATCATATATAATAGTATAAGTATTTAATCTCATTTATTTAACATTGGTTGTTCCCTCATGAGAAATAACCAATGTATCCCATATTTCAAAAGAAGTTCTACATAAAAATATTCAGTTTAATTATTCATCACCTAGAGAACAGTACAATACATCCATTTCATTATAGATATTGTTATAAATATCTTTAGTCCACTGATACCATGTGTCCCTATAAATAGTAGTAAATGAAAGCTATTCTTAAATTGTGTCCCAGATTTCTAGACCCATGCTCTCTAGATATATATTCATTTTTTATTTCCACTGAGAATTGTTATTACCATTAATGAAAGGTGTTTTAATGGTTGATGCACCCTCAACTCAGTGATCTGTAGTTAATTAGAATTTAAAGAATGGAAAATTTAGATATGACATAAATTTTTAGATATTTAATGTATAACTAAAATCACATTTGAAAAGAATTTGAAAACATGCACAATAGTTCATATGGTATAAATAAAAATATAAACATCTGATACCAAATGTTGGTCAGAGTGGAATCTCAAGAGGTGGGCGAATTGAGTTCCTACATAAAATTTCTATTAAAAACATTATCTTAAAGATCCCTCAATTTGTAGACAGACTAGTTAATTATGGTAGTAGAGATATAGATGTTTAGTTGCTCATTAAGTTTCTCAAAGGGTTATTAGTCCTTAGTTGAATCAATGTAGAACAATTATTCAACTTTTGAAATAGGTTTATTGAATTAATCACATAGAAACACTAACCAGAACTAACTATAATAGTTACTGTAAAATAGTTTTTTATTTTGGAAATTATAAGCAGTGGAAAATAACCAAAATACAGTAATGCTAAATATAGTATATAACATAGTTAAACAAGAGGTTCAGTCTCAAGCCAAGACTTAATCCTCTCAACATGGTGATCACATGCCACCAAGTAGTTTGTATTTACAATAAACGTGATACCTAGCCTGTATTGACCTTTACAATAGTTTTCACAAACTATCTAGGGATTACACCCTCTACCACAGTTCTTCATAGGAAAAGGAAGCAATTCAGACGAGACATGATCTCTTCCACCATTACACATGGAAAAAAAGTGTATGAGAATTTTTATGTTAGGATTTTTAGTATCCCCTAATTCAAGCACAGGAGACAGTGTGTGTAATATAAAAACACATACTTCTCAAAAATGTAATAGAAAGAACATAATTGATCTAATGTAATTTTTTTACAACTTTTTTTCAAAATACATTGTTCAAGTGTGAATAAAAGATGAATACATGTCATTTATCTAAAATACAAAACATTTACATGTATGTTCAGTGTATATTAAAATATTATAATTAGTATAATAAAATACAAATTTAGTAAATAAAAATAAATAAATCATATTTTGATGGAATGGTTGCTAGAGGGTGTCCAAGCTATCATAGTTTAAATCCTTGCAAGCCCTCCTTTGGTACAGGATTTCTCCCTTTACCTTGTTTTTTTTGTAAACAAATTATGTGATATTTCCACATATTTATAAAATAACACATAATTAATGAAAAATATATTATGGGGTTAGATCTATCGATAGGGTTGTAACCTGGTGTCTAAAAGACCCATGATTGAGTACTTATAGCTGACTCAATTCCTTCCCTTTTCACTAAAATAAAACCAAATTTTATATATTTATATTTAAAATGTATTTTATATATAATGTTTGCATAAATATATTAAAAAATAATTTTAAGTTTAAATTTCACCTTAAGGTGGGGTTGGGGTGATGGGTAGAGTCTTAACCTACGGTCCAAAAGACCTATGTTCAAATCTGGATGATCTCCCCAACATCATCCTTACATTAAAATCCAAACCACATGTCATATATTACTAACCTTTTATATTTATCTATATAAAAACAAATACATTTTCAAAAATAGTAAAAATATTTATTACAAATAATTGCTCCAATGGTTGAGGGAACACAATGGGATCGATCTTGTATATTATTTGAACCTCTCCCAAAGCACTAAAATTATGCTTTTAATTTTCATTATCAATTTTTAAAACACAGTTAGTTTATTTCAAAATTCACTACATGGATAGGTATATTTTTTACATCATTTTATTTATAATTCTATATAATATTAAATCACTACTTTTTAATAATAATAATATGATATAAATGATGAATGGATTAATATACACATCATGTTACAAGAATTTAAAATTCAAAAAATCTAACTCAACCAGTTCTAATGCCCCCACCCCTCTTCTTGTGTCCTTTCGTGCATGAATCTTACAAAAAATTTGAATTCCTTCATTATATTGAGTTACTGATTTATATTTATCCTCTTCCTAACTCTTTAATCTAGTAGGGATCTTTGATACCCTATATTTTATTACATTATATTATTTATAATTTATTTAATAAATTTTTCTATCATTCTGATGAACCACATAAGTACTTAGACACACATAAAGAACAAAAGATATGGTAAAATTTTAAATTTCTACACTTTTTCACTATAATAAATTTAAAAACACACAAAGTGTGTTTTTGTCACACATTGTGTACTAGTGACTCATTCATTCTTAGGTGAATTCGTTTCATGGATCAGAAATACCTTTGATATCCATTTGAAATCACATTATTTGTGAATTTGGTTCATGCCTTGTAATCAATAACCACCGAAGCACGGTGAGCAAGGTGTGTTTCTAGAGAACATGTGTTTTTTTCACCAATAAGACTATAAATCCTGTACTTTGGAAGTCACACCTTTTTCATTATAAATAATGATTTTCATTTATTTTCATTTAATTGCCCTTTTTTATTTTTATAATCATTTTATTTTAAAATCGTGGATGATGAGTATCGATCACATCAAAATTGTTCTATAACATTTTCAAATGAGGAGTAGCCAACCCCACAGAGAGATTATGTGGGGACTCTATAAGAGGATTTCCATATAGACGTTTCAATTGTATAAATTCCAATATTGATAATATGAACTCCACTTATAACATCAATATTATATTTTAAAGTAGTACCCTATATAATAGTCATGACAGAACCAACACCACCACATGCCATGTAATCAGAGCTATATAGTTCATAAGCTAAAGAGCATCCATGATCAACACTTGTGGATAAATGAACATATCCACACACATTTATTGTTTTATCTAAGTGACTCCCAAATAGTGACTGGATGATATTATTTTTACATCAACTAATCTATAGTAGTAGTAGGCTCTTTGATTTGATCATCCTATTGTGGTTGAACCTCATGGGACATATTTAAGAGCTTCTGGGGGAATACCCCCCACATTATAATTCTAAAAGTCATTACTACTATAGATACATATTTTTACAGGTTTTCTATGAAATTAGATATCGACTAGGTGGTGTACCAAGATATGTGGATAAATATTGTGATAATGGACCAATTTTTTTACGTTCTAGATTATTTTCACTTACGATGGAGGATTTTAGTTTAGGGTTTGTTTTATACACCCATACATCCACCACCGACCCCCTTTATACCCCCACATTCACTGACTTTTCTTACATACCCGTTGTGTGGTAGGAACCTCGTGTACCCAATGTATGGTACACTCTTACCTCATAGAATAGAACCTATATCATCTCACCTACCCTTTTATTCATCAAACACGATTTTAGTTCTACCAATTTTACACAACATGAGGATGGTATAGTAGTTTATTGGTGTCAAATCAACCCTCTCTCATCTATTTTTCACCCTGAATACAATGACTAATTATACTTCCTCACCTCACATTTCTACTCTATCTTTATAACACTATAAAGAAACATGAACGAACGGTTCTATGTCACCCAGTTGGTGCAACACATAGGGTTTTTGGAACTGTCTCTCCCTCATGATCTATTAGGTTATCCCAATAGGATGTACTATCTCATGCCTACTTATAGGGGAATGGTCTGGATGTATGGGAGCACCTATGTGCTCATGGAGAAGTGACTAACACAAGTTTCAATGAGAGAACCAAAGTGCACCTTCTGGTGTTGCTGATCAAGTGCCACTACCTCCACCTCCACTAGTGAACCCTTCATCTCCATTCATTCTTTCATTTTTACTAATCCATTATCCTTATACATTCATACTTCTACCACTGAACCCTCCACCACCTCACATCTACCTTCACCTTTTCTTGACTCATCAATCATATATGTAATAATTTTTGTGTTCTAGTAGTTTTAGAACATAAAAACTATTTGTGGACTATGGAGGCCTTGATGACATATCTATTGGCCAATGTGGGTCTTATAATATATCATTTGGAAGTCTCTTAAACTAGTCTTGCCATTTCCCAATCAGTCTTCGCATAGTACATAGCACATGAAACTCCTTTTTCATCTACTACTATTAGTCTCAATGAGAATACTGCTATCCTTGTAATAGATGAGATCCCTCCCCCTTATAATGGAAATGATTTTATACCCTCACGAGCTACTACAGACCCCTCAGTGGTAACAACCTCTGCTTCACAGCCTGCTGCCCCAATGGACCCCACTATATTTAATCATGCCTATCCTATGGCCATCGAGTTTCTCTTTTTTCACATTCATATTCATATATATATATATATATGTGTGTGTGTGTGTGTGTGTGTGTGAGTTGTTCATTACATTTGACTCTTTAATTTTCAGAAGATAATTTTTTCTTTGAATTGATAGTCACTGATATACAAGATCATTCTGGGCATTCTATATTCACCTTTTTCACTATTTAGATCCCAATATCATGAAAGTATTTTTTTACATATTTTGTTTCTATTTATTTTTGAATTAATTGTTACAAAACACCCTTGGTCGTGTATGGTCTTTTCTCATTTCAAATATTCTTTCTCATGTTTATTGTTTCACTTGGCAGACCTAGTGGAATTTTAGATGTGGCAGAGGGTCTTTGAACAATAAATGCCATTTTACCTTTAGTTTTTTTAGGAGTAATCATTAATATTAGTAATTATTTAAATTTGTTAGAATTTTTTGATTAGTTATGATTAGAAATAATGAATACATAAGTTGTGATTTTGAAAATTACATGTATAATTTAATTTTTAAAATATTTTAAATTGAATGATTATATGTTTTCATTTTTTATTTTTATTAAATTGAAATTTCTAATTAGTATATTTACTGTTAGTATTCATGTCAAGGCTTAATTGAAATTTAATTTTATTACCATTCCAAAAATGTATTTTGGGACTTTTGATATGTTCTTTTTTATTCCATATTAATATAGATATTGTATAGGTATCAAGAAATATTAGAACATCCTACTATATCATTTCATAATGTTAAGATTTTTAATCGCGTTAAATTGATTATGGCATGGAATTTATATTTTTAGCTCATTTTGACTTTTTTGAAATGAAATATATTTTATCCCCTGTAAAACCCATAAATACATGAATTTTCATTATAGGAATCCACATTAAAAGACTTATAATCCTTCCTACATGAATTTTTTTATATATAAAATTATTATTCACATATATTTAAAGATAACTTTTTTGTGTCTTGGAAAGGTTTAGTGAGTGACCATTAAATTTTGTGTGGGGAACGTTTCTCTTTTTATCTAGGTAAAACAGTTCAAAATCTATATTTACTTGTACTTATATATGGTGATATTATTTAATTTAACCGAGAAAAATAGAAGACAAAAATCCTTCTTTACACACAAATTTGTCTTGCACTCATGTTGGTAGGGAAAGAAAATGGTTATGTTGAATATTAATAGATTTTTAAAGGGAGGTATTTTCATTGAGCTTTTCATGGAATATCATGATTTTTATTTCATGAATTTGATCTCTTTTTTCAAGACTATGATATTACATTAAGATACTTACCTACCTACCTTTAGATTTAAAATCAAGAATTCCTCTATGCCCTCTGGTTCATGTAATGTATCTCTAAGCATACAGGTCATTTAAGGGTTCCCCCTGAACCCATAAAATGTGTATTGACAAAATTAAGTAAAAATTGATTTTCATTGGTCCTTTCTGGTTCAGGATATTTAGATTACAAGAATGCTAATTGATGGAGTTCATATTCATTAGAAATATTATATATTTGGTTTATGATATCAAGTGATAATTGAATTTCATTATTTGGTGATATATATCATCAGTTGAATGGGTATTTATAAAAAACTTTAATAATGTGAATAAAAATAAAAATATTAATTATTTTAAGATATATATATATATAAGGCATAATTGGAATACAGTGAAATTGAATAAGTATTATGTTTTTTGAAATCCTCAACTATAACGTTTTGTTTACTAGTATAATTAATTGAAAACATCACTTTTAGAGTTAAGATTATTTTTAAATACATGTTTATAATCTTATTTTGGTTAAGTAAATGACTATTTGGGGGTGTTTGATGCCCATGATTTATACATAGTGGTTTGATGTATTTTATTGAGTGAAAAATCATTTTCCCTAGATATATGTTATTTTATGGTTCAAATCAGTATATTATTTATAAATGGATATTTTTTTGGATTTAACAGTATAATTGACACATCAGTGATGTTTCTAAGAAATTTTTATATTACACATCATGAATATAATGAGCACACATTGTGTACTTTTTGATAAGTTACCTCTTTACCAGCTGATGTACACACCGAAGTCACAGATCAGATCCAAAATTTCATGTATTCAATTTAACAGACATGTTTCCCTATTCCAAAAGATTTTAGTGCCTTAATATTATAATAAAAATCATGTACATTTGGGGAAATGTTTTTTACTCTAACCCACTGATCTCCAATTCATAGTATCAAAGTGTGGCATGGTTGGCCACTTACCAGAGGAGAAAGTAATGAAAAAGTGGTTAATAAGAGTAAAACTATTTATTTTCTAGTATATTACATGTAAACCATTTTTTCTCTAAATATAGATTTAGCCCTCGATGTTTTGGTTTTCAAATTCAAGGGGTTAGGTATTTCTAATTTTTTCAATCAGTCCTCCCTCACATCCAGTAGGAATTTTTACTTTATTTTCTTTTAATCCAGGTGTTTCTGTTATTTCCTCACCTTTTACTATAATACACATGGAAGGGGTTTATTTTATACTCAATCCTCACACTATCACTGTGTTTATAAATGGGTAAGTAATTCATGATTTTGGTTTTATTACGGTTATGGGAATGTTGTAATTGAATCTATATGAATTTTTTTTATTTTTTTACTTATATAATAATTATTTTAATGTTTTCTATTCAATTTTCCACTAGTATTGTGTTAGACCAAAAATATATCCTATGAAAAAACATAAAAAATTATAAATTTAAATCTAATTACCAGTGGTTGATCCAGTTTCTATAATAAGTTTGGGCAGTTTATTAAAAAAATAATGGTGATTATTTATTAGACAAAAAAATTAATTTCTAAAATGTATAGTTATTTTGTAACAAACCAGGTAAAAATAAAATAATTGAATCTTGTTGATTGTTAATTCCCAAAAAATAATTTATATACTAAATAATGAATTTTATAATAAACTATAATGGAATTATAACTCTGACACATGTTTTGTGTAGTTTTTCTTCTTTTGATGCTATCACTTGTTTTTCGAATTTATTCATTTCCCTCTCCCACTCACCACTATTTTATTTACCTTTATAATCTGATGAAACTTACTTAATTGTGTCTACAATTCCTATAATTTTCTCCATGAGTGATATAGCACTACTCCCACCTATTACCAATTTAAATGAGTGATGGATTTAAAATTTGGATTAACCATTATGTGGAGGATGTTAGCTAGACAAATTAAATTATTCTAGGAGTATGTTACATGACTTTATTAAGAGGATAATTACATGGTGAATATTCCAAATTAATCATTGGTGTGAATATTTATGTATGAAATGGTTTTTATAATGTGGAACATTGCACAATATATGAGAGTTTGAAACTTGTTCAGGATAAATATGGGGAATAAATAGTAATATGTAATTAAGTTGAATATTTGATGTCTTAGAGGAATGGAATTATTATCCTTATATTCGTAAATAGATAATCAATTGTTGAATACATTTTTTAAAACATTGGTGGAGACCTGAATTCATATAAGTGACAAAAAGGGGATCTATTACTTCTGAAGGATGTGCGTAAGATGGACATGTCAAATTCTATATATTGGTGTATTATCAACCATGTATTTAGAGTATGTTGATATATTGAAAAATGGTAATAAGTTAATATGGATTAGTTATTTTTTAGATTTATTCCTAAAGATGTGTGGAAATGAAAATTTTTAATATGACAGTCAATGATTGATTTATCTTATAAGAAATATAGTGCTTCACTCATGGATGAAACAGATAGAGCTAAATAATATAACATTTTCTATATGATTGTGGAGAATATGTTTATAAACTTGTATAATATTGAGGTAGTTATAAATTTTGTAGACGTGTTATCCCTGTTCGTACTGAGGAAATAACTTGGGTGACATTATACCCTACGGGGACTTCAATTATTCTTGATCAAAATATCGTGAAAGAAGAATATTTATAGGAATAAACTCTAAAGATATATTTCAAAAAAGTGACAATGTACTTTGTGGTGAATTATTTTAAATAATTATCTTCTAGGATATTAGTAGGTGGGTGTGCGAAATTGTTTCCAATGAATTTTCTCTAAAGGGGAATAAAAAATTGATTCTATAATTTGAATTATGTATTCATAAGTGATTACTTGAAACCTTATAGTTCATAAAACAGAATCAGTATAATCTTTAATTCAAATTGGAAGATGTTTTTTAAACATGTGAAATATTCTCTAAAATCCTTAGTTGAGTGAGTTGAAATCAACAAATTCTTAATGATGTAATTGATCAAGAAATGATCATCTTCAAAGATAAGGTGGTGGTGGAACCAATTATTTATGATTGATGCTATGGATATCATCTATAAATAGATGCTCATGGTCACTTATATTGTGTTATGGACTTATTATTCTATGGTATTGTTCAATTTATACTAATTAATATTCAATTATTTATGGAGTTGTAACAAGATTCTCCAATACACACCAAAAGAGAAGTGGGGTGGATTGGTATTTTCTAAAATTTATTCTTATCTTCAACTCAACAAGATCATGTCCTGATATTAGAAAACACACTTTGAATATATCATACTCATCAAATAATATATATCTAATGGAATAAAATCAATGATCACAGACACTATGAATTTAACATTATTACCCAATACTAGGTTAAATCCCAAGATTATATTTAAATTATGTGTTGATATACCAAATAATCACTACCCTATTAGTTCGTGATTAAAATATTTAAGTAAAGCTCGTTAATCATCAAATGTTAATGGCCTTTTCCTCTACCTATCTCATTGGTTTCTATGAGTGTTAAATGTAATGATAGTTTTGACACACGATTCAAACACATTATTATAACAATGGAATAAATAACACTAAAAACTAATGGGTGTTCTCGAGGATTCTAAGATCTCCACTTATTGATCATCACTCAAATGCACAACAACTCATTACATCCAAAAAGGGTATTTAATAAAACTCAATAAAACCCACAATCACTTATCTATTTCAAATATTCAATGAAATCCAAAAAACATTCTTCCATATTTTCTATTCGTGGTCTCTTATCACTAATCATGATCTCTACATAAATAATTTTTTTGTATTATTTTAAAACCAAAACATTTAAGATTAAAATTCAAAATATTAAATAACATTAAAATTATTCTTCCTAAAATATATCCATTCATTTTATTACTTAAAAATTACACTATATAAATTAATAAGGATAATTAATGGAAAAATAAGAGAGATAAAATGCATAAATTTTTTATGAATTTTGAATATTTAAAAAATCATGGAAAGGATCTTACATTATAGGGTAACTGGTTAGTTTCACTATTTGATTCTCAAATTACCAAAGGTATTTTGACATGATGAGGTATTTAATGACATGATATTAATTTGAGTTTCCAATCAAACAAAATCTTACCTTTAATTGACCTACTTCTTCCATCATTTTTATAATAATTATTCTATAACATCTTTAATCATGTTGAAATATGTATATTTTAACATGATCCAATTCCAGATCATACATTTACTCAATAATTACACATACCTTCTTGATTGAAACACCCAAAATATTTTATGATTAATTTATAAAATAAGAAAAATTACAGGAATAAGTATGATGTGTCTTATGAAACACATTGTAGTGTCTCTGTATCTCACGCATATTTAGAATCAAATATATTATTTTAATAATGAAACGTGATTTTTTTATAGTGTGAGAAAAATATTTCTCTGTGATAGTGTACCAACTGGTTATGTAAAAATAGATTAAATAGGAACAACTCAAGAAATATATTTTTTATTCTCATGTGTCCAATAATTAATGGTGTTACAGTTGTTCTTTCGCATTGAAATTTTCATAAAACTACACTTACTTCACTCGAATTATTGTGGATTTACACCATTCAAATCCTGACAACTAAAAATTCTAATTAACTCCAATTGACTCCAATTGAAAACAAATACAAAATTACAACCATGTTGTTGCAACAATCTACCCCATTCTATTTTATGTTTCTGCTACCCATGTATCTATCCATTCAAAGAACCTATCTATATAGAAAGAATATCCCCCTATATTCAATATACCCTTTTCCAATAAAATTTAAAGGATATATACTTTTCAAGATCAATTCACATCTTAGCATTCAATAAAATCTTCAACCATTCTTTTTTTAAAAAATATCCATTAAAAATTATACAATCCTATATGTGTTAATGATAATTATATGTTATAAGTATTAATTTTCATTTCTAACAAAATTTCTATATTTTCACATCAAACCTCTATTTTTATAATTTCCCATTTGTTGTTTATTCTCCTCAATTTTTATACTCAATTAGAGATAACCACCTATGAAAACAGTCAATATCCAATTAAATAATTTTTTAAAGTGGTGAGGGGTATTTAAACCTCCATTTTTAGTGGAAATTAGTTCAGATTTAAAATAAAATTAGTGGTTATTCCAAAAATATCATATCTAATGGGTTTTTAATATATCATTCACTTCATACACTGTTCTAAAATACACTAATTTCAAAAAAATATCTAAAATTACTTTCATAAATTTGTAAATGATATTAATATATTTTGTGAGAGATTTTTCAACCATATTATTTGTTAACTCAATGAAACTATAGTTTTATGACTAAAATGACATCGTTTATCACACCAATTCACTAGTCTCTTCTAATTACGATTTCATCCAAATATACTATTTATAAGCCTAGGTAAATGAAATATATTTTTTCTTCATTATGATTAACTATACAGTATCCATGTTCATACTTATCCATCTAATAAATTTTCATCCAATGAATATATCTTTCCCAATAGTGTATTTTTTCATTTATAATATATCCAATATAGTAAAAATAAAAATAATTCACTAAATGTAGTTCTTCTATGGAATTGAAAAACAAATCATACTTAAATATTTTATGAATTAACCTCATTTTGAACTTTAGTTGTGAGATATGTTCTTTACTTGAAAAACACTAAAATTCTAACATCAATAAGTTGAAAGGAATGTTAACATACTTATTACTGTGCGATAAATTATAATTATAATAATTACTTTATTCAATGTTGAGTTTAATCCCTTTCTTTCTTCAAGATTTCCAAGTACAATCTAACAACAATAGGTATTGAAGCTGGATTGAAGTCCATTCTAAAATTATTTAATAATTTTTTTACTTATTTAAATTATTTTATGAATTTGTATTCATTATTTTGATGTGATTATATCCCAAGAAAATAATCCATCTCTCTAATTATTGACATATCAGATTTTGAACACATTAATTATGATAACCACTCCACTAAATTTTACGTAGTTCTCCCAATGATGATATCTTCCACATAAAATATAATGCTAAACTACTATTTAATTGAGAATTTCACTTAGATACTGTTAACCGCCCTACCGACCTTGAAATATAAGGTTCTTATATACATGTTCATCCATTCATACAAATAAATAGGTTCTTTCTTTAGGAAATATAAATAATTTTCATCTCTAAAACTATTTTATCATCACATTTAATAAAAAACCTATCAGTTCCTCGACATAAACTTCATACTTCAATAATCCAATTAGATATTTAATCTTACTAATAATTTAAAGAATCTAAACATAATTTTAATTTCCACTTTTATACAATGTATCATTGATCCCACCCTCAACTCTTTATAAAATACTTCAACAACATAAAACCCTTCAATATGTGGATATCATTTATATTCCATCCCCTCTTTATTTATGACCACTATTCCATGTTCATCAAACATGATTTCTAATACCCAATTTATAACTATGGAATTGTCATGTATATGTATATCTATGAAAAACAATGATTGGTTATATTAATTTAATTTAGATCGTAATTCGTGTTATTCACCCATGATTCCTTCTTTTTCTTCTATGAATGAAGATGTTTAAAACACCTATAATAGAAAAATATGATCCATTATTTTAATACATTATATCTTCATTTGAGTAGATTTCTCTTTAATAGTATTTATTTAATCGAATTCATCTTTTGTTCTTTTTTTTCTGTCATCGGTTGAATTCCACCATCCCTAGGATTTTCATATAGCTCAACATATAGATATTCATTAATTGGATGATAATTTTTATTCTCTTAAAAACATGTTTATAACTTCTTCCTCACCGAATTAAAAAAGTATATAATTTCCAATATTTATTTGGATTTATACTCAACTACATTCACATTAATGCTTATAATTATTTTGTTTTCCATTTTGTTGAGAAGTTTATAAGCATTACACTTTGATGATTATCCTTAAAATATTTTGTTATCTCCTATATCAGCATTCCATTCTTGATTTTCATCCTTATTCTGAATTAATCATTTACTTATGAACACATTAAGATATATTAATCAAGGTATCATTCCATGATACATTTCATATTACATTTTTTCTTATCTAGTATTAATAATAACTTGATTATAAGAGTACATGACCATATGAATATCTTCTTTAGAACAGTTATGATGGAAACCATATTCAATCAATAAGGTATTGGTCATATCATTCACTATAAAAATCCTCCTCTTCACTATTCCATTCTATTAAGGAACCCACAATGCTAATACTTCATCCTTTATTCCTTGTTTCTCTAGATAATTTTTAACATTATTGGAATTGTGTTTGATTACAATATACAACTACATATTCTTCATTGTTCTTCTAGTTTTGTTCTCCACTCTTGTTCAGATTATTTTACATAAGTTCAATACTTGTCTCTTAGAACATATAAACATATAATATACCATTCTGCTATAGTTATAAAAAAATAATTTGAAATATTTCACACCACCAGTACATTACTAATTTATTCTACCACATATATTAGTGTGATCCAGATAAATCAAATTTTATGATCACTTATTATTTCAATGTTAGGGGTTTGTCACTATATTTCTCCATAGTTGTGATTTATAAATCTTATATGTATTCCTCTTTATTCAAACAATATGAAGAATATATTCCAACCTTGATAACGTTTTTTACCCTATTAATAAATGTGACCAGGACTCTGATAAACAAAATATTATCCTCTTCAATGGTAAGGAGATAAATATTCTCCAAGATTTACAACTAATATATCTTCTCATTAATTTTCTATACATGCATTATATATTTTTTGGTGTTTCCCTTTATTTATTAGACTATCTGGTTAGATTTGAATTCTAATAATAAATCACATTACCAACTCACACTTAATAAATTATGTTGGAAATCATCAATATAAGGAAATTTAGTATTTTTAATTCAAACCCACTTAATAGGTTTTACAACATCCATTAATATTTAGATCTATATAATTTAAAAAATAAACCATTTCATCAAAATTTATATCATATTTTTTAGAAGGTATTCAATACTAATTAAGTGGGATATGCACCACTATCAAGAATACTTTTACAACTATTTTTTATAACTATCAGATATCTATAAGAAATAATACATTTCTCCTTTATATTAATAATCCCCTCCTTCCAAGAAATACGATGTTTTATTAGATAATAAGATTATACCTCACATTCATAAACACATGAAATAAAGTAATATTATTATTCCTTCAATTTAAAAATATAATTCTCGAAGGAATTAAATTGGGTTGAGTTTTATTTATTTTTCATTTTCCTCTATAGAAAAAAAATTCACTTATTTTTATATAATGAATAGATTTACACAAAAAGATTAAGAAATTGAAATAATAACTTTGAAATAAATTTCATTTTCAATATTAAGGACATGTTTTCATTTCACTTTATTGATATACAAATGCTTCTCCTTTTAAATAATTTTGATTTTCATCATAACAATATATTATATTTCATAAGTGTCTAAAAAATTATAACTTCATCAATGTAAATTTCATTTCATTCCTATATATCCATGTCTTCCAATTTTTTGAATCAATATTTCATTATTGATAAGTTATCAATGATTGTTGACTTTTTTTATGCTTCCCATTTCTCTTCACACTTCCTATATTTTTTTATGTTTTAGAATCATATATATGACTTATTTAAAACATAAATTGGATCATTAAATTATCAAAACATCCTAAAAAATTATTGTTCCCCCATCAAAACATTCATTTACTATTTCATCTAAGAGCCTTTTAAATTGATGTTTCTTCCATGAGAAATCTCATTTTATTTTATATTCAATCATATTTCTCAAAGATAAAATTTCCTCTTATATGGTTTCAGACTTCTTAGTTTTCTCCTTGATGTACATATTAGGATCATCAATGATTTTACCATGATCCGAAATCTTTAAATTATAGTGCATTGCTTCATTTTATTTCACTTTATCACCTATATATTATTCCATGAAATTTATGAGCTGATCAATATATTATTTAATATAATCAAAATAACATTTGGATTCTTCCCCAAATCCTCTAATATTATTATTTTTATTTCTGTTTAGATCATGTTCCTCAAGATCCCCATGAAATTCCACTTTGAGATAAAAAAACTCCGCTTATTTAATCATCCTATTCTTATTCAAATTTTTTTTATTTATTGTTTCTTTGATAAAATATTATACATATTACAGATAAACTATGATTCAACAACTTATAAATAATATTACTCAGTATCATCTTCCTATTATATTATTATCACATTTCTTTGACATATCATTCCACTTATATTAGATTAATAAAATTTACTTTTATATTAGAATTTTGTTCTTCATTGTTGATCTAATTCAATATAACCTTCCTCGATAATAAATATTATTGGACACTTAGCAATGATGTGTCCAACCATTACACAATGAAAACAAGTAAAATATATTTTACCGTAAAATCATAGTTGACCTCTATTAAACATCCTTATCATGAGAGATAATAATTTATCACTAAAATCATCTAGAATAATAGTATCCATAATCTCATGATTATCTACATATTTTAATTACATTTCTTTTAATAAAAATTATAAATAAATTTCTAACGTAACTAGAATTAAATATGAGGCCAGTTTAAAATATAATTCATCGAGAGATAACTCCCCATTATTTACATATTCAATTAAAGACACATTTTCACTATAAATTTTTGATAATCTATATATTATCTTGTTCACTATATAAACATAATTCATGTGACAAACCATGTTGGGAAATTCTAACCTACTACACAAGTTGTCTCTTCAAAAATCCCAAATCATTTTTCTTGATCATAATGGAATAGAACTGGTTTTAGGTATAAAAGGAAACAACTGATGAGAATAATTTTTCCCTTGAATCATAATAATAATTTATTTGAAACTACTAATAATCTATCATGTGACATCCCTATATTTTAATTTCATGCATATCAAACAAATGAAATAAAAAACTATCCAAACATAGAAACGTTATAACAAAAAACCTAACCAAGCTATATTTTATATAAAAAATATATAATTTATATATAATAAGAACATATAAATATTATTTATAAATATAAATACATCAAAATAACTAAAATATAAAAAGATGATAAAAAATACATCTTCTATAATTGGATTATAAAAGAATATACAAGAGAAGTAATCAATCTGAATCAGCACATATGATATCCATCTGATCCATTTACACTTACCACATCCCAACATCCACCAATAGACTACACAAAAATAGATAATCTATTATCATATCCTAGAAACATGTATTAAAATATAAGATCCACACACACACATACATGTACAAGTGTGTTTATAGGGTGTGAGATAAACATGTAATGACCACTTTGGGGTATACTCAACAATGAGAGGTGGTCAATCAGTGTTGGGAAATGTTTGAAAATTATAGATTTTATCCCTTTATCTATTATACCAATTAGTATCTTTATTAACATATTATCTTTTTCTTATTATATGAAATCATATAGAAGAAGGTAAATGATAGAACATAATATTATTATAAGGTTCATGACTAAATAAGAGTTTTTTGTCCTTATAATGTATGTTGATGACTGATACATAGATTCTATATGATAATGTGAAACCATGTGTAGGATTTTTATTCAAAAAAATCATTACCCTGTGTTTTAGTCCCAGTACATTAGTAGGGAAGATGTAAATAATAATGAATCCCTTGACTTGTGATGAAATTTCCCAACTACTTTCTCCCCATTGGTAATTATAATTCCTATGTATATGGTATTTACACTCTATTTATGTTTATTTAAACACAAATAAATACTTCTACTTTATGATACATCTATTAGATGTCATATTTCTTCTTTTCCTTCTCTTCCATCTGTTGTACTTCTTACTTTCACAACATCAGGCAAGAAATATTCTTTCTTAATATTCCATTATTTGAATCCTATATGTCCAATACTTCATATAATTCATATTTCTATGATCTAAACCTGATAATTTTCATTTTTTGATGATACATATGATGACGGTTTTTTCATTCCATCTTCCTCTTTTTGTTATTATGATCACCAATTGATTGGAAAACATTGTTTGGTACCAGGACGATAATTATTTATTCTTAATTTCTTTGTACATATTCATGTGGTACATATACTCTGTCTGATATATTCTACATAGTCTAATAAATTTACATTTTATCCTTCTCTTAAATCTTATTTTTTCCACTGATCATTTCATTTCAACTCTATCTGGTGCTTCTACTCCATCCAGTGCCACTTGCTTCATCTGAGGATTATTATTTCGAAACATCGGCCTGAATGATAACTTCCCTCACACTTTATGTATATAAAATTCATATGGATCATAAATTTTATATCATATCCCCCATCCATGATTCAATTATACACTCACTCTTAACATATCAATGACCATTTATATTGGTAGTGGTTTTCCATAGTTTCAGGGTGAGGAATGCACATCAAATTAAAACTTCCCACTCGTCTCAAATCATTGGTTTATTTTCAAAACTTATTATATATTATCAATGATTTATGTAATCTCTTAAATTTATAACCATCAATTAACTTCCTTCACCATATGATTAATTAACTTATTCGATCATAAAAAAACATTCTAGAGAAATAAATTTTGAATTCTCATCACTGAACCACCATTTTAAATAACATTACATGAACTTTGTAAAGATCATCAAAACCTTATTTATATTATATATTCATAATATTTGTTCTATTTAGTGACAATTCTTCCTATTTTAATTTAACTTTTTTTAGTAAAATCCCCAAATTTTTCACAAGATACATCCTCTAAGTGATCACATTCTATAAAAAAAATTCCATCTAATAACTTCTTTTTCTGATGGAATTTCTGATATTCCCTTAGAAGTTATCTTGAGAATGCTTTGATATGAATTTTTCACTTTGTTATGGATTCTAAAATGTTTGTTAGTTTCCCTCTATCTATTGAGACATTATAGGTTTTCTCCACTTCCTTTGTATCATGGAATCACATAACTTTATCAAATGACTTTTTAATACTTATGTTTATGTAATTGTAACATCTCTTGTTTTGATGAATCCTCATGGAGAATTAATAACAATGTAATATATAGAAAACCCATATAAAAATATATCAAATCATATTTCACATAAGCTTCACTCTGAAAATGTTACTTTGAAACCAATATCTAAAGGTATTCATATTTTTCCTATAACTTTTAACATTATAGGGAAGCCTATGTTTGATCATTCAAAATATTATATTTGGAATATTCTATCTATTGGCTCAGCCAAACCATTTTTTCTAATGGATCAAATACATCCGTTTTATCAACATAAAACATATTTACCCCACAAAATCATATATATCTATCTTATATTCATTTCAATATGCAACCAAATTTTGGTATGTGGGTAATTTTTCTATTTTTCCTTATATTTTAAAATCAAATGTGTGCTGATGGATTACAACTGATGATATTGTGAGAGATAAACCCATTTTATTTATATAATTGGTCATCATATAAAAAAATTCTGTAGAAACATCCCATTACACTACTTAAACATTCCTCTAATTGGTAAACTACAAAAAAATGTTGAACACAATCTCTACTCAACAAAACCTAGGAAGAATATATTTGTTTGGATCAGTTTATTAAAACATCATAGTATGATTTATATATATATATATATATATATTATTTTAGTTTTCTATTAAAATGGATTGGATAATGATCTATTTCAATACTCATGATGTTATAAATATTTATGATCAGTAAAAAACACTAAATTCAACACCTTTATATCATTCTGATGTCAGTGTGAATGTTTCACTAGTGGTTACCCAAGGTTTCCTCTATCTGATTAGACATGTCCTATTCATCAATCTGATGGACTATGGTATATTACGTCATAGTTTTTGTCTTATAAACACTTTATCCAATATTACATTTTGAAAACATTTTTCTATTTTTACTACATGAAACCCTCTCTCTGATGACATCGGTCTGATCAGATTCATCCAGTCACCATAGTATGATGGCCTCCATCCATTTATCTTTTCATATGTCTTATCTAAAATTTAGTAATGTCTATAAAAACTAGGCTTATTCCATAATCAAGAACATTTTTTATAAATTATGAGTAGCTCATCATGGATTATAATTAAACTCAAAGACTTTAGAAGAACTGCCCCCCTTCGTGAGGTAATAAGACTTGAGAATTTCTCTTCATCATCATTCATTCATAAAAGATAAATAAAATTTGATACTAAAAATCATATGTAAAATTAATGTACTAAAAAATAGATATCCCCATTGATGATATAATAATATTTGATCACTTTCATTCTTCATCTTTCATTCATCCAATATTCTTCATCTTTATTACAAATATTTGATGCTTTAAGAAAACATTCTAGTATGTTATTATTTCTAACATCTTCAATGCTCAACATTAATGAAATATTTTTATTTCATTGAGTATTAAAATTATTCACACCCATTTCCAATATATACTACCCTCACACAATATGGGATCTTCAATTTCCACCGTTTTATTTTTGGGAAATACCTTTATAGATCCATTTAAATGAATATTTCAATTTGTGAGTCCCTATTATCCCCCCCCCCCACAACATTTATAAACCTTCTCATATGTTTTTATCTTCACTGTGAACAACAAATATAATGTCATGGGAAAATGGTATCAATTCATACTTAGGAAATTTTTCATTCATCATTTCACTCAAGGTCTATGAGATCTATGATTCCTATAAAAAGAAATATGATTTTATTTAGATAAAAAATTTTACCTTACAAACTGATCTTGATACCTCATGTAAACAAAAATAATAAAATTTTCCTTAAGGGTACTCAAAATGTATTCTATGATGATGATACTATTTGAGATATGAAGCATTTATAATATAGCTCAACATGATACTCCTGAACACACTTCAATAAATATGGAATGAATTGAAGTGTAACAAGTAGTATAAGCAGCCATTGAGCACCTTTATACCTCTACTATTCTTATGTCATTGATTAATTCAATTTATCTCCCTTTTTAATAAGGTTTTTTTGTAACCATGGATGAGATATTAATAAATTCGTACCATTTCAATGGAACATTCTTCAAGAATATTCCCAAATACTTTTTTTGATATAATCATTTTTGGAAATTATTATCAATTTTAAAAATGTCCCCAAGGAGAATTTTCTTATAAACATGATAATGATGAATATATTTAATGTGTATTCTATTAGGAACATTAGTTTGATATTATATCAAAATGTATATTTTCTTATATAGATATAAATATAATTGAAAATTTCCACTTCATCATCAAGGATTACCCTTTCATTATATTATGTCAGGTAAACCAACTTATGAAACATTACAAGATTTATGAATTCTTATATTAGCTGGCCAAATTCTATTTTCATTCATTATATTTACCTTTTTGGCTTATGTATATATCTCAAATTCAATTAAATATTTTGAATGAATGTATAAAAATGAAATCTTAATGAGAATAAGGTGCCTTTTCCATGCTTATGAATGAGAATAGTAGGGTTGAGAAGAGTTTCTTGAGAAAGTTCCTCTATTTCCTCTATTTTTCATGGTTTCACAATATAACATTAATTCTAATTAGGGAAACATGTATCTTATAAAATCCTCAATTTCATTGTTAATGCACCTTATTTTGACTAAATATTTTAAATAACATATATCACTTTGGGAAACATTTATATTCTTTAATAACACTTCTTATGTTGGAATTATTTCAAAAAAAATTAGGAGTTTGTCTATACCTGATTTTCATCAAAAAACATAAATGTCTTTATGTGAAATATTTTATTTCCATTTTTCACTATCATTTTCTTATGCTTCTTTAATTTACCTCACTATCTTGAAATCTTTGGGATATATTACTAACATATCATTTATAACATTGGATGTATGTTTGGATCATCCACATAACTTATTATGAGTGAAATAATTTTTTATGGTTCTTTTAGATGATGCATTATTCTTTAATTTCATAGATTTTGGATTTGAAGCCTTCTCACTTTTACTAAATAAATTCTTCTTAGGAGGGTTTTTCTCTACAGAATTTTCTTCTTATTTTCCATGGATGTACCTTAATTCTTAATCATATTATTAGGTCGCATTTTCATATCACCTTTATATTCATGCTGATATTAGAATATACAAATAGTATAACCACAACATTTTCCAACATCACATAAATTTTGAAAATTTTTAAAATATTTTTTATGTTTTCTTATTTTTCTTTCAATGAATGTTTTTTTTCTTCATCTTGGAATTTCTACCCCTTATCATGTGATTCCTCTATGTTTTTTTATATTGGGGATTGTACTAACAATACAATACACAATTCCTGAATCTAATATATCACCAAAATTAACCCAAAAACCATGATCTTCTTATTTATTTTTTATGATGGTTTTGGGTTTGCTACATAGATTATTGATATATTGATGTGGAACAAGATTTTACTCTATTCTCCCTATCCATTTCAGATATTGTGGTAGATTTCTTATCACCATTTATCTTCAATATATATAAATGTTTTTTTCCAACATTCACTCTTTATTGAAAAATATTTATAAACATTATTAAATGATAATATGGATGTTACCTATTTCTTTACAACTACTTTAGATAGATTATTGAAAGAAGTGATTATATTATTATCAAAGTTTTGATGTCTTTTAACCATAGAATCCAATAGTGATCATTGTGTAGAAACAACAAATTTCAATTTTTTTGAACTCTCGATATGTGTTTTTTAATAATTTTTGGATTCAATATCAAATTATTTACATCTAATATTGAGGTTTTTTCTGATATTCAATCATAATAACCTTCCCTTAAATACCCACTTCTTTATTCCTATTTGTGAAGCTTAAATTTTTTTTAATAGAGTTAATTTCTATTATTTTCTTAGATTTTTGTTAAAATTACAAATCCATTGCATTAATGTTATTTTTTTAACTTTTACTCAAGTTCGTGGATGTTTTCTTCCAAGGTCTTCCAAGATCTATATTTATCTTAAACATCTTTAATATATTATCATTAAAAAATTTAGGAAATTTTTTTAAGCTAAACTATTCAATATTTAAAGGCTCTAACCAATCAAGAGATATTTGTACATTCTACAACATTCCCTTCAAATCCTTCGCCATGTTATCAACTTCTACTTCTATCCGAGTGATCTGTCTTTTCAAATAATGAATGAATCCAAATAACAGACATTATTTATTTGGGAATATAATATATAATATCTATTAATCTATTAACTAATGTATCTTTAAAATATTTATCTTGACCATAAACACCACATATACTAGGTTCTTCTTCCTATTGAGAAATTATACCAAAAATATTTATCTTCCAGATGATCACTTCGGATTCTTGATTCATCTAAGGTAGGATGGTTTTCATTATCCTCAGAATAAACATTGACCATATACTCTTTAAATTCGATGCTATATTTTTCTTCTTTCTTAGAATGGAATAGATAAACTGAAAAAACTTCATCTTTATGAATAAGGGTTCACTTTTTGAATATTCATTTTTATTAGTATACCCTTTCCATCATTGTCTTCATAAAAATATAATTTTACTTATAGAAAATTGCATCTTTTCAAAATTTGGACATTATTATAATAAATGAAATAAAGAAAAATCATTACTACAGAATAGTATTAATGTAGTGAATCTAATAGAGGGAAACCTTGGCTTAGATACTAACTATTTTGGACACATTTGGATATTCTCAACAATGAGAGGGGAGTGAATAAGTTTTTGTCAAATCATTCACTGATTATAAATTTTTATCCCTTTACCTCTTAGATCAATTAGGATCATTTTTCCTTTATTCTCTTTTTATTATATTAGTAATTCAAATGAATGTAGTTAAATTATAAAACATGATATATTTAATTGTTTCACTACTCAATAATATTAGCTTGTATATATAATGTATCTTGATGAAAAGTACATATATTCTTCATGATAATTTCATATCATGTATTGTAGTTGTGAATAAGAGCAATACTTATCTTAAGCATCAATCCCTACACTATAGCATGGGGAGAGAAATATTGTTTAATCCTTAGACTAGTGAGATATTTTAAAGAACCTTTATCACCCGATTCCAATTTTATCATCTTTAATAACTCTTTTGATACTGTATTTATTGTAAAACAAATCTAAAAGAGTGTGTTTATACATGATTTTCTTCAAAAAAAACTTCAATATCATCATGTGAAATATTTTATTTTCCTTTTCACTCTTGTTTTTTGATTATTTTTCAATTTATATCATTTTATACAAATATTATAGATTGATTACTAACATTTCAGTTAGAACATATGAAGTATGTTTCGATCTTCCACATGGTTTTTTCTGAGTGTCGTAATCCTTGATAGTTCTTTTGGATGATGCATTATTCTTCAATTATTTAGGTTTGGGATCCATGTTCTTCACACCATTTATAATTGAATTATTCCTAGGATATTTTTTTTTCTATAATAGTTTTCTTCATATTTTCAAAGTATGTACCTTTATTATTAACTAGATGTTATCGCCTTTTTTTCTTATCAATGTTAGGTAAAGGTTGAGATGAGAATATATCAACCTTGTGACCCAAATCTTTTCCAACTTCACATTAATTTTTAAAACTTCACAATATATTTAATGATTTAATATTTTTATTTCAATATAGATATTTTTATTCATCTTTATCTTTAACCCCCTTAACATGGGATTCCTTTGTGTTTTTTCATTTTGGGAATTGTACTAGTAATATAATACACAATGCCTGAATCTATTATTGCACCAACATTGACCCCATAACTGTGATGTTATTTTTGTATGGTTTGGGGTTTTTATACAATGATTATTGATATATTCACATGGAACCTAATTTTACTCTTTTTTTATCCACCGTACATATGGTGAAAGATTTATTATCACATTTCTTCATCCATACATAAAATGGTATTATTTTCCAACCTTCCCTCTTCATGAAAACAGATTTAGAGACATTATTACAAGATAGTTTGTATGGTACTTATTTCTTCAAAACTACCTTTGATAGATTATTTAATGATGTTTTGATCATCTTATCACATTTTAGAGTTATTTTAACTTTACAATCCAATTGTTTTCATTATGTAGAAGTAAAAACATTATCTTTATTTTTTGATGTCTCAATATGTTTTTTATAATAATTTTCCAACAAAAATTAAAATTATATACATCACATAATGGGGTTTTTTATCATATATTAAATCCTAATAATCTTCTCTTAGTGAACCTTATTTACTATTTTATCTTCATATTCTTGCAATTTAAATTTAATTTTTAATAAAAAATAATGTTCTTTTGTTTTTTTTTGGATTTTACTTCGAATTAAAAATACTATCTAAGGAACCAAGATTGATGTACATAGACATTACATTTTTTTAGAATACATAATAGATTACAAAAATAGACACCCAAATACCGTATTAGTTTATTGTATTTGGAAACACAAAACATGTTCTTATAGCTTTGTGAATGATAATCAATATCTCCCATAAAGATCTTCCCTATTATTTTTCCTAATGAAATCCTTTCTTACTATCATGTGGAAAGGAAAAAAATGGGTGAGATCAAATGCTCAGTAAGGGTAAACATGAAGAACATCACACAAAACATAAACATAAGAATGTAAAAACATGAATATAGATTTGGAATATCCAAATATTCAGTCAAGAAATACATCATGGTCATTCGTAAAGAATAAATAATAAATGAACTCGAACCATAATAATATAAATTGACATAAAACAGGGAAATGTTGAAAAAAATAATCAAATAATATGATTCCCATTATACCTGAGGTATTTTTTCCAAGACCATCATATTGGAAAAATACCATTACATAACCGGTATTACATTCTATTCCAGCCTACTAAATCAAATTTAAATTCCATTCCAGCCCTGTATTACTAGACATAATTTAATTTCCCTTATAGTACTATATTACTAAACAATATTTACTTAGTGTTCCAGTAAATTAAATATTAAGATATATAAATATTTACTCAATGAATTAGAGGGAGATATAGGTCCCACCCATCTCATAATGAAATCATTCTTACATGTTCCAAAAAAACATAAATCATAGCATAACTCACAAAATAAAATAGATTTCTTAAACATCTTTCCATCATAATCTATACTAACCAAATGGAATTCATAAATAACATTCTATTATAAACACAACTCAAATTATAATAATAATAGGGATAGAAACATAACCCTATTTAATGAATGTAATCTCATATAGAAAGAAAATTTCAAAAAATACTTGAAATTAATTTATTAGGAAAATATCCTTTACTATTCAAAAGTGTTTTATTTTTTAAAAATGCCATGAAATTTCAATAGAAAATAATTTATTATAAAATAAACTCGAAATCTTATAGAGGAATATTCATATAAATAAGGCATTATGAAGATGTAAAAATTTGTTCAAGCTATATAATTTAGAAAACATTCTTCTTATACTCTTGTTAGAAAAGTCAAAAATACCTCATATGAAAAAAAAGCATGATTCATTCCATAAAGTTTAATAAAAATTCACCAATGGTTAAAATTTAATTTAAAAAATAATATAATAATAGAAATATTATTATATATTTAGGAAACTTGGATTTGAATGATAAATATACCCCAGTAAATTCTTACGAATAAACAAACTCAGATAATAATGAGATTACAAATATTATCCCTTTCCTTAGCTCTGATATGCATCGTATGTATCTAAACCTCCTGTATAATGAATTAAATAATTTTATCTATTTATTATAGACTAAAATTCATTTTTATGATATCATATATGATCATATTATCATCCATGTCTTAATAACATTCCATTGTCACCAGTTATTCAGATATTAAGTACTTTATGATCTTATGCATGTTTTGTCAAATAATTTCATGTTCCACTTCATTGGTTATAGTTATATCATTTATAGGATGATATTATTATAATATATATCATAATTAATAATCCATTCATTTATATAATTTTTTGTAATGATGATCATGTAGAATGAATCACATCACATCGTGGAGATGGTAGTTCATACGTCTGCACAAGCGATGATATGTCTCACTTAATTGTAAAATTGAATAGAATTTGATGGAATATTTGTTATAAAGGATAATTATCAAGTTTTATTCCTAATTTACAGACATTATACTCATCATTATACCCATACAAATTAAATTTTGTTGAATAACAAATTATACCATGATGTGGAGACAGAATGTCATATGTACGCACTCCTGGTGATATTGTTATTCGTATGATGAAAAAAAGAAGGTATAAGGTTGTCCCATAAATATAATAACATATAATAACGTAAAAGAAACTAGATGTACATTTTTTTAATGTAAACATCATAATAAGTGGATGTATAAGAATAAAACAATTTTTTAAAGATGTGATAAAACAATTACCTCTTTCTCTAGTATTTCCTTCTGATTTGAACAAAAGACCTCCATAGGATGGCTTTATACCCAAATTGTGGTCTCTTAAATTAAGTTAGGTATCTTGAGAGCTTATTTGTCCAGATTTTGGATGTTCTATGGTTCTTGAAATTTTTTAGTTAGTGGGTATAGGTGGTGTCCTTTTATAAGAAGGGGGAGGGACACTTTAGGAAAGTTTTGAAATATATATTTTTTTATAAAATTATTTTTAAATTATAATAGTTAAAAAGTGATAACGTTAGAGGATAATATGATTATGGGTCTAAATAATTTCAACCAATAGGTTTTAGAGATGTTTGTGTCACAAATTTAACCTTTCCTTTTGGATTTAACCCACGTTAAATATATTAAATCTTACTATGCCTTCTTATATTTTCGTTAAATATGTTTACTATAATTACTATAAAATGAAAAGAGAAGCTCTAGTAGATCATTAAATACATGTGTAACATTATCTAAGACATTTTCTGAATCTTATATTTCTAGTAATATTATATCATTTAATAAAGAACTATTTTTTAAAACTATTTTATGTTATTTTTGACACTATTCAGGAATTGATTTTTTTAAAGACATAACAACATGATTACCTAGAAAAAAATAAATATATCATCCCTATATTGTCAATTTCATCCAAAAATTTCTATTATGGAATCCAAATTTTCAAATTAAATTTATTTTAATAATTACAATATCATTTAAATGAATATTTCATTAATAAGGTAATCACTACATTTTCATTGGGTCAAATATATTTATATATATTTAATATCTAAAAATATAAAAAATACCATAAGATAAGAAAACTTTTTATATTTATAATTAATATTTATTGAAAAACATATCAAATATATAACCAAACCTTAAAATAGATTTATAAAAAAGATACTTGTTTATGATATATTTCCCTTTAAATTAAATTAATTATTATAACATATAATTTTCACACCGAAGTGGTTCTAATATTCCTGAATTTATTACTAAGGATTTTTTTGGTTTCACATGACTCATAATGTAGGATTTGGACATGTGTTATGGTATTTTTATATTATTATAATTTTTTTACCCTGATTTACCCTTTAACCATGGTAAATAAAAATAATTACTGAAGTAAATATTCATAATGTTAAAAAACTGGAATAATTTAAATAATTTGGAATTTTTGATTCCTAATATGGAATCCATTTTTCTGAATTCAAATCACAAAACTAGCATAAATTTATTGAATATTAATTCTCATTTTCATAACCCAAAAGCTTGTTTTTAAGAAGTAAAAAGTATCCAAATATTGACATGTGTTTATCTCCAATTTAAATTTTAAATTACCTTCATTGACAAACATTGGCTTAAATAATAAAAACATAATCCAATTACACATTAAAACTAATTTAAAAGACAATCAAACTATATAAATAAATTATATGAAATGGAAGTTTTGATTTAAAATACCGTATTTTAACTATTCATTAAAATATGAATTTCATCAAAAAAATACCAGAATTATGTAAAAACAAAATTATGATGTTCTCTTTCCAAGAAGAAGATTATTATGTCATATAGAACTTATAAAATTGTCAAAAATAAATTTAAAATGGATTTTCCATCAATACGAGGTAAAACTGTATTTTTTTTAAATAATTCTTCTATCAAAAAAATTGAATTGGATCTTATATCATATCTTGAAAACTTATAATATAAATTTCAAACAATACGTTAAATATATTACATACAAAATCCAAAAATAGTAATTTTATTATTTTATAAACTCACTTATTTTCATTTAACTAGATTTTTTAGAAGCAATTGATAATGATTAGGTTATAATATTTTGTTATTAATCATACTCAGTCTTGCATGAAATGAATTATATCAGAAGAACATGGAATTATGTGTAACAAAAGCCATGAATATTTTTGCATATACTAAAAGCTAATATAGTGTTTCATATAGATCAATCTAATCATGGGGTAGCGTACAACCCTTGACATCAATGAAATTAAAAATAATATATCTCATAAAATCTCAGGGAGTTACGTTATACCCCCTTTAAGTGAAGTTCTCCCGCGAAATTGGTCAGGTTAGGGATTACTACTTGAATGTTCCTTTCATAGAATCCCCCATCATAAAAAATAATATTAAAACGTCATTTTAAAAAGGAAATTTATAACCATAACGGTTACCCAATGTAAATTTTAATTGGGGTTCTACATAGGAGATCATAATAGGGAACTAAAAACATGGATATGGAAGAAAAATATAACCATCATGTTCTGATGGATAGTGATAGAGAAAAAGACATGGAGAAAGTTATCAACCATAAATCCCTAAATCTAGGAGGATTTAAGGGACTTTCTGATTCATCATATAAAATGGTACTACGATAAAATTTTTGGTTTTCAATATTTGTTCCCTAACGTTAATGAATTTTCCATGAGAATAAATACTTACTTGATTTCAGTATAATCTAGTCATTGGTAATACATTGAACAATTTCCACTTTATATGTTATTCAAATAAATGAATTTTTATTTTTTATTCCTAATGTTTTAGTAGATCATGTGATCCATTAATTTAATTATAGGTTACTCTATCTATCTTCATCACAAAAAAGAATTTAGCAAGTTATAAAACATGTATTAGTGTACATATGGTGTGATAATAACCTATTCTGACAAACTTCATCCAATTATAATTTTTAAAATTTGACAAATTTTGTAACCTTACAATCCTTTTTATAGATAAAAATCCAAAAATATAGAAAGACCTTCACAAATATGGCTTAACATTTATCCCCCATATATCATAAGATACCTCTGGTTGGTCAAATTATAAAAATGTGAACACCTACATCTTCTATTCTCTTGATTCATGATAACAAACTAAATTATCATATATCCATATTGAGAACATGCATGTTTCTTTATTCCAAAACATATTATATAGATTCCATATGTCCCAAGAAGTTGTACACTTATTCTATGTTATTATATTCCTCTTATCAATAACTCTATAATTAGATCTCCAGAAACATGAATTATCTAATTTACTTATTAAAATCCAACATATCTATATCCAAGCATCATTATCTTAACATAAGGGGTGTATTAAGGGTTATCTTCCACTATTGGAAACATAGCCTTTACCAATATTTTCAAACCATTGGAAAAGGCCATACAACCACTGGTATAAACTATACCAATGGTTTTCGAAACCATTGGATGTGGAGCTATGGGGAAAGAAATATCACAATGGTTCTACAAGAACTGTTGTTATATGGGTTATTAACTGATTATATACCAATGGTTACAAGAAACCGTTGGTTTAATTGTTTACCAACAGTTTAATCCCATTTGAAATATAAAAATCCTTGTTTGTACCGACGGTTTTCCAAACCGTTGGCAGAGACTTTTAACAATGGTTCTTCACAAATAGTTGGGAAAAGTCAGGTATATAATCTATTCCAACAATTTTCTAACCATTCTTATATACATATACCAATGGTTTCATGTAAACTATTGGTATAGAATTTATAAACCTACAGTAGCAGTCCAGGCTCTGTCACGTGCACGTGTAGCAATGCACTTCCACCTGTTATCAATGAACACATACCTGCAGTTGTTTATTTAATTACATGGTACACACATACATAATTAACACATAATTCATAAGGTAATTACATCAAGTATTCACATACAACAAGTATACCCATGTAACATTAACACAAAATTCATAAGATAATTAAATACATAATGAATTCAATTCATAATTTAGTGAAATTACCCTATGCAATACAGAATTCTGAATTAAATATGTACAATATTGAATTCTATATAACACACATAGAATTTAATTCAAAATTTGTAAGGTAATAACCCCTATATAATTAAAACATGTTTCAGGTTTTGAATATGGCATTATTGTTCATACGCATGGGTAAATTCAGATGAGATTTGAATTTTTGGATAATGTGGTAAGCCATGCTGTAGTAAGGGGTAATGTGACATGGGGAAGAGGCTATAATAGTTTATTCATATCCACGGGGGTAGGGGTGTCTAGGGGGTGGGGTGTTCAGGGTGGTGTGGGTGTCCAAGGGGGTAGGGGTCTGTCAAGGGGATTGGGGGTTGTCCAGGGGGTTGGGGTGTCCAGGGGTGGGGGTTTCAATGTGGTGGGGTGTCCTAGGGGTGGGGGGTTCCAGTAGGATGGAGGGGCTATCCAAGGGGGTAGGGGGTTTTAAGCGGTGGGGGCCATGGGTGGGGTGATTTCTTGGGGTGGGGGCTGTTCGTGGGGGTGGGGGTGTCTGGTGGGGTGGGGGTGTCCAGGGGGTGGTGGTTGTCCCAGGTGGTAGGGGTGTCCAAAAGGGTAGGGGGTGTCCATGGGGTGGGGCTGTCCAGGGGTGGGGTGTTTGGGGGCGGTGGTTATCCAAAGGGGTGGGGGATTTCCATGGGGGTGGGGGTGTCCAGGGGGGCTGTCCAAGGGGTGGGGGTGTTTAGGGGGTGGGGGTGTGCAGGTGATGGGCTGGTGTCTAGGGGTGGATGGGGGTGGGGGATGTCCAGGGGTTGGGGGATGTCCTAGAGGGAAGGGGGTGTCTAGAAGGTGGGTGTTTTCCTGGGGGTAGGGGCTATCTAAGGCAGTGGGGGAAATCCATGGGGGTGAGGGTGTACGGTGGTAGTGGGGGTTTTCTGGGTGGTAGGGTGGTGTCTAGGGGGAGGGGCAGCCCAGGGGGTTGGGGGTGTGGGGTTTTCCAAGGGGGTAGGGGTGTCCAGGGGGTGGTGGTGTCCATGGGGATGTCTAGGGGGTGGCATGTCCATGGGGTGGGGGTGTCCAAGGGAGTGGTGGGTTTCCAGGGGTTGGGCGGTGCCCAAGGGGTTGGGGCTGTCCAAGGGGGTAGGGGTTTCCCAGGGGTGGGGTGTCTGGGGGGTTGTTGGGGGGGCTATCCATGGGAGGCTTTCCATGGGGGTGGGGGTGTCCAGGGGTGGTGGGGGTGTCCATGTGGTGGGGTGGTTTCTAGGGGGTGGTGGTTGTCTTGCTGGTTGGGGAGCTATCCAAGTGGGTAGAGGGTTTCCAAGGGGTGGGGGTGTCCAGGGGTGGGTGTCCATGGGGACTGGGTGCTTTCCAAAAGCGGTAGGTGGGTGTCCATGGGGTGGTGGTTTCCAGGGCATGTGGGGGCTATACAGGGGGTGGGGGAGGGCTATCCAGGGGGTGGGGGCTATCCATGGGGGTGGGGGTTGTCCCTAGGGATTCTAGTGTCCAGGTGGGGTGGAGGGGTTTTTAGGTGGTGGGGTGGTGTCTAGGGGTGGGGGACAGTCTATGGGATTGGGGGATGTCCAGAGGTGGGGGCTTTCCATGGAGGTGGGGGTGTCTAGGGGTGGGGTGTTAGATTGTGGGTGGTGTCTAGGGGGTGGGGGTCTCCCATGGGGTTGGGGGCCTGTCCAAGGGGGTTGGGGGGATTTTAGAGGTGGTGGGGGTGCCAAGGCAATGGGGTGGTGTCAAGGGGAGATGGGGACTATCTAGGGGGTGGGGGTTGTCCACGGGGGTAGGGGTGTCTATGGGTTGGTGTATCCAGGGAGTGAGGGGCTATCCAGGGGTGGGGCGGTCTAGGGGAGGGGTTAATCAGTCACAAAGAATCATCTAGTCATGTTTTATTATTTATAGATAATGAAATAAAGGTAATGTGACCTACCTAATCACACATATATGCAGGCACACCAAATCATTAAGCACCAAATGTTAGTAATATCATTTAAAAATGCAACATATAAATATGTCCCTCATCATGATCACTATCATAACCATCATCATTATCCTTACCTCATCCTCAGTGTCATCCCTTTCATCGTCACCTCCCTCCTGAATGCCATCCTCCTCGCCCTCACCCTCCACCTCTCCCTCCTCTTCCGCCTCGGCCTCCTCCTCGGCCTCCACCTCTACCACGGCCTCTTCCTCCCCATCATCTCAAACACCAGTATAAATGCCACATGGTGCACCATTTATTGAACGCATCATCAATATATATTCATCACAATATGTGCATGCCTCTAGTGGAAGTGTTAGGCGTAAAACATCCATCAGTTTAATAAATGCAGTGTTTTCCCTAGAAGACAGATTTTCCATCTCTGTGGCCCTTTTTTTAAAATTTTCTACTTGTTCCATAACCTTTTTGAACTCGGTGGCACTATAACTCATACCTAAGGAGGCCAATACCTCGTCGAGACTATACTCTTCTCAATATGGCATCATACTCTGCATGGGTTCTCATCTCCCAACACTTGATGTAAGTGATCGTTTGGCCCAAAATTGTCAGGTTCCTGGGCATCAAGGGCCTCTAAAATAGACTGTTACCAATATAAATTGAATATTAAGTTACTAAAATAGATATTAAAATTTTAAATCAACAAAGTAAATCATAAAATATTACACTTATTCGGATTATTAACCGCACTTCCATCTTTCGTTTTTCAACTCAATAAGAACAGTTTTTATCATGGAATTCATCCTTCTATATTCAATATTTCCTTCTACAATGACATTTAATTTAGGGAACCTTAATTAAAACTAGTTTACCAATAATTAATTTCATAAATCAAACTACATAACATCTTTAGGAATCAAATAAATTTTTGATAACTGGACTAACTTCTGCGGCTCCTGCAAGTGGATGGGTCACTCGATTGACCGATGCCGAGGTGGTTACACAACACGGTTGGGAGTGGAACATCGTAGGAATGGAGCTCGTGGGATTCTAGGTGTTAATGTTAGAAGAAAAAATGTGGGGGATGTTTTGGAGATGGACGAGGATGAGAATTTGGCCAATCCTAGTGTAAAAGGGAAGGTCTCATGTGAAGCTGGTTTGGCTGTGGAGAGTAATGCTACAGGGCCTACTGGGGATGTTTTGCAGGATGTTAGAAATCCTCCTGGCTTAACGGTAGAGCCATGTTTAGAGAAGGCTGAGGTTGAAAGGGCTGAAAATACAGAAGAAGTGGTTGTCCTGGCAGGTGATAGGAATTGTTCCAGTTTGGACCCTTTGGCTACCCCTTTTATTTCATTAAGTAACAGTTTTAATGGTCTGTCAGAGGAGTTCTTGGATGAAGAAATGGAGGAGGAGGAGACTGCAGGGAAGGGGGATGAGTTGGTGGTTTTGGGTAACCAACAATCTGGTGTATTGGTTACTAAACAGGATAGCCATAGTAAGGAGATGGAGGAGGTTCAATCAGGGGATGTCTTGGGGCAGAATCATGCTATCCACAACATCCCCAATATGGCCAGGAGAGACTCTCTGGTGGTAGGTGCAGATCAGAGGTCTGGAAACCCACAGGCTGGTGGTTTTGGGATGGAGGCACACTCCATGGACGTGGTGGACACTCCTTTAGAGGATGTGCATCTACCTTTGAGTGGGAATAGAATGCCAGATGAAAGGAGGGACTACATCATTGAACATACTGGAGTGGGAAAGGAGAATTATAAAGGTAAGGAGATCCAGAGTGCTCCGGGTGGCCGGTCCTTCAGTGATATTGTTCAACAGGGGACTCAAAAAGAATTTGCAGGGGAAACAATGTTGGCTGTAACTACAAATAGGAGATCTAGGAAGGACTATTCCTATCTCCCGACCAATGCGGACCCGGTCTGCTTCAAAAAGGGATAAGCAGTTGACTCTTGCAATCATGAAAGGCAGTGGGATTAAGAAGACTTCGCCAGAACTGGCTGCCCTGGAGAATCATAGAAATCACGTTCATAGTGCAGGTTTCTGGAGAAGCCCGGAGTGGGAATCAGCCACTGGGGAAGAGAAATCGAGTTTGGGTTGCGGTGAAGACTTCTGGTACTATGAATTTTGATTTTGTGCTCTTTAGTTGTACTCTTTTAATGGTTTGCTGGATCTGTTTTTCTGGGCACCAGACACCCCTAAGCCGGCTTCATAAAATAAAAAATAATTTTCATAGAGTAATCATTTGTCGATACTGTTCTGTCAGACAATCTCAATGATAGGGACTGCCTCTAACTCTATACCAACTCTAGCACAATATCCAATATACAACTCGTGCTTATAAGCTCTCCAAATTTCACCTAAATCCTTTATACATGCCAGTCGTGCACCCTCGCCATCAGGGAAATTAAACCAAAGATGACAGAATGTAACATCACGGTTATTGAAGCCGCCTAAAGGCACCCCATACCTGGTTGGTCACATGGCCTCAAGCACATTTCCCCAAAATCCAGAGGCTGCCAACTAGCAGTGAGGGCCTTGGGTGTGATAGTGGGGAAACAATTCCCTCAATGACAGAGTGCGCAGTGGAAATAGATAAAGATGAAATAACGGAAGCAGTAATAACCAAAAATATTAACATTAGAACACTAAATCCACAAACTGGAGCACATATGTATATATAAAATGATGCATGATACATATCTAGGAAAGCAGCCAAACAAGTCACAATGCTGGAAAACACCATAGTACCAAAACAAGTAAAAAAGAAAATAAAACATCTCCCCATCATCACAAGACAAATCTTGGTCCCATTCTTTCCTTCTCTATGTAATCAAGTACCGAAAGTTGAACAGAACTTTCCTTTGTCTATACCTACAATAACATATTATGTGTGGGCCAAAAGCATAGCCCAAACAGGGTGTGAGATAAAATACTAATTGGAAACCACCCAAAGATCTGTGCCTAAAATTAAGTGAGTATATGGCAGGTAAAAGTACAATAAGTAGTAAACGACTGCAAGTAGTAGGCAATAAATAGTAAGAAGTAATAGGGTGACGTACAATAGGTGTAAAACCACATCACATCAAGCAGCAGAGAAGAAAACAACTAACCACAAATGGAAACCCCCTGGGAAGTACTCATAGACATCCCCTCTGGTCCTATCCAAGAAGTACCACAACCCTCTGGGTAGTGAACATAGCCTAACCCCTCTGGTTTGGTCATATGAATTTATGAGACTCTCTGGGGTAGCTCACTCGGTCATTTCCCCATATTGTCTAGGGAAGTTAGGGACTCTCTGAGGAATATCACGCAGTCTAACCCTCTTAGTCACAAGGTCTAGAGAATCTATGAGGAAGCTTTCTTGGTCAATTCCTCCTATATAATCAAGTATACCACAGACTCTCTAAATAATCTCACTCGGTCAATTCCTCCTCTAGCCTGGGAAAGTTCTTAAAGAGAAATCAAACAAGGTAATACTCTCTGAGGAATCTCACTCGGTCTACCCTCTTGTAGTTTATAAAAATATGAAGGCACTCTGGGAAGCTCGCTCGGTCTATCCCATTTGGCCCATATTGTCTAAGACACACTGAGGAAGCTCACTCGGTCTACCCTCATGTAGTCTATAATGTCCAACAATCTCTGGTAAGCTCACTCGGTCTATCCCTTATAGTCTATAGAACCAGGTTCTTACAGCCCGGTGCTAGTCAGTGCATGATAATGCTCTAAGGCCTAAGTACATCTACATAGCTACTTGGCTAACCAAAGTACACCTATAGAGCTAATTGGATAACAATCTACAAGGCAACAAGAAAGTAATGAAAAACCCTCCATCAAATAGACACATGGTATGGAAATAGTCATAACGGCCAAAGGCTAACAAGACCCAAAGGTCGTAAACAGAGAAAAGCATGGGAAAAACATCCAAGAACAACAAATTATCCACTAACATGATTAATTTACCTCTAAACAATCATACAAGAAAGGTAGGAAAACAACAAGGGAAAAAGGTAAACACGCAATTCCCCATTCAAGGGTATTTGTGAAATTTGCCCATAAAACTCAAAGACTATGAACGGTAAGTCACAAATCACCTACCTCTATCCTAGGTGATCGATATACATGAACCATGATGATTGATTATCCTTAGAACATCGAATATCGCTGCGATTCCAATGAAATTGACAGTTCTCGAATCGTATAACGGACGGAGGAAGAGTGGCTTGTCAAAGATCTGCAGATTCCTAGTGCTCTAAGACGAACAGGACCTAGAAGAAGACGTTTATGGAGATCGGTCATGACCCCGATTTATTTAATGAAAAAAATAAAGTACACGGTGTGTACTAAGTCTTCCTACACTCCTCCAAAATTGGCCTCCACATCACCCCTACACACCGTGTGTGTGGCCCAGAAACGGCCCACACATAGCTTCGAGCGGGAAAAGAGTACATGGCGTGTACTCAGAATGTACATGGCGTGTACTTCAAAAATTTCCAGAAACTTCATTTTTCTCAAAAACTCCAGAAAAAGGAAGTAAATACCAGAAAATGAAGATCCGGGTTCTTAAAAACTCCCCCCTTAAAGAAATTTGTCCCTGAATTTCCCTAATGAGGCGTAGAAGAAGAAACCCCGAACAGCTCCCTCCACTGCGATCATACATCGACCTCTCTCTCCCAGGTCTTGCCCTATACTCGCACATGCTGCCCAAGTACCCATACTAAAGGAATAGACAGCCCACGGAGAACCTTTGTACTTCGATCGAAAATCTGGATCGGATGCTCCACAAATGATACATCCTCTTCGAGCTCAACCTCCTCGGGCTGAAAGACATGTGACGGGTCTGAAAAGTATCATCTGAGTTGAGAGACGTGGAAGACGTCAGGCATAGCCCAGTACCTCTGAGGTAACTACAACCAATTGGCAACCAAGACAACCCTCTCCAATACCTCAAATGGCCCAACATACCACGGTGAAAGCTTACCCAGTCTCTAAATCCTCTTGTGTCCCATCCTCGGTGTGACACGCAGGAAAACCAAATCCCCAACCTCGAACTCCAGAGGTCATCTCCGCTGATCAGCATAAGACTTTTTTCTAGACTGTGTTGTAGCCATCCTCTTTCGAATCAACTCTATCTACTCTGAGGTCTCCTAAACAAGACGGGGTCCCAACAAAGCTGCCTCTCCTGCCTCCAACCAGCATAAGGGTGATCGGCATGTCCTACCGTACAAAGCCTCGTAAGGTGCCATCTTAATGGTAGCCAGAAAACTGTTGTTGTAGATGAACTCCACAAGAGGTATATGCTTCTCCCCGGAACTGATGAAGACTAGAATGCAATCTCGGAGCATATCCTCAAAAAACTGAATCGTGCGATCGGACTGGCCATCAGTCTGGGGATGGTATGTTGTACTCAAAATTACATATGTACCCAAAGCCATCTGAAGTCCCTTCCAGAACCGAGAACTAAAAAGCACATCCCTGTCTGAAAAAATGGAGTGTGGAACTCCATGTAGAAGTACAGTCTCTTGGATGTGTATTTGTCTTAGATCATCAACATTGAAGGTCTCCTTGATAGAAAAGAAGTGCGAAACCTTTGTAAGCCTGTTGACGACAACCCAAACAACATCACTTCCCCGAGGTGACTTCGGTAACCCGGTCACGAAGTCCATCGCGACATTGTTCCACTTCCACTAGGTAATGGGTAACTTCTGCAAATGACCAGCTGGTCGCTGAAGTTCTGCTTTCACTTGCTGACAAGTAGAACATCTCATGACAAAACCAGTAACATCTTTTTTCATACCTGGCCACTAGTACTGGTGATGTAAGTCACGATACATCTTGGTGACGCCAGGATGAACTGCCCAAAATGAAGAATGAAAATCACATATTATCTCTTCGTGTATGTCTTCTGGCACCCATACGTGTCCCTGGAAACATTGGATCTCATCCTCACTCATTGTCCATCCAGGAAGAGGGTCCCCTCCTGACACACTCTCCAGCATGACTAAGGCCTTTGAATATGATATCTGCATCATCCGTACATGATCAAGAATTATAGAGGTAACATCTACAGAAGATAGGAATGTATTTCCTTTCCTGTCATGCACTTCTATGTGCATCTCATAGAACAGAGCCATAAGCTACCACTCACTACTGGCCTCCTGAACTGCCTAAATCTGAGTTCTTATGCTCAACGCATCTGCCACTTCATTGCCCTTTCCTAATGTATAGGTGAGTTCGAAGTCAATGAAATGAAGATAATCAACCCAATTAGGATGCTTTAGATTCAGATCATGCTGAGTGAAGATATACATGAGACACTTGTGTTTGGTGAAAACCACAATGTGCTCTCCCAGAAGGTAGTGTCTCCAACAGTGTAGGGCATGAAAAACAGCTGCCAACTTCAGATCGTGCGTAGTGTAATTCCTCTCATGTGGCCTCACCTGCCGAGACTCGTATGCAATGAATCCATCTCCCTGCATAAGAACAAATCCTATCCTAATACTTGAAGAATTACAATAAACAATGTATATCTTTTCTGGCTCCGGAAAGACTAGTATCAGTACTGACGTCAACTTCCCCTTCAGCTCCTGAAAGGCTGACTCACAAGAATATAACTATAAAAACTTCACTCCCTTCTGGGTCAGACCTGTCAATGGTGCTTCTAAGCACGAGATGTCCTAAATGAAGCGTATGTAGTATCTAGCCATCCCTAGAAAACTTCGCTCCTCAAAAACGTTCTTTGGATGCTCCTAGGAAACTACATCTCTCACCTTCTCTAGGTCCACATATACTCCAACCTCTAAGATGAAGTGACCCAAGAAGTGAATATGATCCGTCCAAAAGTGGAACTCCGAAAGTATAGCATACAGCCAATGCTCTCTGAGTGTACTCAGAACGATCTCAACATGGTTATCATGGTCGTGTTGAGTGTGAGAGTACACCAAGATATCATCCATGAAGACCGCGACGAAGGAGTCCATGTAAGGATGGAACACTCGGTTCATCAGTACCATGAAAACTGCTGGAGTGTTCGTGAGACCGAACTACATGATTGTATGCTCGTATAGACCATACCTACTCCTGAATGTTGTAAGAGGTATATCTGATGGTTTAACGTGCAACTGATGATAACCGGACCTCAAATCGATCTTCGAGAACACTCAGGCTCCTCGAAGATGATCAAAGAGGTCATCTATCCTCGACAAAAGATATCGGTTCTTGACCGTCAACTAGTTTAGTTTTTGATAATCCACACAATGCTTAAGGGTGTTGTCTGCCTTTTTCACAAACAGAACAGGAGAAACCCAATGAGAATTATTGGGTCTGATGAAACCCTTTGCATGCAACTCCTCCAACTGCTTCTTCAGCTCCTGAAACTCAGGAGTATCCATCCTATAAGGAGGAGTGGACACTGTTGCCGCTCCTGGGACAAGATAAATCAAGAATTCTATCTCACGCTCTAGAGGAAAACCTGAAAATTCATCTGTAAAGACATCCCTGAAATGATCCACCGCTGGGGGAAAGTCTAACTGTGAAGTCCCCAGGACATCCAGATGAAGACTAGAAATCCGGGCTGTAACTTCCCCTAGACCATGATGCTCTACTCCAGGTCTACCTGCCTGGACATCCCACTCGCCTCAATGAAGGAAAGATCTTCCCTTTGGTGATATGAAACTCACCCTGCAATGATAGAAATCGGCGACTGCCTAGAAGGGAACCAACAAGTCCATCCAGGGAATGACATCATAGCCCGTCATCTCTAGGACATAGAGGCCCCATAATAAATGATACCTCGAAACCTCAATAGGAAACTCTCGGCACTGACGCATGCTAGATGTCCTCATTCCAAACGGCGTGTTAAGAGTCAACAAGTCATCAAAAAAAGATACAGAGCCCAAGTCTCACCACAACAGCAATAGAGATAATGCTATATGGAGCACCAGTATCCAAAAGAGATGAAGATAAAACTGAGGCTACTATGATTGAACCTTGAACTGTTAAAGGGACAGGATCCTACTCCTGATAGGTCTTCTCCACAGCGAAAGACTGGCCTGCACCGCGGCCCTGCGCCCTTGGCCAACCACTCTGAGCTGATCCACTATGATGTCACTGATGACCTGGTGACTAACCACCATCGTCGCGACCTCCACCTCAACCCAAACGGCTGGAAGAACTCCAGTTCCTGTACTGGTGGGAAACTGGTGAAGCATCTCTAGAACGAGGGGTCATAGAGGAACCCCTACCACAAGCTGAATGTGAGAAGATGCGAGAGAAGCAATGAAGATGGCCCGTCTTCCCGCTTGGTCGGCACTCCATCAAATCTCTCTGGCACTGTGGACTAGTATGCCCACTCCTACCGCACTGGTAGCATACAACCTGTCTTCCAGAAGACGCATCCCGCAAACCTCGATCTCCTCAATAAGACACTCTGTGATGATTACTACTGTCCGTAGGAGGAACACCAACTCCGGATGTCGAACCTCCCTAGCTCAATGCTTCAGAATCCCTCAGATTGCACTCAGTGATTAGTGCCTGGTTGACGACAGAATATATCGAAGTCAACTAGAAGATATTCACCTGGGAATGGATCGCCTGCCTGAGACCATCCTCAAACTTCCTGGAAAGGAACAACTCATCTCCTGCTGGGATCGGCATGAAATGGTGCAACTCAGTGAAGCGAGACGAGTACTAAATAACAGAAATAGTACCCTACTACAGACTCATAAACTCTCGGGATCGATCAGCCCTCTGGGTCTCCGAATGGAAGTATTCATAGAAGGTTCATCGAAACTCGTCCCAAGACATACCCTACTGGCGCCATGACTATGAGGTCACCTCCCACTACCTCTTGGCGGTGTCTCAGAGCATATAGGTATCCAGATTTACCCTTTCCTCTGGGGGTATCACTAGATGCTCAAAGATAGTTAAGTTGTCCTCGAACCACTACTCAGCAGCCTGGGGTCCTCCATACTTTGAAAAAGTAAGACGATGCTGCCGCTAAAATACCCGCGTCAACTCAGCCATCGACGTGGCAGGAGGCGGCGCTCCCTGAAAAGTCTACATCATTGTCAGGAAATCCTCCCTAAACTGTGCATCAGTTCCTACAATGGGTATAACTGTTGGTGCCAAGGCTAGTACAACAAGAGGATCAATAGGAGGTCCATGATCGGCCATATCTGGTGTCTGGTAACCGTCCGGCAACTGACGTATGAATGGAGGAAGTCCCGAAGTCATAGCTCTAAAAGATCAAAAGCACACATTAGATCGGGATTAACAAGGATTGAAAACACTGGAGTACAAAATGGGAATAGGGGAAGGGAAACTATCATGTTTTACAAAACACGACTACATAGAGTGTGTAAAAACTACACGGTGTGTCTTCTTTAGCCATTAACATGGGCGTGTATCCCTTTCGACAGGTTGTCTAACACCCCAAACTACACGGTGTGTTGTCCCCACACACGACATGTACTTGAACTCTAAACCCCTACCTGATTCTCCTTACACGGATAACCCACATAGTCCAACTAACTCCATACTACACGACGTGTTTCACAGGGACATGACATGAACAAGACAAGGTCTTGGCGGCCCGTGTTGTTAGTTACACAGTCGTCTACACGGCTGCCCTTACACGACATGTTCCAAACAAACACGGCGTGTATATGAGAAGATAACATCGACCCGTGTTTTTCGTGACAAAGACAGGTACCTAGGACAAAACAACACGGCGTGTTATTTACCCACAAGGTGTGTTCTACTCAGGATTCCCCGGCCTGTGTTGTTAGTGGCACGGCCGGGTACACGACTCTAAACTACATGGTGTGCACCAACCGTACACAGCGTGTTCCTGAAGTTATTTTCACGACACTATGTTTCTGCTCACATGGTCAGTGACACGGCCTGAAAACTACAGGGCGTGTATCCAGGAAGTACACGCCATGTATTCTGGGCTTTTTTGCGCAGTATCACAGAAACTGCACAGAAGCTCAGAAAACAAAGAAAACAAAGAAAAGAGGTGCCAAATTCCGACCCGCGAGGGCCCATACTCCCCACGAATTAAAGCTTGGCATCCATCACAATAATATATAAGGAAAAACAGGTATATGATCCACCATATTCCGATTATTGAGGGCCCATAACACCTCAAGAACCCAAATTTGGCATTCATTTTAAGCAATGTTCAAAACAAATAGTTTCTCTATCAAACTGGTGAGATTCTATCAAACATCTATCACAACAGCATGCATACTCTACACAACATCTATCACAACAACATGAAATCACTAATGCACCCTAGATGACATGACAAGAATTCATGGCATGTCATTTCTAAGTAGTGCTTGTATGATGCATGAGATGGAATACCCTTATCTCATCGGGTTGCGATATAAATAGAACCACAATAGCCAAAAAATAGTAACAATGAAAGTCATGTGAATCACTCTAGGTGAAATCATATCAACCGTAAAATCTAAAAACCGGAAAACTGCAATTACGAGGTAGTATGGATTTTCCATGTACACGGGTTAACTACTCCCGGGAAAAGCTCATTACCAAGAGCTGATTCTGTCATATCCCTGGCTAAAGGCTCCAAACAAAAAATCAAGAGAAAAGAGTTCCTCTAATACCACTTTGTAATGTCCTAGTTCTGGAAACCACCCAAAGGCTCCACGTACCCGGTTTGTCACATGACCTCAAGTGAATTTCCCCAAACAGCAGAGGATTCTGACTAGCATCGAGGGCCTTGAGTGTGATAGTGGGAAAACTGTGCCGTCATTGGTGGAGTGAACAGCGGAAGACTAAATCAAAAAACTAGATCACATACGTATATATGAAATGATGCATGATACATATCTAGGAAAGTATCCAAACAAGTCACAATGCTGGAAAACACTGCAGTACCAAAACAAGTACAAAAGAAAATAAAACAGCTACATGGCATCGCAAGACAAATCTTGGTCCCATGCTCTCATGCTCCAAACAATCATGTACCGAAAGTCGAAGGGCGCTTGCCCTTCTCTATACCTGCAACAACATAGTTTGGTTGGGCCCAAAGCATGGCCTAAATAGGGTGTGATAAAAAATCCTAGTAGGCAACCACCGGAAGATCTATACCTAACAATCAGTGACTATATGGAAAGTAAACGTACAATAAGTAGTAAACAACAACAGAAAGTAGAAGGAAGTAAATAGTTCACAGTAATAGGGTGACGTACAACAATATTCAAACCACATCACATCAAGCATAAGAGAAGAAAACAATAACCACAAATGGAAACCCCCTAGGAAGTACTCACAGCCATCCCCACTGGTCCTATCCAAGAAGTACCACAACCCTCTGGGTAGTGCACTCAACCTAACCCCTCTAGTTTGGTCATAAGAATCTATGAGAATCTTTGGGAAGCTCACTCGGTAAATTATCCTTATAGTCTAGGGTAGTCAGGGACTCTCTGAGGAAGATCACGTGGTCTAAACCTGTTAGCCCCATGGTCTAGAGACACTTTGAGGAAGCTATCTCGGTTAATTACTCCTATAGCCTCAGGTATACCACAGACTCTCTGAGGAAGCTCACTCGGCCAATTCCTCCTCTAGACTGGGAATGTTATTAAAGAGAAATCAAACAAGGTAAGACTCTCTAAAGAATATCACTCGGTCTACACTCCTGTAGACTATAAAAATATGAAGGCACTCTGGAAAGCTTGCTCGGTCTAACCCATGTGGCCCATAATTTCTAAGACTCACTGAGGAAGCTCACTCTGTCTACCCTCTTATAGTCTATAATGTCCAAGACTCTCTGGGAAGCTCACTTGGTCTATCCCTTGCAGTCTATAGCACCAGGTTCTCACAGCCCCATGCCAGTCAGTGCCTGAGAATGCTATAAGGCCAATGTAAACCTACAGAGCTACTTGGCTAGCCAAAGTACACCTATAGAACTACTTGGATAACAGTCTACAATGAAACAAGAAAGTAATGAAAAACACTCTATCTGATAGGCACAAGGAATGGAAATACTCATAACGGCCAAAGGCTAACAAGACCCAAAGGTTGTAAACAGAGAAAAGCATGGGAAAAACTTCCAAGCACAACAAATTATCCCCTAACATGATTAATTTACTTCTACACAAGCATAAAATCAAGGCAGGAAAACAACAAGGGAAAAAAGGTAAACTCGCAATACCCCGTTCATGGGTATTGGTGGAATTTTCACATAAAACTTAAATACTTTGAATGGTAAGGCACAAACCACCTACCTCGATCCTAGGAGATCGATATAATTGAACCACGAAAACTGATTCTCCTTAGAACGTCGAAGATTTTTGCGATTCCAATGCAATCGACGGTGCTCGAATTGGAGAACGGACGGAGGAATGGTGGGTCATCAAAGATCCATGGATTCCCTGCGCACTCGGACAAACAGGACCTTAAAGAAGATGGTTATTGCGATCGGGTGTGACCCCGGTTCTTTTAATGAAAAAAGTAAACCGTGTGTACTTTTAGAGTACATGGCTTGTAATAAGTATTTCCGTACTCTGCCAAAATCAGCCTCCACGTCACCCCTACACACCGTGTGTCTGGCCCGGACACGACCAACACATGGCTTCGAGCGGGAAAAGAGTACACAGCGTGTACATAGAATTTACATGGCGTGTACTCAGAAAGTATACGGCGTGTACATCGAAAATTTCCAGAAACATCGTTTTTCTCAAAAACTCCAGACAAAGTAACGACATATCTGAAAATGAAGATCCGGGTTCTTACACACAAAAATATTAATTCATATAAATAAAAAAATAATATATTTCATTAAATAAAACAGATTTTATTACCCATATCTCTTACCATGATTTATACTTGACTATATTTAGCAACTATCTCCATGAGAGCGGGCTGACATGAATGATGTCGGAGTTTTTGGAAAGCATTGCCAAAAAACACAGACATTGCTGCCCTGTTTTTCCATTATTTGACTACCTTCATTTTATTCCACCATCAACTGTGTGTGGCAGTTTGACACTGCACTCATGCGTGTAAGCCCCCCCCACCTCCTATCAGTAGATTTATCTGTTATGAAAGAAAAACAAATATTTTATCAATACTTATTATAATGAAAATAAACAATGCTATGAAAACAAATTTATGGTTCTATAAATATACCTACAGTTGTCTAATAAATGGGTGCCACTAGATCTACAAAAAATTTATGGTTCTATAGACTATCGAAGAGCATGAGTCAAATAAGATGGAATATAGAAGCTCGGAGAGAAGGAAGTAGGATTAAAAGAAGAAGGCACAGATGACTGGCCGAATGCTATATGGAGAGTGGGAATCAACATCGGATATGGTAATGATGGGTGAGGAGACTTAGTTGTAAAGGGTGGTGAAAGCATGGGAAGCCTAATTATCCAGTGTGTCTCTAACGGCACACTAGGTTCATAATGTGGGATATATGGTTTGTCAATGAGATGGGTAGGGTCTAATTTGTTATAACGATTACATTTTCTAGCTCTCGTACCCCCCATACGAACACCCTGAGTAATGGTACAGCTACTAGGATTCTCATCAAATAATTGTCACCTAATATGTCGATCCAATAAAAATTATTACAACTAAATTAATCACATGGAATTATATATTATTTATATATATATTTTTTAATTAAAATACTCACATTATGCACTAGTGGGGGAATGCCCATCTCAGCCATGCGACGATTGTTATCCATCATCCATTTTTGTCAACTCTCTTCAATTGGTTTCATTTACTGCATTTGGAAACAAATATGGAAGTAATTAGAAATGGATAACTAATGTGTAAACAAAAAAAATGAGAATTAATATGATTATTCATGGATAATTTAACTATCCATTATTTTATGTGATATTGAATAGATATATAGTGAATTAAATAAAATTTACAAGATTTAATAATGAAATTTAATGTTTAGTAGGATGGTTATTTACAATAAAAAAACCATCATGTTCATAAGGGGTAATGCACTTGTCAAAAGTAATGAAAATTTTAATTTCTTTAGCCCAGAAAGATGATGTAGGTTTCTATACATGTTTTACAGAAGAAGACAAACCATCAAGTTCATTATCTGGTGAAATATTAAAGGGAGGATTTAGGGTTATAAAAATTTTATACTTGGTCAATAAAGCATTGAAATGTTCACAAAGATAAAAATGATGGTTTTGGTAAGTCTGAATAAGGTTACATTCCAAATTAGAAAATGAAATTCAAATAAAATTTCAACCAATAAACATTGAAAATTCACTTAACCGTCAAGTCGGATACAACATATTTGTAATCAATGTTAAATCAATTTGAATAGTGCCAACCTTAACAACCCAAGATGATATAAACCAAAAGAATTGAGAACATGGATGGATGCTTCATATATTTCCCACCATCATTTCAGGTTCACAATCAACTATGACAATTGCGCAATTGGAGTCATAAAAAGTAATAAATGGAGTGTTTTCAATGGAAGTAGGGATGGTGACAATTTCATCTTCACCATCATTAAAAATATTTCTTTTAATTAATTCAATAATGACACAAAATTAAAGTCCATGATGGTCTTGGACATAAAAAAACTTGTTTCTCCATTGATTCCAATACATATGGATCATCTATAGAAAGAGTGTGAGTAATATCAATTACTCAAAATCCAAAATCATCGGTAAATGTGTCATGCATCATCATCGAATCAAACCCCTAGAATTTCATCATTGTGACTCGTCCATGAGAATAATAATACAATATTATTATTTTTTCAATGACTCCATAATTACCTAAATTTTCACATCATAGTCTATTATCTGAGGCACAATCATAACAGTCTGTTGTGGCAGTAATCCTAACACCATCATGTTGTGTTCTCATGTTCTTTTCTCGTTCAGTGATATTAAATCTATACCCATTAATAATAATTGATTTACAGTCAAGAACCATTGTATTGGGAACAAAAACCAAATCTTTATTTCCCCAGAGACAGAGTCAGTAGGAAAACTCAATACCTGAAATATAAATGAATTTTATACTTAATTAAATATTGATTTTATTATTTTAAATAGAAATAGTTTTACCTTCAATTTTAACCATGCATAAAACTCTTTTCTATGAAAAACCTCCCTTCTTCTCAAGGATAAATAGTGATGCTTTCTATTTATCATTTCTTTATGTTCCATGTAGATAAAAATAGTAATATTTCAATCGATATATATGTTATATATACATATATTCAATTTTCGAACCTATTGTATTCATTAAACTAATCACAGTTGAAATAAACTATGAGATGTGCAATCTCCCATTCTTCTAGGATAAATGTCATCAATGGATATGATCGAAGAATTCCACCTATTTGAGGATGTGATTGAAAACTGTGTTCAATTTTATCATATTGTACTTATTAATTTCTCATTGGTCTATTCATTCGTGTAGTAAGATCATACAAATACATAGTGTGGAAATTCATACATTCTAGAGACAAGTAATTGTTCATGATTGAACATTAAGAACGATTCCTATTTCGGACATATGACTTGAATATGTACATACTTATTTGAGTTGGATACATCCAAAAAAATAAATAGGTCCTCCGAGAATTATTTTATTTGGAATATGGATAATCAGATGCAGTATGAATGTGAAAAATGGAGGAAATATTTTCTCTAACTCCCACAGAATTAATGGGGGGAATATACCAACATCTTTGACAAGACTGTATTATACTATTTCATAGCACAAAAATATCTAAACAAATGAGGAAACTGAATAACAACCACTATTACATTACTGGACAAAAGATAAAAGATTTCTATTGGAATCAACTCTTGCAGAAGGATGTGATAATCATGAGTTTTAAAATACTTTAGCTTCAACTATATTCTATTGACCCTTTTAGATATGTTTCTTTAATATCCATCAGGAACATTAATAGTATCTATTACTTCCATAAATTACTTTTTTGGTAGGTTTCATCTCATAAGAATCACATAGAACATTCAATTTATTTTCACTAATATACACATGATGCAATTCATGTCTGATACCCCAATCCACCAAATCACGCCAGGACTGTATGTAATATTTTGTCTATGCCTTATCATTTATAAGAATCGAAAGAAGAATTTCACATATATTTTTCTAAATGTGCATTATGTCTAAGTAATGGAATATCAAATTTTTTGAACAATAAGGAAAATAAACGATGAAACATAAATTCTTCCAATTGTAACAGGATTCAGTGGAAGCATTCTTTCTCTTTCCAGATTTCGTTTGACCCTTCCCAAATGAAAAACTGAAATATTTAAATTCATTAAACACATCAGCTCTAGCCATACGCTGAGGTGGATCTTCAATCTTCATGGTATTCTCAAATCTTCGACGATTATTTCTATATGGATGTTCCATTTGCATGAATCGTTGATATCCCATAAAACTAAAACTACAAAAATGTTTCAGTCTTCTAGATTGTGTATTCTTCATACAAATAGGAAATAATAGTTTTCCTTTTTTGCTCCATTCATATATAATTTCATAAGTATAAAAATCATTGATCATCCAAATAAGTGCATCACGCATTTGAAGGGCCATATATTAAAATACTCATGAAATTGAATGTTTTTTCATACAAAACTGTGGGAGAAGGTTATAAATGTGTATAAAAACCAGCCATGTTCTATGAAAAGTAAGCATCTTCCCAAACGGATTAAAATTGTCACATGAAAGATGCAACATTACATTACGTATGTCTGTTGCAATATCTGGAAATTGAGCATCAAATCTATGCCTTGAAAATCAATCTGTAGGGTGAACCCACTCTTCAGTGGTCTTCTTTCTCTTGGTATCATTCCATCTAATTTTTATTGATATTTCATCATACCTAAAATGATTTTGGAGTCTAGGGATCAATGTAAAATGCCACATTACTTAATGTGTCACACAAGATGGTGTTCCATCACCTTTTGGCTCCTAGCATGATGTGACACACATTATAAAATCATTTTTAGCAGTTTCCTCCCAAAATAAACTACAATCTTTCAAGGAAGCATGAATTTTGTTTTTGGGAAATCCATCTTCCTAAACTAACATCCATAACATTTAGTTGTTTGAGGGAATATATGCCTCATCAAGAAGTAATTACTTCCAAAAGGTAAGAATGTAATTTATGGAAGTATTAGATATCTCATACATAGTTTCCCCATGAATCAATCGGATTAAAAATTCTAGCTTTTTCATTTTACTGCAATGTTGATATACTAGAGTCCTAGCAGCATCATTAATTTTTTTCACCATGACAGAATCATCATTTTCATTAGACACATCATGTGTGCTCGTTTCAAAGTATTCTATTGTAGGAATATTTTCTTTTTTAGGATGAATAATAATTGGAAACTTGTCATATAATAAATTCTCCAATCCTGTCCTCTCATTTGAATTATCTATAATTTGAGATTTCATTTTCTCCCCATTGTGATAACACACATAGTAGTTTGAGTGAAAACCATATTTTTTTATGTTGTAGCCGACATCTTCATGGCTCAACCAATGTCTTCCAATAAAATTTTAACATGGATAGTGTATGTGACCACTATCTGAAGTAGTGTGGAAATAAAAATCTAAAAAGAACACCAATTTTTTATGAAAATATCTTGATATCCAATTGGTTTCATACACCCAACTTCTATCCATTCGGTTAAAAATTTTATAAGTCATTTCATCAATATAAATTCAATAACATTGACATTTCATCGAATATATATATTAAGTAAATGAGAATTATTCACTTAATATGAATCCATAATTGACACAATATTTTATATGAGAATAAAAATATAAAAGACAAAAAAAATAATATATTTTAGAGAAAATTGCCTTTAAAGAACTATACATGAGTGTAAAAGATCATGTACACTTGTGGAGGAGAATTATTTAGGAGTTGATTATATTTTAGATTGAAGAAATTTTATATTTTAGTAGATTATTTAAGTGATCACACACAATTCCCAAGGTGGTGGGGTCTCCAGGGGTTGGGGTTATCCCGGGAGGTGGGGGGATTTCTCGGGGGTGGGGGTGTCTAGGGGGTGGGGGTGTCTAGGGGGTGGGTTGGTGTCTACAGGGAGCAGTCTAGGGGGTGAGGTTTCTAGGTGTTGGGGTTGTGTTCAGGGGGTGGGGGCTGCCCCACCCCCCCACCTAGGCACCCCCACCTCGACAACCCCCCAACACACCTGGACATCCCACAACCACCCCCTAGCTAGATATCCCACCACCCCACACTTGGATAACCCCCCCCCCCCCCAAACCCCACCTAGACAGCCCATTCCAACCCTGGACAGTCCACACCCACTCCCCCACCTGGAAAACCCACCCTGCCCACCCTGCCCCCCCCCACCCCACACCCTGACAACCCCCTACCCCCATGTAGCCCCCTACCCCATAGATCCCCTATTAGGGTAATTTTATTTAAAACAATTTTATTAATTAAGAAAGTAAAACCATCATGCATTATCCATTTCATTCAAAACAACCCAATAAAATTATAAAAACAAGCAAAATTAAATTCATAAGGCTCTATGTGTCACTTAGGAAATGTCATTGGGGAAAGGAGAAATCACTTACATGGTTAATTACAATTTAAAAACTGGTCCAAGCACTAAGGTAGTGGGGTGGTGTCCAGGAGGTAGGGTGGTCTCTAGGGGGGCTATCCAAGGGGGTGGGGGTTGTCCAAGGTGTGGAGGGTGTCCAGTGGGTGGGGGTGCCTAGGGGTTGGGTGTTTCCAGGTGGTGGGGGTGTCTAGGGGTGGGGGGATGTCAAAAGGGGTGCTGGTATCTAGGGGGTGGGGGCTATCTATGAGGTTTTGAGGTGTCCTGGGGTGGGGTGTCTAGTGGGGTGGGGGGGGGTTTGTCCATGGCGGTGAGTAGTATCCATGGGGTGGGGGTGTCCAGGGTGGTTTTTTTTGGGGGGGGGGGGGGGGGGTTATCCAAGCGGGTGGGGGTTTCCAAGGGGTGGGGGTTGTCCATCGGGGTGGGGTTGTGCAGGGGGTTTCCCAGTCTAAGGAGGTAGGGGTGTCTACGGGGTGGGGGAGGTAGGGTTGTCCATGGAGGTTGAGGGGTGTCCGGGGGGGGGGGTTGTCCTAGGGGTTGGGGTTTCCAGTGCGAGTGGGGGGTTTCCAAGGTGGGTGGGGTTGTGCAGGGGGTGGGGGATGTCCAATGGGGGTGTCTAGGGGTTGGGGTGGGGGTGTTTAGGGGAGGCAATGCCCATATAATACCTTGAAAATTAACTATACCCAATCCCTCAAATATCACAATTCTAATCCATCACCCAACCAATAGGAAATTTATTCTTAACATCTCTTACCATTCCTTGTCCCGAGAGTTCATGGACCTTGTTCATGGGAATCTATTCGTGATGTAATATTCCAACCATTTCACTGTGTAGGTTCAGTATGCTTCTGAAATCATCTCTAATGAGGAAGTAAGGGCCCACAGGTTAGAGAAAGTCTTGCGACCAAAGATATACTCCCAGATGTTCTTGTTTAATATGAAGACCTGTGTTGAGGTCATAGATCAGGTGTGAATGGTGGAGATTTATAGGAAAGTAATTTATGGTTTCTCTAGATCAGTATTTGTAGTGGTCAGTGGAAACTTTTCAGAGAAGAAAAGGAAGCGGGAGGAACAAGTGAAGAAAGGAGGTGGCAGTTCAGGGCACTCTTCCAGGTAGTCTTTGTCTGCGGCTTTTGATGCGAGATCGTTCATGTGCCACCAATGTGGGAAGCCAATACACACTTGACCAGAATTCCCACTTCCACCAAATCCTTTTTACTAGTGTGGATGTATAGGGAATTTGCAGTGCTTCTACAGGGTGGCACATCCACTTTCGAGTGGGGTAGGGTTAGTGGCTTCAAGGGGAGTGAGAGCACAGTCTGATCCAACAAGGACTGGGGGATATTTATTTCGTGGTCTTGATGGTAGGTCTATTTTTTCTTATAGGAAGATCCAGTTCAGGTTATAGCCATAGACTATAACATTTCCTCATGTAGAGATCACACATCTCCATGTGGTGGATCTGGAACTAGAAGGATCAGAGGCGAGAACATCGATAGTTCTAGGAACCGTTTTAATCACATCTTCTATAGATACTACTCCTTTTGATACTTGTTCCTCTTATTCATTTGTTTCGGACCTCTTTTTTTACATGCTAAATTTACCAACTGAGTTGTTGTCTTTTGCGATGGATTGGTGACGCCGCTGGGAAAGAAGAAGGAGCAGGGTATCAGGTGCTCATTTTGTGAACTTTTCGTGTCAGAGGTTGAGATGGAGTGGGACCTCTTAGTCATAGATATATAACTTATTGACATAATACATGGAATGGATTGTATAGTACACCTTCATGCACACATTGATTACTACAGGCATAGAGTGAGTTTCAAAGCACCTGATGGGTGTTGTTTGGTTTTTTGTGGAGAATGGGATCCTTCCTTGGGTCACATAGTACCTCCACTCCTAGAGTTGTGAAGTATTATATTTCATTTATCAATGCTCGCACTAGAGTAATATGGTTTTTCCCTTGAAGGTTCACTACCGTGTGTGGTGAATTAGTTTCTGGAGGTATTCCTAGATGATTTCTTAGGTTTCCCTCTCAAAGTGGGATGGGGAGTTCTCTATTGAACTGGAACCGGGAACACAACCAATATTCCTTCCCTCTTATCGCATGTCACCCACCGAGCTTAAGAAATTAAAGATATATATGGATGAATTAGAATCCAAAGAATTCATTCACCCAAGCGTCCCTCTTTGAGTCGCTCTTTTGATGTTAGGAAAAAGGCTAGCATATCCCTCTTTTTGTTCATTGACTACCAAAAGATAAATAAAGTAAAAATTGTGAACAAATACCATTTTAATAGAATATATGATTTTCTCGATCAGCTGAATGGGGAAAAGTGGTTCTTAAAAATAGACTTGCATTCTGGATATCATCAACTCATGGTGAAAGAGGAAGATATCCCAAAGACTGCATTTTGAAGTAGGTATAACCACATTTAGTATTTAGTCATGACCTTTGGATTGACCAATACTCGAGTAGTCTTTAGGTCACTCATGAACATGGTCTTGTTTCAGTATCTCGATTCCATCATTGTGGTGTTTATGGATGAAATTATTGTATACATTGGATCTTAGGAGGAGAAGGAACATCTCATGAGGATCATTTTGGACACATTGAGGGATCACCGCCTCTATAAAAAGTATTCAAAGTGAACTTTCTGAATTAGGTAAGTAAAATTTATGGGGCATGTAATCTTGGAGTAGGGGTTTTCAGTGCACCCTGCGAATATCAATGCAATTATGTCTTGAGAGTAGTAGAAGAATGTGATCGAGATCAAGAGTTTTATTAGCCTTGTTGGTTACTACAGGTGATTCATTCAGGATTTCACTTAGCTTGATTCACTGATGACCTTGCTCACCTGGAAAGGGGTGAAGTTTTTATGAGCCCCAAAATGTCAATATTTATTTGAAGAGATGAAGCATCATTTGACTACCACCATCATGCTGATTTTTCCTGAGGACTGGAAGGGGTATGTGGTCTATTGAAACACTTCAGGTATGGTTCTTGGGTGTTTGGTTATGCAGGATGATCACGTGGTGGCATGTGTCTCTCACAAACTACGAATACATGAAAAGAATTACCCAACCACTAACATGAAGTTGGCAACAGTGAGGCATGATTTGAAGACCTTGCGTCACTACCTATTTGGGGAGAAGTTTGTGGTCTACTCTGATCACAAAATATTGGCCTATATATTCACACAAATGGACCTCTACTTGAGGAAGCATCGTTAGATCCAGTACATGATGGGGGTTCAATATTGACATTTCTTATACACCACTAAAGTGTAATGTGGTGTCCAGAACCTTGAGTAGATGATTTCTATTCCAGGCTTTGCGGATCTCCAGTTATGAGTGGACCCTACTGGGGCTCTCTACTTAGATGTATATGGACACCACACAGTATAGTGGAGGTGCATTTGTGGAACGATTTTAGTTAACTCGTTCTATATTGGAGTTTATTCAGTGGAAAATCCTAGTGATGAGCTTTTTCAGTGGTTGGGGTAGTTTCTTTATAGTGGAGAGATGTCCTCTTTTTGGTCATCATCTCCCAAAGGCTTCTTGTTCTTCAAGGGTTGTTCAGTAGTGCCATTATCACTACTGATGGTAGTGAAGGAGGATATCCACCAGTCATAGTGGGATGTTCATATAGGAGCTACAAAGATGTATTACGATGTTTGTAGACAGTTCTGGTGTCCATGAATGCAACGGGACATAGAGTACTTCATGTTGAGATGCTACAAATGCCAGTAGGTGAAAGCCAAGCCTTATAGGCCCTCTAGTTTGCTCCATCCATTACCCATTCTTAAAAGGATGTGGGACGAGGTCACCATGGAAATCATTTTTGGTTACCTCATACTTCTTGGGTAAGAATTCCATTTGGTTTATGATTGATCATCTGACATATTATCCCACATCATTCTGATCAAATATACAGCTAAAGTGGATGATTTGGGTCGTTTGTATCTTTAGGAGGTGGTGAGACTCCATGGAATTCCATTAGCAGTTGTCTCAGATAGAGACCCTCACGTCACTTATCGATTTTGGGAAGTCCATAATAAGTCTTTGGGGTCTCTGATTAAGATGATAATGGCATACCACCCTCATGAGTATGGTCACATAGAGTGAGTGAATCATATTTTGGAGGACATGCTTCGTGCATGTGTATGATATATTGGAGTTTCCTGGGTAGACATTTGGGACTGGATGGGTTTTCTTATAATAATATTTTCCAATATTAGATTTTAATGGCTCCTTTTTATGTTCTCTATGGGTGGCCTTTTCATTCCCCCTGTGTTGGGATGAGGTAGGTGAGATCTCACTACTGGGATAGAGTCTGGTGCAGAAGACATCTGAGAAGGTCAAGTTGGTCAGGTAGAATTTATTGATAGCTCAGAGTTTCCATAAATCTTATACTAACTAGAGGTATTGAGACCTAGATTTTTCTATGGGCGATAAGGTATTATTGAAATTGGCCCCTCATCTAGGCCATCGTCAATTGGAAAAGAAAGGGAAGATGTCATCATGGTATATCAGACCTTTTGAAATCAACAAGTCTATTGTCAATGTGGAATATAGGATGGACCTCCCTTCTCAGTTGACATCCATCTATAACGTCTTCCATGTCTCCCTGTTGAAGAAATACAACCCAGATCCATCCCATATACTGAATTGGGAGGATATGGATATAGATCCCAATTTATCTATTGTTGAGCGGCAGATATGAATAGTGGCCTTCAAAGAAATGGTGGTTTGGGGAAATTCTATTCAATTTGTTCAGGTTATTTGGTAGCAATGGAATGATACACATAAGACATGGTAGAGGAAGTCATGGGTTGAGGAAGAGTACCCGTTCATTTTTTCCAATAAAGCTTCAAGTTAACTTTCCAGGAAAGAATGTTTTAATGTTGGGGAGATTTGTCACATAAATAACTTATTTTATTTTAATTTCCATTTAATTTCCATTAATTCTTTGTTTTGTGGGTTTCACATTCATTTTGGGGGAAGTGGTGCTTTTTCAAATTTTGGGATAAACCGGGAGCCCATTTCCAGATTTATATATTATTATTGTTTCTTTTATAACTCCTTCATTTTTAAACAATTTTCATCCATTCCAACTCCGAAATGGACTCCCAGGACATATAAACACCACCATTTCAATTCATAATCTGTATAAATCCATAATAATTGTGGGATTGGGTTTATATTTATGAAAATAGGCTAGTCAGAAGCCCATTTTCAGTATTTTTTAAAAACAAATTTAATAACTTATTAAATTTTTGTTATTTTTTTATGATTCTATGTGTCACCAAGACCACATAACCAAGCCATTCACCCATTATCTTTCCCCCCTCTTTGGAACTCGTATGCATCGTGAATTAGGGCAGAACATCATAGGGTTTCTCAAATCATCCAGATTTGCAGAGGTAACTTCTTTCCTTCATAACTCATTAAATTCTTAATCCTTCCCCCCATTCTAGTTCTTATATGACTTTATATTCATTATTCTAACCACAATATAATTATTAGATATTTTTAAATTCAAGTAGTGGTGTATTTTGGGTGATTTCTGCAATATCCATCAAGTAAGTGGGTCTCATTCATTATTCCTTCAATTTTCTTAGGGTTTCATTCAATTTGATTAGGTTTTCTTACCTTATACTTGAGGTTAAAAATGTACAAAAACTATGGTTTTGGGCCTAGGGTTTCATTCTGGATTACTTGGTTTATTCTTTTGACTTTAGGCTTGATATAATTCCCTTGTGGTGCGGTGGTGGGGCATCTTGATTTCTACACAAAGATTCAAGGGTTTTCATTATTTTGGTAGGTGATTCCATTGTGTATGAAATATTTGTTACCTATATGATGTGTTTAAGAAATTTTCATGTTTATTAAATTTTATTATTACTGAAAGAATTGGTTTTAGTGGTTTTTCTAATGCACATGAATTTGAAGTGATAATTTTAGGTGAAATAGGGGGTTTTCATATAAATATTTTATTGGTACATTTGGGGATGAACTATAATTTCCTAGTAGATTTAATTGAAATTAATTAAGGCTGAAAATAATGTTTTTAATATTTATCCTTTTTTTTCCTACGAATGTTTGATAAAATGGTGTTTGTGAAGCCAATGGACTTTAACCGCCATGTTTGTGTGAAAATGGGGGGTTTTAAAAGATATAAATTCTTTGTTCATATGAGTTAGCTCCATAACATAATTTTTGATTTCATGGAAGATTATTGAACTGAAATTTTTGTTTTAATGACTTAAATGTTTGTATGTAGTGTGAAAAGTGGATATTTCAAATTGTTTTGGGTGTAAAACGAAGTGAGATTTTGAGAAGTTGTTCTATTGAAAATAAATTTTTTTATGGTATGGATTAAATGGGATCAAATGTGTGTTAAAATTGTATAGATTTTATGTGACCATTCAATCTGTTTTTATATGATATGTAATTTTATTTCTTTATGAAATTATTTGAACACAAAAAGGGGAAGCCCGAGAACCTAATTTGGAGGATATGTACTAGTACAGCTAATGAACCAGATGGGTTTTATCTCTGTTTCAATGAGGAAATGGATAAATAAAACTCTAACTATAATATGTGGATGATATTTGGGGACCACTAGGTTATGGTCATGTTCCATACTAGTTTCTCATACACGGGAATGGATTGTGACTTGGATAATTTACACCGAGGGATGAGGTACATAGGGCATGAGACTATCTAGTTGCATAGGGGTGTTCAGGGTTTTGGGGATCATATTATTTTTGGTATTTAACCCTGTATTAGGGTTTGTTTGGGTTTACTTTATTGTATCTCGCATGTCATTTTTAATTGTGTTAACAATATGAATTTTTTAGTTTAAAATCTATTTTCAATAGAAAGTTGCATTTCATAGATTTTATCACTACTTTTATTTACATAATAAAATTGCTTTCTATTTCACCTTGAATTGAATACACTTTGGAATATTTGGCTGGTATACTATTGTGCTTAGGATCTCACCCTACGTACACTCCTTGGGTGTATGTATACTTGGTTATGTTTGAATCTGGTAAAGGAAAATTCTTAGGTGAAGGTGGTTAGGGTTGTTAGACCCCTTCTGTGGTGTAGTGTCGTGGAGACGGCTCGGGGGTGATAAACCCATGTCATGTGGAGTCATTATTGTTGTCTTTCTAATGTATTTATTTTAATTTTTACCTCTTGTACTATATTTAAATGTATGTATTAAAATCTAGGTTTGTTAAAATTGTTTTGCATTAAAATTTCAGATTCTTATTATTGAATGTTTTTAATGTTGTATGCTTTCATACTCGGGTAAATTTTTTCCAAAAAAAGTTTATTGATAACAATGAACTTGTGCCAGTCCATGGGGATTGGTAACACCCTTCGGGCCATGTCGTGGGATGGATGTCGTACTACTATTAGTGGCGACCAGATTCAGTTCATGACAATGGGATACAATGGCAGTAATCTTAAATATATATCATATGGTCTAGAAACATCATGAAAATTAAACATAGATGATATCTAGCTATTAAATTTTGTGGGATCATAATAATTAAATCTTTTTCATGTAAAGTTCACATTGGTGATCCTGAGTAGATATGATCATGATGAGTGAACTACCAATAGGAATTCCACATGTTTCCAGTGTCATTGGTTGTTCCAATCTATGAACAAATATATTGGTCTCTTGAATTTAGATTTTTATACATCCGTATGATCTGATCACATACATTGATACAAGGAAAAAACCATAACATTGAAGTCATGGTGACATATCATGTATTGAGTGTATCATTGATGCTATAGCACTAGTTGAATAATCATGAAATAATTTATGAATTATCAGTTAAAGAAGATACATCTCATAGTGGAAAGTTAACTATCCGGTGATTTTTGAGGGATTCTTACAGAATCATAGATTTCGTGGTATTTAATAAAACATATAAGAATGTCATGATTGATATCATCCTTAAAAACCATATGTTAATATCCTTCATGGAAGCTCTTGATGGACAAATTTCCATTTCAAAATGACCTTACCAAGACTCCCATAATAAAAAAATATCTGCATGTATCCATCTCAATTGTCTCTAATCTAGATTCACGTTGAAATAAACATCAACTATGTGTGATTTATATACCTGATTATTTATCTTCTGTGAAAAGGGAAAATAAATACCCTAACTCATATCTGAAAACAAAAATATCCCATTTCCAAAACATTGAAAAATAGAAGAATATCCTAATTGGATAAAGATAATATCCCATTATCCTGGAGAGAAAATATGGTTTCAATGTGGATTTTAATATTGATAATTTTAATTTGAGTCCATAAATATTGTGTATCTCTGAATGGTATGTAAATTTAAATCACTTCAATGAGAAGAACTATAATTATTAAATATGGTTTAGGATGCATGGTCTGACTTGGGACATCTGTAATCCAAATTTTCTCAGGGATGTAGCAGCATGTATTGCAACCCCCCTAAAAGTTGACCACAATAATCTTAATGAACAGTTGTGAATCTATTCAAGGGTACTTATTGAAATTAGTCTAGAAAAAAATCCTATAGATATTATATTTATCATTGAATATGACCATAAATTCAGGATGAAGATTGATTATAAGCACGTACCACCATACATTAAAGTTTAAAAGATGGTAGGACCTGAAATTAGAAACTATAGAGTGGTTCATATATAGTTTAATACTAATCATGACACTAAAAGAAGGAATTAGGTTGTTAAAAAAGGAATAATAAATCAATTGATCTTGAAAAAGGTGAATCATCGTAGAAAGGTATTTTTTTTAAATTGGTTAAGCCTAAATTGAGTTCTAGATCCTCATTGGATGAACATTTTTATGAAGGATAACAACAAAAAATACTTCATATATTTAATGAAGGCCCGGAAAATAATGTTTCCCTAGTGATATTGTTAAGAATTATATTTCTTTAGATGAAGACTTAAACTATTGTTTTAATATAACCTTTGATATCATTAACCATGCAACTTATTTATACTATAAGTATTTCATGATCACTATGCTTAAAGATGATATTGTGGTGACCTTTTGAATGGATGAAAAAAATAATAGCTATTAACAGATACTTTATTCAACAGGATCTTAATGTCATGGAACTACAAATTAAACCCTTGTATTTTCAAGGTCCTACCTACACGTGAAAGGAAAATATACCAACCAATTCTCAATAGGAAAATGAAAATATTGGTCTTTAAATCATTAACACTCCAATAAATGACATAAAAGAGATACACTCAGAATAAAACACTAAAAGTTTAGTTTTATACATAAAATAAGTAAGAATAAATAATATTGGATAAAATGAGAAGTAGGACTGCACCCACAGAACTAGATTTAAAAGAATATGTTTTTCTAGAAAAATCATATATTATCTAACCCTGACACTATGAGTTCTCTAATGATATTTATAAGAAAATATAAGCCTGATTTTATTAGGTTGTCTAATAAAAAGAGATGTTTCTTTTGTAAAATTGATTCCTTTCATAGCAGGGGATATTATTTTATTACTATAATCCATTCTACCAATAATAATAGAAGTTTATGGATCCTGTATCATATGAATTTTGAAAACCAATCCATTTTTAGTCAATGTGGGTACATCATTACGAGAAGCTACTTTAGAACAAGTAAGCTGTGTTTTTATTTAGTTGTTTGTGCTTTTAATAGTTACTTTGATTGAAGTGATCTCTTGATGGAAATCTGAACTCTTTCTAGTTTCATTAATGATCCATGGATCATTATTGAAGATTTTAAATCAATCCTATACTCTGATAAGAATCTTGGCTTAGTTTATAACTCAACCTCTATTAAGGATTTCAAAACATGTACTGAAGATTTCAATCTTCTTGAGATATGTTTTTTTGGGTCTAAGTTTACTTGGTACAAGAGGAATTTAAATAATATGAAGGCTACAAAAATTTAAAATTCCATTATTATTGACTCCTACCTGCACACATGGGGATAAATGTCATGTTCCTCTTTGATGAGGTCTAATTCTAATCACCATCCAATCCGTCAAAATTTTCTATATAATGAATGGAATCCACCACTTCAATTTATATTTATTAATTAGTCGATTACTCACCCGTAATGTGGTAAACAAATTAGGAATTATGGATCTCGTTGGATCTCAAATACATTGATTTTTCATGCATATTCAAGATTAAACTGTTCAAAATAAGAATGAAACATTGTAAAATAAAATGTATCATCTATTTGGATAAAGAAATTCACTCTCTTGACGAATATCATCCCCTTATTTAAGAGATCATAACTATGAATAAAATCTCTAGGATTCATGATCAAGAAGGTGAAATGTCTTCCAAGTTCACTACCCTTATCAAAAATAAAGTATAACTTTTAGAATGACTTCTTTTAAACCTTATGGATTAAAAATTGTGATAGAGACACTATAATTTTCTACTCTATAAAAATATCTAAAAGGGTTAATAGACCCCAGTATATTCTTAAGGATTCTGATAAGATCTTTGATGATAGAAATGATCTAGCCCACAATGTCATCTCATACTATATGAATCTCTTCAATATCCCATCACTTGTGGGAATTTTATGGAAGAAATCATTGCTAAACTCATAAGTGATTATGATAACTTTATGATCACCTCAAAAAAATTGGACATCGAAATTAAGGATGAAGTCATTGTACTAAGCAAGGGGAGTTCCCCTAAACTAGATGGTTTCACCAATCATTTTTTCAACCATACTTGGATATTATTCTTAATTATTTTTAAAAAATGGACAATCGTTTTATCAATAGTGGTTCTCTAACATAGGGTGTTAATTCCAAATTCTTTTACCTTTTCTTAATAGTGGAAAATGCAAGTGATATTATTCAATTTAGACCGATTTATCTTTTCAACAATAATTATAAAATAATTGAGAAAATCCCTCCAAACATGATTTCCAAAGTTTCAGATAAAATCATTTATTTGAATCAGTTTACATTCATTAATGGAAGAATAATTCAAGATTGTCTCAGCCCTACCTCAAAATGTGTAAGGTCTTTACATTCGTTGTCTTTAATATGATTTTTTTTTCATTAGACTAAAGATATTCTTTGATATTCATACATATAAATTATCATTAATGGATCTTCATAAGGATATTTTAATTTCCCACGATAGTTCGTTCATGGTATCCCACTTACAGTCATTATCTTTTCTTTTTTAAAAGACTATCCTAGTAGGGTTCTTCTCCATGTAGTGGATATGGGATATTTGAAGACCATTAGGGATACAAGAGGTATATAATCTCCTAAAAATTTATTTTATGCTAAAGATATTATTCTATTTTCTTTTGGTGAAATAAGACACATCAGAAACATCAAAGAAGCACTCTTGAGTTTTGAAAAGGATTTGGGCTAGTATATAATTTGGAATAAATATTTAATTTATTTTTGTACAAACATCTCTGACACCACGAAAATGAGAATTATCAATGCATTGGGAATCATATAAGGTGTTCTTAGTTTCATTTACAAATGAGTTCCCATGTTCTAGGAAATACATCATGTTACATAGATTAATAATATTTTTTTCTAAATGAGAAGGATTTTTTCCTCAAGGAAGTGTAAATATATCTCACTAGTTGTAATATTTTTCCTTTTGAAGAACATTTTAATCTATATGTTTTATATTTTTTATGGTTTATAAATGGACCACAACTTTTCTCAAAATCATTAATACCTCGATGAGGATTTATTTTGAGTGGATGAATTATTGAAATAAGGGTCATTAATGTACCTTGAATGTAATGTTGTTTATCATATGACATTAAGGGATTGGGCATAAAAATAAATATCTCTTTAATCAATCTATTATATCAAACTTTATCTAGAGTCTTGTCAATTATCAGTGAGATTTTTTGGGATTTTATAGATCTATAATTTTGGGAAGATTGAAATATGGAAACATAAATTATATTTACTCCTTCATTTGGCCTAGCTTCAAAGATATATTAACAAAAATTTCATGGAATCACATTGGGTGGATAACATTAATTCCCCCAATACATTATAGATTTATTATTAGAATATATTCCATGGGTGAATATGCTCAACTCCCCTAATGTATTTATGGATTCTAATATCGCTTTTTGGTATGAAATGGACATCCTTGAATCCATTATATGTGATGTATGATCAATGGTTTTCAAGTAATATATTTTCTAACTTGATTACATGCTAATATAATAACTGAATATGAATGGAATTCTTGATTATAATATGTTTTATAGTTATGATATTCCATGATTTTCTAACTAGATTAGGTCCCTAAATAATAAGTGGATCTTTCCCTCCAAATGTTCCCTTTTATATAAGATTTCTAAATAAAAAATAACACTTGACAAAAATCTTCAAAAAGTGGGAATACCCCTCTACTTGAGATGAATTTTCTATGACCAACAAAAGGTGGATTTGGATCATCTTTTTTAGTATTTATATGGCCTCGTCCTTGGGTAATGTAGGGATTGATATTTTTTAGATTCAACACATTCAGGTTGACTCCATCATGGACCATATAAATGATTTCTTTAATCTCTCAAAGTCTCATCAACTGATGAAACTCTTCATGGTGGAATGTGTCGAACTGGTCCATGTTCTCTAGAGTAAAAGTAATATGATGATTCAAAATCGGACCTCCTACATCTCTCATTCGAACATCATTAATGTCATCGTGTCTATACCAAATGCTATATCATGGAAAAGTGGACACTACAATAATTAGATTTATCAATTCTCAGTGTTGTGAAATTTGATAATTGTAATTAATTTCCCTCTCCCCTTTGGTACAATTGAGGTTATTTAGTGGCATTTATTCATTGAATGATTTAAATGCAATTATGATTGGTATTATAGAGGTAATCCTGGACTTGTGGTCATTGGGGCTATTTTTAAGGATCATAATAGAGATTTCATGGGTTTTTTTATGCCCTATGTGGCATTTCCACTTAATTAGAAGTAGTGACACTTGGTTTGATTAATGTAGTGGACAAGGAAGGTCAAAAGAGCTGGAAAACTTTATGTTTTGAGTGTGATTATACCACAGTTGTGCATTCCATTTGATCTGGTAATATGAATCTATCTTGGAAATAAACTATATGATGGATCAAATGCTTATAAAATTTCACCTTAATGAATTAAATAATAACAAAAAATTTCATGAATCATACTCTTTTTTATGATGTCCATTCAAATAAAGGGGTGAGTGGTGATATGTGCATCTTTTCTAACACTCATCCTATTTATTTTTTTATTTTTAAAATAGGAAACTATAAAATTCCTTCCTTCAGACTATTGTAATTATCCTAGAAAAATATTTAGGTGGTGATTCACTTGGACTTGGTCTCATTTTTTCACTAAAAATTTACATGGTACATATTTGTAGAAGCCATTCATAGCTATTAAATTCAATATCTCATTAGGGTATGTCCAAAAACTATTTTTCGATTTTTTGATAAAATTTAATTATGGATAAGTTATAACTGAAAAAGTTAGAAGAAAAAAGTCCATTCCCTAAGGGATCCACCATTTCAGAAATAAGCCATACCAAAAATTGGCCTGAGTACAAAATCAAATATGATCATCCTCAGGTCGAGAACAACGAGATTACAACCATCTGTACTCACACCCCTAACATGCATGCACATTGAACACCAAATCACAATGGGATACAATTGCTATAATTTTCACCATCATTGAATAGAGCTTTTGAAAAATCCAACTACCACTGTGAACCACACCACTGAGGGAAACCACAACAAGAAACCATGAAATAAAAAAGAAAAAAATCTATCCCAAAACCACGATGGAGGATGACTGATATAATTATAATCATGGGATAGTGAATTTATTATATTGTTTGATAAAAAGTAAAAATAATTCAATTATATTATTAATTTTTTGAATAAAGATGATTGAATATTTTATCACAGTATTCACAAGTTTTTTTATCATAAAAGTGAATATGATGAAATATAATTTCTCAAAAATACAAAACACATTCATGGTTTATTACATTTTTTGGGGAGAATAAACACCGAGTTAATGGTTCATATTTAATTAATTAATTTTTAATGTGTTTCAAGTGATTAATAAAATATTTATGAATTATATAAAAATTTTATTACGTCTTAAGTGTGCGAACAGGTACAAAATTTATTTTAGAACTTTCCATTAACCAAATTGCAATATTGGAATGTATAAAATCTATATAAAAAACATTTTATCCTTTTTAATAATTATCACCCCCATTATGGTGAATTTATATAGATAATCATTCCTTTCCTCTTATCCCAATATCATAGAGAGAGATTCTAATGAAAGAACACTATCAGATCAATCTCATCTTCTTGATCGAGTCTACATTATTCACATGATCAAAAGGAAAAAATAATTCTCTTTGATTTCCCATGTCTAAATATAGTAATCATAGATCAATAATCCAAGATTTGTCTCACACATGTGGATGACCTAGAGGATGCCTAGTTTGGTTCTTTCAATCCCTGACACCATGATGTGAGCGAATCAAAACATTGAATTCAAATGAAAATGGAACAATTAACACTTTCTTTTAGTTTTATTTTTTGAGGTTTAATTTTAATTTCACTCATTCCAACAATATGTTCAATTAATAGGTTTTGTGGAAGAATTTTCTTTACATGAATCTAATGTAAAATTTTCAATTGAATGTTTTTCACATTTGTAAGGCACTCAGAGTTAATTTAGTACATAGTTTGAAAACATTTAACCTTTGAAAATATTTCACATTCATTTGATAACAAAAAGAATTCCACTTCAACACTCTACCATGAGTTAAAATTCAAACTTATAAAGTGCGAAATTCAAAACATTTATAAAATACACTATTATTTAAAACTGTTTTTCAAATATCATAATGAAAGCCTCATTTTTAAAAACATTACACAAATAGTAAAATCCCTTATAGAATACACCATAAAACTAGTTCTAATTATGAATAATTCAAGAAATAGAATCTTTAAAAACGCACTAAAATTGGATATAAAATCATAATAATATGTTAGATTCCTTTCATTAATGATATTAACTTTAAAAAATAAATCCAAACAATATCCACACATTACAAAATTTTATTTTATCCATCTCCAACATGTGGAATATATTTTAGAAGAAATAAAATATCAAAAGTGTTTCAAAATAATTAAAATATGGAAGTATAGTTATAAATATTTTGGATAAATGTCTCAGTCAACCATTCACCAACTATGTAGTAGTGTTTGAGAAATTTTTTACCATGGTCATGTGCTATGTATGGGTTTCCAAATCATTTGATTGAATCATGAAACCATGGATCCTTTCCAATTTCACCCTAAAACACTTCAAAACCCCAAAAGTATCTAATATAAAGAAATGGGTATAAAATTATCAAAAAACCATTCTTGAAAAAATAAAATAAAAAATAAAATATGAACTCCCAAATACCCAGGGAAACTCATGTTTCGTCCAGAAAGGTGATGATCGATAATATACAACTAACCTACCGCCTAATTTTGTAAAAACCTATCTCTGAACAACCAGACTCCTCAAATAACATTATATAATTGATACCATTTTTTAATAAAACATCCTAGTATATCCTGCATAGATATACTAGTCATTCCATCATAACGCTAAAGCATGTTCTTGATCACCGTAGATTGAAAATTGGTGTTGGGTTATCAAATAAAACAACATGTGGGAATTATTTCATCCCTGAATATTAAAAATAAAGTAACATATACTACAATGAATATTTTATAGAACATCTACACATTCTAATTTCATACATATCAAAAAAATAATTAAAATAATTAAATAAAATCATAAATTATGAATAATAAACAACCCATCCAACCTCAATATTATAAATAAAACATCAACTATAAACATAATATGGACTAGTAATAATAATAAAAAATATAAATAAATGATGATAACCAACATAGAACAGGTTAAAAATAAAAATTCACTTTCCTAAATTAAATTATTCCAAGATATACAGAAAAAATTAGACAATGAGATCCAGCATACGATATCCCTATTTGACCCATGGTCACTCACCAAATTCCAAAATCAACCAACAAACTACCTAAAAAACATGTCTAATATCATAACATGGACACCTATATGAAAACAAATAAGAGTATCATATAGACATAGGTGTGTATACAGAATTTATGTTAAATAATCTTCATATGATTTCACTAAAGAGTATAAGAAATTCCTTTTCTAAAACATTTCATAACTCTATGTTTTAACATCATTTCTAAAATAAATTATTCGATGAGTAATTCATAAAAAAAACTATCATGTATGTTCCCTTTTTTCAAAATTATAAGAATAAAAATCATTTTGAAAAAAAAACCTTACCACATGCAAAATAAAATGATTCTAACGTCAATATATAAACCAAACATTCCTTTTAAATTATATCTTCCTAAAAAATCCCTTTTTGTCTAATGGGTGGAATCAATCATTCAAAAATGTAAAATCACATAAAAAATATATATGTGGACTTCCAATTGTACATAATCAATAAAAAATAATTTTTCTTTCTTTTGAAACTTTACACAAATTTTTGATTTCAAAATAAGTTTTAAATTTAAATCAAATCCATGGAAACTAATTCATATAAATGATTCATGAATAGTTAGGTCCATTAATAATATTAAAAGTAATAAATATGTAAATTATGGTTTCCCTAAGACAAATAAACACATGGTAATGCACATAAAGTACACCCTGAGAATCACTAAGATAATACCATCATAAACTGAATGGACATCAAGGGTAATTCCCAATGTCCCAAGGTGATACAATCCTAAACTATACACAATGGAATCAATTTTCACCTGACATTATCATCAAAAATATATTATCACATTATTAACACATAGTCCCATCTGTTCACTCCCATAACTAGGTAATATCATAAAACATAGGGTCACAAGAAAATGTGTAGTTTGTGCTATTGAATTATAAAAATTGATCTATAAATGATCTACATAATATTCTCATGGTATCATGAAGTGGTGGTGAGAAATAAACAAATAATAATCCAACTGATGATCAGATACATATATAATGCTTAAATAATAATCCTCATCACACCTAAAATTTCCATGTATTAAACAAACCCATTCATATTTACATAAGAAATCAAATAATCAATAATATTCTCAAAATGGAACAATACTATATAAAAATCATAGAGTATTAAAATATGGTCTCATAAATAGATAATAAAATATAATCTATATTGTGATAAATAGAACATAAAAATGATTATGGATGACCAAGCATTAAAACATATTGGTCAGATATAAGATATTACACTTCTGATCAATTTCCAAATAGATTTTTAAAATTATATATGGCAATCCATTATATAAAAATCTATTGAAAAAAATCTACACTTTAAAAATGAGTCTTTCCTCCCTCAAGAGTCGATTAAAAAATTGACTTCCATAATTAAAAACTAACACATAAAATATTGATCATACACATTATAAATAAAAACTTGTCCAAAAACCCTGATTTATAATTAATTTTTTAAAATATCATCATATGAATTATCATGTTCTACATTAAAATATTTTATTTGAAGATTAATTATTAAAAATACAATGAAATATCTACTATGCCAAGTATTAAAAATCCTACAAAATTGTAAACCCCAAAGAGGTATCATACATTGATATAATCTAATAATAAATGAATTTAGAAAAATAAATAATAAATTTTATCTATGGAATAATTTAATTTTATAAAAAACATACTTTAATCAAGAAAAGACCGCATACCATCGATAGATGAATCTCAACTGAGAGGGAAAAAAATTATACTAGAACTAAATAACCATATCCCAAATATAAAACTAACATAAAACCTATATTCAACATCCATATCCATTATGATTCATGCTATAAAATAAAACCAAGTGGAATTTCAGTGGGGTGAATATACAGTGAGATATATGATATTTACCTAAATGAACTACATAAAATCAAAATATGGGGAGATAGAAACACAAGAGGAAAAAATAAGATATTCCATGAGATATCTTATGAGTATTTTGAATAATAGGGGAAATATAAAATCATTAAACACTAAAAAATTATAAGGGGTACAACTAGATACTTATAAAATTAAAACACTGGTATACTGGATCATGTCGCAAACTCTCCATGTCATGTTGCAATTTATTTACCAAAAAATTATCATAAAAAACTCCAATATTTTAATAAATTTATAAACATGGAATCACTACCTTGGACATATAATTATAATACTTCTATGGTTATTTAAAAAACCCTCTCATGGATAAACCATCACAGCGTGGCACTTCTCCTTCAATATTAAAAATTTCATACATAAAACTAGGTAGAATCCTTACTATTCCACTAGGTTTGTGGCTCAGCTGGCCTATTTATTTCATGGAAAAATATCTCCCTCACTCAATAATTAAATAAATCAATAACCTCTTATAGATGTTCCTTTGCAAAATAATAAACATTTTATTCTTTTCTATTGGATGTTTCTAATTTAGCATCTCAAACCAGGGATATGGTTTAACTTAATTTGTCTCTATGTGAACTCTTACAACCACAGTCTTCTATATCTCAATTACCATAGTCCATTACATGAATATTAGTTGAAATTTGGATTTTTTGAACTTTTAAACACCCATAATGATACATCCAACTTGTGTTTTAATGTGATCGTTCTATAGTCCAAAACTGAAAAACTAGGAAAACTAAAAAAACTCCTCCAAAAAATGAAGATATATTTCAATTACAATATATATAATAAAATTTTTAAATGGTGGTTCACATTTATTATCATGAATAATTCATTTAATAGTTCCCATAACCTCGGTATGATTGTTGATGAAACTCCCAACATATTCACTTGAACTCATCTTCAAATAATCAAATCTATTATGATAAACTTATGTATTTTACTCTTTCACTTTAATTTCAAATTAATAAATATTATATTTCTTGTCACAAATTCCTTTGTATATATTACAAATAATTAATTACATTTTTATAGTATTAGATAATTCTACAAATAACAAATTATATGACTTTATATCATGATTCATCAATTTCATATCTACTTACTTCATTGATGTTTTTGTATAAACACATAAAATGAATTCCATGAACAACTACTGAGTATATTTACATTCTAAAAGATAATAAATGTGACCTCATTATATTCTTATGCACTTTATAAATACAACCCTATAATATTGTTACTCTCATTGCATTCACTACATTCTCCAGGTCAAAAAAAATTCTTTGATCGATTCATGAAGAAATAACATGTGGATCTAATTCTATATATTATAAAGTAAGTTCCTCATACACACTCTAAGATGTGGGTAATTTTTTATTGTATAAAACATATTATTCTCCCAAACTCTGTCAAAACATTTCTATATGCTCGTAAAAACTCTTTGAAAATTTTGCAACCATGATACAATACACCAAAAAATGAAGAACAATACATAGAACAAACATTGATATTTAAACTTAGTTCACCCAAAATTGGATATATCCGTAGAGGAAAAATCAATGATGAGGTTATATTAAAAATAATCACCATGATTCTAGTTTGTGATTAAAATATTTCTAATATGATTACTTCTCATCAAAAATCAATAACCACGTCTACTATATGAGTCCAGGATTTCTATATGGGTTATAAGTAATGAGAGGGTATAAATTCAAATAAAAATCAAATTAATAATGTTAGAATAAATAAAAAGAATATAAATTAGTGTTATCTATGATTATCATATCTCCACATGCTGATCTTCGATGATATCTGAAACAAGTCATTACATCCGAACCTGGTCATGAATAAAATTAAATCAAGTCATAACTCCTAATCAAATCTTGATATTCATTAAAAAAACACCATTTTCTTCATTATATTATTATTTTTAATATTATATATCCAATATCTGTCACCTATTATATAATATTGCTTATTTACTTTAATCCATGGTTATTTCAAATTTATTTTTTACATTTCCAAACCACCAAGAAATCCATCTTCCTCAAATAAATAAATAAATTTTTTTCTAGGTAAATATCCATTATAGAAATAAATTTTTTTAGTTAATGGTTATATAAAAAAAAATTAAATCTTATAGAGATTTAAAAGTAATTAATATTATTCAGATACTTTAGATTTATACAACCAGGGTGTGGAATCTAATATTAAATTCCAACTAGTGGGTTTATCTCTCAGCTTTATCCAAATAATAGATGCATTATAGTGTTATAGGGTGTTTTTTACTTCAATATTAATTTATGTATCTAAATATCTTTGAGTTTAAATTTTATATCCCACGTTATTCCTTTAAAATCTAATAATTATGATTCAGATTATTTAATCATGGTGCAATAATTATATTATTGAATCATCCAATTCGAGATCACAAATTTTATATAGAGTGATATATAAAATCATAAATGAAATATAATTACTTATATTTTGATTAATATCATACAATTCAACATGTTTAATATGACATAGTATTTCTATGGTTTGATCAACACTTTGTGGCATAACTATATTCCATATAACATTGAAAATAAATTGATTAATCTAACATTAATTATTTGTTAATATGACTTGAGTTTTATATGTTGTGAGAAATATATTTTGGCATGATCATATCATATTTCTCAATGTAATTTAAAATATTAATTGTAAAAGGATCTTTGAATACCAATTTATCTTCACATAGACAATAATTAATGGAATGATCCTTCTTTTTTAAGAATGGTGTGTTCCTATAGCTTCACTTACTTCTAGAGAATTCATGTAACTTCACACCATCTAAATACTAACAACATAAAACATATATTGATTATAATTTACAAAAAACATAAAATTACAATAATGTGGTTAGAAAATAGGGTAACTTGTAACTCATTGAGACTTTGTCTTTTTGTATTGTTTTTTATGATGTTCGGTGTATTTATAATGGAGTAGGACTCTAAAAAATATAAATGTATAGTGATTCAATGAGTGAGTGATTATTTTCATTTTTCATCTTTACTTTACTTTTTATGTTCAAAGGGTTCATTAAAGTGTGTACCTAGGGTGAAAATATTTTCAGTTTGGATACACTATTTTATGCAAGTTGTTTATTTTGATAATTCTGATATATTATTTTTCAAGTTATGTTCTAGAGTACAAGATTTATAACCTGGTTTTTACTAAAAATACTATTTTATAATATTTTATAATAAATAATATAATAAATATTCTTGTTTATTTGTTTATGGATAGTTTAGAATGTGTTATTAATTAGAAAATATTTATAATTTCTTTATTCTTAAACTCTTAAACTCTTCATTCAATTTATCATTTTTTTCTTTTATTTACATTCTTCCCAAATTTATTATTCATGAACATATATTATACATATTATATATGCAACACCTCAACCCCAGTTACCCAGAGTCAGTGCATTATCTTAATACATTGGTATGATTACAAGGAATCAAGTCCCAAAGACCGATCAGTTTAGCAGTCTAAGAAAATAGATTACATAAATGAATATTACATTACACATTATAACATACAAAACAACATAAATAATTCTTTATGAATGCCATTATTCCCTTGTCTTAAACCTTCATATCAATCACAATACACTTCTTGGAATCCTTGTAAAAATAAAACATAGAAAGGGGTGAGCTCAAATGCTCAGTAAAGGTAAGCAATACAGCGTAAACTTTCAGAAATAAGCATAAACATTTAGGTTAATGTATAAATAAAACAAAAGCCTTTTAAACATGAACTTAATCATAATATGGAAAAAATAAAATGAAATAATTCCATTTACTTATTCACATGGATATTTTACTAGTCGAATAATCCCATGAAATATCAATAACCACTTTCATAATGATGGATTACATAATGCTAGACTATCATAACCACATAGTCAAGACCTTGTGCCAAGACTACAAATAAGATTTTGTTATGGCCTTGTTCCAAGACACTATTTTGTCTCATGAGACCTATCAATGCATCTAGGAGCTATAGAAGGCTCCACCAATCACTTACAAAGTCCAATGAATTCTTCATTTGAAAAGGTTTAAACATAATATAAACATTCTTACTAAAACTATCATAAAAAATGTTGATACTTTATCCATAAACCATGAATGGTGTAAAACTAACACCTCCACAGTCATACATATCACAAAACCCTCAATAAAATATTGATGTTTTTTATCATAATAAAAAAATATCAAATAAGCTTAAAATCCATCAAAGGATGTTGGCATATACGAAAATGTTTTTTAATAATCTTTGAAAGAAATATCCATTTTTCATGAAAATATTTAAAAGGTACACAATTTAGAAAGGAATAAATTTAAAGACATTTTTGAATAAAATTTTCCCATACCACTTTGAAACTTTTGAAAGGAATTAACATTTCTAAAACATTCATGTCCATATAAATAAATCCTTAAAAACCATTTTGAAAACATGGACATTAATGATAATGATTTAGAAGAATAAATGTTTTAAACATTTAAAATTATGTTTTAGTAAAAGGTCCCCTAAAAATAAAACCTTTGAAAACTCTTTTATGAAACATGTACATGGATAATAAATATTTCCTAGTAGATACTTAATTAAAAACAACCTCGGATAATATAGATTTTGTGAAATTAACCATTACAAGTTTGGTAACTTACGAAATTGGTAACTTACGAAACATACACCCCATGAAAGAGGAATCATAAAATGAATATTTAAATACAAATAAATTAATGTTTATTACAAAAATAATACAATTATGGGCAGTACATACACCACACAAAAGGTAATAGTGGAAATATGGCATGAATCTCATGGGAATAAAGAGTGAGATGAAAACCCCTAACCTTGCACATTCTGTTAGTCGAGGGTACGTTTAACCTTCTATATGAAGAACATAGTATGTAATAAAAGTAGGACAGAACCATATTAATATTTATGATATCATAAATGATTCATTTATTACCTTATACGACCCATTTAATAATAATTTCTATGTTAAATTAACATTTCAGTTAATAATCGCTTTCTTTATCGTACGTGTTTTAACTTGTTACTCTTGATTGTATCACTTAGATCAAGATTAAAATACTTCCAGAATATAAAACATGATTTATATATCATATATATTTACAATATAAATATGTATAATATAAATATATATGAAATTAAAAACACGTTTTTATGGAGATGGTAGTCTGTACGTACGTATAAATGATGTTTCTGTTTTCCTTTCATATTGAATAGATTTAAGTGAAAAAGATATATGTAAGTACATATATATATATATATATGTATATATCTCCAGTAGAATTATTATGTCATATATTACATACTTAGTAGTAATATATATTTTTATAATTGTCCATATATGGTGAACGTGGAAATGAATCTCATTGCGTCGTGGAGACGGTAATCCGTACGTACGCATGAGAAACAATATCATTTACTTAATGGTGTGGAATTGGATGGAATATTAATTTTATAGAGACATTATCATGTTATATTAATTATTTTCATACATATTACTCGTCATTATATCCATCCCAATAACATAGTGTTGAATAACAAATTACACCACGGCGTGGAGACGGTAAGCCGTACGTACGCATGCATGGTGACATTATCATTCATAAGATGGATAGAATAATGAATATAGTTGTGAAATATTTATAAAAACATCACAGTATATATAATATACTAGATTTATTATTTTATATTGGAGATAACAAAGAAATAAGAAGTGTAATAATAATGAAACATGAAAGAGGGTGGTGAAATAATTACCTCTTTTTTGGGTTCTTCCTTTTGACGTGATGAAAAGGGCTCCTTAGGATGGATTTATGATGAAAATAAGGCATCTAGGTTAAATTTAAGGAAGTTGGGAGGATATTTGGGCAGGTTATGGCCGAGACAAATGGCTCTGGAGGTGTGATTTTGAGAGAAGGGGAAGTGCCCTTTTATAAGAGGGGTGAGGAGCACCTGAGGAAAAGCTAGAAATATTATTTTATAATAAATTCATATTCGGTATATAATGGCTCAAAATTAAATTATTTAACTTTTATGGTGAGGATTGGGCTAAACCCACTAAACTAATAGGTTTTAGATAGGTTCGGGTTACTTTATTAACCTTATATTTTAGTTTTAACTCTTACTTAATTAGTTTGACATTTACCAAGTCTCTTTGTATTTTTATATTATATATTTAATAAACATACTATATTCTTCCAAAAGACCCCCAAGTGGTCCATTAATAACACCCCTATAATTATATAATTCAACTGGACGAACCTTATATTTTTAGGAATAGATGATCAATTAATAATATAATAGTGGTTTCAAAACTCTTTTTTGTCAATTTTGACACTATTTGGTATTTTGTTTTTACTAAATTCATAACAGCATTATTAATTCAAAAACAATTCATCAAAACAACCCTAATATGGAAAATTAACCTATAAAGTTTGTTAAATTCATAAAAAGTCTCAAAATACAATTATTTGGATATTTATAATATAAATTATTTTAATATTTCATTAATTAGGTAATTACTGCATCACCATTGTGTCATAAATAAATTACATTATTTAATGTCTAAAAATTATAAATAAAATACCATTATCTATGAAATCGTTTTATATTTCTATTGAATATTTATAATCTAATTTATCTCATGTATAACATATTATTAAAAATGTTTTAGTTATTTAACTTTGATTTTATCTCTTTTAACTCTTCTTTGAATTAAATAATAATAAATGGCCTAATATAATCCAAGTGGAACTAAATGATAATATTTTATTCCTAAGGTTTTTTTTGTCAATATACACTTGTCCAAAAGAATTATAACTTCTGTGAGGTTAATATTAATATAATTTTGACCCTTAATTACCCTATTTACTTTTAACTGTGGAAAATAAAAGTAAAAACATTACTATTCACCAAGAATTATTTATTCTTATTTTACCACATTTTAATCCTTGATATTAACCGTGTCTCTCAAATTTTCAAAATTTCACTCACAGAAGAGCTAAAATTAAGTACTATGTGAATTTACAAATTCTCCTAAGAGGTGGGTAAAAGAGGGGGAAAAGTTAAATAAACTTTTTATATATCTAAAATTATTATAAACTGACTCTAATGAATTACATTGAACATATATAGGTATTTTTTATCTATTTCGACCTAAAATAAATTTAAATAAAATAAATTATTATCTAAATAAAAATCCGGTTTTAAACTATAACTTAGTGTTTTTCACTATTTATCAAAAATTTAATGTTTTCAAACAAATACCAAAAAATTACTCTAAGATAATTTTGATATTATGAATTCAATAATAAAGTATATTTTACCAAAATAAAAACATATAAGTTTCATTTATTAATTTAAAATTAATTCCCACTGTCAAAACGAAAAGGCGTATTTTTATGAAATAATAACTATCAAAAGATTGACACTTGATTATGTCCAATTTAAAAGTGAAATTACTTACAATGATGAAAATATAATCTATTTATACTTCCAAACCCTTAAAATGTATAAACTAACACGATAAATTATTTTGATTAAAAAAAGTTATTTTCAGTTAAAATATAGTATTTTTCACTATTCATCCAAATATGAAAATTATCAGAAAAAACTACAAAACGTTATTAAAACTAAATTCTTATGTCCCGATTCTAAAGAAGAAGTTAATTTTGTCAAATTAAATATATAAAAGTTTCAAATATTGGATTTAAAATGGATTCGCCATTAAAAAGTGGTAAAATTGAAATTTTTGAAAAATACATCTTTTATCTGAAAAAAATTGTATTTGTTCTTAAATTATGTCTAAGAAACTCATAATATGGATTCTAAAATTATAAGTATTATATAAAGTTCAAAATTTAGTTAATATTATTCATAACCTCTTTTGAATGGCTAGTTTTGTAAGTCATAGTATGTTAAAACTCAGTGTTGCATGTAGTGAAAGTTATTGAATTACTTTGAATGAATAACGTACTATAAAATCCTGGGGTGTTAAATTATTCTCTCCTTCAATAAATTGCGTCCTCGCAATTTGAAATTATTTTTCAAAAATAAAAGGATGAAAATAGAAACTACCTTTGAGAATACCCACATCTGAAATTAGGTTAATAAAATTTAGTCCTAATAAGAGGAAAAGGGAAATGAAAGGGACACCACCAAATTATGATCTCGATTTGGAGAAAATTGGTGGAAATTAGAGACATATAGTTGTAGTAAAACGTGAATATTTATAGGTAGTGATTGAGGTTATCAATCACAAACAAGTGTAAAATTGATGGACTTAAATTCATCAATCTATGATGATTTAACATACCATATGTTCAACAAAACATATGGTATTAGGATAACACTTTTTTTGGTTTTAATATCCCTTCACTAATGTATACGAATTAATTTCTTAATAGAATAACAGAAGAAGAAAAATATATAATTGATAAGTTGAGTCCCATCCTTTAACTAATTTCTACCACAAACTCATCTTTCACTCTAAAAAAATAATATTCTATTTATCTTATTCATATAGGGTTAAAAAATTAATTTATTATTCATCTACCAGATTTTTTTAAGAAAAAGACTAAATTATTCAATCATGGACATCACGTGGGCCACTGATATGTGATACACCCTTGTCACCCTTCAGTTGCAGGTTCATATCTCGTGGCCTTGCCGGATGTGACGGGTTTCTGCCCAACCTCTAGGTTGTCCTTATATAGAAATCCAAAAATAATATCATACGAGAAATATCAATAATACTTCTTTCCAAACTCACAGTACAAAGTTTATAAAGAAGTTAAAGAGAATGAAGATCCTTTTTGTCGCGTAATAACATGTGAACACCTTCATCATGTATTATTTTAAAACACTACAACATCCTAAATTACCATAAAACCTTATTGATTACAATCATGATCCCTTATTCATTTTAGAATACTAGATATAATCCTTCTATCCAAAAATGTTTGAAACTCCAACAATGATGGAATATACAAATGAATAATCAGTTTCATGGTAGTCAAGAATATCCAATATAATTCATCCAATCAATCATGTATTATTCTAAAATCACTACCTCAGTATCAGAACCATATTACGGTTTATCATTATCTCCAACATATATTTTCCAAATATTTAACCTGTTTTTGAGTCAATTTTCTTAGTTCCACGCAATCTCATGTCCTTAATGAAATTATACTGCAGTAAAATCCTTATATACTCTAAAATTATTATAACCAGTACATTGTTGATACAAAACTCAAACGACATAATTCTTTAATAACAATATAAGAACTCTAATCATTTTTCATCATCTGTTTTAGTATCATAACTTGATTATTATCCAATAGCATCATTTGGGGCATACTATGATGATTTGGAGATTGTTTTGCGTAGTGTCCCAACTCCTTGCATAAGAAACATTGTACATTTGAAACCTTTTTCTTACCCTTGCAGTCTAGTACATGGTGTCCTTTTTCTCCACACTTATTAGAAACTCCCATTCCCTTCAGGCATGTTCTAGGGTTTTTCTTCCCACAGTTATCACATATGGGAAAATTCTTATTTTCCCTCATCCCTTATCCTTCTTTCTCTCTTCCATTATTTTCTTCTCTTTCTTCCCTTCAAATCCATAACACTCAGAGAATTCTTTTCTTATCTTATTAAAACATGATACTGTTTCATAATATGTTGAGAATACATGGGAGACTATATATCTTCTAAATTTTGGCTTAATACCATGAAATATATGATACTTCTTACTCTTTGGAACATACATATTGTTGGATTTCATATTCCTTCTATTGGGCTCCATTTCTATACAATAGCATAAACTAGGTCAGTTTATGAATTGCAACAATTGAAAACTTGTAAAATACCTAACATAAATTGAATGGTTTTTGGATATAATCCATAATCATGAAGATTTTTTATTTGAGGAATTTTATACTCATAAAACTTCATAATTATCTGAAAAGAAAATGAGAATTATCCTAAAAATATCACCAAGGAGTGTCGTAACCAAGAATGCAGTAAGACCCATTGTCATGCACCGGTTCCCATTCGAGTCTACCCCAAATAAGTTTTTTCAGGTTTTACCCCTATGTACATTTGTGCCAGAGCCACCTCTACCTGCTCGTATCCAGACAGGGATGTATTTTCTTGGAAAACTCACAAAATCTCTACATTACCAAAATTCTAGGAATTTCTTCTATACTAATCCACAATGTCTCTCTTAGGTTTACGTTCTCTAATCATAGTTTAGCTAAATCTTTCTTCCAAGGTTATTTCTAAACTTCCTCTAATATGAAATGTAATTCCTCGACCCTAGTTACATATAGTCGGTGCATTATTTTAATACATTGGTATGATTACAAGGAATCATGTCATGAAGAAACGATCGTTTTAGCAGTCTTGGAAAAAAGAATACATACATAAATGTTACATTACACATTATAACATACAAAACAAAATTAATAATCCTTTATGAATTCCATTATTTCCTTGGCTTAACCCTGCATATCAATCACAATATACTTCTTGGAATCCTGGGAAAAATAAAACATAGAAAGGGGTGAGCTAAAACGCTCATTAAGGGTAAGAAATACTGCGGAAACATTCATAAATAATCATAAACATATTAAGTAATGTATTACTAAAACAAAATCCTTTTAAACTTGAAGTTCAGTATAATATGGATGAAATAAAATGATATAATGCCATTTACTTATTCACATGGATATTCTACTAGTCAAATAATCACATGAAATATCAATAACCACTTTCATAATGATGGAATGCATAATTCCAAACTATCATAACCACATAGTCAAGTCCTTGTGACAGGACTAAAAATAACATTTTGTCAAGGCCTTGTTCCAAGACACTAGTTTTTCTCATGAGACCTACCGATAAATTGAAGAGCTATAGCAGGCTCCACCCGTCACTTACAAAGACCAATGCGTTTCTCATATGAAAAGTTTTAAACATAACATAAAAATTCATATTAAAACTATCCTACAAAAAGTCAATACTTTATCCATAAACCATGAATGGTGTAAAAATAAAACATCTACATTAAAACATTTCACAAAACCCTCAATAAAATATGGATGTTTTTTATCATAATAAATCAACTTCAAATAAGCTGAAAATCCATCAATGGATGTTGACATAGATGAAATTTTTTTGTAAAAATCTTTGAGAGAAATATCATTTTTTCCTGAAAACATATAAAAATTACACAATTTAGAAAGGAAGAAATTTAGAGACATTTTTGAATCAATGTTTCCCATACCACTTTAAAACTTTTGAAAGGAATTAATATTTTGAAAACATTCATGTTCATATAAATAAATCCTTAAAACCCATTTTGAAAACATGGACATTAATGAGAATGATTTATAAGAATAAATATTTAAAACATTTAAAATTATGTTTTAGTAAAAGGTCCATGAAAAATAACCCCTTTGAAACCTATTTTATGAAACATGTACATGGATAATAAATATGTCCCAATAGATACTTAATTAAAAACAACCTCAGATAATAAAGAGATTGTGAAATTAACCCTTACCAATTTGGTAACATACGAAACATACATCCCATGAAAGAGGTATCATACAATGAATATATAAATACACATAAATTAATTTGTATTACACAAAGAATACAATTATGGGAAGTGCATACACCACACAAAAGGTAATAGTGCCAATATGGCTTGAATCTCAAGGGAATAAGGAGTGAGATGAAAACCCCTTTCCCTGCACATTCCTTTAGTCGAGGGTACTTTTAAACTCCTGTATAAATATCGTAGTATGTTATTAAAGTATACCTGAACCATATTAATATTTATTATATCATACATGATTCATTTATTACATTATACTACACATTTAATAATAATTTCTATGTTAAATTAATATTTCGGATAATAATCGCTTTCTTTATCGGACGTGTTTCAACTTGTTACTCTTGATTGTATCACTTAGATCAAGATTTAAATACTTCCAGAATATAAAACATCATTTATATATCATATATATTTACAATATAAATATGAATAATAGACATATATATGAAAAAAAAACATTGTTTATGGAGATGGTAGTACGTACGTACGCATAAACGTTGTTTCCGTTTTCCTTTCGTATTCAACAGAATTAAGTGACAAATATTTATATAAGTACATATATATATATATAATATAATTATTATTTCATATATTACATACTTATTAGTAATATTTTTTTAATCATTGATGAATGGTGAACGTGGAAATGAATCTCATCACATCGTGGAGACGGTAATCCGTACGTACGCACGAGCGATAATATCATTTCCTTAAAGGTGTGGAATTGGATGGTATATTAATTTTAAAGAGATATTATCATGTTACTTTCATTATTTATATATATATATTATCTATCATTATATCCATCCAAATAACATAGTGTTGAATAACAAATTACACCACGATGTGGTGACGGTAAGTCGTAAGTACACACGCATGGTGACATTATTATTAATAAGACGAATAGAATAATGAATATAGATGTGAAATATTTATAATAACATCAAAGTATATATAAGATACTGGTGTTATTATTTTATAATTGAAATAACAATGAAAGAAGAAGTTGAAGAAGAAAGGAACTTGAAAGAGGGTGGTGAAATCATTACCTCTTCTTCGGGTTCTTCCTTTTGATTTGATCAAAAGGGCTCCATAAGTTGGATTTAGGATCAAACTAAGGCCTCTAGGTTGAAGTAAGGGAAGTTGTGAGGATAGTTTTGTAGGGTTTGGACGATCCAAATGGGTTTGGAGGTGTGATATTGAGAGAAGGAGAAGTTCCCTTTTATAAGAGGGGTGAGGGGCACCCTAGGAAAACCAAGAAATATTATTTTATAATAAATTCATATTCGGTTTATAATGGCACCAAAGTGTATTATTTAAATTTTAAGGTGGGGATAGGTCTAAAACAACAGAAAAAATAGGTTTTAGACAGGTTTTGGTTACTTTATTAACCTTATCTTTTATTTTTAACTCTTAGTTAATTAGTTTGACATTTACCATGTCTCTTTCTATTTTTATATTATATAGTTAATAAAATTACTATATACTTCAAACCGACCCCAAAGTTGTCCATTAATGATACACCTGTTATTATATATGTACTTTGGCAAATCCTTAAAATTTTATGAATATAATATCAATTAATAATATAATATTGGTTTTAAAAACTCTTTTATGTCAATTTTGACACTATTTGGTATTTTGTTTTTACTAAATTCATAACAGCATTATTACTTCAAAAACAATTCATCTAACCAACCCTAATATGTAATATTGACCTATAAAATTACTGAAATTCATAAAAAGTCTCAAATTTATTTTATTTAGATATTTATAATATAAATTATTTTAATATTTCATTAATTTGGTAATTACTGCATCACCATTGTGTCACAAATAAATTAAATTATTTAATGTCTAAAAATTATAAATAAAATACCATTATGTAAGAAATATTTTTATATTTATAATGAATATTTATAATTTATTTTACCTTATGTATAACCCTATATTAAAAATGTTTTAGTTATTTAACATTGATTTTATCTCTTTTAACTCTTCTTTGAATTAAATAATAATAAATGACTTAATCTAATCCAAGTGGGCCTAAATGATATTATTTTATTCATAAGGTTGTTTCTGTTCATGATGAACATGTCCAATAGAATTAGGACATGTGTTAGGGTAATATTAATATCATATTGACACTAAATTACCCTATTAACTTTTAACCGTGGTAAAAAAAAGGAAAAAGTAACTATTCAAAAAAAATTATTTTTATCTTATTGAACCACATTTTACTCCTTGATATTAACTGTGTCCCTAAGATTTAAAAATTCCACTAATAGAAGCGGTAAAATTATGTTTTATGTGAATTTACATTTTCTCCTAGGAGGTGGGTAAAAGACGGGGAAAAGTTCAATAAAATTTTTATATATCTAAAATTATGATAAATTGAATCTAATTAATTACATTGAACATAGATAGGTATTATGTATCTATTTTGAACTAAAATAAATTTAAATATAAAAAATAATTATCTAAATAAAAAATAGGTTTTAAACTATAACTCAGTGTTTTCACTATTCATTAAAAATTAAAAAAATTCAGAAAAATACCAAAAATTTACCCTAAACTAATTTTGATATTCCAAATTAAATAATTAATTCTATATTACCAAATTCAAAACATATAATTTATATTTATTAATTTAAAATTCATTCCTGCTGTCGAAACCAAAAGTCGTAATTTTAGGAAATAATAACTATCAAAAGTGTGACCCTTGTTTATGTCTAATTTTAAAGTAAAATTACTTAAAATGACCATCAATAGAATAAATGGAAAAAATATTATATATTTATACTTCCAAAACATTAAAATTTATAAAAAAACAATATATATTATTTTGATTAAAAAAAAATTTTTCAGTTAAAATATAGTTTTTTCACTATTCACCCTAATACAAAAGTTTTCAGAAAATCACCAAATCATTATACAAACTAAATTATTATGTCTAGATTCTAAAGAAGAAGTTTATTATGTGAAATTGAATATATATAAGTTTCAAATATTGGATTTAAAAAGTCATCGCCATTAAAAGGCTCTAAAATTGCAATTTTTTAAAAAATACTTCTTTTATCTGAAAAAATTATATTTGTTCTTACATTTTTTATAAGAAACTCATAATATGGATGCTAAAATTATAAGTATTATATAAAGTTCAAAATTCAGTTAATAGTATTCATAACTTCTTTTGAAAGGCTAGTTTGCTATGTCATGGTGTGCTAAAACTCAGTGTTGCATGCAGTGCAAGTTATTAAATTACTTTGAAGAAATAATGTACTATAAAATATTTGGGTGTTACAATATATATATTAGTTATTTTTAAAATAATTTAACTAGGTTTTAAATATGTAATACCATGTATATTATGATTTACATGCTAGTTATGACATAATATTTATTTACACTGATCCACGAATATGACTTTTTTATGGGTTATGAACTTGATAGTAGTGGTTGATTATAATTATTAAATATTAGGTGTTATATTTTTTTTAATATTAAGTATCTCTTGAGTAATTATCCATGGAATATGGGAATTTATGTGAAATTGATCATTATCCATGGGGCTAATCCTCTATCTCTAAAAGTGGGGTTGAATACATACCAACCCATATTTTCTCTTGCCGTATCTAATTTTTTTATGATTTTATGATCTCACATGAATGGTTTTAGTGTAACTTATGAATTTTGTGGATTTTTATATATATGAATATAATTTCCTTTCATTTTTTAGTAAGTAACACAAATCATGATTTTTATAAATTGTTATACATTAATATGTTACGAACGTATTAATTTGGTTGAAGGTATATGGTAAAAAACTAAATCATTAGAATAATATATATAAAAAATTGTGAAATATGATATAATATATTTAGATTAAATTCCACTTAAAATATTATGTGTTTAAATCCTTATAAAGTAAATACATGCCAAGATATAGATAATCCAATCTAGTAGGTTAATTCTAAATATGGGTTCCCGTAGATTATTTTATGTAATCAATTATGAAAATTGTTAAAATAAATAGTCAGGTAACTAAACCATATTGTGATATTTGGGTAACACTTAGTTGGGAAACACTAATATTTATGATACCATAAGAATAAATCAGGTATAATTCATATAATTGAATTAGGTAAGGATTTTTCAACTCAACTATCCATGATTCTTATTTGATATGATTGACATGAGAGTCTATATAAATTAATATGTTTTAATATGATCTTTAAAATTCACTCAAAGCATAGTATAATTTATATTTTGGAACACTAATGGATAGATATAATATATGAAAGGGTTCATCATTTTAGTAGGAAAACATTGAATAATATTATTTATTAATTTATTATAAAATTCCATACTCATTTGATAAAAAATTTAATTATAAAATAAAAGGAATCATCATCATAAAAAATAAATTTTAAATAACTTCTTGAAAGTTAAAATTTTAACTGGATAGGATTCAAAAATTAGGATAGAATCCTGATAGTAGTTCTTAATTACAGATAAAATTTCATCATTTTGGAGTACAAACTTCCTGAGAAAGAGTATACTAATGAAGTTAGTCAAAATTACAATTTTCATGTAGTAAGAATAATAAGGATTATATAGAAATATATAAAATGTTTCGTGTTTCTAAACATAAAAACAATTAATAAAAATATGAAAATATATTTTTTCTCAGGATAATAGATAATTTAACATGGATATGTCAATAAAAATATTTAAACAATAGGTATAAATTTTATAAATAGCTCTTTTGATATAAGATAAAAGAGGGGGCTTCAGTCTCAACCCATGTACTCCATAGTATTATGAATTTAAATGACATAAAGAGACCAGAATCACCAATCAATTATTATCTATCTAGGGATTTTAGTTTTTTAGTCACTAGGATAATGGTCTCAAGAATTCCTTGTGAACAATAACATGAATTAATTCAATAATAGTTTACACAATATCCTCAATATTGTTAGGATTACTGAGGACTAGATAAAGGACCAAGATAAAGTACCCTGGTGATGTTACAAATAGAAAGGGTAAAAGTTTTTTTATGTGGATAATAAGACCTTTCATAGAGACTTGAAACCAACATATTTTAAACTGAAGAAATAATATTCTAAAGAAGGGAAATGAATTCACTATAAAAACCTAGATATCGAGGTAGGATTTTTTTATATACTTTAAGGTTTGTAATAGTATATTTAGATATTCCAAATTATGTATTATTATCATATATGTGACATCCTTACTAAATTTGACGTATGATATTTTTTAAGTTTATAAACTTCATTTTTCTCTATTGGTTTAGCATTGATATGAGTGTTTTAGAAGTTGGTTTATATTTTATAGTGGTACGGGAAACAGTGAATGGAGATTGAAGTTAATGACCAGCCTTATAGTGGGTATAAACTTATAGAGCCTAACTCATGGATACCACTGACTAGAAGGTAATGTTATAATAATTCATTAGTTTCTTTTGACCCCACTAGTTATCCAGTAGTGTTGTCGTAACCATGGTGGTACTTCCTTGAACTATGGTCGGTTAGGTGCTGGTCACCAGCCCACTACTGATTCACTTACCCTCCAATTGATCGAGGATGTGTTTTCATTAAATAAAACCCATGTATTTTTAATTCTAATCCATTTTTACATTGTTTAATAAAGAAATAATAACCTAACCCCATATATTAAATTAAATACCCCCTCCCTTGACTCTTGATCACTCCAATTCATCTCCCCTTGATCATTCAATATTAGATTAATCTGTTGATACTGTAAAAACATTTTAACTCTAGATCTACACCAACTTCATCTTTTTATTAATATATGTGCAGTGATCTATGATCGATATGTTAACTCTATTTGTAATCATGGAACAAATCTTCATTCCTTCATATATCAGAAATGTGTCCAGTAAGTTCACATTCTCTCAAAATCAGATCAATATCTACCTTAGACTATAAACATCTTATGGGTATGTGGTTATAGATATTTTACTATACCACTACTTGATGGTTGATTTTTTAAATAAATATAATATATTGGAAAGATATAATTTAATATTGACGATCCTTTTGTTGATTGTTGGTGGTCTGACATATCAACGTCATACCCTTGAATGGATTTAGATATAAAATGAATGGTGGGTAATTTTGGTAAATTATAGTAGATCAATCATATTAAAACATTTTTCTTATTTAATGTCATCTTATACCTCTATTTTGATGATGTATTTATGGTGTATATATGTTCATTGACAATAACATTGGTTTTGTTTTAGTTTTTATAAATAATGAACAATTGTTTGTAAAATCAACAGTGGATCAAGTGAATTGAAGAAATTTTCATTTATATATCGAAAAACTGTTTATTTTGTTAGAGTATATGGGGTATAAAATTATAGAACTACCATTTTGGAAAGGAAAATCATATGGCCTCATTATTAAACATCTTCTTTGATGATCCTAAACCAGATATAGGAATCATTAATCTGAAAAATAGATTACAGTCAGTACTCAAATTGGTCTAGGATTTTATTTTTTTGGTGAATATTAAATTCATCAATGTGATTGAGGTAGGAAGCTCTATACTATTTAGGGATTTTTTATACACTTTTTTCTTTAATACGATTCTTGTGTTGGAATAGATTGTATGTGAAATCTTGATAATTATCATATGTATATACCTCATGAGACCCATATCTAATGTTTTATTCCATGAGTAGTGATAGTATAGAATGCTACCATTTTTAATAATTATCACATATTTTATATTATTTATAATAAAATATCATTATGATATGATATTATCGTCTTAATTTGTATTTGTAGATACCCACTCTTTATTCATATAGATATTAAATCTTAGAAAATGAATATTCATTATCTAACATTATGATCCATGCCACAACCTTAATATTTTAGTATTCATAGAGACTATATAAATAAAACATATTATTTAGTAGAGGATGTTAAATATATCCGATAAAGTACTTCTAACATTATACCCTTATTTGACATAGTAAATTTAAACCATTTCTTCGTAACTGAGGGGAATGTATCATAAAAAAGGGTGAGCTCGGATGATCATTATGGGTAAACATAAGATATATTAATCAATGATCAAAATTGTGCAAAAGATTAGAAACATGGAATTATAACATGATCATAAAATTTTAACACCATACCCAGTACATCAAATATTATAAACATTAGTTATGAAAAAAAAACATGGTAGTTTGTAAGGTAATAATCATTGAGGAATGAAATAACCAAATCCATGAGAGAAAAACTAGATTAAGAATTAAATTTTTTTAATACACATAATCAAATAAAATCATTTCATTATTCAAGAATAATTTAAAATAATATAAAATTGTAATGGGTTCACTCCCTATCCCATCATATCCTTTGTCAAGATCCTCTCTAAATACTATAATTGTGGACACAATCCGTTGAAAATTTAGGTTTACTCCCCAAGATAGTTCTTATAATCTCATGTTATATCCATCAATACCGAATGCATTAGAGGGATATATAATTTTATTCCCACACATCACTTAATCATAATCAAATCATATACATTCCATTGTATTTTAATTCATTTTACATATCATTATATCATAACCCATGGAAATGAAATAGATTTCATAAACATTTCATTATATCATAAACTATTGACAATAAATGGGTTTCATAAAAATATTAAAATCATAATAACATGAAATATAGAGAAATAATAATGATTTTATCATTGTACCATATCCTTAGTAAATCATAAAAAATATCAAATGATGTTATCATAGACTAAAAATTCATTTAGAAGGTCATTGGAATATTTATTGAGGAAAACACCCTTTTCATTTTGAAATTACTTATTTAAAATCTAGAAATATAGAAAATATATATATAAGAATTTTTTTTAATAGATCCATGTATACATGTAATTAAATCATGAAATAAAAAAATGTTAATTTTTGTTGGAAATTCCATACATTTTTTATATGATAAAAGAAAACATTGATGTCAAATTTTTATAAAATCTCAAAAATAATTGAATCAAAAATTCGAAGATTCATTTTTAATTTTTTTTAAAGAAAGTAAAATTTATTGAAAAATAAAATTTTAAAATAATTAAGTTATATTTAAGAACATTCATAAAATATCTTTCAAAATCATGGATGTGGAAAAAACGTTCCATCAACCATGGAGGAAATATGGTTGAGATTTTGTTTTAAAACATTTTGTAAATCATTAAAAGTATAAAAGTGAAAAATGGTGATAAAATATTTAAACTGAACAAATAAAAATGGTAATAGAAAAATAAATGAGTATTATTAACAAATTATCATATAAATTTCTCAATGTAATTTCATGTTTAATCAATCTGCATTAATGTGAGATTCAAACATAAATTCCTTACTACCTTGGTAAATATTTAATCTAATGGATCATGAAGGGATAAAATAAATTGAAACATTTAATATCATAAAAATATTAATATTCATGATATAACATTTAAATGGGGATTTTTATACACCTCATAAAAGAACATAGGTGCATAATAAAACATATGTATCAATGAATAAAATGTGAGATGATAAACCCTAAAATCTTTTGTAATCTCAAAATAAATATACAATTAATGAGAGACTCAAATAAGGATTTATAAGTACCCATAATTTAATGATAATGTAAAGTCCAGTGTTTTTTAACCGGGTTAAAATACGAATGCTTTTGAATTTTTTTCAATTTATCAACGGTTCAATTTTTTGAAACCGAGATCTAGAATTTTATTCTGAGTGTTGGAACACCTAATGGTGTCGTTTCTGGAATTGCATAATTACAAGATAAATTTTAGCAGGTGTCTCGATGAGTCTCGTGTGCACCGGATTTGCAAAAATCCACTTTAATGGATCTGCATGGGCAGTGCATGGTTGCGGTCCAACCTATGTTGTTTATCTTATTTAATAAATTACTATTAATTTTTTAATTAAATATGATTATATGAGAGTTTTTTATTAATCAAAATAAATTTTTAATAATAACACTAATATATTATTATTATTATTGTGGTTATTAAATTTATTTAATGTTACGGAATTAATTAAATGGCACTTGAAGGTATTGACGTGGATTTTGGGTTTATCAAAGAACCGTTTGATTTAAATGAATAGTTTCAGAATTATTAAAGGACCATTTTTTATTTAATGCATAAATGAGCTCATAATAATAATGTCATTGTTGTTATTACGGAGTCATAAATTATTTTGATACTTTGAGATTTAAATTGCATGTTAAAGGAGTGTATCATTTATGAGAATTAAATGTGGTTTTGAGCTTCTCAATGAAACTTTTAATTAAATGAGGGTTTATGGGTTGGAGTTTTTATCATTTTAATGATATTGTAATAAATTGGGGGTTTGGGTTTTTAAATAAATGAATGTTTTAATAATAATAATTATGATGTTATTATTATTTTTGTGGTTACTTAGTTAAATAAATGTTAAAAGAATTTAATGATCAATATGGAGTTTTATAATTAATTACGAAACATTTATTTAAAGAATAATAAATGATGGTTTAAAACAAATTGGATAATTAATGTGGATTTAAATGGGGAGGTTGGACATAATTAAAATGGGTGTTTTATTGTTTCTTTTAAAACATTTTAATTATGGGGTTTGTCAAAGCTCTGTTTTTATTTAATGGGGTGTAATATTTTGTTGAATTTAATGAGGCTATTGGTTATCTCGAAGTAAAAGATTAATTAAATAAGAAGTTTCGAATTTAATGAAAGATTGTGGTTATTTAATAAAGTTGATGGGTTACATCAAATGTTTGAGTAATAATAATTATATTTTTATTATTATGGTTTTACGAGTGTCATAAGTAATGATCATTATGGGTATTATTATTATAAATAATAATAGTAATGAATTGGGGGAGTTTTGGTTTTAATTTAAAAATAATGTATGTTTTAATAATAATAATGATGATGATTTAATTATTATTATTATTATTTTGTTAATTAATTAAAATCAAGGAAAAACGAATTTTATTAATTGTGGGAAAGAAATTATTTTTATTATTACATTGATGTCAAATAGATTTTAATTTAATTGAGGAGTAAAGGGGAGTTTGATTTTCTCAAATGAAATGTTTCCTTTAATAAGGATTAATTGGGGAGTTTTTTTACTTTTTAGATAAGTGTTTAATGTGTATAATAATAATAATAATAAAATGAGTATTATTATAGTCTTTTATTATTATTATTATCACATTAATGTTACTTTTATTATTGGGTTTTAAGAGTTTAATAATAATTTTTATTAATGGAAATTAATTTAGGGGATTCAAAAAAGAAAATAAAGGGAATCAAATTCCCCTCTTCTTCCTCCTTACATACAAGGTGCAACATGCACACAATAGTGCACCCCATGACGCGACCCCTTCCTCCCTCCTTCAAGAACCCTCCTTGGCATGATCTTCTTCCAATGGTGTGACCAAGAGGCACGCAAACCCCCGAGTGACCCTCCCAGCAGCAGCGCGACACCCGGGCGGAGCTCCTACAGCGCACGACCTCTGTGGCGCAACCCCCCTCCGAGCAATACCTAGAGGTGCACCACCCCTCTCCCGGACTCCACTTCTCCCGCAACGATTCCCCTCGGAATCTTCAAGGATCATTTCCACCTCGTCAAGGTGAGTTTGTCTGCGTATAACTGGTGATTTGCATCTATCATTTGACTCAGCTCCCTCTCCTTGTTTTCTCAGCTAAAGCCCAAAGGTTCGGGTTTAATCCGATCATTGTGTTCCTCTATTTTTAGGATATGAAAATGTGGACTCGGGACCCATTGGTCCATAATCCAACATCCTCCTTAATGAGCGAGACAGATGGTCTCAAATTGTCTTACTGCAGTTGGTTCTGGTTAGTTTCTAAACCCACAGTTTGGTTTTGAGCCAGTTATATTAAGGCCTGTTAAATTTTTTTATGAGTTCTTGGTACCAAGTTAGAGGTGTGTTGTTCATTACAACTTTGATTCTGGATACCGGTTTAATATATGAAATTTTCGTTGATCAATTTAGAAAACACAAACAGATATATATATATATATATATATATATAAAGGTGTGTTCACGTGTGATTATGGACTAGTTGTGGACTGGTTTCCTCTAAGTACATTAAAGCGCTTCGGATTTAAAATGGTTCCACCTTGAGGTAGGGTCTCAAATCCTTAACACTTTACTTTAAGAATTATAGCTTCTTTATATAAATTGAGAATGTAAGTTTCCTTAATTATGATATGTCGATGCATGACACTTTTGATGTTATTAAATGATGTCACCCATGTGAGATAAATGAGGGCTTGAACTTGTGTCATTTTTAAGAATGTTTTTCTAATTTGGTTAAAGTGATATGATTAAACAGTTAAATGATTTGAATGGGCAGAGTGTATAATAGGGTAATTAATTTTAGAATTAATTATCAAGTCATGCGTTGGAATAAAATGTGTGGCTATTAATGATGATTGGGAATATTGAATATTTGACATGTTCAAAAGTATAAATTGTAAATTGTTAATATTTAATATATGGATTAATTATTACATGTTAAATGTTAAATGGTTAATTAATTTATGATTGGTTTAAGAGATAATATTTCATTAATTACTTTTTGAATTAATATATTTTCATACTCTAAATTAAGATTGTGAATTTATTGTTTGTTACGACTGTTGGCCAACGGTACTTTTTGATACTTGGTAGATTTCCATGCATTAAGTTGTCTTGGATGGAGTTGTTCTATATTATGAGATGATGCATCATATGGTTGCTAAATATATGGGGTCGTTTAGAATGTTTGGTGATGATTATGACATGCATGTAAATTGTTAAAGTCCTAGATGAATCGGTGTTTCTGTGGACGGGTTCAGACTTGTTAACGAATTTGGATAATTAAATTTTGAGTTAATTATTTATTTGGATTTCTAAGAATAATTAATTGATAATTAATTATTTACTATTGAGATGTTGAATTGTTAATTATGGGTTCTCTTTTGATGGGAGATTTATATTGTTGAATTAATTAATGGATTGGATTGATAAATTTATGAAATAATTAATGGATGGTTTTGGGGTGTTAGACATGGTGTTCTAAAACAACGATAAATATACATGTATGATTCATAAATTGGTTGTGAGACAAGTAATGATTCTCCAAATACTCATGGGGTGATAGACATGGTGTTCTACACTAATGATAAATATATATGTACAATTGATAAATGGGTTGTGAGACAAGGACTGAAGCTCTAAATACTCATGGGGTGCTAGACATGGCGTTCTACACCCAGCTTGCAAGAAAATATTATTTTAGGGGTCAGGGACTAATGCTCCAAATACTCACGAGGGTTCTAGACATGAATTTATACACCCATTATTTAACATGGGATTATGGGTCCAATTGTTTGTGCATGAAATGTGTTAATGGTTAATGAAGGCTGTTGAGACATGATGATTTGGGAATTGTTTATGAGGAAGGTTTCAGAATTATTTATGAATTCAGTGAACCACTTTTAGTGGGCAGGCTCAGACATAGTATATGAAAGGTTGAATTGAATAACTTATGATGTGTTATCCAAACCAAAGCACAATCTTCGAATTAGTCTTTACTTTTATTACATAGATGTTGTTTAGAGACATCTGTGGTGAGTGATTTATATGGGATATGTTGGGCGTACGCCAAATCTCAAGGCCTACATAATTTATTAAGATTGGAATAATTAAAAACCGATGAATGATTATGTAATGAATATTGAGTATGTATGACAAATGTATAATGTCGGTTCAGAAACCAGGTGAGGGCTGAAGCAGGTGCTTGGGAATATAGTTACATTATACTGTTTACTTAATTTATGCATTATTTCACATGTTATAAGTTATTTATTAAATGACTGGTTTGGGGTAGACACCGGCTGTCCCAGCCTACTGAGATTTATATCTCACACCCTACTCGGGCCGCCATTGCACTGGGTACGTGAGTAGATTCTTTTTGGTTGCAGGACTATTCTGTTTGCATTTACTGGGGAGTTAAGAGAATAGGACCAACGAAGGATCGAGATACTCGAGGAGATCGCCCATGGGGCATTGAGTCATTATTTATTTATTTATGCATTGAAATGTAAAGCATATAGTTATGTTCACTGTTTTCTACTTTTGTATCATTAGTATGTCATGCATGCATCCGTTGTATACTTTGGCATTGGCCATTTGTTTTGTACAGGATTTATAAAATCCACTTTCTGATGCTTATTAATTTATTATACCATTTACGCTATTTATTTCTTTTGTCTATATTTTACCACTAAAATGAGGGTATAGTCTCCCCACTGACTATGCTTATACCATCGCTGCTAGTCTGCAGCCTCTGGAGTACGGGGAGGCGCGCTTGAGGTCATGTGGTGACTGGTCTGGCCACCGGTTTAATGGTGAGCTAGGTCAGGACGTTACAGATAATCACCATAAAATGAGGTCATGGGAAATATATACATCACAAAAAATAAAAAAGTGTTAATTATGTCTTTTTTCTTGTAGAAATAAAAGTGAGATGAGAATCCCTTAACTCAAGTCTCATCTTTCTTTTTATGTGGTCAAAACTCCTTTTTAATAAATATAGAATAATTTTAAGTATATTATTAAACCATAATTATATACACCTAAACATTTATGATTTAAATATTATATCTTAATGCCATTTTATTAAAAATTATTTACTAAAATCACTATTCTTGGTGGTAAGAGCTTTATTTTTCATGCTTTTTTTGACTGCACAGTTTTGATCCCTATACTTTAATTATGTTTAAGTTATATTAATATTGATTATAATGATATACATTTCATATATATTCATCATATTCATATTTATAATAAATATTTAATATATTTCATTCAAAATGAATCACATCCCTTCATGGCAGTGGTAGTACAAACAGACTCACAAGTGACATTATCATTTTTTTATGAAAATAAGTGTACCAAAGTAAATGATATCATATATTTTTAGGACTATAATTATTTAATGAATATATTATATATTAATTATTTACATATTTCTAACCATCCATGTAAAATGGTGTTTTAAAATGATTTACACCACTAGGTGGATATAGTAATCTGTATGACGCAAGAGCGATGTTTTCGTTTTCTATAGCATGGAGGGAATTTTGATAGTGGTTGCTACATCACAATAATAAAAATTAATTATATTTAATATACATAATTGAATAATATATAATGTATAAAACAAATTTATGTGAGGTAGAATTTGAAATAAAATTGAAATAATTCCTTTTAGAATTATACCTTTCTGTTGAGAAATCTCTTTTGGATGACACATTAATATTTGAAAGGACAACCATTTGGAGAGACAGAAAGCTTTGGGACATGTTTATGAAAGATATAAAGATTTTTTGTTATCTATTAGAAAATATAAAAGGCTCATGAAGCATGGAGATGAGAGGATAGGCGGTATCCTTTTATAAGGGATGGAAAGGAAACAGTTGGAATTATATAAAATATTACATAATATATACGTATATATATATCATATTCATGTAAAGTCATTGAAATGCATGAAAAATTAAAATATAAGATATTATAAGGTGTAAATAAACTCATTAAATCACATTTTTATTTTTTTCAAGATTCATTATGGGACATATTTTTATGTTTAAACACATTTATCCCATTTTATCATTAAACAATATAACTTTACTTCATTAGAGGAGAACATATTTATATGAATAAATATAAATGGGAAAATAAAAAAAAAATACAAAAGGATTCAAAAAATTTGATCCATCTTATATTATTCAATTTCTATAGTTGGTATAAATTTCATTCAATATATGATCACAAAACTCATGACACCCATATTTTTTGAAAAATCCGGATTTAAAAGTAAAAATAATTCTTCCCTAAAATAAAGTACGAAATTAGTTTACAAATTATTTTTGTTAACTAATTAAAAAGAAGGTTTTTATAAATATTGAGTAATCCAGAATCGAATTACATCTTTCAACCATTAAATTAATTATAAATACACCAAAAATAGTTTTAAATTCAAATAAAATATAACTTCTCTTTCACAAAAGAAAATATTTGGTTCCAAAATCTAAAATAATGCTATAAAATGTGGAAAATATATTCCATGATCACTATTCATATGGACCATAAATTAAGTTTGAAAATTAAATTATAATAATTATGAAGATTTTAAATTTTGAATCCATTTTATGAAATTATAATCCTAGTAGTGTTGTAATTTAATATAAAATTAATCTCTCAAAATGTGATGAAAAACAATTTTCTAGGAAAAATATCTTCTTAATTATAAAAAAATTATTCCAAAATAATGAATGAAATAATTTCCAATTATTTTAATAGTATTATTAATATTATAAATAAAATAATTTTGCTTTTAAAATATATTAAAATAAAATTCAACATTGTAATTTCTTAAAAAGAAAATGTAGTTTTCATTAAAAATAAGTATTTTTTCTATTCAATGAATAATTATTCTTCTTAGAAAAATACCATAATGTCATCCTATTTATTTTTGATATGAAAATTTATAAAATTATATCATTTTATAAAATAAAATTTCTTTATTTTTAATGAATTAACTGTAATATTCTCTCATAGTAATAAATAAATCCCATTTTGGAAGAAAATGTATTTTTCAATTATAAAATGAATTTACAAAAAATCGAGTACATATATTTTAGGAATTAATATATAAATTAACTAAGTAAAACCTCTTTATATATATCCCACAACTTTATTAATCCTATTCATACCCATAAATTTAATGGCTGTGTTATAATTTATCATGATTCATTTTAAACTTAATGATTTGTGTCAAGAAAGCTATCAAACACTTGATATTTATTTATAGAAAAATATATTATATAATATCATAGTGTTACATTTTACCCCTGATAAATAAACTATTCCGTAAAAATTTTATCTCAGTAATTAAATATTCAATATTTAAAAATAAGTTTACTTAAAACTAACATCGTACGAATTAATAATAAAGATCATTTGAAAATGAATGTGGGAAACATAAATGGTACCTAGAATAACATATAACTAGGTTCCCATATAAGGATAACATCAATGTGAATCTAGAATATATACATGGTGGAAAAAATAACACCAAAGGAATAGTAGAGATCGATATATAACATGGTTATGAGAGAGTTAATGAGCACAACCCCAAAATTCAATATGGGGTTAGAAGGCCATCAATTACCACAAATGAAGGTAAATGGATAAATTTTTTTCAAGTTAATTTTCTGAAAGTTGAGGGATTACTTTTCAATCAAAATAAAGTACATGAGAAAATATAATTACATAATTCATTTCCCTTTCATAAGAACAATTTCATCATTTAGATATACATTGATCAAATTCCACTTTATCTCTTTGTACAACAAATTAATCTTTTAAATGATTTTTTTGAAGAACTAAAATTTACTATTAAAGAATAAAAATTCATTCCTTCTATATCTAGATAATTACTAAAAACAAAATGGTTATGACAAGTTATCTAATATAATATATTGTTCTTTATAACCTCAAAATTTACACAAATATTTAAACTTAATCCATTCCATAAATAGTCAACCTTAAAAATATATATGACCAATTTCAAAAAAATAAAATTTTTAATGTTTTATGAATACACACAAATATATTTATTTATTTAAGATGACCTTTATCATTTAACCCTATACAAGTAAATTATAATTTGGTATACCAAACATGTTAATACCTTAATCATACATTCTTAAAAATTATTAATAAACAATAATTTCTCTAAAAACTCATTTGAAACATATAAAAATTATAATTATTCCTAAAATAAAATAAAAAAGTATTGAATATAATCCATAAATCCAAAAATGATGTACAGTTTACATAATATAGCATAAATCACTTTTTCATAAAATAACTAATCAATTTTGCAGTCAACAATACTATCCAATACACATTATCAATATAAATAATATATTTGTACCTATTAAACATTATTATATCAACATGAGGAACATATTAAGGTTTATATTTCCCTAAATCATGTGTTATTTAACATTTTTACTTAACAAGTAAATAAATTTTCAATTTTATAAATACCATTAAACATATGTTTATAAATAATTAATGTAAAACTACTAAAAAACAAACTGTAGATGTTTCATGATTATTATAACCATAATGAATTTGATAAAACACTTATATAACATAATTATTGAATTTGAATACCTAATTACTTTAATGATTCCACTTCAGTGATCAGCATAACATAATACCTTTCTTGGTATATGAGTTAACCCTTAGATTGGGGAATTAACTCACATAATTCTCATATTCCATATACATAATACATTTATTTCCTTCAAAATTATTTACATTATCCCAGTTATATCCACATAGAAAACATATTCCCCTTTTATTGATATATTCTCTTGGGTGTTTTTTCCCATATTCTTGACATTAAGGAAATTGATATTTTTCCTCCATGATCATTACACCATAAACTTCCATAAAACATTATTTTCTTCTTTTTGATGTTTTTGGAAACTCTTATAAGTGTATTTTTTTAATAATATACCATGATAGATTATTATGAATAATCATAAGATTTTTTATTCAAGTTACTTTATTATTCAATCAATCTGCATGAAAATCATTGCATTGGCCTTCATATTCATTGTCATCTAATTTCTTGTTGGTTTCATACATTGACTAAAACCAAAAAACATAGTGCGACAAAAAAATGTTATAATGGGAATTAATATATTCATAAAAAACATTTATATGATGTCTAAATGGTAAAACCTTCATTTATATCTATGTCACCTTATGTTTAACCAATGGAATACATGGTTAATATCTATTAAAATCCTTTATAGTGATTCATAAAAAATTTGATTTATCACAAGAATATCCCTCAAGAGTATCCAACTAGGATGTCATCAAGTGAACACTAACCATTTACTAGAATCATAGTTGAGATATACTCAACCAACTATTTCCTAGGTTATTACCACAATATACATCATTGTTAAAATCACATCCACTTATAGTATCCATAAAAATAATTATTACTAAGAAAAACACACCATATCTATCATAACAAAAACATCGGATGTCATCCTATACTTAGTCATGTCCATAAATTTTTTACTATAGTTCTCAAATACTAATTTAAAAATTTCTTGAATACCAACTGTATCAGCACATACATTTTGCACATAGATATTACATCTTATGAGTTGAATATACATTTCATAACATTACAATCCATTACAAAACCTTATAGGTTTAGTCTATATAGAGAGTATATATAGAAATAAACTTATTTAATAAATGTTATTAAAAAAATCCTATAAATTTCATCTCAAATTATTCCCTTTGTTGAGATACCCAACATAAATCATTTCTTCACACCATTGGGAAAGATATCCTAAAAATGGTGAGATTATATGCTAAGTAAGGGTAAACATAAGAGTATTCAACAAATGATCATAAGTGAGAATATGATAATAATAATGGTTTTATAACTTTATCATAACATTTGAAAATCATATATAGTAAATCATATATTTTAAACATGAGTTGTAGTATAAAAAATGGTATTTCATAAGATGTGAATCATATAGGAATCAAAGAATATGGTCTATTAGATCACAACTTTATCATAACACATTTTTCGTTGGAATACACATAAGAATAGAAAATAATTTACATAGTCATGTATCACCTCAAAGACTATCATAATGGATTTGGTTAACTTCACAATATATAATATCCTTAATAATGTTAAAATCCCAAGACTCTCATAGAAGAAAGAGTCCCTTGCTAAATTGGGTTCACTCCCCAAGATTATTCTTATTATCTCATGAGATATCCATCATTACACAATTCATTGGATAGATATATATTTCTACACAAACCCATAATATATTCTTAATCCATTAAAATGTGTACCATATTATAATAAATCATTCTTCATATCATCAAATTATAATAGTTTGATAGGTAATAGGTTTCATAAACAATTCATCATAGCATAACCCAAAGAAAATATATTGTCTTCTTAAACATATAATCATCATAATCATAAACAATATAGATAAATCTTATGTATTGTATAATTCTATAATATCCTTAGTAAATTATAGTTAACATAAAAGGCTTTTATCATAGATGAAAAAAATATGCTTAAAATATCATTATAATATTCCGTAAAGAAGGCACCCCTTTCATTTTTAAATTAATTATGAAAATATAAGAATTTTGAAACATTTACGTGATTTTTTTTAAAAGAACCAAGTAAACGTTTAAATGGATATTATATTAAAATAACATTCATTAAAGTTGAAAAATATATTCATTTTCTATATATTAAAAGAAAATATTCTTATCACGCTTCTGTCAAAATCCAAAAATGACTTGTTTAGAAAAAAAATTAGTAGATTCTTTTTAACAATTTCAAAAAAATTATGAGGTAGTGAAAATTAAATTTAAAAAAAAATCTTTTATATGTAACAATATTCATAATATAACTTTCAAAAGCATGGATATGGAAGAAACATTTTACAGACTAAGAAGAAAAAAAGGTTGGTTTTTCACTAAAAAGATTTCATCCAACATTTTATATACGAAAGAGAGAATATTGGAACAATAAAAAATAACAAATAAATATGTAAGAAGATGAATTTGTAGATATTTTTAAATAAAGATCATATAATTTCACTCAATAGATATTCATGCATAATCAATCCATATTAAAATTAGATTGAAACAATAATCCTTTTCCACTATGCTAACTTTTTAATCATTAGCAAAAATAAATTATAACATTAAATGAAATTTTAGGTATCACGATAATATGAATATTAATTATATAACATGTCAAAGGGGTTGTTTATATACCTTATAAAATAAGATATGTGTATAACATAACATATATACCAAAGAAGTCCATTTGAGATGACAAACCATGTACATCCAGTAATCATTTAATAAAAATATCATAAGCGGGGGAAAATAGATGGATTTGTAAATAAAAATTGATTTATATGAATTAAACTCATTCATCAACAATATATACAGAACATAAAAAACATGTTGTGATTATGGTATGTTTCTCACATAAAATAATGTGAGATGGGAATTCCTTAACTCAAGTCTCATCTATCATTGTACATTTTCAAACATCTAATTTCATTAATATAGATATATTTTAAATATATTATACTAAAATAATAATATATATAATAACATATATTTTTTACAAATTATATCTTATAACATTTTTATTAATAAATATTTATAAAAATTATTTTTCTGGATGATAACTGCTTTGTTTTTAAATCATGAGTTGGTTCAATAGTCTTGGTCCTTATACTTTCCTCACTATTCTATTATATCTAATTTATTAATCATTATAAAAATATCATATTTATTCTTTTCATAAAATTTATAATAATACATCAAATGTAGACATGAAAAATGAATCACATCTTTTCATGGAGGTGGTATTCTACGTGTATGCACAAGTGACGTTATCATTCTTTTAAAGATTGGAAGTGTTGGTAGTTAAATGAAATATTATATTTCAATTGAAAAAAAAATCATAAATGTCATATATATTCATTAGTTACATATTTATAACCATCCACGTAAAATTGTGGTGAATAATTAATTACACCAATATGTGGAGAAGGTATGTTGTTTGTGTACACAAGTGATGATTTTGTTTTCTATAGGATGGAAATGAGATGGATAATGGTTGTTCTTTAATTATAATAATTAAATTTAAAACACTGAATTAATTATTTTTGAATCAATTCCATATAATAATATGAGGTAGAAAATTACATAAAATTGAAAGTACCTATTTAAGAGTTATTCCTCTTTGTTGAGAAACACCATTAGACTTAAAACTTAGTACTTAAAAGGATTTTATTTTTGAATAAAATTAATCTATAAAAATGGATAAGGATTATATTAATGTATTATGTTAGGTTTTTTTTAGGATATAAGGCTCATTAAATGAATATAATAAATGATAGGTTATATCATTTTCTAGGGAAGGGAAATCACATACATGGAAACACATAGAAGATAAAATATTATATAAATATCTATATATAATAATCATGTCAAGTGAAACCAAGGAATAAAAAAATAAGATTATAAGATCATTTAAGGTCTAAATAAACACAAAAAATCAAATTTGGAAAAAAAATTTGTCACTTTTTAAGCCTTATACTCTAGTTAAACCACATTAAACCTATTTCCATCCTAACAGATATAACATAACTTTTGGCCATGACAACATAATTATATGAACAAAAATAATATGGGTATTCTAAAAAAAGTTTGTATTGGGATTAAAGATTTTTAATATATCTAAATATATTTAATTTTTATAATTATTATAAATTAATTTCAGAATAAGAACAGAAAACACATGGAAAACAGTTTTTAGGAAAATACATCATTTAATAGTAAAAGTCACTTTATATTGTAATTGTTTAATAAATTTGTTTCCATGAATTATTTTGTTCAAATGATAACAAAAATTAAGTTTTTTATACTTTTGGGGAAATGTTAAACTGAATTCAATCCTGAAAATATAGAATTAATTTCAAATACTATAATATAATTTTTAATAAGAAAAATATATAACTTATCTTTCTCATAAGTCAATCATCGTTTCCCAAATTCAAAATATTTTTAAAAAAAATTATTTACCTCCATTAAAATATATTTTTTAAAAAATAAATTATAAATAATGATTAAATAATGTGTTAAAGATATTTTAATGTTTTACCATAAAGGTTTAAATGAGTTTTACCTCTTTTGTTGATGTGACCAATCATTAAAATGGTTACTATTCATAATGAAAAAAATAGTCTAACCATATTAAATTATATTAAATATAATTATTTCAAATATGGAATATATTTTATAAATGTTAATTCACATAAGTTATAGAATTTAATTTATAGTTATACCCAAAACATTGGACGAAAAGTGGTTTCCTATAAAGCAACTGTCTTCTTAAGTATAAAAAAGTTTTTTTAAAAAAATAAATCATAAAATTGATCTATTGATCATAATTGGATCAATAATAATATAAATGAAATAATTTTACATTTAAATAATTTAAAATAATGCTACTTTTTAAATGCTTAAAATAAAAATGTTAGTTTTCAATAAAAACATATTTTCTACTATTAGATGAAAAATTAATATTTTCTGAAAGATAAAATAATTCATCTAATGTTAATTTTGATATGATCGTTTCAAAAATAATATCCTGTTTATCAAATAAAATTTATAAAATTGATAGAAATTAGTTATAATATTCTCTCACAAAAAGTACTAAAACCATTTCTGAAAAAAAGTATTTTCAAAACATAAAAAGACTTAACTGAAAATTGAGTACTTATATATAATGAATTAATAATTAAATTTAAGAAAACTCAATATATATGTCATAATTTGGTTAATATTTTTCATACCTGTCAATTTAATAGCAATGTTATAATTTATCACATTTTATTTTATGCTAAGAGTTGTGTGTCAGGAAAGATATCAAACACATACAATTTATTCAAAATAAAATTTACTATAAAATGCCTAGATGTTATAATTTTCAAAATCTTATGTATCTTGACAATTCTTTTAATATTTTATCTATAGTACTCTGAGTAGGTGGACTATCTTGTAATTGTTATCCCTTATAGTGGGAGAGTACAAGACATACAGTGATAACAAAAATGGACCTAAACTAATGGGTAGGAGAGTTATGGCTTTGTGGCCAAACCCATGGTACTAACATGTTCACTTGATTCCTTTTGGATGTTGAGTAACATGTTCACAACCAATCTTGTTACTGAACTCTATACTCAATTCCTTGTAGATGTCGAGTAAAATTTTCATTATCCTTATGGATAGTTATTGATCACTTTTGTTGTGTTTTGATCATCCATTCAGCATGAAGATGAAGTAGGTATAATCTGGGTTCAAGATGGATTCATTTGTGCATGAAATATTTGAAAATGATTCTTGATTATTTCTTTTGAATTTATTATTATCATGTAATGCACTTTTTATAATTGTTCATACATGCTAATGACACATTTTAGGTGTCCTACTAGTTTTAATTTCTCACGCGCTATATGGGGGTCTCGATGAGTGTGCAGAATTCGTGTATAGGGATTAAGTTAAGGGTAAGGGGCTCATAGAAGATAGATTAGTAGTACAACCTAAAGATAATTGTTTTACTGGGATGGACTCTGGAGGATTTTATGGGGTTTATTTTTTTTAATTTCACCAGTATACTCTGGTTTGTCTAGAAACTCAGGGATCTCAGATTATTTATTTGTATGACATGAATGTCATATATTATTAAATTATAATGCATTATCTTCAAGCTTGATTAATCTGAGTTATTTTATATTTTATTTATTCATTCATGTGTACCTATGATACTTATGGTATATTCTATCCATTTATGGTCTTCAAACCCTTACTGCTAGTCAGTGGAATCTTTCTTATAGGGAGACACACATGAGTTCATGTGGTTATCTAACTCAAATCTGGTGGTTCAGATCAGGGAATTACAAAATAGTATCAAATCATGAGTTTCATTTCTTCTATTTTGATTATCAAGGGAAATGATAAATGGGATATAGTCTGTATATAACATGGTTATGAGAGTTACCATGTGCTTATATAGATCATGTATAATGAACCTATGAGATACCATTAATGGGATTGATATAACCATTTTAGGGGATTTGTGTTCACTCATGAATCATGAGTAAGAAGGTAATCTCACATTCTATATATATAATTATTATTTGTTTTAGAGTAGTTCCTTATTTTAATTCCTTTATCTATGATATCTATTCTGGATAGACTTATTTAATTTGATTGAGTGGTATATCTATAATCTATACAGATTTGGTATATCAATTTTGAATTTAATTATTTAAACCTGAAAATACAATTATGTATTGTATATATATGAATATGACTGATGGGAATGTATGGAGAACTTTGGGTAGTGAAAGGAGGTATATATATTTTTTCATAGCCTCCATGGAGAACCTTTGTGTGATCCCAAAGACTATTTATGATCTCTCTTAGCATCTTTAGGTGATTAATTTTTCTTTTACAATTTTAGAAAAAATGCCAACTTAGGATATGCTTGAATGATTCTACTAGGGATTAGAGTCCAGTTTCACAATATTCTACGTAATAGGATGAACCTAAGTATACTCCCATCCCTAATCAAGTGGTTTAAGAACTAGAGTGACTCTAGGTATGAATCATTCATATTATACCTATCCACTGTGGATAGTATAGAGGAAAATGGTTGATTATGCTCCCAACTTCCAGCTCGGGAATCTCCTAGTTGTTAAGGGCACAATGGGACCACATGATGTCCAGTAATAGTTTAACACAATTGAGGTAACATTCAACTTTTTTGATAATCTAGTGTATAAATAGGTCAATCTGGTAATGTCCATGTATTAGGGACCCACCCAATGATGGTGGAGTTTCATAGACAACTGGTTATATGTCTGTTTATTTCTTAAGAGGCCATCGAGAACCTATTCATAGGTAATTATTTCTCAATATGCTAATTTTTTACCCATCCCAAAAATTCATGGAGCATTGGAAGGGATCCATGATCATATTCTCATACTCCACTCATTTTATTTATTTTTTCTTTATTTTTGTCACTACATGGATAGAAATGAGGCATTGATGATTGGGAATTTTGTTATTGGTATTCATCCTGATATCATACTGTGGGTTATAAGTTTTGTCTAAATACATTCCAATAGGTTATAAAAAAGGCTTTAACTATTGGGAAGGTCCTGGAGGAGGATTGAGAAATTGGAAGTCTTGAATCATTAAGTACTCAAGTGGTTCAACCTCCTACTATTATGATGAGTGTTAGATATTGTAGTATGAATAGGAAGTCTAGGAAAGTACAGTAGGGTAGTGGTAATAATTTTTTAAAGTGTATCTTTCCTTCATCCCCTATGGATGATTTATATAGTGGTTTAACTATCTTTTGGTTGGACATTATCTCAATTTCTATACATCAACTTAGAGTTAGTGTTAGTAGTTTGGAAACATAGGGTATCTCTAGCAGTTCTTCTCTAGAGATGTTAAGGCCTTGATTCTATAGCAGTGTTAGATGAGTATAATATATGACCCAAGAATCTGGTCAAGGTCCTTAGTAATATGGGTTTAAAATTACAACTCATGTGAGTCCTATATCTTAGGGAAAAGGATTCAAATATGCAACATGCCATGTATTTGTGGTGTTTTTAACTTTATCAAATCATGGTGAGGTACTCTATACAATTTAATGTTTGGTCTTGATCACTTATATGTTTTATACTGAATTTTTTAATATTATTTCTTCCTATTACTTTATTTTTTCTCAAGTAATTAGTATACATGAATTATTATAAAAGTTATCTTCGAGTTTCATTCCCTTTATACTCCATTTGGGCCCAAAATTATACAAATATTAGTGATTCCTTGGGTGCCTTATAGTCATTTTAGGATATGCAAATCCATGGTAATTAATAATTAAAGATATTATTAGCTTCTATATGAATATTAGAATGGACTATATCACAAGTTACAGAGTCCACATCATCTGATTTTAGATATGGTTATCATTTATATCACCCAAGTGAGAAATATTTGTGAGTTCCTTTTAGTGGGAGTTGAGAGATAGAAGAGTGGTTCTAGACATGAGATATCATGAGATTATTATGGAACATATTTCAGGATGTGATCTCGCAGTTTTATTAGTGTTATCCCCCTCATCCTTTCCTCCAGTTTTGGATATATATCATGAAATCATCCTGAATGACTTTATGTCTTCCCCAGAATAGAGGAGTTGATTTTGAGATAGAAACGGTTCTATGTGTGAAAATCATTTTGGCACTCCTGTAACATAGTTATATACAAGTTAAAGGATATCAAGTTACAAATCAAAGACTAATAATATAAGGGATTTAGAAGGATGAGAACATCTTGATGGGGGTGCTTCTATTTTTCCCCCAAAAAATAAGATGATATTCTTCGACTCTATGCAGATTGTTGAATGATGAATCTGTTGATTATGATGAATTGGTCCTATTTTCCTAGGAACATTCATATTTTTTATTGGTAATAGGGATCCTGGTAGTTATCCAAGAGATCTTTGAACATGATATAATTATTTGCTAGTTATAGAGGATGATATATTTAAAATATCATTAAGAATTAAGTATAGCTACATGAGTACTTAATGATCCCCTTTGGACTAAATAATTTGTCGAATGTGTTCATGGATCTCATGAACAAGATATTTAACCCATGTATTCACTTGTTTATCATTGTATTCATTTAAGATTCCTTCATTTACTCATCGATCCTAAAACATTATACTAGTCATCTTGAGATTGTCCTAAGTACACATCTAGTACATCATTTTTATATCAAGATATTGAAGAATAAAATTTTAATTCGGACGTTTAAATTCTTATGGCATTTAGTTTTTTTTATCAGCAGAGCTATATAATGTTGAGGTGGTGGTTTCTGGGACATGTCATCAGAACATGTTTATGATCAGGAGCTTTCTCGGTTTTTTAGATTAATATTACTATTTTATAAATGAATTCTCTATTTTTATATAACCATGAATTTTATGATAAAGAAATGGGTGAATTTTTAACTATTAGACCAGTGTGAAGAGGATTTTCACGAGTTGAATATAAGGTTCACTATATCTCCATTGTTGATTCTTTGTATACCTAGGATCATGTATGTCATATATTATAATGCATGCAGAGATTTTATGTGGTGTTATTGATGATGAGGGTATGGGTAATACCTTATGGGTCAGATTAGTTGTTGCACCATTGGTAGAAATATCATACCCATGACACAGATATAGTAGTCATGGCCTATGATTTGACATTATGGAAACATTATCCCTTTTGTGAGAGAATTATTTTTGACATGTTCCACAAGATACTTTGTCACATATTCTTATAGTATATACTGAATATGTGGTCGAGTCATTAGGTAGGGTACTTATAGACCATTGAAATTTAGATGGATTATACATTAGGTAGAGAAAAAATAATTATAGATTCTCTTATCCACAACAAGTACGTATCTTTGCAGCTTGGATAATAGCCATTGGAGGGATAGTAGTGCCAGAGGATTTTGTTGGCCTATTAGAGGGAAAATTATTTTGAGGACCACTGTTCAATGACATATTACCCATTAGTGGTCACATGTTCCTTAGTAACCAAGTGAAGTCTTATCTAGAGACTATCCAATATATTTTTTTGTTGTGCGAATAGCTAGTAGGGGGTAACCCAAAACTAGGGTAGTCATTGGATGATGATGATGTGATGAAAGAACATGGGTGAGTTATTAAATGATTCCGCCCACGTGAGATAAATGAGGGCTTGAACTTGTGTTGTTTTTAATCATGTTTTTCTAATTTGGTTAAAGTAATACGATTAAACAGTTAAATGATTTTAATAGGAAGAATGTATAATAAGGTAATTAATTGTAGAATTAATTATCAAGTCATGAGTTGGAATAAAATGTGTGGATTTTAATGATGATTGGGAATATTGAATATTTGACATGTTCAAAAGTATAAATTGGAAATTGGTAATAATTAACAGATGGATTAATTATTACATGTTAAATGTTAAATGGTTAATTAATTTTTTATTGGTTTAAGAGATAATATTTAATTAATTAATTTTTGAATTAATTAATTTTCATGCATTAAATTAAGATTGTGAATTGATTGTTTGTTAATACTGTTGGCCACGGGTAATTTTTGATACTTGTTAGATTTCCATGGATTAAGATGTATTGGATGGAGTTGTTCTATATTATGAGATGATGCGTGAGATGGTTTCTAAATATATGGGCTTGTTCAGAATGTTTTGTGATGATTATGCCATGCATGTAAATTTTTAAATGTCCTGGTAAAATCACTATTTGAGTGGACGGGTTCAGACTTCTTGACGAATTTGGATAATTAAATGTTGAGTTAATTATTTATTTGGATTTCTAAGAACAATTAATTATTAATTAATTATTGACTATTGATATGTTGAATGGTTAATTTAGGTTTGACTTTTGATGGGTGATTTATGTTGTTAATTAGTTGTTGAATTAATTAACGTATTAAATTAATTAATTTATGAATTAATTAATGGATAGTTTTTGGGGTGTTAGACATGGTGTTCTACACCAATGATAAATATACATGTATGATTGATAAATGGGTTGTGAGACAAGGACTGGAGCTCCAAATTCTCACAGAGTCATAGACATGGTGTTCTACACCAATGATAAATATATATGTATGATTGATAAATGGGTTATGAGACAATGACTGAAGCTCCAAATACTCACAGGGTGCTAGACATGGTGTTCTACACCCTGCTTACAAGAAAATATTCTTTTATGGGTCAGGGATTGATGGTCCAAATACCCATGGGTTTTGAGATAAGGACTGATGCTCCAAATACTCAATAGGGTACTAGACATGACGTTCTACACCCATTAATTATCATTGGACTATGGGTCCAATTGTTCGTGCATTAAATGACTTAATGGTTAATGAGGGCTGTTGAGACATGAGGATTTTTTATTTGTTTATGAGGAAGGTTTCATACTTATTTATCAATTCGGTGAACCACTTTTAGTGGGCAGTCTCAGACTTAGTATATGAAAGGTTGAATTGAATAACATATGATGCATTATCCAAGCCAAAGCACAGTCTTGGAATTAGTCTTTACATTTATTACATAGATGGTCTTTAGAGAAATTTGTGGTGAATGATTTATACGGGAGATGTTGGGCGTAGGCCGAATCTCAAGACCATCATAATTTATTAATATTGGAATAATTAATAACTCATGAGTGATTATGTAATGAATATTGAGTATGACAAATTTATAATGTAGGTTCAGACACGAGCTGAGGGCTGATGCATGTACTTGGGTATATAGTTACATTGTAATGTTTAATTAATTTATGCATTCTTTCACATGTTATATGTTATTTATTAAATGGATGGTTTGGGGTAGACACCAGTGGTCCCAGCCTACTGAGATTTATATATCAAACCTTACTCAGGCCTCCATTGCACTGGGAACACGAGTATATTCTATTTGGTTATGGGACTACGCTGTTTGTATTTACTTGGAAGTTAGGAGAACATGACCAAGTAGAGGATCAGGATACTCAATGAGATCGCCCGTGGGGCTTTGAGTCATTATTTATTTATTTATCCATTTAAATGTAAATCATGTTGTTTTGTTAACTATTTCTACTTCTATATCAATAGCATATCATGCATGCATCTGTTGTATACTTTGGCATTGGCCATTTGTTTTGTACAAGATTTATAAAATCCACTTTCCGCTGCTTATTCATTTATTATACTGTTTCTGCTATTTATTTCCTTTGTCTATTTTTGGACACTAAAATGAGGGTATAGTCTCCCCACTGTCTATGCTTAGACCCTCGTTATTAGTCGGCAGCCTCTGGCGTACGGGGAGGCGCGCTTGAGGTCATGTGGCGACCAGTCTGGCCATCGGTTTAGTGGTGATCCGAGTCGGGACGTTATAGATAATCACTATAAAATTAGGTCATGCTAAATATATACATCACACAAAATAAAAAAATTGTTTATTATGTCTTGTGTCTCGAAGAAATAAAAGTGATATGAGAATCCCTTACCTCAAGTCTCATCTTTCTTTTTATATGGTCAAAACCCTTTTTTAATAAATATAGATTAATTTTAAGTAAATTATAAAACAATAATTATATACACCTAAACATTTTTTATTTAAATATTATATCTTAATGCCATTTTATTAATAATTATTTACTAAAATCATTATTCTTGGTGGTAACAACTTCATTTTTCATGCTTTTTTTTGCTGCACAGTTTTGATCCCTATAATTTAATCTTGTTTAAATTATATTAATATTTTTTATAATGATATACATTTCTTATATATTAATCATATTCATATTTAAAATAAATATTCAATTTATTGCATTCAAAATAAATCTCATCGCTTCATGGTGGTGGTAGTACAAACATACTCACAAGCGATAATATCATTTTTTAAGAAAATAAGGGTACCAAAGTAAATGATATAATATTTTTATAGGACTATACTTATTTCATGAATATATTATATATTAATTAGTTACATATTTCTAACCATCCAGGTAAATTGGTGTTTTAAAATGACTTACACCATTAGATGGAGATAGTAATTCGTATGACGCAGGAGCAATGTTTTCGTTTTCTGTAGCGTGGAAGGAATTTTGATAGTGGTTGCTAAATCACAATAATAAAAATTAATTATATTTAATATACATAATTAAATAATATATAATGTATAAAACAAATTTTTGTGAGGTAGAATATGAAATAAAATTGAAATAATTCGCTTTTGAATTATACTTTTTTGTTGAGAAATCTCTTTTGGATGACACGTTAAGATTTGAAAGGACAACCATTTAGAGGGACAGAAAGCTATGAGACATGTTTATGGAAGATATAAAGATTTTATGGTAAGGGTTATAAAATATAAAAGGACCATGAAGCATGGAGATGAGAGGATTGACGTTATCTTTTTATAAGGGATGGAAAGGACACAGTTGGAATTATATAAAATATTACATAATATATACGTATATATATATCATATTCATGTAAAGTCGTTGAAATGCATGAAAAATTAAAATATAAGATATTATAAGGTGTAAATAAACTCATTAAATCACCTTTTTATTTTTTCAAGATGCATTATGGGACTTATCTTCAAGTTAAAACAATTTTATCCCATTTTATCATTAAACAAGATAATTTAACTTCTTTAAAGGAGAACATATTTATATGAATAAAAATAAATGGGAAAATAAAAAAAATACATATTGATTCAAAATTTGGGACCCATAATATAATATTAAATTTCTATAGGTGGTATAAATTATATTCAATATATGATCACAAAACTCATGACACCCATATTTTTTGAAAAATCCTGATTTAAGAGTAAAAATAATTCATCACTAAAATAAAGTACGAAATTGGTTTACAAATTATTTTTGTTAACTAATTAAAAAGAAGGTTTTTATACATATTGAGTAATCCAAAATCGAATTACATCTTTCAACCATTACATTAATTATAAATACACCAAAAATAGTTTTAAATTCAAATAAAATATAACTTCTCTTTCACAAAAGACAAGATTTGGTCCAAAATTAAAAATAATGCTATAAAATGTGGAAAATATTTTTCATGATCACTATCATATGGACCAAAAATTAAGTTTGAAAAATGAAATTAGAATAATTTTGAAGATTTTAAATGTTGAATCCATTTTATTAAATTATATACATAGTAGTGGTGTAATTTAATATAAAATTAATCTCTCAAAATGTAATGAAAATCAATTTTCAAGGACAAATATCTTCTTAATTATAAAACAAAATATACCAAAATAGATAATAAAATAATTTACAATGATTTTAATAGTATTATTAATACTATAAATAAAATAATTTTACTTTTAAAATTTATTAAAATAAAATTTAACATTTTAATTTCATGAAAAGTAAATGTAGTTTTCATTAAAAATCAGTATTTTTTTCAATTCAATGAATAATTATTATTCTTAGAAAAATACCATAATCTCATCCTATTTTATTTTTAATATAAAAATTTATAAAATTATATCTTTTTATAAAATAAAATTTCTTTATTTTTTATGAATTAACTGTAATATTCTCTCATGGAAATAAATAAAACCCATTTTTCAAGAAAATGAATTTTTCAAGCATAAAATGAATTTAAAAAAAATTGAGTACTTATATTTTAGGATTTAATATATAAATTAACTAAGTAAAATCTTTTTATATATATCCCACAATTTTATTATTCCTATTCATATCCATAAATTTAATGGCTATGTTATAATTTATCATGATTTATTTTAAGCTCAATGTTTTCTGTCAAGAAAGCTATCAAACACTTGAAATTTATTTATATAAAAATATATTATATAATATCATAGTGTTAAATTTTACCCCTGATAAATAAACTATTCCCTCGGAATTTTATCTCAGTAATTAAATATTCAATATTTAAAAATATGTTTACATAAAAATAACATAATACGAATTGATAATAAACATCATTTGAAAATGGAAGTGGGAAACATAAACGGTAGCTAAAATAACATATAACCAGGTTCCCATATAAGGATAACATCAATGTGAATCTAAAAAATATACATGGTGGATAAAATAACACAAAAGGAATAGTATAGATCGATAGATAACATGGTTATTAGAGAGTTAATGAGCACAACCCCAAAAATCAATTTGGGGTTAGAAGGCCATCAATTACCATAAATGAAGGTAAATTGATAAATTTTTTATTTCAGGTTACTTTTCTGAAAGTTGATGGATTAATTTTCTATCAAGATAATGTACATGAGAAAAAATAATTACATGATTCATTTCCATTTCATAAGAACAATTTCATCGTTTAGATATACATTGATCAAATTCCACATTATCTCATTGTCAAACAAATTAATATTTAAAATTATTTTTTTGAAGAACTAAAATATACTATTAAATAATAAAAATACATTCCTTCTATATCTAAATAATTACCAAAAACAAAAAGGTTATGATATGTTATCAAATATAATATATTATTCTTTATAACCTCAACAATTACACAAAAATGTTAACTTAATCCATTCCATAAATAGTCACCCTTAAAAATATATATGACCAATTTCAAAAAATAAAATGTTTTATGTTTTATGCACACACACATATATATTTATATATTTAAGATCACCGTTGTCATTTAACCCTATACAAGTAAATTATAATTTGGTATACCAAACATGTTAATACCTTAATCATACATTCTTCAAAAATATTAATAAACAATAATTTCTTTATAAACTCATTTGATACATATAAAAATTGTAATTATTCCTAAAATAAAATTAAAAAGTAGTTAATATAATCCATAAATCCAAAAATGATGTAAAATTTAAATAATATAACACAAATCACTTTTTCATAAAATAACTAATCAATTTTGAGGTCACCAATACTATCCAATATACATTATCAATATAAATAATCTATTTTTCCCTATTGAACATTATTATATCAACTTGACGAACATTTTAAGGTTTAAATTTCCCTCAATAATGTGTTATTTAACATTTTCACTTAATAACTAAATCACTTTTCAATGTTATCAATACTATTAAACATATGTTATTAAATAATTAATGTAAAACTACTAAAAAACAAACTGTAGATGTTGAAGGATTATTATAACCATAATGTAATTGATAAAACACTTCTATAACATAATTATTGAATTCCAATACATAATCACTTTAATTATTCCACTTTAGTGATCAGAAAAACATAATACCTTTCTTGGTCTAGGATTTAACCCTTAGATTGGGGAATTAACTCACATAATGCTCATGTTCCTTATACATAATACATTTATTTACATTAAAATTCTTTACATTATCCCATTTATATCTACATATAAAACATATTCCCCTTCCCTTGATATATTCCCTTGGGTGTTTTTTCCCATATTCTTGACATTAAGGAAATTGATCTTTTTCCTCCATGATCATTACCACTTAAACCTCCATAAAACATTATTTTTTTCTTTTTTGATGTGTTTGGAAACTCTCATATGTGTATATTTTTAATAATATACCATGGTAGATTATTATAAATAATCATAATTGTTTTATTCAAGTTACCTTATTTTTCAATCGCTCTGCATGAAAATCATTTCATTGGCCTTCACATTCATTGTCGGCTCAATTATTGTTGGTTTCATCCATTGACTAAAACCAAAAACCATAGTGTGCCAAAAAAAATTATAATGGAAAGTAATATATTCATTAAAAACATTTATATGATCTCTAAATGGTAAAACATTCATTTCTATCTATGTCACCTTTTGTTTCAAGGGAATACTTGGTTAATATCTATTCAAATCCTTTATAGTGGTTCATAAAAAATGTGATTTATCACAAGAATATCCCTCAGGAGTATCCAACTAGGATGTCAGCAAGTGAACACTAACCATTTACTAGAAACATAGTTGAGATATACTCAACCAACTATTTTCTAGGTTATTACCACAATATACATCTATGTTAAAATCCTATCCACTTATAGTATCCATAGAAATAATTATTACAAAGAAAAGCACACAATATCTATCACAACAAAAACATCGGATGTTAGCCTATACTTAGTCATATCCATAAATTTTTTACTATAGTTCTCAAATACTAATTTAAAATTTTCTTGAATACCAACTGTATCAGCACATACATTTTTCACATATATATTACATCTTATGAGTTGAATAAACATTTCATAACATTACAACCCATTCCAAAACCTTACAGGTTTAGTGTATTTAGAGACTATATATAGAAATAAACTTATTTAATAAAGGATATTAAAAAACCGTATAAATTTCATCTCAAATTATTCCATTTGTTGACATACCCAACATAAAGCATTTCTTCACAACATTGGGAATGAAATCATAAAAATGGTGAGATTAGATTCTAAGTAAGGGTAAATATAAGAGTTGCCAATAAATGATCATAAGTGAGAATAAGATAATAATAATGGTTTCAGAACATTATCATAACATTTGAAAAATCATATATAGTAAATCATATATTGTAAACATGTGTTTCAGTATAAAAAATGGTAGTTCATAAGATGTGAATCATATATGAATCAAATAACATGGTCTATGAGATCATAACTTTATAATAACACATTTTTTTTCGAATACACATAAGATTATAAAATCATTTACATTGTCATGTATCACCTCAAAGACTATCATAATGGATTTGTTTAACTCCACATTCTATAATATCCATAGTAATGTTTAACTCCCAAGACTCTCATAGAAGAAAGATTCCCTTACTAAATTGGGTTCACTCCCCAAGATTATTCTTATTATCTCATGAGATATCCATCATTACCCAATTAATTGGATAGATATATATTTCTACACCGACCCATAATATATTCTTAATCCGTTAAAATATGTACCATAATATAATAAATCATTATTCATATCATCTAAATATAAGAAGTTGAAAGGTAATAGGTTTCATAAACAATTCATCATAGCATAACCCAATGAAAATAAATTGTCTTCTTAAACATATAATCATCATAATCATAAACAATATTGATAAATATTATGTATTTTATAATTCTATAAAATCCTTAGTAAATTATAGTTAACATAAAAGGATGTTATCATAGATGAAAAAATAGGCATAAAATATCACTATAATATTATTTAAAGAAGGAACCCCTTACATTTTTAAATGAATTATGAAAATATAAAATTTTTCAAACTTTTACAAGAATTTTTTTTAAAGAACCAAAAAAAATTTAAATGCAGATTAAATTAAAATAACATTCATGAAGGTTGAAAAATATATTCATGTTCTATATATTAAAAGATAATATTCTTATCAATCTTCTGTCAAAATACAAAAATGACTTGTTTAGAAAAAAATATTAGTAGCTTATTTTTAATAATTTCTAAAAAATTATGAGGTAGTGAAAATTAAATTTTAAAAAAATATTTTATATGTAATAATATTCATAATACAACTTTTAAAATCATGGATATGGAATAAATATTTTACCGACTAAGAAGAAAATAAGGTTGGTTTTTCTTTAAAAACATTTCATCCACCATTTTATATACCAAAGAGAGAATATTGGTACAATAAAAAATAAAAAAATAACTATATAAGAAAAAGAATTCATAAATATTTTTTTGATAAAGATCATATAATTTAAATCAATAGAAATTCATGCATAATCAATCCATATTAAAATTATATTGAAACATTAATATTTTTTCACTATGCTAGCTTTTTAATCATTAGAAAAAAGAATTTAAACATTAAATGAAATTTTAAGTATCATGATAATATGAATATTAATTATATAAAATGTCAATGGGGTTTTGTGTACACCTAATAAAATAAAATAGGTGCATAACATAACATATATACCAAAAAACCATTTAATATGATAAACCCTATACCTCTAGTAATCATTTAATTAAAATATCATAAGCCAGGGGAAAATAGATGGATTTGTAAATAAAAATTATTTTTTAGGAATTAAATTCATTCCTCAAAAATATATACAGAACATAAATAACATGTTGTGATTATGGTATGTTTCTAACATTAAATAATGTGAGATGGGAATTCTTTAACTCAAGTCTCATCTATCATTGTACATGTTCAATCATCTAATTTAATTAATATAGTTATATTTTAAATATATTATACTAAAATAAAAATATATATAATAACATATATTTTTTAATAATTATATCTTATCACCTTTTTATTAATAATTCTTTATAAAAATTATTTTTTTGGATGATAACTGCTTTCATTTTCAAGAATGATTTGGTTCAATAGTCTTAGTCTTTATACTTTCCTCACTATTATATTATATCTAATTTTTTAATAATTATAAAAATATCATATTTATTCATTTCATAAATTTTTTTAATAATACATCAAATGTGGACTTGAAAAATGAATCACATATTTTCATGGAGGTGGTCGACTACGTGTATGCATGAGTGAAATTATCATTTTTTTAAAGAGTGGAAGGGTTAGTAGTTAAATTATATATTATATTTCAATTGAAAAAAAATTCATAAATATCATATATATTCATTATTTATATATTTATAACCATCCACGTAAAATTATGGTGAATAATTAATTACACCACTATGTGGAGAAGGTAAGTTGTATGTATACACAAGTGATGATTTTGTTTTTTATTGGATGGAAATGAGATGAATATGGTTGTTCCTTAATTATAATAATTAAATTTAAAACACTGAATTAATTATTTATGAATCAATTCCATATATTAATAGGAGGTAGAATATTACATAAAATTGAATGTATCTATTTAAGAGTTATACCTCTTTGTTGAGAAACAAAATTTGACTTATAAATTATTACTTGAAAGGATTTTATTTTTGAATAAAATAAATCTATCAAAATGGGGAAGGATTATATTAAGGTATTATGTAAGGTATTTTTTAGGATATAAGGCGCATTAAGTGAATATAATAAAGGATAGGTTATATCATTTTCTAGGGAAGGGAGATCACATACATGGAAATACTTAAACGATAAAATAATATATAAATATCTATATATAATAATCATGTCAAGTGAAACCAAGGAATAAAAAATTAGAGAATAAGATCTTATAAGGTCTAAATAAACACGAAAAATCAAATTTGGAAAAAATTTGGACACTTTTTAAGCCTTATATTCTAGTTAAACCACATTAAACCTATTTTAATCCTAACAGATATAACAAAACTTTTGACCATGACAACATAATTATATGAACAAAAATAATATGGGTATTCTAAAATAATTATATTGTGATTAAAGATTTTGAATATATTTAAATATATTTAATTTATATAATTATTATAAATTAATATCAGTATAAGAACGGAAAACACATGGAAAACAGTTTTTAGGAAAATACATCATTTATAGTAAAAATCACGTTATATTGAAATTTTATAATAAATTTGTTTTCATGAATTGTTTTGGTCAAATGATAAAAAAATTAAGGTTTTTATACTTTTGGGGAAATATAAAACTGATTTTTATCCTAAAACTATTGCATAAATTTCAAATACTCAAATATAGTTTTTAATAAGAATAAAATATAACTTATCTTTCTCAAAAGTCAATCATGGTTTCCAAAATTCAAAATATTTTTTAAAAAACATATTTACCTCCATTAACATATATTTTTTAAAAACTAACTTATAAATAATGATAAAATCATGTGTTAAAGATATTTTAATTTTTTACCATAGAGGTTTAACTGAGTTTTACCTCTTTTATCGATGTGACCAATCATTACAATGGTTACTGTTCATAATGACAAAAATATTCTAACCATATTAAATTATATTAAATATATTTCTTTCTAATATGGAATATATTTTATAAATTTTAATTCACATGAGTTATAGAATTTAATTTACTGTTATACCCACAAAATTGGACAAAAGTGGTTTCCAATAAATCAATTGTCTTCTTAAGTAAAAAAAGTATTTTTTTAAAAAAATAAAGCATAGAATTGATCATGTGATCATAATCAGATCAATAATAATATAAATGAAATAATTTTACATTTAAATTATTTTAAAAAATTTTACTTTTTAAATGCATGAAATAAAAATTTTTGTTCTCAATAAAAACATTATTTTCTACTATTAGATGAAAAAATAATATTTTCTGAAGATAAAAAAATTCATCTAATGTAAATTTTGATATGATAATTTCATAAATACTATCCTTTTTATCAAATAAAATTTCGAAAAATTGATAGAGATTAGGTATAATATTCTCTCTCAAAAAGTAATAAAACCATTTTTGAAAAAAAGTACTTTCAAAACATAAAAATACTTTACTGAAAATTGAGTACTTATATATTATAAATTAATAAGTACATTTTAAATAAATAAAATTCAATATATAGGTCATAATTTGGTTAATATTATTCATAACTGTCAATTTAATGGCAATGTTATATTTTATCACATTTCATTTTATGCTTAGAGTTGTGTGTGAAGAAAGATATCAAACACATAGAATTTATTGAAAATAAAATATATTATAAAATGTCTAGATATTATAATTTTTTAAATTTTATGTGTATTAAAAAATCTTTTAATATTTTATCTATAGTACTCTGAATAGGTGGACGATCTTTTAATGGTTATCCCGTAGAGTGAGGGAGTACAAGACATATAGTGATAACAAAAATGGACCTAAACTAATGGGTAGGAGAGTTATGGCCTTGTGGCCAAACCCATGGTACTAACATGTTCACTTGATTCCTTTTGGATGTTGAGTAACATGTTCACAACCAATCTTGTTACTGAACTCTAAACTCAATTCCTTGTAGATATTGAGTAAAATGTTCATTATGCTTATAGATAGTTCTTGATCACTTCAGTTGTGTTTTGATAATCCTTTCAACATGTAGATGATGTAGGTATGATCAGGGATCATGGTGGATTGGTTTGTACATGAAATATTTGAAACTGATTCTTGATCATTTCTTTAGAATTTATTATTATCATGTAATACACTTTTTATAATTGTTCATACATGTTAAGGACACATTTTAGGTGTCCTATTAGGTTTAATTTCTCATGCCCTACATGGGCGTCTTGTTGTGTGTGAAGAATTCATGTATAGGGATCAAGGTAAGGGTAAGGGGCTCATGGAAGATAGATTACTAGTACAACATAATGATTATTGTTGTACTGGGATGGACTCTGGAGGATTTTATGGGGTTTATTTTTATTGAATTTCACCATTATACGCTGTTTTTTCTAGAAACTCAGGAATCTCAGATTATTTATTTGTATGACATGAATGTCAACTATTATTACATTATGATGAATTATCTTCAACCATGATTAATCTGAGTTATTTTATATTTTATTTATTTATTCACGTGTAACTATGATACTGAAGGTATAGTCTCTCCATTTATGGTTTCCAAACCCTTACTTCTAGTTAGTGGAATCTTGCTTATAGGGAGACACACATGAGTTCATGTGGTTATCTAAATCTGATCTGCTGGTTCAGATCAGGGAATTACAAAATATTATCATATCATGAGTTTCATTTCTCCTATTTTGACTAACAGGGTAAATGATAAATGGGATATAATCTGCATATAACATTGTTATGAGAGTTACCATGTACTTATCTAGATCATGTATAATGAACCTATGAGTTACCATTAATGTGATTGTTATAACCATTTTATGGGATTTGGGTTCACTAATGCATCATGAGTAAGAAGATAATCTCACATTCTATATATATAATTATTATTTGTTTTATATTAGTTCCTTATTTTAATTCCATTATCTAGGATATCTATTCAGGATATACATATTTAATTTGATTGAGTGGTACATCTTTAATCTATACTGATTTGGTATATTTATTTTGAAATTAATTATTTAAACCTAAAAATTCCATTATGTATTTTATATATATGAATATGACTAATGTGAATGTATGGAGATCATTGGGTAGTGAAAGGAGGTATATAGATTTTTTTTAATAGCCTCCATGGAGAACCATTGTGTGATCCCAGAGTCTATTTACGATCTCTCATATCAGCTTTAGGTGATTAATTGTTCTTTTACAATTTTAGAAAAAATTCAAACGTAGGAGATGCTTGAATGATTCTACAGGGGTTCAAAGACCAGTTTCAAAATTTTGTACAAAATAGGATGCAGCTAAGCATACTCCCATACCTATTCAAGTGGTTTAAGAACTAGAGTGACTCTAGGTATAAATCTTTCATATTATACCTATCCACTGTGGATTGTATAGAAGAAAATGGTTGATTATGCTCACAACTTCCAGCTCAGGAATCTGCTAGTTGTTCAGGGCACAAGGGGACCACATGATGTCTAGTACTAGTTTAACACCATTGAGGGAACATTCAACTTTTATGATAATCTAGTGTATAAATAGGTCAAACGGGTAATGTCCATGTATTAGGGACCAACCCAATGATGGTGGAGTGTCATGTACAACTGGGTATATGTGTGTGTATTTCTTAGGAGGCCATAAAGAACATATTCATAGGTAATTATTTCTCAATATTCTAATTTTGTACCCATCCCAGAAATTCATTGAGCATTGGAAGGGATCCATGGTCATATTCTCATACCCCACTCATTTTATTTTGGTGCTTTATTTTTTTCATTACATGGATGGAAATGAGGCATCGAAGACTTGGAATTTCGTTATTGGTTTTCATCTTGATATCATATTGAGGGTTGTAAGTTTTGTCTAAATATATTACAATAGGTTCTAAACAAGGCCATAACTATTGGGAAGGTCTTGGTGGAGGATTGAGCAGTTGGAAATCTTGAATCTGTAAGTATTCAAGTGGTTAGACCTACTACTATTATGATGAGTGTTAGTTATTATGGCATGAATAGGAAGACTAGGAACGTGGAGTAGGGTAGTGGTAATAATGTTTAGCAGAGTATCTTTCCTTAATACCCCTATGGATGAGTTAAATAGTGGTTTATCTATGGTTTGGTTGAAGATTATCTCAATTTCTATATAGCACCTTAGAGTTAGTGTTAGTAGTTTGGAGAGATAGGGTATCTCCAGCATTTCTTCTCTAGAGTTTTAAGGCCTTGATTCTTTAGCATTGTTAGATGAGTATAATATATGACCCAAGATTCTGGTCATGGTCCTCAGTAATATGGGTATACATTAACAACTCATGTGAGTCATATATCGTAGGGAAGAGGATTCAAAGATGCAGCATGCCATGTATTTGTGGTGTTTTTAACTTTATCAAATCATGGCGAGGTAATTTATAAAATTTAATGTTTAGTCATGATCACTTATATGTTTTATACGTAATTTTTTAATATTATTTCTTCCTATTACATTATTGTTTCTCAAGTAATTAGTATACATGAATTATTAGAAAATTTATCTTCGAGTATCATTCCCTTGATACACCATTTGGGCCCGCTATTATACCAATCTCAATGATTCCTAGAGTGCCTTATAGTCATTGTAGGCTACATGAATCCATGGTAATTCATAATTAATGATATTATTAGCTTCTATATGATTCTTAGAATGGACTGTATGACACGTTACAGAGTCCACATCGTCTGATATTGGATATGGGTATCATTTATATCACCCAAGTGAAAAATTTTTGTGAGGTCCTTTGAGTGGGAGTTCAGAGATAGAAGAGTGGTTCCAAACATCATATATCTTGTGATTATTATGGAACATATTTCAGGTTGGGATCTTGCAGTTTGATTAGTGTTATCCCTCTCATCCTTTCCTATAGTTTTGGATATATATCAAGAAACATCCTGAATGACTTTATGTCTTATCTGAAGAGAGGATTTGATTTCGAGATAGAAATTGTTCTATGTGTGCAAAGCATTTTGACACTCCCTTAACATATAGTTATATCCATGTTAAAGGATCGCAAGGTACAAATCAAGGACTATTAATATAAGTGATTTAGCAGGATGAGAACATCTTGATGGGGTGTTTCAATTTTATTCCCCCAAAAAATAAGATGATATTCTTCGACTCTATATAGATTATCGAATGATGAATCTGTTGATTATGATGAATTAGTACTAGTTTCCTAGGAACATTCTTATTTTTTATTAGTTACAGGGATCATGGTAGTTCTCCAAGAGATCTTTGAATAGGCTATCACTAATTTTGGGTTATATAGGAGGACATATTGAAATTATCATTAATAATTATGTATGGATATATGAGTACATAATGATTCCATTTGGACTAAATAATGTGTCGAAGGTGTTCATGGATCTCATGAACAAGATATTTAACCCATACTTTCACTTGTTTATTATGTCTTTCATTAAAAATTCCATCATTTACTCATCGATCCTAAAACATTATACTAGTCATCTTGATATTGTCCTAAGTACACATCCAGCACATCATTTTTATATCAAGCTATTGAAGAATAAATTTTAAATTCAGACGTTTCAATTCTTATGGCATGTAGTTTTTTTTAATTTTATATCAACAGATCTATAGAAAGTGGAGGTGGTGGTTTCATGGACATGTCATCAGAACATGTTTATGATCAGGATCTTTCTCGGTTCTTTAGATTAATATTACGGTTTTATCACAGAATTGTCCTTTATTATATAACCATGAATTTGATGATAAAGAAATGGGTGCATTTTTAACTATTTGACCAGTGTGAAGAGGATTTTAATGAGCTGAATATAAGGTTCACTATATATCCATTCTTGATTCTTTGAATACCAAGGATCATATATGGCATATATTATAATTCATCCAGAGTTTTTTTGGGGTGTTATTGATGATGAGGACATGGGTAATACCTTATGGGTCAGATTAGTTGTTACTCCATTGGTAGAAATATCCTACCCATGACATAGATCTAGTATTCATGGTCTATGATTTGACATTATGGAAACATTATCCCTTTTGTGAGAGAATTATTTTTGACATGTTCCATAAGATAAATTGTCACATCTTCTTTTAGTATGGACTGAATATGAGGTTGATTCATTAGGTAGTGTACTTATAGACCATTTACATTAAGAAGGATTATACATTAGTTAGAGGAAAAATAATTATATATTCTCTTATCCACCACAATCACGTATCTTTGGAGCTTGGATAATAGCCATTGGAGGGGTCGTAGTTCCAGATGGTCTTTTTGGCCTATTAGAGGAAAAATAATATCGAGGACCATTGTTCAATGACATACAACCCATTAGTGGTCACATCATATTTAGTAACCGAGTGAAGTCTTATTTGGAGACTATCCATGATATTATTGTGTTGTGCAAATAGCTAGTAGGTGGTAACCCAAAACTAGGGTGGTCATTGGATGAGGATGATGTGATGCAAGAACATGGGTGAGTTATTATACCTACTTCTATTAAGTAAGATCATATTAGATATTTCTATATCTCTATGTGGGAGGTTTATCCTAGAGGGAAAAAGTCCTACCATGATGTTAGTCAATAGTTCTAGTGGATTGAGTTGAATAGATATATATTTGGATTCAATTCTCAATTATTTAACTAAAAAATTATAAGGGTCAAGAAATATAATCCAAGAGGTTTTATCTTGACACTTACCCTACCCGCATGAAAGTTAGAGGAAATAATAATGGTCTTCGTGATGTTGCTACATAGGACCATGAGGAGTCATGATATAATTTGGGTGATTGTAGATCAGCTAACAAAATTTTCTCATACTTTATAAACTATGAGACTCACATAGCAGAAGATATGCTAAGGCTATGTGTACATTAGATTGTACACATTCATGGAGTTCCATTGATAATTCTATCTGAAAGAGATTCTTGTATTACATCGATGATTTGTCTAGGACTATTGAATACCTTTTGGAATTAGTAATGATTGGGGAAAACATACCATCCCTAGACATATGAATAGTATGGGGATATGATTTTTATATCGGAGGATATTGGATAGGCATATGTCCTAGACATTACTAGATCATGGCATGATTACATAGATAGGTTTCAATTCACAATAAACAATAGTTTCTAGAATTTTATTCATAAAGAACCTTATGATTCACTTTCGGGTAAGTCATATCCCTGCCCACTTTGTTGAAATCAGGCTAGTGAGGTAGTAGTTTCGGGGACCAGTATAGTATATGAGACTCCATGATAGTAAATTTGATTCAAAAAAGGTTGACCAAAACTCAAATATGGTAGAACACTTATTCAATCTACGAAAGGTGACCATTGTGGTTTTTTTAAGTGAGTGGATTTTTCTGAGAGTGTATCCTCGATTATGCCATCAAATTTTTAGGAATCAAGGGAAGATAGTATAGAATTAAAATAGACATTTTGTGATCATTGAGTAAATTTTAGTGTTGGTAAACCATTTTAATCATACATATCACTATCGAGGTATGCATGATGTGATTTATGTGACTAGAATCAGGGAGGTACATGCCTTATCCTATGAACTTCATCGATTATGAGGATGTTGATATTTAGATTGATGCATAATATATGTAATTTATGATTTTAATTATATAAAAGTGTGATAATTTATTTTGAGAGAAGATGATACCAATATTATGGGTTCAATGGAATCAAGAATGTGTCAAGGAGGAGACCTGGGATTGTAAGGAAGATGTCCAGAATCAATAGACATAGTGGTTTTTGTAGAATAGTTGATGCTAATTCTTGAGGATGATAAGTCTCTGAATAATAATAATTATAACATCCTCTCTAAAATCAATGTATGATATGTTTTAAACCTATAAAATTTAGAATCTAATTATTGATTCATCTCTGTTAAAAGTGTTTTATAAGTCGATTTTTATGCAAAAAGGGATTGGGAATCTAGGCTAGGGTGTCAAGTTAAGGAATAGAATTATTGTAATTATAATCATATAGTGGCTAGAAAATATATTACACTAGACATCTGGTGGAGTTACAGTAGGTCTATAGTTTTCTCCAAACCCCACCAGCTTGTAGTTGGGATGCCACCAGTCGATTAGTGGAGCCCATATGGGTATACGTTAAATACACTCCATGGATATTTAATTGCACTTTTCTTACCTTGTCCAATACACAAATAAAACCTTAACTACCTATTTCAAATTAAATACCACATACATAGACTCTCGATCTCTCTGATTGATCATCCCTTGGTCATTCTACATTGGATAAATCTGGTTACACAATAATGGTAATTTCTCTCAAGATATAAAATTAATTCCACTTATTTATTGAGAGATGTGCATGGAAATATGATATATATTTTAGTTCTATGTGAATTGAATTATTAATTTTACATTTCATTATAGATCGATGATGGATCAACTGATTTGATGAGGTCTCTTGATCAGATCAGTATATACCTTCTAATAAAATCACCTTATTGATATATGGTTATAGCTCTTCTTACTATACCTCATCTTGATAGAATATTGATGATAAAACAACAATATATTTGAATTAACTAATCTAATACTGATGATCCTTTGTTAGTTTCGTGGTGTATCTGACATGTCAATGACCTCTCCTTGACTGGAGATAGATCTCTCATTAAAGGTGTATGATTCCATGTAAATTATCATAGATCAATTATCATGAGGATTTATTCTTCTTAAATCTCATCTTGGACATCTATTATGATGATAGATTGATTTTTGGATTGATATTCCTTAAATTTACCTCAGTTTCTCTTCCAGATCTTAGAAGGAATTCATGATTCTTTCTTGAATCTTCAACTATTACAATGAATCTACTTCCTATTCTTTAACATATTTTGAAACGATTTTTGTCGACAAATTCCATCAGGTATATAAATATAGGTCTACCATTCATGGCATTGAATATTCTCATATCACTTTTATAAACCTCTTAATTGATGAACCAGAACCCCAGATGATCATCCTTGACAAGAAAACTAGTATTATGATGGTGTGTAATGTGGTTCAGGCTTTGATTCCTTGACAAATATTTGAGTACTTCATCAACGAGCTTTAGATAAGAAGTTTATTTCTTTTTGGGGTCAATATATACACTTTTTTCATTGTTGTGATTATTTTATGGGAATGTATTGTTTTTCATTCTTGATAGTAATTGTATGTGTGCCCATGTTTATCCCATGAGACCCATATGTGATTTTCAATTCTATGCATATTTGTAGTGTAGCTTGTTACCATAATTTATATTGATCAAATGTTTTTTTATAATTTTTGTTAACATATCACTATGATATGATATATTATTCCATATTATGATCTACTAGGTTCTATATATTTACTATGACTTGGGAGGTGTTGTCTTTCTTACACAAAACAAGTAGATAGTCATGGTTTGGTTATCCCTTAGAGGGTGTGGGTAGGACATTTGTTGATGAAGAAAATATGATCATACATGGGTTTGGTGCATGATGGCCATGTGGCTCACCCCATGATAGTAAAACATTCACTCAATAACTTGTGGATGTTGAGTAACATGTTCATAATTATCCTTGTAGACTAATGAAAAACTCTATGACCTGTGGATACTAGGAAACATGTTCATCGGCCTTGTGGTTAGTTCTTGATAACTTCTAATATATTTTGATCATCAATTTTCCATAGAGATTAAGAAAATATGGTTGTTTCTTATGGTGGACTTGTCAACACATGAACACTCAACATATTATTTCTAATTTTCAAATAGGTATTTATTATTATCATGGAATACACCATTTTTAATTTTTCATACATTTTGAGGATAAATTTACTGCGTATTATTGGGTTTTTTACTCACACCCTTCATAGTAATCATGATAAATGTGAGGAATTCATGTATAGGGATCCAAGGAAGGGAATGCGTCATGTGGTAGATAGCTAAGAAGTGGAGCATGGAGAATATAGTGGTCTAAGGATGGACTCTTGAGTATTCTTTAGTGTTTCATTTTATTTAAATATACCCTTATAATTTAGTTAGTCTTGCCACATTGGGATCCCATTTTATTTATTTTTATGACTTGTGTTTCGTCTTTTATTTCATTATTATGCATTATACCACATATTGATTACACTAAATAGTTTTATATTATATATATATATATTTGTTTAGCTATGATACTGTGGTTATTGTATCCCCATTGAAAGAATTTATATCCTCGAATGTATTTAGAATGCTTTTTAAGGGGATTTTTACGTAAGTTCTTCTGTATCTTTGGATCATACATGATGGTTCTGGCTAGGGTGTTAAAATAGAATTGAATTATTCTATTTTTTATGGTAAAAATACCAAATATTTATGATATAGATTCAATTAATATATATAGAAGTTCAAAACTAATGAATAGTATATGATTGTAGGTTAAATTGTGCATTTATATAATAAAAAAGTGTTTCTAAATTCAAAGATTTATCGGATCTAAAACTATAAATTTTCTGAATTTTATCATGTTTTCAATTATTTCATAAGATATTTGATATTCCAATAAATATTTATTCGGAATAGTATAAAATGATAGTTTCAATATAGATGATTATTTATTTGAACTAATTTTATTTGAAATATTAAAGAATATCACAGTAAAATAATTTATAAAAGATACAATATTTTATCAACTTTTTTTACAAAATATGAGGGAATAAGTTCCCACCACCAAATAGTAACATATTTTAGATAATATAATCTTATTATCATAATATAGCTCCAAATACAATGATTTCCATATAAGATATGGTTTTCAATAATTTATTTATTAAATATTACCACAATATAAATTATAATTATTTTGCAACATAAAGTATTTTGTGTTTCATAAATTTACTTTTGAAAAAATATATAATATAAGTGGATTATAGGGGAATTTTAGAACTAAATAAGTTTGAAATATAAAAAATTATTATAGTAGTCTATTTAAAAATTACATTATCTTTATAACCTAAAATATTATAAAAAATAGTTTCATAGAAAAACTTTTCCAAAAGAATATCCAAGAAAAAAATTATGAACAATTTTCAAATTATGATGAGGATAAATGTTTAAATAATTATTAGATAAAAAAATAAAAACATCATAAAATTAAATGTTGTGAAGTAAGGAAAATTGTATATACTATTAAAAGAGAAAAACTTGAGGATTATAAATCCTAGTATTAGTTGTGTTAAAATAATTTTCTTCATATAAGTTACCTCTTAAGATAAAAAAGATATGTGATAGTACATACATAGTGGTGTGATTCATTTAAAAACTCCAAAATTGAAATACACATATGGATTATATAATGATCTAGAACAAGATATGTGGTTTGACAATAACTTATTTATAGTTAGTAAATATTTTTGATGGAGTTTATAAATATAAATTGTACCATGTTATACTAATGGAAATCTATGGTTTGTAATTCATTCATCATTGTTGTATATATTATATTATGTCTACGGATGATTGACCTACCAATGTATGAATTTAGAATATCCCTAGTTTGGGTATTCCATGGAGTATTATAACTTTTGATAGCATGAAACTATTTTCATGGGATAGATTTTATATAGAGATACAAGATTCACTCATGAAATATAAAAATGGTTTTTGGTGCTAGATTCCTCACAATGTATATTACATAGAGTGTCATGAACTATGTATTTCATATAAAAGTGGTGTAAGTTTCATATTGAATCCTCATTCCTATCGTTGAAAAAATATACATTATGTAATTATTTATAATTTTATATCTTTCATATGTCATCCTTGAGGCTGAACTAATCATGATGTGGTTGGGTGTGTTATTGATCATTTCATCTGTTGAAGTCTAAGTAGTATAAGATTTTTCCTCTCTTATGATGATTATTACCTCGAGGCCCCCAATTTTTATAAAAGAATAAATTATACAGATATACATACATATTGTACATGATAAGTGATTATTTATTTCTATGATAGGAATGTGATGTACTCAACTAGTTATATAAATGATATACGATTTATTCATATATCTAATCATTTTATACCCATAGAATCAATTATATATTAGTTTTATATATGGTATTGACATTATCAATGTATCATAGTAACAAAATTTCATGTATAAAGGGAATATATAATTATTTATACTTCTATATGATATAATTTTTGGACACATGTATGGATATATATGTTTTAAAGAGTTTTTTTAAAATGAATAGTATTTTGACAAATTAAATTAATGTATAAGGTAAAGGGGTTATATCTCACTATATTAATATAATTCTGAAACAAGACATTTCATCTTTGGAGGAAGATTTTAATGTTTCTCTCTACATTATTATAGAGTAGGTATCCTGAATTACCACATACTACAATTCAATATGGATTCGATGAGAATGCACCACAAGATTAACATACAGATGATACTCACATTTTGGAAGAACTCACACAGATGCTTCAGGATTTAGGTTAGAGTACTTTTTAAAGATATCCCACAACAACTAATGTCATTAGGTATTTTTAATTCTATCACACTCTAAACATTTGAGTGATGTATCATTTAGGGAGATCAAGTATTGGGTTGATTTCCTCAATAGAATATTTTATTGTATTTAAACCATAGGGAAATACTATGTATAACTAGTTAAATTCATTCTATAATGGAAATCATTTTAGTGGTATGATGTTTTGAAAAAACCTAATAAATACGGGTCTGCTAACTAGAAATACATTCACAAGTCCTTCTTTGATCAATACTCCCTATTCCACCTTGTATTAGGTAAAGGCTCATGAATTTTCTGAAATGAGTAAGTGTTTGATGTCCATCATTGAGTACACAAATAAATTCACTTATTTACTCTTGTTTGATATATATTATAGTATATATTAATACTCAAAGATGAAGTACTTTGTGATTGTCTTCAAAGATCCACTGTAGACTCAGGTGATTCTCTTTATTCTTCCATCTATCTTATAAGTATAGAATAATGACTTAATTGGAAACAAATAATATAAATGAGGAGCATTCATTGTTGAAAAAAAAATATTTCATCTCAGTTCAAAAAATGTGATGGTGGGGGGTATGAGCATAGTTGTCTCTCTCCAAGTTATTTTGGTAGACGATGTTTCTCTATCACCTAGCTTAGGAAGACCTCTCATTCATTGTCACTAGTTCATTAATTCCAAACACATCAATCATAACTATAACTTTGAGGTGAAATAGTTCCACTCATGTTCAGTATGGCTTTGTTTAGTGGTTATACTAATGAAGTGTCACACAGAGCATCATGAAGTGACCCCAACCAACCCTATGTATCATAGGCACAATGAGTTTCTCATCCTTCTAGAGGTAGTCAACCAGCATCTAGAAGATTGGGCATGGTGTCCAATACAATAGTTAGGGAGTCTTAAATATGGTGTAATAAACTATAGAGATATTTCCTCATTAAATTTAGTATGGGGGTTGGGGAAGTATTTATTTTAATTAGAAATTTATTTTTAATATTGGAGAATTTCCAATTATTATTACAGTTACTATTATGATGTCCAAAACTTTATCATGTTCTTTTTTAATACAAACTCTTCACATTTCATTATTTCAAGAATAAATCACTCCATGAAATTTAAGTATAATTATCACCAACCATATATGTCTCTTAGAGATAAAATATATTCATCAGGGAATTGTTTTTTTACCAATTGGGGGAATCATTCATTTATCATTGAGATCGGATCACCCTTAATATAAAATAATTTTATGTTCTAATAGTAATTAACTCTTTATTCTAGTTTAAATTATTTATTGATTACTAAAATTGATTGGATTTATTCTCATCATGTTTTGGTATTCAATAGAATCTATATAGAGAAGGGTAGTTTTAGGATAGTTGAGATGGTCATGATCAATCTAAATTGAGAGAGATTACCAATATAATGGATATCATTTTCCTTAGATTGGTCAATATTTAAGAGTGATGATTTCTACCTCTAATGAATAATATTTATCTTGATGTATTCCCAAAAAAATATTATTACCTCCTCAACACAAAGTATAGTTTACCATCAATTAATTTCCAAAAAACTAAAAAATATTGATTCCTTAATAATGATTTTTGAATAATGTGTTAAGTGAAGTAAATACTTAGATAAAAAACTCAATGAAAAGGGGTTTATTAGAATAATCACTACTCATTATGGTGACCTGATTCTTCTCATAATGAAAGGCAGTAAAATGATGTGCTTATGTATAGACTATAAAAAATTAATTTTGATAATGTTTTGATATTATTATCCTAAACCTAGAAATAAATATCCCATTAACTATTTAAACAGGTAAAGGTGGTTCTCAAAGATTGAATTTAACTTTGGTTTCACTAACATTGATTAAATATAAATAACATTCCAAGGATGGTTTTATGGAGTCAATATGGCTATTTTGAGTACGTAGTATAGAATTTTCCTCTAATTAATGTGGAAACCATACTTATAGAGTTAACGAACAGGATCTTCTAAATCATTTTAGACTCATTTATTGTGGTCTTTGAGCTTGATATCCTATAATATTCCAAATACTTTGATGAGTGTGGTCAGAATATTTGAATTCCCATATATATTTTGTAGGATCCCAAGTTTTATTCTAAACAATCCAAATTCTATTTTTGGATCAATGAAGTGATATTATTAAAGAATTTGACTTCTAAATTATTAATCTTAGTGAATAGTAAAACATTTTATTTAGTAATTTTCTATTATGTTCCTTCAAATTTTTTAAATAAGAAGTTTCCTAGGGAAATAAAATATTACCATCATTTTATTCATGATATATCCAATATCACTACTCATGTGATAATCTGGGTGATAATGGAAGATATGTTTATATAGTCTAATGATTTGTATTTTTTTTCTACATGTTTACCCTCTTCAAGAAAATATTGATTTTTATGATGAAATGGTGTTTAATTGAAAATAATTTTAATTCACATAATTTTGAATATAATATGTAATTATTTGAATATTTTCATATAAATTAGGTCTTTTGTGTTTTATTAGTTAAACGTTTTTCTCATTAACCTCTATATATTTTTAGAACATGAATTATTGATTTACTAGTTTAATTTTAGTTGAAATATTATCTTCATAGTGTTTCATGTTTTAAAATTTATATTTTCATGTCATGTTGTTTATTTTACAAATTATCAATTTCATGGAATAAAATTATATTTTTATTTATTTGAATGAAAATGTATTGATGAATGTGGAATTTCGTAATGTCATTATACTATGTTCGCTAGATTTTATTTTTTCAAAACATTATGTATAGATGGGGTAGTATTTCACAAAGGGGGGATTTTCACAATACTTATATTGTAGTAGTAATTATGAGAAATTAAAAAACATTTGTGAAAGTCTTGTAAAAGATTATTTATAATTTTTTAAAATTTTAAATATTTCGCATCTATTTCATAATACATTGAAAAAAGTTCATGTTAGCGATTTCCAAACCTAGTTTTAAAAAAATGCTATTTTCATATGACATTATCTTCATTGTAACACTTATGTCTAAGTGTTAAATACATTCTCCTACCCATTTACTATGTTTTAATAGTACTATATATTCATGGTTGAAGGAAATAAAGCACTGTAATGAAGGAAACTGGAGAAAAAATTACTTATAATACTAATTTCGATCATTGGTAAAGATATATCATTGGAGGTTACGGATCCTTCTTTCAGAAGGGTTGAGGAGACTCTAATGAACAATTATTGAACTCTAATTACCATGTTAAATGAATTTATCCAAGGATGAGTTCATAAATATGGGAGACCATAGAATTTATTGGTACAAATTCATATTGAATAAGATAGTTCATGAAATTATTAAATAAATGTTTTTAAATTGTATTTTTTAATTAAAACTAATTACATGAAGTTAAATTATCAGCCTTAATTTCAATGATTTAAGTGAAAGGGATGGTGACTAGGTGAGATGTGGAGTAATGACTGTTCAAGATGAATTAGGATCTATGAATAATAAAGGAGGTTCATGTTTCATGCCCAAAGGATCATTCTAATAAACGGAGACATAGTTGTTAGTGGATTGAGTTCATATTGGAAGATACATATTTAGGGTCTATGAATTAAGGATAAATTGAAAGGGTATCCATAGGATTCTGAATACTTGAATAGATCTGGATGAATTTAAGATGGTGGTGATCTAAGTTCATGTGGGAAGGAATTTTTGACCTATGATTGTGTGATGATTTCTTATTTATAGTTTGAATTGATTAATATAAAGGGAGTTTGATGTATTATAAATTCTATGGCTATGAGTTTAGTGATTCATGAAAATAAGATTCTTTACTAGTTTTTTACGAGACCAGATAGATGAAGACAATCCAACCAAAGTATTGTGGGATGTTGATAACTTGGTCTGAGTCTAAGATTATTATCAAGGTAGGAGGTTCTCTATAGTTAGTTCGTAATGTAATTTCATATATTAGTGGTAAAATTAAAGTAATAAATAAGTTGATGATAGAAAATAGTGACCGTAGAATGAGATAGATAATAAAGGATTCACTGGTTAAGGTTAAAACCAATCATTTCAAATTGTATGTTTTTTAGGACCTGGTTAATCACTTGATATTTGTTTTAAATTATCCAATGGGAATGGAGTCATTTTTCTGTGCATAAGAATTGAGGATTTTTTAATGATAAATATTCTATAGTTTATTAATTAAAGATGAGAAATGCACCAATGTATAAGGATAAATGGATTCATGTAGATATAAATAATAGATAAATATATTAGTACTAAGATAATATAGAAATATTTGTTGGATAGTTGTGATAAGGCTATACAGGCCCTGGTAATAGGTCAATGGAGATATTGATGCATAGACCTGGCCATCCTATGAACATTAAAAATTGAGGTGGCACACAAATATTGTTGAATTTTGGAAAATAACGAGGAAATTTCCTAGAAAAAATGGGGGAATATTTATGATTGAGACTAGGATCACACTTTTTTTCTAGGGGAAGGAGATTTTTGTAATCAAAAATTAAGTTAAAGGTTACGAAAGGATAGATAGAAAAGAAATATCCATTGATCAAATTGAATTATAAATGAACATTCAAGAATGAATTTCTAATGAACCACGTTGATGTACATGGAAATTACATTTTTTATAGAATATTTAATACATTACACAAATAAATTCCCAAAGAACAAATTAGTTTTTTTCCTTGGAAATTTGAAAACATCAAATAATGGCTCATAAAACAACTACATCATCTTTTTCTTTATTCTACATAACTAGGACACCTTTTTAACACATCATACTTGATAACCCCATGGAGAAAAGAAACATAAAAATTGGTGAACATGGATATTGTGTAAGGGTAAACAAGGGTGACAAGTAAACCTAAACAAGAGAATAAAGGTTATGAGAACGTGGTCATAACTTTAGAAGATTGTGCCTTGTATATCAATGGAAAACTGGAATCATAAGAAAAATAAAAAATCATAATACATTAGATCATAATTTTAACATAATACATGAAATTTGGCATACACATAATCTTATAACTTTCTAAACATGTATAAATAGTAACAGGTTCACTTATCAAATTAAGGACATGAAACCAAACCCTTTTATAAAAATATGGACATTAAAACAAGGTCCAGTCATCAAATATTGAATATTAAATCAAGTTCAAAAATAAAATATATACCTAATGATTTATCCATTATTTTCCAATTAACTAGAGAAAAATATATTTCCCACCAATATTATAATGAAATCATTCTTACATGTTCCACAAAAACAAAAAAAGAATAACCCAAGGAATTAAAATTGGATTCTTAAACATCATTCCATCATAACATAATCCATATAAAATAGATATCCTAAATCTAATTCCATCATAAACATAATCGTACTATATTAATAAAAAGGGGTGGTATACTTTGAAAAATATCATTAATCTTAGATGGAAAATAATTTTTAAAAAACATGTCAAATTTATTCTTGAGAGAAATATCTTTTCTTATTCAAAAAACATATTCTTTTCTCATAATTCAATGAAATATTAAAATATAATAATTTAATTGAAAATAAAATCGAAATATTGTAAAAAAATATTCTTTTAAATTAGGTGTTATAAAACCATAAATTATTTTTCATGTCATATAAGATAATAACATTCTCCTTGTAATTTTTCCTAAAAAGTCAAACTGTATCACAAGTCGAATAATGACAAAATATTCCATTCATACAATTTAATAAAAATCCAAAAAAGTGTAAAATTAACTTTAACAAATATTATATAAATATAAATAAAATTACATTCTTTAGAAACATGGATGTGAATAAGAAATATACCCCAGTAAATACTTAAGTAGAAAGAATCTCGGATACTACTGAGATTGCGAAATTAACCCTTACATTAGGTCTGATATCATTCGTATTTATCTAAACCTCCACTATTATGATTTAAATAATTTTATTTACTAATTACATAATCATATTCAATTTTATTATATCATATATGATCATATTATCATTTTTTTGGTAATAATATTTTATTATTAATTGTAATTTGGGTAAACACTGCTTCATTTTCTTATGCATGTTTTTCAAAATAAGCTCTTGTTATTATTTTGTAGGTCATATTTATATAATTAAAAAATGATATTAACATAATAAATGTAATATTTATTCATTAAATACATTTATATAATCATTTTTAAATTATATCTTGTATAATTAATCGTATCACATAATGGAGACGGTAGGTCGTACGTATGCACGAGTGACGATATCATTCTAATAATTATGAAATGGTATGGAAGAGGATGGTATGTATGTTGTTCTATTGTCCATATCATGTTATAATAATCATATATAGTTATTATTACCATAATTATATCAATCTGTGTAAGGTAGTGGTGAAAAACAGATTACACCACGACATGGAGATGATAAGTCGTACGTACGGATGTGTGGTGATTTCATTTTTCATTGGATGGACAGACAGTGGAATATGGTTATTTCATAATTATAATAAAAAATATGTATATTAGTGATACTGATGTTATTAACATCTAATAAAACTACTAATTAATTGTAAGTAGATGAAGAAATATTTTAGAAATAATCGGTATAAGAGATTGCATCTTCCTTGACGTGCTTCCACAAAATCACCTCTTAATGGAACTGCAGTTAGTATTTAAGAAGATAAGATCCTATATAATGTAACTGGGGAAGTTGAGAAGGGAAGAGGGTATAGGATGGCTGAACATTAAGGATCAAATTGATGTGAATAATTGAGGTATGAGGTTCCAATTTATAATTGAGGTGAGGGCTCTATTGGAAATTCTAAAAATATTAAATCAATAAAATATTATTTTTTAATCCAAAATCTACTGTATTTAAATATTTCAAATATAAGATAATTATAGTTAGAAATCCTATTATCCAATAATTTTAAGACTTATATTGAGTTTATTTTAAACCTTATCTTTTGGGTTTAACCTTAATTATTCTTATTTAATTTTTATTTATGGTAACAACATTTTAATTATTAAGAGGCTATTAATTTGACATATATGGGGTCAATTTCCAAAAATTTGAAACTTGATGACTATTTCGAATTTAATATATTCACTTTGTGATTTTAAAGTATTTTTAATATTTTTAAATAATTTAATAAATTATTATTCTTATAAAACATAAATTTTGTCAATTTTTACCCTAATCATTTAAACGAATTTAAATAAAATCCAAAAACGTGGATAACTTTAAAAAAAATTATAGACTTCTAAAATTTCATATTTAGCTAAAAAATCCTGGATGACATAAATTATTTCATATAATATTTATTTTATATTTTATAATATCATTTTATTCTGATATTTATCTTAATAAAATAATTATTGTATCAATTTAGTGTCAATATCTATGATAATTATATAATATATAAAAACATAAGTAAATTAAAATGTTGTGGATAATTTTATTATTTTTTGGACACTATTTATGATAAATTTTTCATCATATTTATCACTAAGTTAAAATTATTATACTTGTAAGAGATAAGAGAGTGACATGCTTTCACTTTCTTTTGTTTTAATAATAATTATATCACTTTCCTGGAAAAAAGTCCATTAAACGAATAAATTTTCATTATGTAGTGTTAAGGGTCATCTTTTATTCATACAATAGGATTTTTTTAGTGATAGGGTGATTTTTTTACCCTTATCATTTTATTTGTTGCCATGATTTAACTGATTAACCTTTGACCATGGTAAATAAAAATTACCATATTTAATATTCATCATGTCCAAAAATAAAGTGGGAATATTTAAATAATGTTTACCTTTTGATTACAAATATGGAATCCATTTTTATAAATTCAAAACACAGAAATAGGAAAAATTATTTAAAATTTAATCCATGTTGTCAAAATGAGGAAACTGGTTTATTAAAAGAAAAAACCATCAAATGATTAACATGCATTTATATCTAATCTCAATGTGAAATTACATATAATGATCCACATTGTATTAAATGATAAATACTTAACTGAAATATACTTTAAAAAAATTCATAGGATAATTTAACTATATAAACAAAATAGAAAAAACAATTTTGAATTAAAATGTTGTATTTTTTAATATTCTCAAAAAATAAATTTAATCATAAAAATACAAAACTTTAAACCAAAATAAATTTTGATATCCTAATTCCAAATAATAATATAATATTTTCAAAAATAACTTATAAAATTGTAAAAAATATATTTAAAATAGGTTCTCCCTCAAATACTGGTAAAACCGTATTTTTGGAAAAAATACTTCTTTTATCTAAAAAACAAAATTAATACGTATATCATGCATAGAAAACATACATGATGAATTATAAAAAATAAATTTAATATATTACATATATATTTCATTAATAAAATTCACTAAAAGTGATTTTATTATTTTATAAACTCACTTATTAATGTTTAAATATTTTTCATAAAAACATTTCCTTTTAATTAAAAAATGTTTTATTTTTATTTATAAATAACTGTTCACAGAAGAATTAATTAAATAAATGTGTAAATAATATTTTCATAAATCAATTAATAGTATTCATTACCACCATTTTAACTATTAGGTTATATGGTAAAATAATAATATTTAGTTATTCACTTATACTTGGTCTTGTGTGAAATGAATTAAACCCAAAGAACATGAAATTGTGTGTATCAAAAGGAAAGAATAGCATTGTATATATCGTAAGGTAATGTGATGTTATGTATAACACAAGGTACTCTTAGTGAATCATACAACACATAACATCAAAGAAATTAAAAACAATCTATCTCATAAAATTTCAAGGTGTCACAGAATTATATATTATTTTAATGGATGGCCCATTAATCATTTAATTCCATAATACTATATGAAAATAATTCTTGAAAAATTTTGACTTCATGTTTTTTAATAGTTATAATTCTAAAAATATATAAAAAAATATATTGATAAATTCTTAATGTTATGTTAAATACATTCTCAAATATGATTTTTTTCTAAAAAACTTCATCATTCAAGCTCTCCCTCAATTACCTAAATATTTTTCATGCCCCATAATTTTAGAGCCTATCATTACATAAAACAAAACACACCCTATTTATCACTCATCATTAGTTATTCAATTTTATTTTAGTTCACACTTTTATCTCACGCAATCATTTTCCCATTGATTTTTTTAGAGGTAAATAAATCACTTAGATCACTCACACTCATTTACTTGGGTTCAAACCTTTAAAAGTATATTAGTATTGGATTTATAAAACACATTTTTAGGGATGTCATGACCTTTAACCTAAGTTAAAAATAAAATCAATTTTTAGGGAAAGCATCATGTGTATAAAATAATAAAATAGAAATTTAAAAAAAAAATTAAAAAGAATAATTTATTAATGAAAAAATATGAAAACTATTTTTGATTGTGTGCTAGGTTAAAACTAATTAAACCAAAATTTACATGAAAACAATAACATTTTATACTAAAGTTTTTATTTTTTTTAGTTTTTCAAATTTAAACACAATACGGTTCCCTCAGAATATAAAAGAAATTACATTAATAAATTTGAAGATGAAAGAGCTATTAATCGTAATGCAAATATCATTATTTCACCTCAAACTCCGTATCAAATTATTGTGACTCCAAGACTAAGTGAATTTCAACTACCTATATTTTTATAAAATAATTCATATATTTTATTGTCTCCTAGGTATTATAGTTAAAAAATAAAACAATATTATCCACCAATGTGTCCTTACTATAATGGTATACCTGATAATAACTCTTTATACTGCATTGGATACTTTTAAAATGGTATTTAATAGCTACATTTACATGGGTCGGGTGAAAGGGGTATTATGTAAAGGTTATTCCTTTTGTAAATAAAAATCATGAAAATTCATCCAATAATAAGGTGATGAAATATATGATACTTGGGACTATGTTTTCAATGCATTTTTGGTGAAATTTCATCACTGGGATATGATAACAAAAGCGTGTCCTTGAATCATTGGTTTTGTCCAATATGAGGAGGAATTGTTCCATGAAACATGGTACATATTTAGAGGGATTCCTAAGTATTTTAACAATCATTATCCATCCCATCACATCTTAGTGGATACATTTTATAATGATATCACTCTTTACCACCAAATCATAGTTGATTAGTCACGTGGTGGTGATTTCTCTAATATGAAAGCTAAATAATTGAAACAAATCATAAATAATATATCTCAAAACTATTGATATAAATATTCTAGGAAAATGAATACTAATAGGAGTGGATCAAATACACAAGATGTGTAATTTATAATGATGTTCAGGAGAGTTCACTTAAGCAATAATTTCATCATTGTGGAATGTTTTTGGATTAAAATGACTTATTATATAAACATTGATTTATTTTTTAGGTAAGATAAAAGTTATTTTTTATTTTATTTTAGGGCTATGAAGTAGGTTATAAATTACCCATCTTCAATCAATTATGACACTATCTATAGGATCAACACCAAAATGTCTTGGGGAGAGAAGGATGTTATCAAATAGTCATTTTCCACTTGATTCCCAAAACAACCAAGAAATAACCATCAAAATGAATATAGATCCAAACCCAAAGTTATAAATTTAATATATATGGGATGATGTATAAAGTTTATGGTAAAATTTATTCTCTAAAAATTGATCTAGATTCCATGATCCACACCTTATAATTACAAATGGAGTTACTTAATAGTGTCCTAGATTCTATAGATAAGGGAAATATTCCCAATACTAGAGAGTTAAATCCTTTATATAATGGGATGAATCTCACCATAATAAGTTCTCTAGAAACTCAAGATGATTTTAGGATAAAACCAAGGGAAGATGTGATATACGTTTTATATTATTTTGATATTGAAAATATAGAAAATATTATGTCTAAAAATGTGAAATCATGGTTCAAATGAGTTGAATGATGATTCTAAACGTGAAAGAGATATGGAACAAAGAACTAATGAATGGTAGATAATCAATAAAGGAAATAATAAAATTGATATGGAGGTAAAATAGAGGAACCAATCTATTTTAATTTTTAGTCACCTCCCATCTTGTCCCCAAAAGTTCAATAAAAATGATTATCTTGAATATCTCAAATTACATAATGTTTTCGAGAATTATAACCTAAATATTTCGTTTGTGGAATCCATAAATTAACATTAATGTTTTTTAAAATTAATCGAATGTTTTCTAATAAGTTGAACTTGGATGAAATTTCAACCATTAAATTGACTGTTGAATATATTTTTGTCCTATAAAAAATGTTACCTCCAAAACTAAAAGTCATTGGGAGATTTGATATTCCTTATAAAAAAGTATAAATTGGTGGAATAACTATTCTTAGGGAATTTGAGTTAGTTATAACATTATATTGTTCCCTTTATTGTTTTAATTTAGTCTTATGGAGCTAAACTCTACTTGTGTATCTCTATAATAGGTTGATGGATCGATCACGTGGTCAATTGGAAGGGCATATATCATATTAGTCAGTGTTTTTTGGATCACATTACCAATTTATTTCTTAAATTTAAAAATAGTGTGTGAAAAAAAATGCCATAATAATCATAGGAAAGCTATTGATTACAATTGGTGGCATTATCATAGATGTTCTAAATAGTAAAAATACTTTTAATGATATTGATGATTAAGAATAAGTTAATTTTTTTAGTATGTACACAACAATGGTGAGTTATAAATTTATTGATGTGGATGAAGATTTATTTAAATATAAGATTAAGAAAACTCATAGTCCTTTTAGAGAAATAATGAAATGTTTAGTTAATGATAAATTTTGATTCACCTATGGTCAAACTAAATCTACTAAAAAATATTAATGATTAAGGTAGGATTGATGGAAGAATCAGGAAGAACATTTCTAAAAAAATTGAAGTAATTAATTGTGATGAAGGATGTTGGGTTGAAATATCTTCTCAGTCCATTATAAAACATTTAAATTCATCTATTAGTGAGAAAAACCATTCACTCATACAAAATATGTATTTAAGTGTCCATATCTTTCATCCGGAGTTTTATGAGCCTATTTATGATTGTTTATAATTTAAGACTGGGTTTATCGAATTCTTTAAATGTACGTAAAATAATAGGTTAAGTCTTATAACAAAACCTTCTTGTTCTCTTTAAACATTTTCACCCATTATTAATGTTGTTTCCAATAATGATTTCCAACTGATCTTTGAGAAGTTCACTTCATTTTAATCAAGTGAGTAATTTAAAAATATATTTTGATTCTACATTTTTATATCTTTGGTGGGTTCTTCTTTATTTTAACATTGTCAAGATATGATGGGATAATTTTATGAAATTTTGAGATGATATATCTATATTACCAATGGATTCTATAAATATGAGAATCTCTAAACATGGGGGAAGCTGTGAGAATAGTTTTCCTCTTATAAGTTAATTTTCCTATCTTTTTTCATCCATTTTGGGTTATTTTTTTATGTCTTTAGAATTAAAATAGATGTGGATAATAGAGTATGTAATACTCTTTTAGTTAATGACTAGAAGATTTTTTTTTCAGAGAAAAATTATGTATTCATATTGGTGTTTTATAAAATAATAAAAAAATTAAACGAATAATATAATTTCTCTTCCTAGGAATTATGGGTACATTTTAAAAATAATGTTTAGTTGAAGATGATAAACAAAGTGTTTCATAGGAGGTAACACAAGATTTAATAAATCAATATTTGTTTTGTTTTTATTCGTAATAAAAATTCCTCACCCTTATTTTTGTGTAGCCTCATATTCATGAAACCCCTTTGCATCGCTTCACTAATCTGAAATTTAAAATATCTTCAAACTGTGACACTAATTCTATCATCATTTTATTAAATAATTATTTACATAACCTCTCACATTTTTCATATTTTCATTTTATATATTTTGAATTATTAATTTTAATTATTGATTTATTTTATTTTTTAGGTTCCTTAGTGGGGGAAATCCAGTGCATCTTTGAGTGATTTTAATGTGACTAGCCATTTTTAGCTCTATAGAAATAAAGAAACAACTATTATGGGAGTTATCTATTTCATTTTCCTAGAATTTATAATTACTGAAATTGATTAATATTTCAAGGATAATTAGATTTTATAGTTAAAAAAAAATTAGAATATTTTATGATCTATTTAATTATGGAAGTTTAGTAGTTAGGGGGAATTGTATAAATTAAATTATAATACATGATGAATTTGAGCTGAAATATTTTGGGTTCTTTTATTTCTTAAATCTATTTAATTGAAAATAAAATAAATCAATATTTATATCTTTTTAAATAACAACAAAAACATATTTAGATTGCATAATTTATTTTTGGAATTTTATTAAAGTGACACTTCTTACTAGAAACACTTCTTAACATGGTATTTTTATGAGATTTATTAAAATTCCATATGTATATCTAAAAATAAAATACTTGTACACTCTTATTTTTACTAGGATATTATATACTTATTTGAATCATAAATTCATTAATGAAAAAAGTACAGTTTACACTTATTATAATTATGTTCAATATCTTTCACTATTTGAAATTGGTTAGTGCTTATAATTTTGTTTCAACTAGGTATTTTAGAATAAATTCATCCTATTATGGATTCATTTAGAGATTAGATATATAAAAATTTGAGTACCAAAAGAATCTAAATTCTAGAGAAACTATTGAATCACTATGCTTTGAACTAAAACTCTTTTTTCATTTTCATTTATGATTAAATTAATAAAATATTTTATTAGCCTCCTTATTTTTATAGGATTCAAAATTGGGAAACTAAAGAAAAATCTCAAAAATTAAATTCAGGATTTATATTTTTCTAAACTCAAATGAATAAAGATTCACTTTTAATGGGTATTATGTTCAATTTTATATTTGTATTTATTACTTTTATTTCTAAAAACTACAAAATACTGTTTAACTAAATTGAAATATTTGTATGGTAATTATGGGAAGTAGAAATCATTATAATATTTCTTCTAGCTACCAATAAAGTTATTTTTTATTATTTGGTAAATTAGGGGTGTTTTGGCTAGTTTGTTTCTTTATTATTAATCATTTTCACCATTAAGTTGAAACATTTATTCTTTTTAAAAATATTATATATATATATATAACTTTTGTGTAGTATCTGAATGAAAAATATTTTTTCATATTTTTTTATTTTTATTTTTTTGTGGAAAGTATATTTTAAAACATTACTTTCACCCTTAATACTAGTGTTTTATTTACTAAAGTTGTAAAATTATTTTAAATGAAACCGTTTTTATTTTTATTACTAATTATAGTTTAATATTAGGGGAAATTTTGGGTTTAACAAAGGGGTATGGGTTTTCATTTATTTTTATACTATCTTTTTAAAAAAAATATACCAAATTTCTATTTAAATTTTTCAACATTGATTATTTTAAAAAAAATATTTTTTATGGTTGAAAAGTTTTCCTAAAGTTGGAGATTATTTTATTAACATAAATTGATTGATATTATTCATTTATATATCAATATATTTGGGAAAAAAAATTATTTACCTATTGAAATAAAGATATTTTCTAAAAAAAATTGGGAGTAATTTACCATTTTAATTTAATTATGACATCATGATTTGATTTAAAATAATAAATGTTTCACTAAAATGGACCAAAATTGAACTCATAACCCAAAAAAGAGATTAGTATTTTTTTAAATTGTTACATAAGTTATGTATGTTGCCTTTTTAATTGTTAATCTCACTCATCCATCAGTTATGTTTAATTAGATTGTGGAGCTAAATTATGTAGGCTTATTTAAAAATGAGAAAAAAGATATTATTGAAATAATAATTGAATGAAATATTAATTTGGTTGAACTCCTTAAAACATTTTAAAAACATACCATATTTCTCCAAATAAGAAGCCGAATTGTTTCCAAAACCATTTCTTTTTTAGAGATAAATTATTCATTTTGACTTCAAAGAGTTCATGGGGAAAATAATTTTGAAAAAAACATATTATTTGGAATTGTAATTATTTCATTTTTTTTATTAATTTTAATTCACTGAATTTATATAATTGATTGTTTGAGGATAAGTAATTTATAGTTTTGGTAATAGTATAATTCCTTATCGGGGAAAAACACAACTCAATAATTATCAGATTTGATTTATCATTCACGTATTTTATAATACATAAACATCACGACATGTGATTTTTTTCCAAATAATATAGACAAAGAACGTCACTGTAACAAATAGGATATATTTTCACATTGAATTTATAATTATTTAAAATAGATTTTATGAAAGAATACATCAGTCTTTATATCCTTAGTCAATAAAGATATTGATCACATAAAACCCCTTTTAGTCACCAATCTTTGAGTTTGTAAGATCTAAGTATAGAATCCTTCTAGTAATGATCTATACATGATCATTTTATCTCTATACTATACTGATGGAATGTCAGGTGCAAGCATAGTGGATCAATCATCTTGTAGTGTTCGTTCTGATCATTAGAAAAGTTCCTTATGTATTTAGGAATATTCATTGCACTCTAATTATTGAGATGATGGATGAAACAATAGAATCTATATAGGGTTATCTTGGTCCTGAGAGATATCAAGATTTGATTGTGCACAAAAATTCTTAGTTTTGATCTACCTTTACAAAAATATACATAATTATCTATTTGTCATGAAAAAGTTAGGGTTAGATACCAGTTAATTTCATAAAGGTAATTAAATAATATAATAATTCATATAATATCTCATTCCATGTATTATTATTATTATTATTCTCATTTTGTATTCTAATTGGTGCAATTATAAATATTATTTTACCGAAGTTGAAATTAATATTTATCAGGAAACATGATTTTGGTCCAGTAGTCTTCCTCGGGATTTATAAATAAATATTATATATCCATGTAATGATTAAGAAACTTTCCAAAAAATATTTTTTTTAATTTATTCGTTCAATAAATCTTAAAAAAAAATTAATCCTCATACTTGAGAATAATGTTTATTCCAACACTTAAATTCTAATAGAATCTAATTGGGGTTAATAGAAAAAATTAGTGTTTGATCCTCTAGGCCTCTTTCTTTTTGGGATAAAATGGCCTTTCCTAAAGCCCAATATTACTATATAATAATTATTAAAGGAACATCAGAAAAAGATGTTAATGTATCATCATTGATAACCACATAAGATCGCATGTTATGCAATATAATATCTTTTTCATGATATCTCATTGAGAAGGTTAGACACCTATGTCATCAACCTATATATTTTATTACACATTATTTTTCTATTTGAAATAAACTCATATTTATATCATGGACTTGTAATTTAATGTGAATATTGTATTTCAATCAAATTGACAATATATCAACTTTCAGGTATATAGATGGTACAAATCCTTCCTAAACATATTCATTAATAACACTTTATTCAGGAGGGACCCAATACACCCATGTTATCCATGAACTATTTTCATAATTCTTTATAGTAAGACATCTAAGTGATTGATTCCAGAATTGCATTAATAATTATATTAAATTCTAATTACCATTAAAGAGGCTTGAATATAAAAATATATAATGACACATTAACATATGGGATACCTATAAGAAGGGTTGTTCTTATAATCTTCCATCTTGATTATTGCTAAGAAAAACCATCATGAGAGGACATTCCAACTGCTTATAAGTACTCGAATCTAATAATAAACATATTACATTAACCATAATTTAATATTATCTCACCATAAAATAATGTTTAATAATATCATCATGGAATTTTTAGGTTCACATCATAGTGGGGAATTTCTATGACCTTTCATTGTGATATATACTCTAGGTAATTGTTATATTAAATTCATATAGTACTATTAAAATATGTGATTAGATATTTAAATTAAAATTTTATTCATTGAATATAAATGTAATCTAAACCACAGTAATTTTGTTCTTGAACACCATCTCCAATAGACTCCCACATAGACTAGAGCCAACTACTAGTGACATTTATACTACTAACTCTCACAAGATGATCATGTTTTTACTAAGTTATAGGTCTATTTTTTTAGGTTAGAAAATACAAAGTAATTCACAAGAGGTGGGTGAATTATGTCTTTTAAAAATCTTCCACAATTATAGATTTTAACAGCTTGTTTTATTTATGTGGACATGTAGTATTTTTTTCTCTATGAAAATATATTTAGCGAATGAACAAAAACTGAGAACACAACTTTCTATAGTGGTTCAGTGTACAAAGTTCCCTTAGTCCACTCTACCAATCACTCACCCAACGATCTTGGTAAATTCAACTAGAATAGTCATATTATCACAAGACATAAAAAATAATGAAAACTGGCTACATGAAGTTGAAACATTTACAAGGATAAATACAAATCCATCTGTTATAAAGCAGATACTCCACCACAACGAAGTATGAGCTATTGAAACTCAAATAAATCAAAAGATATTAATATGTTTAAAAGGTAAAACATCACAATTGCTGGAACACAAAATTTATAGTATATGGATTTTATTCTTCTTCAGAAATAATAGTCTTCATGAGATAATGATTCTAAAGCGATCTAATTTACGTATAGATATTCAATTTAAAAGTAGCAAAAAACATAGCAGTAAAAAATTTACAGTAGAACAAGATAGAACATGTATATCTCTAAAATATATCCCTTTAATTAGAGTTTTAAATTTTTTGTGGAACTTTATTTATAATTTCAATAAAGAATAATTGTATTTTAATCACTTATCACATGTAAATTTGAAGAGATATTCTAAAGTACTGTATAAAATAAAAAAGACCTTCTTTAGTGTTCTAGATCCAAAAGAATATCTTGATTGGTCATGGGAATTTAAATTTAAATTTTCTAGTAGGACCATAAAATTCCATAGAAATAGGAATTATTTTCACTAATCAACATGGTTTTTTTGAAACCACCAAAACGATCCATGCGTAGATCTTTAATTCTGACATGACTGTGAAAGTAACCTCAGATTGAAAACACGGCTTGAAAAACATCTTCATTGAGAACAGAACATATGGTCAAACTATGTATAATAAGTTTCTTTTTCATATCCTAGGGTTCCATAATATAGGGTAGGGTTCCTTTGCATAACATAGGTTTACATTTCATAGAGTAGGGTTCCTTTGTGTAGCATAGGGTTCCTTTGGATAGTGTAGGGATCCTTTGCATAGCTTATGGTTCCCAATCCATATTTTCATATGCACATAGCATAGGGATCAAAAATCAATGTAGGGATGATGATACATATATTAATTCTTGTGATCATAAAATCCCAAACATAGCATAAATTAACCATATATTCAATTTTCTAAAATATATTGTTGGAAATAATAAATCTTGACTTCAATATAGGGTTGTCGATCCATGCATGTGTCAATTTTCCAAACGTAAGGATTATGATCCAAACAGAAACTTCTTAGTGTAGCTTAGGGCTGATACCAAACACAAACATTAGTTTTTCATCATAATGTAGGGTGGAAAATAGTGTTTCTAGAATCATTACAATAACACAAAATCCCTATAAAAATAATATAAATTCTTCTAAAACTCAGTAAACAAAACATTATTAGAAAACAAATTATGTTTTTTTACATCAAAATCATTATAAATTATAGATTATTGTCGACAAAATACATGACCAATAATCTCTCCATTTTTTATGATCATAAAACCCATAACATAATCCTTAAAATAATTAAATATAATATAATATTTTTAAAATACAAAATTAGATATAAAAAATTTATCAAAATTTAAATTTTACATAACTAATTTGATAAAAAAATAAAATTACAATGTTGTGGTTTCAAATATTCTCCACATTTCCATTAGATTTGGTTTCTATTAATAAGATTATATCTTCTCATCCCTTTTGTGATATCAAAAAAATTTTTTGAAAGAATAAATGAAATAAACCACTGTTTAATATATGATGAAACTATAAATCAATAGTTATGAATTCTTGTATTAGAAAAATAAGTCTTTTTTTGGATGTGAAGTATTGAACCCAAAATTTAAATAATGAAATATAAATACAAATAAATATAATTTGAACTTACATTCAAATGGTTTATGAAATTTTATAGTACAATCCACAATGAACAATTGGCTTGAAAATAAATGGTTTAGAGTTCAGTTTTAGTAGGGATATAGGGTTCTTCTGGATGGGGAAGGGCATGAACTGCACTATTAATATCAATTCGATTCAACTAAATTCTTTGGAAATGGATGTTGAAAACTTTTGTCCAATGATAAAGTATTTTATTGGAATAATTTCCAATATTCAAGCTCACAAGAAAATTTATCTTTACAATATTATTCAAAACCTCTTAAAATGGGATGAAAGAGGAAATATTTACCTTGAATTGATTAATCAGTTGTCTCAAACAGGTTTCATTCAAAGTTATTTGACTCACCAAATGCCTCTGATTCTCCAAAAAACACATTAAACGGAATGCTATCACAGTGAAGAGTGTGTATCTTGTCCATAAATTCCGGAAAAACATTATTTATTTCCTCAAACTTCCTAATATGTTCCGAATGTGTTTTTTGAGATGAGGTAGATTCTATGTTTCCTTCCTTAAGAAACTGAAATTATAATTCAATCATTAACTTGAATCCATCAATATTTTTATTCTTGAAATATTCATCCTTCGGTATAAAAAAAATATCTTTAAATATTTTCTATTAGTTCTTTATGATCTCTAACAGAAAATATATTTTCATTGAATTCCCTGAAATGAATATTTTGAGCTTCATACTCTGATCTTGGTATAGAAACAACCTTGTATTCTTAATTACTTTTCTTCTTATCTTCTAACTATTCTCTTAAAAATTATTTCTAAGCCTCCAAAAACTATATATTTATAACATGAAAATTAACCTATAAATATGGAGATTTAGCAGCGTTAGATCATTTTTGATCAACTTAAATAATAGACAGTCTTGGATCACCATCTCCCTCAGGTCTATTTCCCAAATCTTATCCTAAAAAAACACTAGAATCAGGAACAATATGAGTTTCAGGATCAAGGATTTCTAGATTTGAGACTCCTACTCAACTTTATCATCTATTGGGTTGTCGTTAATAGTATATTCTCATTGTTCACTGGGTGGAATGGCATCCACATTTCTAACTACAGCCTCGACAACAACTTCTAGAACACTTAAATATGCTCTTATTGTTCGAATAAAGGGAGTATTCTGGACTTGACACTCCTTCACCTTTAGGAATCTATCTCATCGGGCCTACTGAAGGGATAACCCTTTGGTCCCCCTAAGTATTGTCTAACAAACTCTGTTGTTTCTTAGCGCCAACTAACAGCAAAACGTTTCATGAGTTCCTCCATACAAAATTGAGCTTCTTGACTACCTCAACATTCATCTCATTACTATAGTGGTAGGATCATCCAAAAACACATATTCACAATCTTTTGAATTATTTATAGAAATAATGAAATAAAACTACCATAGGGATAATCACCCATAATGGCCTCCGGGTGGAAGTAGTGATTTAGATAATGAATCATAATCCTAAAGAAATTAAACTCAATATTATTCAAAAGTAGATACATGATGTGCAGGTTTGGATAGAGATCATTCCCAATCTCATTGATTCTGGAAAAATATCTGATTGAATAATCTTCATCATAACTCATCGGTCATGATAAATTTAATTCATAAACACCATAATGAAAATCCTAATTATAAATTGAGAAAACATAATGTCCTCAATCATATTTTCTCCATTTCCAATGTTCCATAAATCAAACTGAAGCTCCCCCTAATGGGAACATCTCAACATTTCTACAATTTCAATACACGGTAATGAATCCTTTTTATTATCAATATATGAATCAACAGAATATTCATCAAAAATGAAACTAAACAATGAATTATTACAAAAAAATGACTTCTATTTTAGAAACCATTGGCATATTATCTTCTCCAAAGGTGTAAACCCATCCAAGAAATTGCATAGCTTCTTTCAGAGATAGATTATTATAATCAAAATTTCCAAAATCTATTATTTTTCTATGAAATACTTTTCAATATTTCCCTATAGAATACATAATATTATCCTACTCAGAATCAATAGATCTCTATGAAGATTCTATTTTTGAAGTGTTTGAAACATAAGGGGTAAAGTTTTTGGGTTTTTGGTAGACGAGAATCAAAAAAGAGAGGTACACTATAAGTCGAATGGAGAGGAATATGAGAGCGGGAGAAGGCAACCAGATTTCTCAAGCTGATCAAGGATGTACTCATTAATTTTTTAATATAAAAATAAGAATAAAATAAAATCAAAATAAAATTATTTTCAAAACAAATGAAAAATTGAAAAAAAAAAATTTAAATAAAACTTATTACAAAATCCCTAGAAACTAAAAATAAACTAATCAATAATAACTTAAACTCAAAAAATACTAAATCCCCATTACATAAATCAAAACTAGCACTATGAAGTAGATTAGTGAAAATATATGCTAATTGATATTTTTCATTAACAATTACTAAAGATATATCCTTTTTAAGTGCATGATCTCTTAGAAAATAATGCCTTAAATGATTTTTCCTAGCCGTATAATGACATGTAGGTTTTTAAAAAATATTAATAGCACTAGTTTTATATCATAAAATAGGTATACTAATAACGTTTAGTCCAAAATCTAATATAGTGTTTTTCATCCACAAAACATGTGCACGGAAAGTACCAAAAGACACATGTTCTGCCTTAGTGGGTGATATGGCAACTGATTGTTTCTTCTTACTTGACCTTGAATTTAATGATTTTTCAAAAATTTGATAACTTCTTAAGGTACTTTTTCAATCTAATCTACACCATCAAAATTCAGAATCTGAATATGAAATTAAATTAAAATCAACAGTTTTGGGCTAAATAAGAGCTTTAAAAAGAGTTCTCTTTAAATTTGTAAAAATTATTTTGATAGAAGTACTATGAGATTCTTTTGGATTTGACTGAAATATAGAAAAAATACATACATAAAACATGATTTATGGCCTGCTAGTAGAATGATATAACAAACTTTAAATCATACTTATATATATATATATCTTGTTTTCATCTAATTTTCTAGTTTCATTAATTCATGTTTTATATTGGTACAAATGGGAGTTTTATAAGTCTATCTATTCTCAATTCCAAACACTTTCAATTAATCTATAATATACTATCTTTGATTTAATAAAATTTCAAAATATTTTTAATAAATATGAAATCAAAAAAATAGTTCTACCATCATACAAATTTCATATTCTTTTTGCATTACATTTGAAAAATCCTGAAAATTCCTTTTACTGGTTGAATGAAAAAAACACCATCAAAACAAATTTGAAATAATAAAATATTAGAAAAATTGGTTTTACTAAAATTATTGGATCTTCCAAAACAATAGTAAATCCATTTTTAAAAAGAAATAAACATAATCATTCGTGCCAAGAACTAGGTGCTTGTTTAAGGCCCTAGATAGAATTAGTGCGTTTAAAAAAACAATTCGGTTTGTGAGAATTTTCACAACCAAGGGGTCATTCAGCCAAAATTTCCTCTATTAAATAGCCCTTTAAAAAGGTAAGTTTAACATCTATATGATATAATTTAAAATTCCTATGTGATTCATAGGATAAAAGGATTCTAATTTCTTTTAATCTAGATATATTGGAAAAGGCTTCATCGTAATATATACATTCATCCTTATTATACCCTTTAGCTACTAATTTATATTTATTCCTAGTGATGATCCCTTGATCACCTTATTTATTCCTAAATACCCACTTAGTTCCTATTACTAGATAATTGGTTTGTATTTCTTCTAGTTCCCAAACTATATTTTTTAAAAAAATATATATTTTCTTTCATCAATAACATCAAAATATCATCATCCAATTCTTATTCAACAGTCTTCTGTTTTAATTGATACATAAAGTTTGAGACATTAGCTAGGTTTCCTACATTTCTTCTAGTTCTAATTCATATATTTTGGTCTCCTATAATTGTTTCTAAATGATGGTTCTATAGGGTTATAGTTTTTCTTGTAGGAACAATTTTAGGTTCAGTACTATCATTTTCGTCTAAACTGGACTGAGTTTTATTAATATCAAAACCAAAATAATTTTTAAGTTTGTCATGTCTCATGTTATCAAATTAGTTAGTGACTTTAGCAGTTTGATCTTTCACTTTATTGAAAGGTTCAGTTTCATCAAACATCACTCAAACCGATTCTTCAACAATCCTTGAACTTTTATTAAATAGTCTATAAGATTTACAGGTAATAAAATATCCCAAAAATATTCCTTCATGTGATCTTAGATCAAAATAACCAAGATTATACTTAGTGTTCAAGATATACACAATGCATCCAAAAACAATAAAGAACATTTGTTTAGGTTTTCTATTATTCCAAAGTTTATTAGTTTTCTTTTTAAAAATTGGTTGAATTACATTACTATTCATGATATAGTAGTTTGTTCATAATGCATGAACCCAAAAATAGGTAGGAAGACTATATTATTTCAGTACAGTTCAATCTATTTCTCGAATAGTTCTATTTCTTCTTTAAAAATTTCATTTTTTTAGGTGTTTTTAATATACAGAAGGTGTGTTTAGTAGAAAAGTTTGAGTAAAAAGAATAGACTTATTGATTCTCAAATTCTCCACAATGATCACTTTTCAAATAAATTATTTTAAAACTTTTTTCATTTTGAATAATTTTATAAAAAATTTAAAAAATAGATGAATCTTCACTTTTAACATTTAAAAATTAACCCAAGTAAATCGAGTATAATCGTATACTAAAATAAAAACATGTAATTTAACAATAAATTTTTTTTTCGTTGATCATCCAAAAAATCCCTATAGATAAGTTCTAAAGGTTTATATGTAGAAATTTTTTTATTAGATTTGAAATATGATTTGTACTGCATTCTAATTTAGAATTCTTCACAGAATCGGTCATTGTAAAACATAACACTAGAAAAATTAGGAACTTAATTTTTCTTATATAATTAATGTAAAATACATATCAACTTTTGTTTTAACCGTTCTATATATATATATTTTTTGTTAAAATTGTATTTAGATCTCTAACCATTCCAACTCCAATTATTTTTCTTTGGAATTATCACCAAAAGTGACAGGACTTCCATCCATTTGATTCTGTGTGTGAAATTTTTATGGATCTCCAATAATGTGACTTGAACACCCACTTTCCAAATACCATATAGAATTTATGTTCTTGTGCCCAATTTCTATCAAAAGTTTTTAAACACGTGTTTGTTTTGGTACCCATGCATTCTTGGGTCCAATACTGTGATCAAGCAGAGATCTGGGAATCCAGACATTCTTTGGTTGGCCATATCTTATGTCATTAGATTAAGATAAAATCTTTGAAATAAAATCTTTTTTAATCCTGCTGATTTGAGGATTTCTGAAATAAATATTTTTATCACAAGACCTTTAATTCCAAAAAACTAACAAGTTTCATTTTTTAAATTGGGGATAAAATATTTCTTGTACAGTTTAGATTTCCCACCCATAATTAATATACCAAATATTTCTATTTTAATAGAATTATTTCCAAAGATTTAATTTAATTTATTTTCCCCTTTAGAAAAGAAAAGGAGCAGCACTCTTATATGTTTCAACATCATCTGATAAAACTGTGATATTCTTTTCATGATCAATATTATTTTTTGTAGATGAGTTAAAATGTTCAATTAACTTTGTATTTTGTTTCAGTATGGTATCACATTCACCTAAAATTGCATTTTGAATGTACCTTAAATATTTTTTTCCTTTTGAATTGAGAATAATGTTTTTATTATAACATAGAATAGTAGGCATCTAATTTACTATTTGGGAAACTGGCATAATCATAATTAGAATTGGATGAGTAATAGATTTTCACCTTTTCATTTTCATCCATGAAGCACATATTGGATTTCAAATTTGATAGATCTTTTTCTTATTTAGATTTCGATGAGATATTTGTGTCTTTAGAAACACTACATGTTGATTTAATTTCTCTTCTCCCTTTATGTTAATAATCATCATTTTTATAATATCTCTTATCATTCTTTCTCTTTTCATCTTTTAGAAGAGGAAAATAAATTCTAATATGACATAATTACTTACATTTATAGTATCTGACTTATTTTTAATCATTCTCATCCTTCTTAAAGGATTTTATGAATCCTATATTTTTATTAAAAACATTATAAGCATTCTTGTTGACTAAGACAGTTCTATTAAAAAATCAAATGAATCATAATTCTTCTTTTTTTGTATTCTTATTTCATTTTTGTGCCATGTTTCTATGATGTAACCTTTATAGTCGGTTTCTCCTTTTTTTAAAATTGTTCTATGATTTTAGTTTCAACTTGTATTCAAATTCATATATCGTAAAGGTCCCAATTAGTTTTTTAAATGTAACATCCTTGATAGGTGATTATTATCAATGAGCAGCTGATATACCATTCCATTTAAAAGTTATTACTCTTAATACCATGAATGGTTGATCTGATTGTTTGATAGGTTCACCTAAGGTTGTAATATTATTGATAATTTATGTGATCCTTCCATTCATATGTGTGATTATTTCTCCATGGAACATTATAAATGTGTCAAACATCATCTTTGTTATTGCATACCACATATGTCTTACATTTTTTATTCCTTAATAGGCCACTACAATAGTTTTCCACATTTCATAGGTAGTAAGACATTGTGAAACATGGCTGAACTCTTCACGTCTCATACCACAAATAATAAAATTCATAGCTTTTGAATTCATGTCATATTCAACTTCTGTTCCATTATCCCCATGTTTCTAGTTTCTTAGGAATTAAATAATGTGTAATGATCATTGTGTAGACTTTAAATCCATGATTTTTTAAATAAATAATCACCCATATTTCCAACACCCATAATTTTCATCATTTCAATATGGAGTACGAACCATAGAAATTACTTCTCTAGGATCATCCATTTCTATCATTATATAGACCATAAACATTTTACATTGACATAGATTTATACAAAAGCACACCTTTGATAAGATTTTTTGGCTGGAATATTCAAAATAATACACAAGAGGTGGGTGAATTGTTTTTTTTCAAAATCTTTCACAATTCTATCTTTTAACACCCACTTTTATTTATGAGAATGTGTAGTGTTTTTATTTTGTATAAAAAAATATAAATTCGATTAAAAGAAATGAAGAACACAAATTTTTTATAGTGGTCCGAGAAACAAAGATCCCCTAGTCCACTCTACTAATCATTCCCTCAACAAGCATAGTAAATTCCACTATAATAGTCCTCTAATCACAAGACCAACTATATCAACAACTGAGTGTAGGTAGTTGAAACCTTTACAAGAAAAAATACAAATCATTAAAGTTTTTTATAGGGAACCTATTATCTATAGCTTAGATCGAGAAGCTGATACTCTACAACAACTGAGTACGAGAAGATGAAACTCAAATAAATCAAAAGAGATTGATTTTTTGAAACATGTTAAACTTCACAATTGTTGCAGCATGAAAGTGATTGTAGATGGGTCTTATTTTTTATAAATAATATTATTCTAGATATAATGAGTCTAAAGAGATCCATGTTTCATATATATCATCAATTTAATGAAAATTAACAAAACAAATTAGTAACAAAATTACAATAGAACAAGATAGAACATCTATATCATCAAAATGTAGTCCTCTAATCAGAGTGGATCATTTACTGTAGCAGTGAGAAAAATTCCACAAAGAAGACTTTTATTTGAATCACTTATCACATGTAAAATTAATGATCTATTCTGAAAGAATATATAAAAAAAATACATTCTGCAGTGTTCTAAATCTAAAAAAATGGTCTAATTTGTCATGGAAATTAAAATTTCAATTAACTAGAAGAGTTTTAACATTATTTATAAAGATGAATGATTTTCTCTCATAAACGTAGTTATTTGAAATAATAAAAACTATCCTTGAATCAGTACTTATTTCTGAATTGACCATTTTGTTAATATCGTATTAAAAACGGGGCTTAAACAATTCTCTATTGAGAACATAACGTAGGGTTGAGCTGTGTAGCGTAGGGTTCTATTGTATAGCGTAGGGTTCCTTTGTGTAGTGTAGGGTCCCATTACATAAAAAAGGGTTCTTTTGAATAGCGTAGGGTTCTGTTGTATTGCATAGTGTTCCTTTGTGTATCTCGTGGTTCCTTATCCATATTTTGATCTACATATAGTGTTGGGATCAAAATGTAATGTAGGTATAATGATCCACACATTCATCCTTGTCATCATAAAATCTCAAAAATAGCATTAACTAACCATACATTCAATTTTCCCAAACATAGGGATTCAAATACTAAATCTAGGATTCAATGTAGGGCTTCATATCTATACACATGTCATCTTTCCAAACATAAGGTTTTCTATCCAAATTAAAACATCTTATCATAACATAAGGTTGATACCATACACAAGCGTTTTGTTTTTCAGCATAACGTAGGGTTGAAATCATTTTTTCTCGAATCATCCCCTTAACACTAGATTCCTTTAAAATAGAATATAAACTCCTATAAAACATACCTAACAAAACATTATTAGTAAACAAATAGGGGTTTTTTTATCATCATAATCATCATAAATTATAGATAATTATGGAGAAAATGCATGCCCAACATAGTTAAGTGTTTCTCCATATGTTGTTATACAGAGAATCTCCTCACTATGTCATGACATCTCTAATAAAAATCAATAAAGATATGATAATTCTAAATCATGTGTTTCATATATTAATGTGATCTTGGCTCATTTTCAAGTTCCACCATTGTAGTATTATCACAATAGAGTGTGATAGGATCTTTACTACTAAGAATTACATCAACATATTGGATAGGTTTTTTATCCAAAATTTTTTCTTAATTGCCATAGAAGCTGAAATATACTAGGAATCTACTATAGAATCTGTGAAAGTAACCATCTTTGAGCTCGTACTAATCACATCACCTCGATTGAGAGTGAATAAGTATCTGAAATAGAATTTCAGAACAACTTGATCTACTTAGATACTACAATTTACTTATCTTCTAATAAATACTTTGTGTTATCCTATATGGACAAGGAACATATCTTTGGTTATCCACAGACAGTTATAGTTATTTTTTACTTCCTTCCAATGGTAGTCAGCTGGGTGAGATTGATATCTTTCTACAACACTTAAGACATAAAAACATTAATCCTTCTATAAAACATTACATGCATGGCGGAACCAATCACTGACTTATATGGGATCATTTCCATCCCCTTTCTCTCATCATGCTTATAACGAAACATTTTCTTATAAATAATAATTTCATGTATCATGGGAAACTATACCATCTTTGATTTTTCTCTACTAAATATTTTTAGTATTTGATTTCAATATATGTGCACTCACGTAGACCGAGAATCCTCTTAGATCTATCATAATGGATCTTGATACAATGAATATATGATTCTTTACCTATTTACTTCATGGATAATTATGTATTCAAATGGTATTTTACTAATTGTAAGATTGGCATTTCATTTCCAATAATTTGTATGTCAACAATATAACTATTAAAAAATGACTACACTCCCACTAAATCATTTATAAACACTGGGCTCACATTCATTATTTATTAAACCAAATTATGTTAAGGAATCATCAAACAAAATTTTCAATTATCAAGATATTTTCATTAATCAATAAATGGATCTCCACAACTTACATATCTTGTTGGCTTACTTTGGTGTCATAAACCCTTTAGGTTGTGTCATATGGACATATTCCTAAAGGTTCCTATTAAGGAAGGTTATTTCGAAATCCATATACCAAATATCATAGTAATGGAAATCTACAATGGAATGTATAATTGTAATTTATTTTTATATAGATATGGTAAATAAAATTATCTTAGTATGCATCATAATGATGTTTAACCCTTTTTGAACTATTCATTCCATATAAGTATTGGTATACCCATCCTTGTCGATTTTCTTCTTGAATAACCATTTAAAACAAACTATATATATATTCACTATAAGATCTACTAAAATCTAGACTTAGTTTTGATAAATAGAATACATTTCAGATTTCATATATTCTTGACACTTGGTAGATTCAATTCCACATAATACTTCCTTGTAGGTTTAAGGGTTATTATTATCAACTACTAGTGAGTCATCATCCTCAATGACTAGAAACCCATATAATTTAAGTTCACTAATCTCTCTTTTACTCATATTTATTACTTCTTTGTTTGGAACATTATCATACCTGGGGCATTATGGAATCACTTCTTGTTCCAACTCTTGTGTACCTTGCACAGAGAATTCATCAAATTCAATCACTCTCTCACTACCTCTTTTCGAGATATGATCTTATCCAAGGAATTTGATATTTTTTTCGACCAAATACATTTTATCTAAAGATTCATATATATAAAAACACCTTGTTTTCTTGGGATATCCTTTGAAAATACACTTAGAGCCTCATGGTGAAATTTTATTTCCATAAATATCTTTAAAAACTATTCTTATCCCCACACATGTACATGCGACAAAAAATATTTATTTCTATACAAAAATTCATATAGAATACTATTTTATACTTTAATTTGTAATGAATTTATAATTTATTATGTTTTCTAAATTCCATATCCCTACATGAACAGTTTAAGACTCTTATGACTCACCATTGATCTCACCATGTCTAATAGGGTGTGGTTCTTTCTTTCACTTACACCATTACATTGTGGTGTATAAAGATGGCTGAGTAGGGATAGAATCTCAAAATATTATAAATAGTCATAAAAGATTGTTTAATATATTCCACACCATGGTTTGTGTAGAGATTCATAATCTTCTTACCAATATGGTTCTAAAATTAAATCTTATATTATTTGAATATTTCAAAAGAACCATACTTATACCACATTAATTAGATATATCCATATCTAATAGTTTTGTTAATAAACGTTATAATGTATGAGTAATAACCCGTTTTTTAAGGTATAAATTTTCCACAAACATCAGTATGAAGTAATTATAGAATCCATTTATCCATTCCGCATTTTCCACTAAATGGGGCGTTTAGTCATTTTTAATTATAAACATTCATGGGATACACCATGTCATAATAGTTTAAATGAATCCTAATATCCTTCAGGGTGTAATTTGGTCAAATAAATTTAATTTTCCTTACCGAGTTCAGGATTCCATGGTTGGGTGTGGTATGATTCATGTGACCTATTTTCATTATAAGATACCATTAATTAGTTCAAATAATCCAACACATAAAGTCCATTATTTAAATATAACATACCATAACAAAGGATTTTTTTATTAAATAATCAATATTTATTCCTAATTTTGAAATTAAATCTATTTGAATCAGGTTTGGATATAAGAATAATGTTTTTGGTCACTGAAGACACATAAAAAAAATCTTTTAAAACCATGTTCATTCTCTTTGACAATATCATGTGGATGTTCCTAATAGCCAAAATAGAAATCCTTGATCTATTGTCTTGTCATAGACCTATATCACCTCAATCACTATTCTTTAATATACTTGGTTCTTTTATTTTAGTTAATTAGTGAGAACCACATTCTGTATCTAATACCCAATTAGAATTAGGAGATAAACTAAAATTAATAATGAATGCACCAAAATATTCCCCTTCCTTTCTTGTCTCATTGTAGTATATCTTCGAGTGGATGTTCATACCACATTAAAAACAAATATAATCTTACTCCCTTAATTTTTCATTGATCCTTATCTTCTTGGAAGGGTATTAAAAATAATCTTTAGACATTGAACTATTCTGTTCTCCTTTCCATTTATCCAAAATAAGTATATATATATATATATTTCATGATTCCTGTCCTTATCAACTTTTCAAAATAGAGTGAGAAGATTTGGGAGTGGCTTCTCTATGTTGTTCATGATATAATATAAAAAAATATGGAGATTATATTGTGGAGTGATGAAATAAAAAGATCAGTGTGAAATTCATTAGGCTAATTAAACCTGATAATCTTGACGAGCTGAATATAGAAAATGATTTTGACTATGTGGGGTCCAAATAAAAAAACATTATCCAAGGATTATATAAAATAGCACCATGGATATCTCAAACTATTTCTATCTAGATCTCTCCTAATAAAGTCCATTGAGACGTTGGATCATGATATAAGAATAAATGTATTCATGTGACTGCTTGATTTTATTATAAATGGATGAAATAATTAAAATCTGAATGTAAATTTCATTTTCATGTGTTTATAATAAACAAATAACCCTTTATCACCGGCCTCCATTTTTAGGCAGATCAAGCATTGTGGATTCATACTAGTAGGATTTCCATTCATATCATAACACTACCCATTGGCTTCTAAAATAATTTTTAATGTTACACCCAATAATTATATGGTATTTTTCCTGAAAAGATCATTGGGATAATGTTGTTAATGAACTCTTCATTATTCTAAAATAATAGAGTAGACTATTTATACATAAATTGACTACAATTTATATGAGACATAATAATTTTAAAAAATATTAATAATTCTCCCACTATTTTATCATGTCTCAATGTCCCTCACCATTGAACTCAAAATTCCCCACATTATAGATATTCTAGTAAAAATGATCCATATTTCCCTTTATTATTATACAAATGGATTACAAGATAAGTAAAATAAATTTATATGCCATGAGGTCTTGCTAATTATAAATTGGGTGCTCCTTGAGTAATTGACACGACTACCTGATCAAGAAATCCTAACTTGAATTTCCTCAACACTTTCCTAAAAACATTTGTGTGAAAAAAATATAGGATATTATACCAAATATATATTCGGTTATGTAAATAAAATATCTTATTTATGACTTCCCGAAAATAAAAAGTTCCATCGGAAGAGGCAAAACTGACTCTTTAACTATAGGTTCATCATATTTCAGATGATGGAAGATGGAATAACTTAATATTAAACTATTGGATTTTCTTTTATTATGTATAAAGATTTATTTTTTCAACCATTAAATGTATTTTTAATATAAAGTGGATTTTTGTTTAATGATTAACCATGTTTAGATAAAACATTTACACATAACCAATTTATTTTATTTCCATATTTGTATATTAAACCATTTATTTATGTGATAAAAGTCTTGTATCCATAAAATAAATCCCGTGGAAGAATGAAATAAAATAAATAAATATTTTTATCACGAGATTATATAATGGTTGATTTATTGAGAAGACAATACATCAACATATGGACATAGCAGAAAAATCCTTGTACAGTTCTTGGAATGAGTTAAAATATTCAACAGGTCTACCTTTCTAACACTCATTTTGGTTTCATCTCATTTCTATCTGGAACTACCTGTAACTCAGATCCACCATAAACAAAAACTATTCACCTTCAGATTCTCATTTGATTACATATGTTTTATAAATCACATGTAGGTGAGGGGAACCAATGGATTTATGTAGAGGAATTACATAAAACATCCATTGACAGGTAGGTCCTACATAATAAAGGATGGAGGGATGAAACAAAATACATTAAATATAGTTTGGTATTATATAATTGAATACACATGGAATAAAATTAAATTAAATGAAATGAACACATATATATATATGTTCAGAGCTCATTATTGATCATATATATGCAATTATTATGCATTAAAAAATATCTAGTATTCATTTCAATCCATTATTATTTAATATAAAATGCACACAAATGAATCTGATAAATTTTCTTATTATTTAGTTAATTCATTTTATATTATTCCAACAAAATTTATTGAAATTATAATCTTCTAACAACATAAAATTAGTAATTTTATTTTATTTAATAATATAGTATAATTAATTATATTTGGAAGCAACTCAGTGAGTACCAAACTGAACTACCTAGTATAGTATTAAATGTATAAATTTTAATATACAATATATTGTGTAAATTAAATGATTCATAATTTCCAAACATGTACATCCAAATTAATTCTACATGTAACACATAATTATTATATTTCCTACACAATTTGATGTGTTGGGTCTTTAGTATGATATTCCTATACATAAATCATATATTTGAATTTTACATGGAATTAATTAAGAACCTATTTTAATATAAAACCTATGGAATTGTGGGTACTATCAGTATAATGACCCATGGAACTTAGTTAAATGAATTTTAATGGATTTATTAATTAAAATTTGTATTCCCATAAAGAGGTAATGTATAACAAAAGTTCAAGCTAGCCACATGACTTGAACATCACTTCAACAGATATCTGATGTATATTCCTAGGGACTCATCATGTTATATATGTTAACATTTATGATGTAAAATTAATATACAAAGGATATAAGTAATTTAAAACAATTTACATTGCTACTATCTTTTACATGTAGCAAATTAACTACACATGGAGTATTAATTACATGAAACAAATTAGTCCCATGTTTTCCCCCTTGAAAACACATAGACTTCCCAACATATAGGAAATATACCATGTGTATTGTTAAGAAAATCCATTTTCATCCCTATCTTGAAGAAAATTATTCATTTAATGAATGTGGTTTGTAATCATTTCATGATGACCGTATTTCCATGCGGGTGTTTTGATGAGATGAATAAGGATGCACGACATGTGAAATGGGATGAAATATAGTTACCCTTCTTTTTATTACATATCATATAACATAATTTAAAAGAAAAAATTATAAAATAATTTCCCAAAAAGGAACAAAAGGTTTATTTTATTGGTAAAATTAGGACCATACATAAAATAAAACATTAATATTTATTTAATTCCTTCTTCTCTATCTTCTTATTGGACCTTAAATTCCCCATAGTACATGAAGTCACCATAGGATATATGTCCAAAAAGGGAGAGGTAAAAGCCTAGTAAGAGGATAGATAAGAACATAAATCAATATAACATGGGGTGAGAATAATCATTCCCATAATTATATAGTTATAGGATCATAATCATGAGAGTAAGCATTAATAAAAATCACAGAATGTGGCAATCCATAAAAATGTAACATCATGTCTTAGTGGTCAACTACCACACATAGTTGTGAACAAAGCTAGCATCATGACCACATGTATTTCACTTTCTCACGAGATATGTCACATTACCCAATTAATTGGAGTGCTATATAATTCAGGTGCACCCATCACATCATAACATTTACATTGCACTATATAATTATGGGCACGCCCGTCACATTATAACATTTTCTTTATCATGCATTCTATATAGAAAATATATCAATATTAAACATAAAAAACCCATTTAAGGGAATGGATTTCATTTTAGAAGAATACATTCATAAACATTGTTTTACCAAATGAAATAGGGAATAACATTTTTGAATCATCGAGCTTTTGTGAAGAAGAAACAATCTTCAGAATTAAAAGGTGTGTTTTTTGAAATAAGTTCTCTATTAGAAGACATTGTGTTTTTCATAACCTCAAGTAGACAAATTAATATCCAAAAAAGGTAATATTATGATGTAGAAATGATATTTTAAGAATTTCCAAACTGAAAAGGTGGTGAAACATGTAAATCCCATAGAAATATAGTTGGGTTCGTGAATTCCCCTTACCTTGAGTCTGAATTATTAATTTACTTTAATATCATGTATATTCATATTAGATTAATTAATTAACAAATTCAGAACTTTTTTTACATGAATTTAATTCATTATGGTTTTATTATTTTATTTTATTGGATTTTTAATGAGTTACAGAGTTTAATTTCATCATTCAGAAGTATTCATTTTAATGGTTTTCTAGGTTGGATCACTTCTATGCGTGAATGGATGTTTGTGTAAAATGTGAATAAATATCCCGAATTGTTATTATAGGTTTTTAATTATATTATAGAATTTTTTATAACCTTATAATGAAATTTTTATATTTTATGGGGATGAATCGTTAGATAAAAATTAATGATTATCTTTTGGGGTTACTTTTGGCTGTTTTTTATCACAACAAACTTATTTTGTTTTATCATTAAGTGTTATCAATATAATTTAGTTTCAGAGCATGAATATATCGAAAAAATAAAATTTAAAATCTATTTCAACCATTATAATGGATTTATTAACATCCTTTAAGGAATTTAAGTAAAATGAAGTTGTATCGCCCAAGATGTTGGTAAAGTGAAACATCACGGGCGGTGACTTCATTTTTAGATTAAAAGAGAGAGAGAGAGAGAGAGATGGAGGGAGGGAGGAGTTTAATGATGGATATTCCATTAACATGATTGAATACTATTAAATAAAACATAATGGAGTTATCATGCTCTTTGGATAATAAAAGGTTATGATAAGAGAATAAAAGAAATGAAATTGAAATGAAATTAAAAGAGAAAGGAATAGGATTTTACCTGTGGAATTTATCCTCCTTGAGAACAACCTTAGGGAATTGTTTTTTGTGTTTTGATGAGACTAATAGATTTTATACATGGGAGATAGGTTATGTAAGAGTATTGGGTCGAATTTGGAAATTTCTCAAATCTTTATAGCTGTGAGGAGAAGTGGGTGTGAGGGGTTGTATTTATAGTGGATGAGAGGGGTGTTTTATCATTATTTAATTCAGTGGTTTATTATTTTTATATATATAAGAAATAGTATTGATTTATGAGACAAAATACAATAATTATATAATGTTATTTTTAACCAATGCTTATTACATCAGCCATGTCTCAATGAATAGTGTATTTATCTTATAATGTATATATACCATAAATTACCATGTTTTACTATTCAATAAAAATTAAAGGATTTCAGAAAAATCCAAAAAAATTACCCTATCCATTTTTTTATATGTAGAATTCAAAAATAAAACTAATTTTATTAAATTAAGTTTTGAGATATCTTTAATTTTATTTTAATTAAAATAATCATTTGCTTAGAAAATATATATTTTAAAATTACAACTAATTTTATAACTCTTGGAAAATTTTAATTAAGGTCCTGCAAAATAATAATAAAATATTAAGACATAAAAATATTAATTTGTTATTACATTTTTTTAAATACTTTAAATTTTAAATTATTAAGTTAATCATAAAATTGTAATAAAATATTTATGACCCACAAAAACACCTACACATAATTAATAATTTTTAAAATATTTACAAACTTATACTATGAAAACATTATATAATATTTTCTATATAAGATCAATAATTTTTTTTTAACTTTCATTGGTGAGGTTACTATTCAATTGTCTAGTTTACTATTAATAAGGGTCACATTACTATTCTAAAGGTCAACTTACTATTTCATTTATATAGGATTATCAACATCTAAAAAAATAATTATTTCAGTAATTGCTCATTTATAAAGTTATTATTATGGTCCATAAGTGATTATTTTTTATTATGATATTAAAAATAGAATGGAATGATTCTGTTGATAAAAGTCTGGTTCATTACATTCTTCCCCACTTTTTACATTTCACTATCAATTTTTTTTCAAAAAATGGTGATGGTACTTATCCTTCATCACCTCTTATGGTACCCAAGTATATTCTTCATACATATGGTTCCTCCAAAACTCTTTTACAATATGTTTTTTCTTGTTACATTGATACTTATCTCTCCTATACATAATCTTTGATGGCATCTCCTTATAAGAGAGATCATGATCCATTTGTACCACCAATGTGTTAAGTACATGTGAGGGATCTAGTATGTACTTCATATGGAGTGTTATGTGGAACACATCATGTACTTGATCCATAATCAGTAGAAGTGAAAGATGATAGTACAAGGATTCTATGAAATCAAGGATCTCAAAGGGGACAATATACCTTAGTCTTATCTTCCCTTTTTATCCAAACCGCATGACTCTCTTCCATGGTGATATTCAATGGTTGATTTTATCTCCAGTTTCAAACTCCAAGCCCTGTTGATGGTTATTAGCATATATATTTGGTTTACTCTGAGCATATTTGATATTTTGTTATATAGTTTGAACCTTATCAGTCATTTCATGCAAAAGATCTGGTCAATGTAACTTCTTTTTTCCAACTTCATCCCAATAGTTTGGAGTTCTATATCAGATTCCATACAACGCTTCATATAGATCCATCTAAATACATGATTGGAATCTATTATTGTATGAGAACTAAACCAATGGGAGATATTGATCCCATCCACCTTTGAATTCTAAAAATCTGGATCTTAGAATATCATCAACTTTATAAATAGTCCTTTCAGATTGGCCTTCAGTATGGGGTTGATAGGCCATGCTGAAATTTAATTCAGTACTCAAATTATGTTGAAGACTCCGCTAGAATTTAGATTTGAAATTGGGATCACAATAAGATACAAGAGAGATTAGAACTCCATATAGTATCACCACATACTAAACATATATGTTGGAAAACAATTCAGTCAATAGATCGTCCCGAGTAGTGATAAAGTGGGAAGCCTTTGTGAGTCGGCCCACCATAACCCAAATCACATTTTTCATTTAAATTTCTTTAGGAGACCCCTGAAAAAGTCCATAGTGAAATTCTCTCACTTACACATGGCTATAGGCAATGGATCCTTCATCCATTTGGTCTTATTTCACTCAACTTTTACTTTCTAACATATCAATTACATTGAGATATACTCTGCAATATCTTTTTTATGTTTTCCCACTTGAAGTGTTCATGAAGATGATGACACATCTTGGCACTCCTAGGATGGATAGAGAAATTATAGTTCTGTTCATTTTCCAATATCTCCTTCTTTATCCCATGTTATGAAGGCACACATAGCTTTTTTCTAAACCAAATCACACAATCCCCATCGATATTGAACTCTTATAGCTTCCCTTACTTTTCTACATTCACCTTCTTTTGTAACTTTATATAATACCTTTATGCCTCCTTAATATTCTCATGGATTGATGGTTGGAGAATCATTTTGGTAAGATAGGTTGTATTCGTTGTCGTTATTATTTCCAAATCCATCATTTTCATATCCATGAAGATACAGTCTTTCTCAATCTGTAACATGGATAGAGTAGCAGGTTCATTTCTGCTAAGAGAACTATCTACCATTTTTCCTTTCCATGATGATAGTGAATAGATAAATCATAGTATTTTATTTTCTCTAACTATCCCCTTCGACACGTTTTGATCTCCTTTTGTGTGAATATATACATTAGGATCTTGTGATTGGTATATATGTCACATTTCTCACCATAGAGGTAGTGTCACCTGATTTTCAAGTAAAAAATCACTTATGCTAGCTCCAGATCATGCGTGAGGAATTTATTCTCTTGGAGATTCAAATTCTGTGAGAAGTAGGATATAAAATTATCATTTTTCTTGATTATACAACCCAAGAAATTCTTGGAGGCAACACAATATATCACAAAAAGTTCTCCTCTTTTTGGTAATGTGAATACATGTGTAATGATCAGCCTCTTCTTTAGCTCCTTGAATATTTCCTCATATTCTTCCATCTAGACAAACATTACCCCTTTTTTATTAACTTAGTTAGAAGGCTTGACAATCGTAAAAAGGTTTTCACAAAACATTGTTAGTACCTTGCTTAACCAAGAAAACTAATGATTTCTGTGACACAAGATGGTCTGGGCATTTCCTCTATTTCCTTTGTTTTTCAATGGTCCATGGAAAATCCCCCACATTTGATAACATGTTCCAAGAGTGTGACTTGTTGTATCCAAAAGTAACACTTTATAAACTTGGTATAAAACATATCCATCCTTAATATCACTAACACAAGCCGTATATATTCCTCATGTTTCTTAATACTATTAGTGTAGATGAAAATATCATCGATAAACACAACCAAATTTATTTGAGGTAATGTCTACAGACCCTCTTCATCAAATCCATGAAGATTGCATGGGAATTGGTAAATCCAAATGGAATCAATAGAAAATAATAGTTATCATACCATATATGGAAGGAAGTATTTTGAACATATTACATATTCACCTTTATCTAATGATATCCAGAACAATGATCTACCATTGAGAAGTAATAATCTCCATGCAACTGATCGAACATGTCATTCATCCTTAGAATAGGATAATTATTCCTTATCGTGATCTTTCTGAGTTCTAGATAATCAATATTTATACACACTAATATATACTTATTCTGGATAAATATAACTAGTGCACCCCAAGGTGATGCACTTGGGCATGTGAACTATTTTTTCAAATGCACTTTCAACTTCTTCTTTAACTCCTCCTGTTCGATAGGTTCCATCATATAGGTACATGTTGAGATAGGAGAAGCTCCGGGTATGATTTCTATTAAAAAATCTATCTCACAATCTTGGGAGAGTTCGGGTAACTCATCAATAAATAAATCATTGTATCCCTTCATAGTGTGATCTTCCCCTAGGTTTATAACTTCCTTTTACTCAACTATTTTGATTGAGTTATGCTTCTTCATAAGGAATTAACTCCCACACCGTTCAAGTATATTCCAATATATTGTAATTATCCTGATTGAATTTTTAGAGGATAATGGGATGGTTTAGAATATGAAAAGATATTTCCTTTTCCCAAAAATCATTATGTTCTCTATATAATTTGAGCCAATACATACCTAGTATATCATTGAATTCCACCAAGTTATGTATTTGAGATTTTCTGGAAAAATCATCCCACATACTCCAATAGTAGAAGAGTCCATCACATGGGTTTCAATAATTTCAACACTATATGTTTCTACATATATCACTAATTAAAGTTTCAAATAATTTTATTCAATAGTTCTAGAAAACATTCAATGTATAAAGGAATTCATAGAACTAGAATAAAATAAGACTTATTCCATTCATGGGTGAATAGATAGTGTACCTTGTCCAACTTCATTCTCTTGCTCAACTTCTATAGTAGTGATGGAATAATCCTTTCCTTGATCCGTTTACTTCTTTGTTTTTTGATGCTGATTATAGTCAAGGACCCAAGTTTTAGTGCATTGGCTTTCATAGTTCCCTTTATCCCTATAGTTGTATCATTGGACCATGGGTGTTGCTCTCCTTTCATACACCACATTTTCCTGTTTCCTCATGTCTTTTTTAAATTCATGAGCTTGGTTTCCTTTTCTCCCACACAATATGCATTTTCCCATCCATTTGAGGTATATCCCATGATGCTTCTTCCCACATTTTTCAAATGTGGTTGTTTGATATTTCTTTACACCTTTTTCATTTTATCCTCCCTCTTGAAAATCCATCTTCGGTATCTTATCACCAAAGTTAGGGGAATGTTCTCCAAACTCTATATCGACATTGAAATCACATACAAAAAATAGTTCATACCTCCCAATGTCTTGAATTATATAATAATTTCAAAGGTTTTGTTTGAAACCACTAAATAAACTATCAATTTTGATATCATTATTAATAATAAAACTCGATGTGAACCTTGAAAGCATTGTGAAATTTTTTTCATAGGCCCTGAAAGTTTCTAATTCCTTTTTATTCATCTCTATTAATTGTATATCGATTTTAGTATGAATATTTAGAGGTAAATACTTGTCAAAAAACATTATGTTTACATTTCCCACTCCATCCCTTCAATTTCATCCTTCAATTTCATCCTTCTGTATGGTGTTCCTAATCAAATCCACCCATTGATTAGCCTCTCCATCTAGATGATAAACAACAAGATTCACCTTCTCCATATTATAATAGTTAATAACATAAAATATATTCTCCATCGAGTTGATAACCTATTCCATAAATAGTATACAGAAGATCTACTAATAATCGGTGGTCATTTCCACATAAAACATGTGATTTTCAGTTGTTCCATCTTAGGTTATGGTGTACATTCCGCATTATTCAGGTAATTGATCATATCTTAGGATATCTAACTAAGAGTCATCGTGAAATTTTTAACTCCACCACCCAAAACATTTGGGTTGTTTTTTAGGAAATCACTGCATTTTCCCTCGCACAGGTTTTTGGCCAGATTTCTCTTAGTTTCCACCATTTTAAAAAATATAAAATGTTAGAACAAAACATAAGTCAACATGTCATGAATAAAAAAAATTATTCCTTTAGGAAATTAACTCTATAGGAATATATTATGGGATCCCTATGTTTTGGAAATCGTATTTTATTCTTACATATATATAGTGTTGAACTAAGGGTTTTTACTAAGGTTCCATAATCCTAATTCCCAAATTAACTAAACCATCCACTAATACCACCTATAGCTACCAATATGTTTCTAACATATCTTATTACATAAATTTAAAGAAGAAGAAACATAAATTATTTACACAAATATGATCTAATGGTTTAGTGTATTGGGTAAATTAGGACAATACATAAAATAAAACATAAACATTCATTTAATTCCTTTTTGTCTAGCTTCTTATTGGTCCTTGAATTCTCCTTAGTTCATGAAGTCACATGAGGATATACTTCAAAATATTTTGATCATAGTTCCCATTAATACGATAGATATGAACATGAAAATATATAACATTGAGTGAGGATAATCATTATAATAATTACATATGTATAGGATCATAATCTTTAGAGTAACCATTAATAAAAGGCATGGAATGTGTAAATGCATAAAAATGAAACATCATGTGTTAGTGGTCAACTAACACACATGGTCGCAAAAAAAACAAGCATCATGTTCGTTTATAATTGCCTTCTCTCATGATATATTTTACCTTACCCAATTCATTGGATTGATATATAATCTAGGTGCACCAGTCACATCATAACATTTACATTGTGCTATATAATTTTAGGTGCACCCATTACATCATAACATTTACAATATCATGCATCTTAGATAGGTAATATGTAAATATTGAATATAAAATAACCCATATAAAAGAATGGGTTTCATTTAATAATATTAAATTCATAAAATTTATGTTCCAAAAAGAAATAGGGATTAACATACCAGAATCATCAACCTTGAGTGAGAAATAAACAATCTCAAGAAGTAAAAGGAGTGATTTTTGAAAGAAAGGTTATTTTGGAAAACATTGTGGGTGTCATAAACTAAAGTATAAAAATATTATATCCCATAATAGGTATGATAATTATGAATAAATTATATTTCAATAATATCCATTCTGAAAATGGGGTGAAAGAGGGAAAACCCAAAGAAAGAGTGTTGGGTTCGAAAATTCCCCTTATTGTGAGTCTGAAGGCTTCCTTCACTTTAATATCTTATATAATCACATTATATTCATAAATAATAAAATAATGAACCTTTAATACATTAATTTTATTAATTATGTTTTTATTAAGTTCATTCATGGGATTTTTAATGAGTTATAGAGTTTAATTTCAACATTCAGGAGTATTCATTTTCATGGTTTCATGATCTGTTCACTTGTATACATGAATGGAAGTTAGTTTAAAATGTGGATAAATATAAAAAATTATTATTATGTTTTTTTAATGATATTACAGAAGTTTTAATTATCATATAATGAATTTTTTAATACGGTATGAGGATGAATCATTAAATAGAAATTAATGATGATCATTTTGGGTTAATTTCGGCGGTTGTTCGATCACAATGAACTCGTTTGGTTTTATCATTTATAATTATGTATTAAACATTGTTAAATAACATAAAAAGGTTTAAATATAAATTATAAAATATTTTTCAACTATTATAATGGTTTCATTAACATACTTGAAGGAATTAAATGAAAATAAAGGTGTATCACCCATGATGTCAGTAAAGTGACACATCACAGGTGCCGATTTCAATTTTAGAAAAAAAGAGAGGGAGGAGTTTAATTATGGATCATAAATTAAAATTATATAATACAATTATATCAAATATAATAGATTTACCATTCCATTTGTAAAATATATGGTTAGGATAACTAATGAAATAGAAATGAAATAGAAATGAAATTAAAAGAGAAAAGAAGTGGATTTTACCTCGTGAATTTATCCCCCCCCCCTCAAGAACCTCCATAGGTGAAATGTTATGGTATTTTGATGACAAAAATAGATATTTTACACCATATATTTGAAAGGTAAGATTATTAGGTAAAATTTGGGAAATGATAAAATCTTAATAGGTGTGAGGAGAAGATGATGTGAGGGTTGGTATTTATAGTGGAGGAGAGGGGTGTTTTCTCATTATTTAATTCATTAGTTTACGGTTTTGTTGAAGACAAGAAATATTGTTGATTATTAAGACTAAATAAAGTATTTAGATCATCTGATTTCAAACCAATGGTACTTACATTAGAAATTAATTGATGAATCATGTATTTTGTTTATAATATGCATATACCGTAAATTACTGTATTTTTCTATTCACTAAAACATTAACTATTTCATAAAAATAACCAATATTAACCCTAATTTTTTTTGATATGTATAATTGAGAAATTAACTCTATTTTATAAAATAATTTTAGAAATATGAGTAAATTAATTTTTAATTAAAATCATCATTTACTTGGAAAATACTTATTTTAAACTTATAACTGATTTTATAACACATTGAAAAAATAAATTAATGTCTCATAAAATTATCGTAAAATCATAAAACATAAAAATATTAATTAATGAATAAATTTTATGAAAATAAATTTATATTTAATTATTAAATTAATCATTAAATTGTAATTAAATATTTATGAGTTATAAAAACACCGACACTTAATTAATATCTTTTAAAATATTTATTTATTTATTATATTATATAATTATATCATATTTTCACTTATAAGATTACTAAATTTTATTTATACTTTTTATTTGTGAGGTTAATAATTAATTGTCAATTTTACTATTCATAAGGGTCACATTACTATTCCAAAGGTCAAGTTACTATTTCACTAGTATAGGTCTCTTATCTTCTTAAAATACTTCCTATTTCATTAATTATTCATTTATAATTTTTTATTAGTGTACATAATTGATTATATGTGATTATAAAATTAAGATAATAAATGATAAATTCAATTGATAGAAGTTCAGGTCATTACATTAAACCTCGTGTAATTTTTTATTATCTAGCCTTAGTTCTTGGAACATCTAGTAGGTTTCCTCAGATTAATTTTTCATTAATTATTACCTGATCATGTAAATGAGAGTGAGAAACAAGGAGGTGTAAGAAGTGATTGTAATGATAGATATATAGTGATTTAATCAAGAAAATAAATTTAACTTTAAATTCTTATTGATAAACGTAAAATAAATAATTATAGTGTTGAATGTATACCCTCTAATATCACATGATGGATTTGGGCACAATGAAAGTGATTATAGGTGACAATCCTAAATCAAGAATTATAAGATTCAGTGGATCATTCACATATTATAAAAAATGTAGACATCATGACCAATGACACTTTTTTAAGGAAAATTGACAAATAAGGTCCTCTAAACCAATATGAGATCTTTCCATGTAAAATTTATAATTAATTTAAATAGATTCAAAAAAATAATACCCTGGTATTGGTATATTTCATTAATAAAGAAATTTTTCATTCAAAACCATTTTTGACCATCATAACATATTTAGGATCCAAGTATAGAATCCCTCTTCTAGTGATCCACACATTCTCTATTGACCTCTAAACAACTCTGATGGAATTTAAAGTGCTAAAATGGAGGATTGATCATATTCTAGAGTTCACATTTGTCATTGTGATGATTCCTTATAGATTAGATAATTTTTCTTACACTATTATTCTTCGGATTATGGTGTTGGGAATATAATCTCCAATGAATTATTTTAGTCTCTTGATAGAGCTCCAGATTTCATTGGGCAAAATAGTTCTAAATTATTATCAACCTCTACCCAATAGACATACTAATATATTTATAATTATTTTTTATGGTAAAATATTATTTAATTTCACAATGACCATTAAATAATATAATAAACCATTTCTGTCCCCATTCCATTTATCAATTTCATTATACTTATTATTTTTCTCATGGTGTTTACTAACTAGTTTAATGATAAATATTATTTTACTATCGTACAAACTAAAATTTATTAGCAAACACAATCTTGTTCTACTTGTCCACAACTTGTATTTCTATATAAATAATATATATCCATGTGATTATTAATTATGTTATGATAATTTATTCAATCGATAAATACTAAATAAAATTATTCCTCAATCTTACAAATAATATTTTTAAAATAATTTAATTAAAATATAATTTATTTTATATTAATGTAAATAGTTATTGTGTAACCGTCTAAGATTCATTATCATTTAAATTAGGTTTACATGAATAAATTCCAGTATTACTATATTGAAATGGGTCAAGAAACATAAGATAAAGAAGTCAATGATACAATTTCTATAACCACATACAAGCACTCACTAGGTAATATTATTCATTCCTCATTATATCTCATCAAGAAGGTTTCACACCCATGACATCAACCCATATGATTTAAACTTCATTATTTTTCTATCTAAAATAATCTATCTATTACATCATTTCCTAGTAATTTAATGAAATGGTTCTATTTTAATAAATGTATCAACATATCAAAATTCCTGAATAAGGATGGGGAAAAGCATTTCTTGAATTATTCCTTAAAAACATGTCATTTGTGACACACCCATTGCACTTGAATTCACCATGAATTATTTTAATCATGTTATAGGAAAATTCATAAAAGTTAACAAATCATGAAAAATATTTATAATATAAATTCCAAGTACCATTAAACATGATTGAAGATAGGAATATCTAATCACAGGTAATCATGTGGAATTCCTAATATATCGTTGTTCTAATAATATCTCATTTTAATGATTTAAAATATAAAACATTATGGGAATAAGTCTTGTATTCTTATGAGTACATTCATCTGACTTTAAATATATTATGTGTCTCATCATATAATTTTATCTGAAGTATAACAAGGTTTAATAATATGCTCATGAAATTTAAAAGTTCTTATTATAGTGGGTAAGTTCCATAAAGATTTAATGTGAAAGATACTCAAGGACATCATTACATTAAATTCAAAAAGAACAATTAACAAAATTTAATAATATTTTAAAATTAGTATTCACTTCTTAAAAATTAAATGTAATATAAAGAATAAAAAAATTATAGAACACTAACTCCAATAAAAATGTCTTGAGTGTGATAGAAATTGGAGTGTATTTATTCTTATACATGTTTTCCTTACATTTTTAATGAAAACCATGATTTTTTTTATGATGAAATGTTCTTGAATTTATAATATTTTTAATTATATTAATTTTGAATGGAAAATGTAACTCATTAGATCTTCTAATGGATGTTATGGATTTTGGTTCTTTATTGATCAATTTTTTTTTTAATATCCATATATATTTAGTACAAATATTTTGGTTTCGTGGGTAAATTTTAATAAAAATGTTATTTTTGTAGTGTTTGAGGTTTGGGAATGAAAATCTATATTTTACATGATTTTCAAACTTACATTTTAATGAAAAATATTTTTATATTATTCTTTAATGTTCAAAAATATATTAAAGATTTTTTAATTTTCTTACGTCATTGTACAATAAGTTAAGGCATTTACAATCATTTTTTAAAACAAAGAAAAAATACTATAAGAATTTTCCAAGAAGTGTTAATAAGTCTTTCATATAATTTAACAAGACTTTATTTCTATTTCATAATAATTCTGTTCAAGTGCATACTAAATTTCTCCGGCCGTTTTCTAATGTTTACTAGGTTCCACTGACTCATGTTTAAAGTATACTAATGCTTAGATATCCAAAGACTGAAGAAAAAAACTTTCCAGAATTGATTTTGATATTTATTCAAGATAAATTCGTAGAGTTCTTGAATTATTTGTTATCAAGGTTTTATAAATCCCCAATTAATTTTTACTAAACTGAGAGTATTATACTAGTTTAATTGTGTATATAAAGAGTTTATAAACATGGGAGATCATATAATTTACAAGTATCTAATTGGATTGGAGTTGAATCTTTACAAAAAATTAAATAAAAGGTTATAAATTTTGTTGTTAATTAAAAATAATATGTTAAATTTGAAAGTTGAATCTTTATCACTGTGGTTCAAGTTATGGATATAGTGTTTGATTCAGCTATAGAGTTGCAAAAGTTGAAGATGAGTCGGGCATGATGAAGAATGAAGGAGGGATCAGTTTTTCATTGAAGGGATCAATCTACAAGAGTATAATACTATTTTAGGGGGCTGAGTTTAGGCTAACTGATCTTTATTTGGGATATAGGAATCAAGGATCAATTCATAGGGTGGTTGCATGAGTCTTTGAACTCAACCAAATCGCAATGAATCAAATATGATAAAGATCTGATATGCAAATGAAGGCACATAAAGGATTGTGATACCTAGTTGATTTTTTGTGGAAGGCTCCTACTAATAAAGATAATTTTTTTTTGATGGCTCTTGGATGATTCAGTTTTGAGGTTGTTGGTTTATGAACATGTGATACTCAACAATTTTCCTATGAGAAACCAAGTGTTGAATATAAGACAACTGATGAACTAGTGGATTCCATGAACCTAGTATGAGTCCATTTTTGATGTCTAGGTAGGTCGAGATTATTACCATGTTTATAGTATTTTCCAATTTCATGTGGGCCAATTAAATCAGTTCAGTGGTTAATGAGGACAACAGGTGCATGCAACTTGAGATTGATGCAAAATACCTCATTATTTAAAGTTTAAATGTATCATTTAAGTTTGTATGATTATTCTAATATATTTAATAATTTTAGGTTTTATTATATTGTATTAAATAGGTTGTAATTCACTACTATGTCCATAATAATTGTGAGTTATTAATGATCAAGATTTCATATTTCGTTAACTAAAGCTGAGAAATGAGCATACACACAATGATATATGGATTCATGTTGATGTATATATAAGTTATAGAAATTAAATGTATGTGAATGAGGTACAAGTTATTGAAATGTTTTGATATGGATATAGGGTAATTGGTAGAAGATAATTTGAGATTATCAAGTATATAACTGGTTAGCCTATGGACTTTAAAAATTGAGGTGGTGAACCAATGTAGGTAAATTTTGGGAAACATGTGGGAAATTTTCAAGAAGAATTAGGGATGGTTTTGGGATTGATACTGCTCTCAAATATCCAAATAATAGGGAAGGAGATTCTATGAAACATGATCTAAGGATTCTTAGGGATAGAAACTCTAATGTGAATTAATGAGCGATTGACGTGCTATCTCAATAGGGAAGATTCTCAAAATCATTAAATTTTTTATTTATTTTTTATTTATATTTTTTTCATGTTGTCGTACTCCAATTTCAATCATTTCTATAAATTAAATTCATTAAGGTGTTTATGATTGTTATAATATATTAATAAATTTTTGTTCTTCATTACATATTTCATAAAAAAATCATTCCTCTTATCCATTCAAATTTTCATTAAATTATGGATTTTTTTATGTATTCAAAGATGAAATTAAATTTTAAGGCTATATGGAATTAATTTATCACTATAAATTATCAAAACATTGAGAATATTTTATTAGAATGAATGAACATTCATAAATGAATGATAGTTTTCAAATAACCATTAATTAATTTGTGATATAGTTTTCATGTTCTGTTGAAACCATTCAGTTAGACATTTTTTCCAATAATATACATCAATCAGACTCCCCTATAATTATCATTAGAATGTTTTCTACTTTGTAGTTTTAGTCCCAAACCATTTTTAACACCATGCATTAAATTCCTCACTCCTATTCATTATTTCACTTATAATATTTTACACACATTTATCTCACACTATCATTTTACTACAGTTTTTATTAGTTTTTATAAATAAAGTCGATAGATCACTCACCCTCCTTCCCTTGGGTTCAACGATTCACATTCTTACATAGGAGTAATAAAAGAAATTTATATGGTTTTGATGACTTATATCATGAGTCATCTAACCAATGTGGTGTAGCTTTATTATAGCTGAAGAAAAGTGTGAATGAAACTCTAGTCCATATATTAACCTATCCAAGTTAAGGATTAGAGGTTTATATGGATGAATTATCATTCATCTTTAGTTTTTTCTCATACACAATCATTGTGTAGTGGAATAGTTTTCTAGATAGTCATGTCCTCGTTAGAGGATCTATCCCACCGATGATTTAGAATTCGTTTTTATTGATCATTAATTGATGTTTTTGAGACATTACCTATATGGATAGTAATTAATTGTGTTCATGGACCATAAGAAACTAAAAACATATCTTTTCCCAATGATATTTAAATATAAGTTGGGTCTACTTGGTTGAATATATTAAATATTTTTATTTTTGATATTTAGTATTCTATTGGGATAGTGAATAAATTTTTTCAGTAACCTTAATAGAAATTTATAACATAGAAGAAAATGAGGAGTGGTGGTTGATGTCACTAGAAACTGAACACAACTTAGATGTGGTGCTGGATTAATATTGGACAAATTTATACCACATTGATCTTATGTAATTTATTATAGAGTGATCTGTGGATTCCAAAATCTATGACGATGATTATATCATTGTTTTTGAGAAACATGATTGTGGTAATATCATTAATATATAGTTCCAAGGTATTTTATCATTCTTGTATTTCCTTGGAAGGATAGTAATCTCTTATTTTATAAGAAATTAAGTTTCTACACAAACACTAAAACATTCTTAATCATTTTTTATGATAGATCTATATCATAGGATTTGATATTCATATGGTTCATATTATAGGCTAAAATTTGGTTGTATCATTAAATAAATGAGATGTCTGTATCTTATTACATAATAAGATAAAGATATGTGATATTAAGTGCATGTTATCTTCCATATATTTCCTACAGTTTCCCCTTTATATGATTAATTGGTATGATTCATTTAGGGCACAAGATCTTTAGCCCGGTTGGTAAGGACTCTGTATGTTCATCCATGTGACCAGGGATAAAATCTAGGTAGAGGCAAAATTTCTGTGGTACTATAGTAGTACTGTACCAGGTACTGGAGTAGGTAATGTAGCGAACTGTAGTGGTCACTATTTTGGCACTGTAGCAGCCAATATTATGCCCCTGTTTGTGCCTTCGGGCCACCGATTTGTTCACTAAGTCCTTTAAGGGCTTCGGGCCACCCAGGCCTTCGGGTCAGCAAGGCCTTTGGGCCACCTCAAGGCCTTCAGGCCACCTTTAAGTTAATATGAAAACCAAACAACCTACAAGGAACAATATCTACAAAGAGGATGAGCAAGGAGCCTCCACCACAGGAGAAGCTAAACAAATTTCAAGAATGATAGGGTACGAAATCTATCATCGGAACAAACATGTGAATGCACATGAATGCATAGACGAACATCCATGCGAAGGTAGAGAGATTATTTCATGATGAAGATGCTGGGGAGGAGAAGATTCAAGTAGTTAGTCTAGTTTGTATGTAATGTTTGATGCCAATAAGAAATTAATTCCTCTAAGGCCTACGGGCCATGTAATATTTACACCTACAGGCCTTGTCAGGGTTCCACCTCACCCCTTGAAAGGTGGATTATCAAAAATCAATAAAAATAAAGTTATGATTCATTTAGGTAATCAAGATTTTATATATTATTTATGAAACATTAAATAATCCAAAACGTCAATAGACATATATTTTTGAGTAACATATGTTAGCAACCATGAATTGGAAGTTTACTCTTGACACTCTTCATTAATTAGGATAGGCTATATAAAGTATGGAAAAACTCATTTTTGGTGAAGATGTATGTTTCTAAAAATTCAAATCTCTCCTCTTCCAGATTCATTATTTTGTATTCATTGAAGAAGTTGATCATACATATTTGGATTTCAAAGTATCTTCCCATAGGTATGACGATTCAAGTGGTTGGAGTACTAACTTTATAGATAAAAATACACTTGAAATCAATTAGTGTTCTCCCTCAAACTTACTCCATCAAGATGCGTTGTTATGAAAATGAGGTATAATAGTCTAGTTTTTTCTTCTTTTTTTGTTTTGATAATTATAGACTAAGAGTTTAAATTGATTTCATAGATTATTATAAAAATGATATGTTCCTATAAAACATATTAATGGTACTGGATCCACGTTCCTCTTTGAATCAATCTGTTTTTCAATTGATTTCATGAACAACATGTATATCATATATTTTTTTATAGATAATTTGTAATATATGGTATGGACTATCCATTTTTTGTTTCTTGGAAAAATCTATGTCACCTAATGATATGGGATATCATAATATGTGACTCACCTTTTAAAATATTTTTAAGGTACGTCACGACCCAATTTTTTATCATTGTAATTCCCTTATTATAATTATGTCTTACACTATAGTCACGAAATATTACATATAGAACACAATACAAACCTTATATATGGATAATTAATAAAATAAAAGTTATCTATTGAAGTTAAGGAATATATACTGATGAAATAGTAACTTGAACTTAGGAATAGTAATGTGACCCTTATGAATAGAAAACTGGATAATGTAATAGTAACCTCAACAAAGAAATCATAAATAAAATTTATCCACCTTATGATTGAAAATATGGTATAATTTCATCATTGTATAAGTAAATAAATATATTAAAAATTATTGATTAAGAGTTGGTATTATTGTAGTTCATGTATATTAAATTACAATACTGTGAATAATTTAATAAATTAAAAGAAATTTTATTTTCATAAAATGAATTCATAAATTAAATTTTTTTTATTACTTATGATTATAAACAATTTTAAGCTGCAATAGTTAATTTTTTTAAAGTGTTAGAAATATCTTTTTAATATTCAAACTTGTATTTTTCATGTAAATTGTGAATTTAATAAAAAAATTAGATTTATAATATTTATAAAATTATTTTTGATAAGTGGAGTTAATATTTAGATTTTACATGATGAAAAATGGATAGGGTAAATTTTTGGAACTTTTCTAAAATACATGAATTTTGTGAATAGTAAAATATGATAATTAATGATAAATGGTAAATAAATGAATTTATGCATCATGTATGAGTTTTGGATGAGGTAAATGGATATTAGTTCAAACTCACATTCTATATTTACCATTTTTTGTCATAAATGTGAATAATATATTTATTCTTGATCAAAACTATTAAACAATTGACTACAATAATGGGAAACCCATCCCCTACTCCACTGTAAATACCACCCTTATTTACCTTCTCTCCTAACACCTCTTATGACTCAAAACTAGTATAAATTCTAATCCAATATCTACATAATCCCATATAATACATATAATATCTCTTTTTCTCATCAAAAGACCAAAACATCTCCCTTAAATAGGCTATCAAGAACGATATATTCATGAGGTAAATTCCTCTTTTCATTTCTTTTATTTTCTTACAAGTTTCTTTATTTATTTTCCTTTCCTCTCATCCATTAATCTAAATGTTATTATAACTCTAATAAATTAAATATACTAGAATTTTGATTTTATAGTATAATAATTCATCATCATCTCTCTTTTCCCATCTTTTTATACTATATATGAAGACACCATCTGAGATGTGTCAATTTATCACATTCAAGGACAACCGGTTTTAAATTTATATTACCATATTCAATTCTTATCATGAAACCATTTTTATGATTGAAACATACTATAATATATGTATTATAACTTATTTAATTGTATACAATATTTTATACATGTAATATTAATTTATGAAGAAAAATGTGTTTGTTGGGATTAAAAACTCATCTTCACTCAAAATATAAAAATGAATTTTATAACCATGTAATCCAATATGTGTTCAATAATAACATATAAATTCAATTATAGACAACCATTCTCATCTTACATGTATATCCTTACATGTAAGTATGTAAACTAATACTGAAAACCAAGGAAACAAACGCTACCAAATAATGAAATTGAACCTATTAACCCATCCAAAAGGTCATTATTGAACATAATATGGTTATAATAAATACATTTCATGAATAATATGTTCTTTAATTATTAAGTAATTAATTTAATTTGGTTATCCGGGACATTAAGATAAAGTTAAGGACAACATTGGACTTAAGGTAAGGGATTCAACTCAAACCCCCGTTATTTCTTTGGGTTGTTCGATATTTCTTTTTACTAAAATGAAGCCATCTATTCTTTTTAGGAACATATTATAAATACTGTTTATATGCTCCAAACATATTTATCAATATTCATTCATTATTCTATATCAAGGATATACATTTTTTTAAAATGATTCCCTCTTTAATTCTATCCAATAAGAATGCCCGTTTTAGGGAGCATCCTGAATTCTTTCCCATTTTATATTACACTATATAATATGTTTATAAGAAACAATTATTCTTATAAACCCAATATTTTCATTATTATAACCATCTTGGTTCACTTCGAGTTTCATATAAAATATAATTCCCTTTTATGTTTAAAATGAATTTTGATATTTTCCTTTAACAGCATAAAAAAATTTAATTCTAAAGTTTCGTAAGTACTATTTTTACATCTTATTACTTCAAGTTGACATAAATTTTCAAAATATATGACTATGAAACCATATTATTTTCCATTCATGATCTGATTCATTTATTTTGTGGATATTTTTTTGATACTCCCATTATAATGCTATTTGACAGGATTTTAATACCCAATTCTTACCATAGGTAACTGTTATGTTTATGTATTATTGATTATGTGTGATTATATATGTGGAAAGTGTATTCAAGAACATTTTATTATGGGTATTTCCATAGATCCCTTTAGTGCATTTTGTAATGTAGTGTCTCATGAAATGTTATGTGCAATAGTCTTGGAGGTTAGCCTTGACTCGTGTTACCTTGTCCAACGGTCCTGGTGGTTAGCCTTGACTTGTTCTCCTTTATGTGAAAAGATCCTTCACATATGAAAAAGTAGTGTTTTATGTTGCTTCCACACTACTATGACTACATGATTATATAATATCATGTTCATATGTTATTATTACATATGTTCCATTCCTTTTTATATCATTATGTCATGCCCTCTAACCCATGTGCTAAAGATTTAATCTTAAGTTTATTCCCATACTCAGTTTCTTAGATCATTACTTTGTTCATGTTTTCCTCATGTTATCCTATGAAGATGTATGATTACAATGAAAGTTAGGAGATCTTTATGAATATTAAGTAAATGAATGATTTATTTAGTTCCATGTTTTTCAATTTTATGTACCTAGTCTTCTAAGACATAGGTTTTTATGATCCATGGATTATAATGTGATGATTTTTATGCTCAAAATCATGTAATTATTTGTCAAAAAGTATAGGGTTTCTATAGTTTGTATTAGATGATGGTCCAGTTATTTTGGAAATTAGGAAGTGATATCTTTAATAATAACCTTATGTAAGAAACTATGTATAAGATAACATACCTAAATTTTGGAATGTATAGGTAAGTGGTTTTTCAAGAAAATAAATCCTTTTATGGATATGAAGATGTGGATGTGGCTTTTTCACAAACGTATCTATGGGAAAACCCAAAACACCGCATTGAGCTAAACATTAAGGGGAACTGGTCCAAAATAATGGGCCTTATTGCGCTCTTGGTTTCACACACCTGGGGGATATTCTTTAGTAATTTCATAAGGTCGTTATGAACCATTATTAAGGGAATAAAAAAGTTCCCATTAGAATAAAAGTTAAAAAACAGACCAAATATAGCCTATATTTTATCCGAGGGAATCACAAGTATGGATATACTTTTCCCTTTAAAATCTTATCCTTTTATGTTCAAGGATTTGTATTATGCTTACTAGATACGTCTTCAATCCCCCTAATTGAACTTTATTTTTATAGTTAATGGTGTGAAATAGAAGAACACTTTCTAACAATCAATGTGATAGCTAATATGATTATTTCCCTAATGATATACCTCATATGATGGGAATGGGTGCTCAAAACATTATGAGAGTACTTTGTTAGCTATCTCAATTTAGGAATAATAACCTGAATCATGTGGAAAACCCTCCTCCTCCAAAAAAAATCATGTTATCATAGACGTTTTAAAATGGAAATTTCCTCCCACATTTAGTGTATCTTCATATCCCCTCCTTGTAGAACAATGGATTAACTCCACTGAAAAGTTATTCTTTATCCTATAGTGTACAAAAAAGAGAAATTAATACTTAAAATCAATTGTTTTTATGGGGAAGTTGATCATTGGTGGAAAATGATCAATAATATGAAGTCTCAGAATGAAATTGATTCCATGTATTGGGAGTAATTGAAGAAAATGTTTTTCAATAAATATATTCCTTGAACCCTCCATCCCAAGATGGAAAGGGAGTTCCTCAAACATAATCAGATCAAAGATGATTCTATTGGGGTGTATAAAAAATGTTTCCATGATTTCAATATATGCCTCCATCTTTTTCATTAACACTGAAATCAAGGTGGTTCTCTTCTTTAGAAGACTAAGGAAAATTCTACGAAAAGTGTTGGTGATTCAAGACTTCAACAATTATGAAGAGATTGTTATTCATTCCCTTGAGATTGAAATATAGATTGGATACTCTCAATGGTATTACGGGACCAGGGAAAATGTGTAAATAAAGTCTAATATAGGTGTCCTAGAAAATAAATCCCATGAAGGAAAGAAGATATAACATCCCACATGTCAAAGTTATGGGAAGAAACATTCGAGGAACTATCTAAAGGGAACCAGGAATTACTTCAAATGTGGATGAATAATGGCATCTAGATAAAAACTAACAAAGGGATATAAAGAATCCCCCTAATGTGTAAGAGGAAAGGATATTTTATAAAAACTCTCTGATAGTAGTGTAGTGTTTGAACTTCAAGGATCATGGGAATTATATTAACAATTTCCCTAATCCAAGGGTTGTCGAAGGCAATGAACAATAACCTCCTAGGAAACTAAGAAGGTATTTTGTTTTCACAACTGGTAATGTGGAGCTAGACAATTATGTGTTGATAGGTGCTCTAGTTATTCATTCCAGAGTAGAGAATATAATATTTTATCCTGGTGCTTTATATTCTTTCTTGTCATGAATGTTTAGTGGAAGTATTAAAATTCCAACATTGAATTTGGAGATTGGGTTATCTTTGTGAACAGAAAATTGGGAAATTATTACATCTAAATTATATAACTCATTATTGGTTGAATTTTGTGGATAGAACCTCACAGAAAAACTTTTCATTCTTCCTCTGGTGGAGTTTGATGCTACTCTTGGCATGGACCGTCATGCTTTATACAAATACAGCATTGAATTCCCAGAAAGGTAGATCTCTCTTCGCATACCATAGTATCCTCCAATCCTGTACACTTTTACAAAGGAAGATGGATCTCCTTCATAATAATTACCCAAGTATGGGTAATATTTCCTTTTAAGAAAGAATATATTGATCAAATGATTTAGATAAAAGAGATGATACTTCTAGAGGATATGACCATCATGGGGGCATACACTAATGTATTCCTTAGATAATTGTTTGGTCTTCCTCTTGATCAATAGGTTGACTTCTCAATTTAACTTATTCATTTATCACTACCTATATCAATGACACCTTGTTGAATAGACAACGTTGAGCTGGAAGAGCTGAAGAAGTAGTTACTAGAGAATCTAGAGAAGGGTTTTATACACCGGAGTTCTTCACCATAGGGTGTAAATGTATTCTTCATCAAAATAAGTATTAATCAATGTGCCTCTACATTTATTATTGTGATATCAATAAAATCATGATAAAGAAAAAGTATACCCTATCGTGGATAGATAACTTGTTCGATCTGGTTTTTGGGGCCACTTATAACTCTAAGGTGGACCTTCGGTTAGGATATCACTAATTAAAGTGGAGAAGGAAGATATTTCCATGAATACCTTTAGAACAAGGTATAGAAACAATGATTTCATTGTGATTACCTTAAGACTCACTAATTCAATATAAATATTCATGGATTTAATGAATAGAGTCTTTAGATATTACCTTGAAAATTTTGTTGCAGTCTTTATAAATGATATACTGATATACTCCAAGAGAAAGGATAAACATGAGGATCATTTGAATACTATGTTGAAGAATTTGAGATGGGAGGAACTTTATAAAAACCATAGTAAATGTGATTTCTAGATGGAGTAACTATTATTCTTAGGGCATATTGTCACTAGAAAAGGGGTATCTATAGACCTTTCTAAGGAAAAGGCAATTGGAGAGTCATGTATTCCAACATCTATAAGGGGGATATTTTTCCTATTTAGTCTATAGGGGTATTACTAAGGATTTTTTAAGAATATTTCATTATTTTAAAACCCAATGAACAAGATGTAACAGACGGGGGTGAAGTTTTACTGGACTCAAGAATGTGATTAAAGCATTAGGAAACAAAAAACATGTTTATCACTACACTAGTTATCACACTTCCAATAGATGGATAACTCTTTAGGGAATACAGTGATACTTACAAGAAGGTATTAGTTTGTGCGCTGAGGAAAAATGATAATTTGATAGCCTAATCCTTAATGCAACTGAAAATCTAGGAGAAAAACTATTGCATGCATGATGTTGAATTTGCGGCTGTGATCTAGCCATTGAAAATCTGGAGGCATTATCTGCATGGGGAGAAGTGTAGGCTATATACTGATCACCTGAGTCTCAAATATATATTCACATAGAAAGAGAGTAATATTAACCAATTACTATGTTTTGGTCTCATCAAGTATTATGACTACTCAATCCACTACCATCCCAATAAGGAAAATAAGGTGGTGGATTCTCTATGTAGAAAGGATCCTACATCTTTATCAATGATGATAATTTAAAAGGAACTAATATTCTTAGATTTTAAGAAGATAGACATTGGAATCATTAAGGGAGGAACATCCTCAATGATTTTTCAAATGATTGATCAACCATCCCACTTGGAGAAAATAAATGATGCTCAATGAAATGATGTGGAAATTCAAAAAAGAGTGGAAGATATCAGAAATAGAAAATCCCCAGTGTTCAAGATTGACAATGATGGAGATGTAAGATTTGATTCATGATTATCTGTATCATCTGATCTAGAGATAAAGAAAGAGAATCTAAATGACACACATATCTCAACCATAGATATTTTCAAAAGGAGGACAATGATGTATCGAGATAACTGGGAGAATTATTTGTGGGAGAATATTAATAAGAAGATTTATGAGTACAAATAAAATTGTCTGGTATGTCAACAAGTGAAGGTTGAAAGGGAAAATTCTAAGGGGATGATGAAACCACTACCCATAACAACATGTAAGTGAGAGAACATCAATATGGACACTATCACTATAATTCCAAGGACATCTTGGGTAAACAATGATATATGGTTCATTTTAGATCATCTTACAAAGATATCTCACATTGTCAAAATTCGTGAGGACTTATCATTAGATCAACTTGCAAAGATATATATCAAAGACGTGGTAAGGCTGCATTGATTACAACTATCTATTGTATCTGATCGAGATCTGAGATTCACCTCGAATTTCTAGAAGAGTCTCCATCATGCTCTAAGCACTAAGATGAACTTCATTATGACCTATACTCCTCAAACTAATGGCTAATCTGAGTGAAATATTCTCACACTGGAAGATATTTTGAGATAATGTTATATGGAATTCAAAGGTGTATGGGACTAAAATCATCCACTAGATGAACTCTATTACAATAGTATTTTCCACTCCGACATCTGAATGGCTCCATATGGATCCCTATATGTCAAATGTTGAAGAACACAGGTATGTTGGGATGAATTCGGTGAACATAAGATGATAGGACCTAAAATGGTTGAAGAAACGGTGGAGATGGTTAAAACCATTTAGCAGCACATCAAGTCAACAAAAAGTTAAAAAATAGAGTTATATAGGAAATCACTGATGATACCTTGAGTTCAAATTTGGAGACATGGTATTCCTATCCATATCTATATGGAAGAAGGTCATGAGGTTCCAAGAGAAAGTAAAGATAAGTCTCATCTACGTTGTCCCCTTCGTGATTCTTGATCGTGTCGGAGTTGTGGCCTATAGACTAGAACTTCCACCTACCATTCCTAAAGTAAATGATGCCTTACATGTATCTCTTTTAAGGAAGTACATAATATATCCTTCACGTGTACTACCTTCAGAGGTGGTATAGTTGGAGAATGATCTTTCTTTTGAGGAGCATCTAGTGAAGATCTTAGATCGTAGAGATAATTTTTTACATAACAATACTACTCACCTATTAAAATTACAATGGTGTAACCATTAGTACGAAGAGGAAACATGGGAACAGGGGGAACTAATAAAGGAAAAGTACCTGCACATATTTACAACATATAATGAAAAAAAGAAATTTTGAGGGTGAAATTTTATAGGGGGGATAAATGTAATGGTTCTATGTTTTATAAATGGAATTCCATTCTTATAATTACTTCTTATAGTATAATCACATAATATAACAGATAGATCACAATACAATCCTTATAAATGATGAATGAGTGAAAAAAATGTATCTCTTGAAGTTAAAGAACATATATCGATGAAATGTTTATTTAACCTTTCGAAAAGTAATGGGACACTTATGAAAAGTAAACCGACCAATGTAATAGTATTTGAACCAATGAAATAATAAATAAAATTTATCTATCTTATAAGTAAAAATGTGGTATAATTATATAATTGTATAAGTAAATAAATAATTGAAAAATTATTTTTTTTTGTAATTCATGTATATTTAATTAATTTTTTTTTATTAATTTAATAAATTAAAAGAAAATTTATTTTCATAAAATGAGTTCAAAAATTATTATTTTGATAACTTATGATTATAAGATAATATTAAGAGGCCTTATTTAATTTTTCAAAGTGTTCGAAAAGCGGTTTTAATTTTAAAATATGTATCTTTTAAGAAAATTATGATTTTAATTAAAAATTAAATCTCTTATATTTAAAATTTAATTTTTGAAAATTGCAGTTAATTTATGAATTCTACCCATCAAATAATGGGTAGGGTGAATTTTCGGGATTTTTCCAAAATACTTGAAATTTTGGTGAATAATAAAATATGATAATTTACAACAAATGCTAAATAAATGAATTTCTATGTCATTATTGAGTCATGGATAATTTAAATTGTCATTAAATATAACTTACATGTTATCATTACTTTTTTGGGCCATAATAATCAAGACTATTCATATCCTTGAGCAAAAATATTAAACAAATGATTAGAATAATGGGAAACCCCTCCTCTCCTCCACAATAAATACCACCCCTCTTTACCACCTCTCCTCACACCTCTCAAGCCTTGTTCCTAGTCCAAATTCTGTTCAAACATCCCCATAATCCCCTATCCTAGTTCCAGAAGCTCTTCATCTCATAAAAATACCAAAACCCTCTCTTAAAGAGGCTCCCAAGGAAGATATTTTCATGATGTAAAATCCTCTTCATTTGCTTTATTTTCATTCAAGTTCCATTATTTCATTTTCATTCCCCGACTCCTTTAATCTAAATTTTATGATAACTTCATTAAATTACATGTACTATAATTATTTTTTTATAATTGGATAATTCATCAGTATCCCTCCTTTCCCCTCCTTTTATACTAGAAATGAGAACATCATCTGAGATGTGTTAATTTATCACATGCAAGAACGACAAGATTTAAATTTCTTTTACCATATTCAATTCTATTCATGAAACCTTTTTTATGGTTGAAATATAATATAATATATGTATTATATCTTATGTAATTTTATATAATTGTTTTTACTCATGATATTAATTTATTAGGAAAAATGTTTTCATTGTGATTAAAAATCACCAATTAACCAAAACATTTATCGTTAATGTTTTATATAATGATTAATCTTCACTCCAAAAAACCAAATTAATTTTATAACCATGTAATACTTTTTATGTTCACTAATAACATATAACTCTAATTCTATACAACCGTTCTCATCTTAAACATTTATCCTTGCAAGTATATAATTAAACCAATCATGAAACCAAAGAAACAAACACTCCCAAACAATGAAATTGAACCTCTTAACCCATAAAAAAGGACATGAATAAATTTAATTAGGTTATACTAAATTAATTAAATTAATAATAGGTTATGGAAATATTATTTAATTAATTTAAATTTTTTATCCATGATATAATGATCAAGTGAATGACACCATCAAACTTAAGGTAACAGATTCTATCTGAAACCCCATTATTCCTTCGGGATATTCTATTGTTATTTTTAAACAAATGAATTTAGATATTATTTTTATTTAAATGTTATAAATGTTGTGTGAATGATCCAAAAATATTTATCAAGATCCATTAATCATTATCTTTTGTGTATATAAATGTTTTTAAATGATTCCCTCCTCAATTCTTCCTGATAAGTAAGCCCATTTTAAGGGAACTTCTATAATTCTTACCCATTTTCAAGTACACTATATAATTTATTTTTAAGCCAGAGTTATTTTTATAAAACCACTATTTTTTATGAAAACTGTATTCTTTCACTTAAGGTTTTATATAAATGATTATACCCTTTTGTGTTTAAAATGACTTTTGATATTTTCCTTTAACTGCACTAAAATGTTTTAATTCTAAAGTTTCTTAAGTACTCTTTCTACATTTTATTACTTCAAGATGACATCAATTTTCATGATACATACCTAATACACCCTATTATTGTCCATGCATGATCTAATTCCTTTCCATTATTGACATTTTTATGATACTCCCATTGGTTATGCTTCATTACATGATCATGACACCCAATTCTTACTACGACTAACCCTTATGTTTATTTATGATTGATTATGTATAATTCTATATAGGGAAATCATATTATAGAAAATGTTATGATGGCTGTTCCCAGATAACACTCAAATTTATTGGGTAAAATTGGGTCTCGGGAGACATTTTGTGAAACGGTCTTGGCGGTTACACTTGACTCGTGCTACCTTGTGCAATAGTCTTGGTGGTTAACCTTGACTTTTGATCCTCTATGTGTAACAAGCCATGAATCATGATAATGTAATGTTTTATGTTTCTTAAAATCTACTATGACTCCATTTTTATTGATCCTTTGTTCATATTTTATTATTCAATAATTTTTATGCCTTTTTATATCATTATGTCATGCCTTCTAACCCATGTGCGAATGCTTTATTCTTGTGTTTATTCCCTTACTAGGATTCTTATACCATAACTTTTTCAATATTATCCTTAGGTTATCCAATGAATATGTATGAGAAAAATGAAATTTAGGATATATTTATAAAGATTAAATAAAGAAAATTTTTAAATAGTCCAATGTTTTTCAGCTTTATGTACCTAGTCGTCCAACACACTATACATTAGGATCATTGGCATGTAATGTGATGTTTTATTATGCTTAAAGTCATTTAAATATATGTATAAAATAAAGGGGTCACTATATGGTATGGATTGATTAATTATGTAATATTATTCATTGAAATCCTTGTGCTTTATGCTATATTAAGAGTTATGATATGTTAAATCATCATCTTCAACTTATATCTTAGTTTCTGAAAATGAAAATCATGTTTTAGTGGTGATATCATATATATATTCAATTATGTGAAGAATATAGGGATAAGAATATATCATATGTTGTTATTCCATCCTATCTTACGATAGATAATACCCTCTATGTGTCATAAAATATGATATGGGATTAATAATAATAATTTTTTATTTAATATAACTTTTACTATGGTTCATAAAATGGTTATAAATGATATGTGTTAAGAATTATTAATGGAATATTTTTATGCGTAAATTGTAGATAAAATTTTTATATTAAGTTCTCTTATTTTGAAAAAAATATATTTTTAAATGATTTATTTATTCCTTGTAAATATTCATGTGTATAAAATGTTTATGTGATGTGAATATTATGCATTCTTAAATTTATGTGATAAAATTATTCTTATAAAATTATTATGTCATTCTAGCTATGATAACAAAAGATTCGGTTTTCATCAAACATAACATCAATTTGTTATGAATTTATTAGCTAAAATTTAGAGGTTGAATATATATTATAAATATTATGTGTTATGGTTATAATGTAATTTGAAATATATATTTAGTGAAGTATCCTTATATATAAGGACTTTGGTTTAGACATATCTTTATCCTAGAGGGTTATGCTGAGTATGAAAACATGGGGGTCATATCTTTGTGTCTCCAATCAAACTCTTATGGGGATAAGTAATTTCATAAAATTATAAACCATTACATGACAATAGTTTCATTTATTTTATTCATGGGATGATTTTGGATATGTGTAAATATGTTTGGATCATATTTTTTGATGAGTAACGGATGTTATGAGTTGTGTAAATATTTACACATTTATATGTTTTAGACATATTAATTTTGTTGGTAGAATTGGTTTTCCAAAAACCTAATTGTCATAATCATTCATATATAAAGGAATAAATCACGGAATAATTAATATTTCATGTCATGTAATAATTATTTATTTAATATTCATGTCAATTGTATTAAATTAGTGATTCAACAAGTGATACCCCATCAAATATTGTGTGTGGGATTCCTTTCTAACAGGAAATCAATCTTCCAATAGGGATGTTCATTCTAAATATGGGTTCTCATCTATTATCAATTCTAAGGCATGTAAGATATGGGTATCCCTAATATAATGATGTGCCCATATTTATTTATATGTTTTGGGTTACACTTATTTGGGAAACCCAAAAATAATTAGTATACCGAATGAATATAGTTGAGAATATAATCATTAGATTGATTTTGATAAAGATTTATCCATCGAACTATCCAATTTTCATATGTGATATAGTCAGTGTGATGGCCTACCTAAATAAAAAGTGGTGAGATAAACACCAAAAAAGAGTCATTACTTAGAGAAACAATTACCTTTTTTTCTAAATCTAATGATGTATGGGGTAATCATATTAATTTGGGTATTTTTATTAAAATTTCATGATAAAAATATAAAAAAAAATAATACCCACCCTTAGATATTTCATTGGTGTAGAATATGGAATATATCATGATTATCATTTTAATGTATTGTATAGGTATGATATATAATAAAATTATATATTGGTATATAAGGATGATAATTATTCTCAAAGAGAATCACTATGATCATTTAGATGTAAATGTTATAGAAATAAATATATCCAACTCTAAAACATGATTATTAGATATCAAGTGTGCATCACACATTCGTTTTTATAAACATAAACATGAAAATATGATATTATTGAAGTAATATTGGAAGGATTTACATATTTTCAATGGGTAATGATTTTTTACATTGTAGGTTGGAAAGTATGATCTATATCTTCCTAATAGATTATCATTTCAATTATAAAGTTGTTATTATGTTCCTTATACATAAATAAATTTGATTTATGTATCATGTTTGGACAAATGGGATTTCTATAAATTATTAAGAACATGTTTTTTTCTATATATATATATAAATAAAATAATCTATTAAATTTGGAATATAGGGAATAGTTTATATATTTTGAACACACATAATCTTATCTATATAATTTTGATTTATGATTTCATGGTGGATTCTAATAATTCTTATATTTTCCACTATCCCCTAAGACGTAAAAATTAAGAATTCATTCAAAGACTCCATAAATATGGATTGTTGAATTAATTTATTTATAAATAATTTATAACATCTGAATCGTGTTTATGAGGTAAAATACCAAATAACCTTTTTTTGAAAAAGATTAAAGGGTTATAATACTATTAGATCTAATACGTATAGATTTATATAGAATAATGAGTACTCAATAAATTGGTGGTTCTAGGTAATTTGTAACCTTAAATAATGAATTTAATTTTTACTATTATTTTTTCTAATGAGACACAAGATTGAAACATTAAGATGTTCCAAGATTTTCATAGTGAATTATAGAACAACTAGTTAGAATTAAAAAAAATTAAGATCTGATTGAGGTGGTGAATAATTGATTTATGAATTCACTAATCATCTGAGAGTCTATGGAGTTGTTTAGAAAATAACTCCTCCCTAAACACCATATAATGATGTTATATCTAATAGTATGAATAAAATTTTTTGGACATGTTTTCATTGTTACCTTCCTATATCATTATGGATATATTCTATAGAAACAAATGAAATCTAATTTAACCATGTTCTATATAAATAAATCATAAATACACTATGTGATATATGGAAATGGTATATATCAATTTGTATTTTATAAATATTTTGGTTTTTTAAATAGATGTGATATGTTTACACTCTAATAAACTTATCCATAATTTAGATTAATTCCTATTTGTTTTATAAACCAATGAAAAAAATATATATTATTTATATATCCCTACTAAACACAAATTGTTTCAACGATAAACTATAATATTCATTGAGAAGAAATTTATTTTTTAAGAATATAGTGGGAGGAATTTTAAACTTATAGAATTTCAAGAACAATAAACAAAAAGTGTTCATGAAAACTAAGTTGAGTTTGTTCTACAAAGAGTTGTGAAAGAAGAACTGACTCTGGTCACATAAGAACCATAATGGTCTAGTAGAATTTATTAGGGCCTAATATATATGGATATATTAGGTAAAATAAATATAATGTAATGTTCAATTATAATGAACTCAATACATTTTGCGAATCCATTGATATTTATAATTATGATGCATAGTTGAATTTCATGAAATTTTATTAGGACTCTATATACAGTAACCATGTTTGGAACATTGTAGATGAAACTGGATGGGTGAGACCCATAGGGTGCAGGTGGATCTTATGAGAAAAAATTTATATTATAGGAAGAGTGAAAACCTATAAAGATCACTTCGTGGAAAATGTTTAAAAAATTCTTGAAATACACTTTAAAGAAACATGTTATCTAGTTGTGATGATAATTCAATTCTGATCATACTAGATATAGCTACTCATTATGATTATTAGTTATATCTTATGGATGAAAGATCCTCATTCATTACTAGTAGTTTAATTAAGGACATGCATATGATACATCTAAAAGGTTTTGATGTAAAAAAGGAGTCTAAAATGTATTTTAAGTTTCAATAACCAATTTTTGGATTGAAGCATGCTTCTTGATGATGGAAAATCTGGGTTGATTGTGAAATAAAAGAGTTTGGTTTCATCAAGAATGTGAATGATATTTATATATATAAGAAAATTAGGGTGATTATTGTTGTGAATCTGATATTTTATTTGGAGGATATAAAAAATATCAAAATCGAGGTCTCATCTTTACATTATGTAATGTTATGGTTGGGAAAATTCTTTTTCATGAAAGACATTAGTGAAAAATCCAACATACATTAAACGAATATCAACAAATAAAGGTCAAAGTTGTTTTTTAAATTCATTCATAACACATATATTGGTAAATTTGAATATCATGGTATTATATACAGGATATATTGGATGTAGTTGTTATAAAATGTATCACTTTTTTATAATAAAAGAAATATACATTTATCATTTATTCATGTGTATTGTATTTATATGACCAGAATAATTGAATGTTAATAACCCATCATAGTATGATAGTGAGATAACCCTAGTCAACTATCATTATACAATATTATGGATTATGATGATATGTTGTGATTATAATGAGTAAAATATTATATGTGATAAATATATATATATATATATATATATAGTAAAACATATCTACTAATAAGATAATAAGATGATATACTACTTCTATTTACCTCCTCCCTTTGAGAACCATTCTTCTAAGAAACTAAATTCCATGAAAGAATATTTTGATGTTGTGGAGAACCAACTCTTGGAACTAGTGATAAGTACTAATGAAGAAGTGGTCGACCAGGTTTTATCTATTAATGTGACTGAAGAGAAGGTAGATATGATGATGGGGATGTCATTATGGGTAGACCTCAATGAGGAGAAAAACTTTTCAATTGATAATCATGACTTAAACCTGGTAGGGAGCTTCAATAAAGGGAGGATCAGACTTGAGGAGTACCTTCAGTCCTAGGATCAGTTGGCTTCTGAGTTAGAAAGTCTAGTGTTGAGTATAACAAATATTTAGGTATCTTCATTCTCCTGTGAATTGTGTAGGGAATTTGTTTCTGGGAATCTCACACTATTCATGAATGATGTTAAAAGGGTGGATCTTGTTGAGCGGTTGGGGAGGTACGCTAGTTCGGTTTGAGTTTGTTTTTGGTCAGTTTTGGTGGTCTTTGGATTTGATGTGACTCTTGTGATACACATCCTACATTCTATTTGGGTCTTCTCCAGATGAGGTTTAGAGCATTAAGACCTCACCATAGAATCCCATTCAGAATCAGTTGTTTGAGAGGGTATGGGTATGCCATCGGTTCTATGCCCACGCATTCTAGCACATGACAGTCTACTGAGTGGTCATGCAATGATGTAGGTTGGTTTTCATGGCTTAGTTGTTGGGGAGGGGCAAATCCAATAGTTTTGTATGGGATTTTTTTTGTTATGGTCTTTTGGTTGTATTGTTGGTCCTATGGATTCTCACTTTTTTCCTCAAAAGTGATTTGATAATAAAAAAGCTAATTTTATTTCAGATAATAAGATGATACTTATTATTGATACTAACTCTCTGAAGTGTATCACATTGGATGCATTACAGTCATTTATATACTTAGGGGTGTCTTGTCATAATGAATACCCCTTCCTTGAGTTTGGAGAGATACCTAGCAAGAAAACAATAAAACATTTATACCTATATTATATGAGACTTATGTATTAGAAAATCATGGGGGTTGGGAATGTTTCATATCAAGTCTTTGGTAGGAAATTATTTTAGATTGGATTTTTAAACTTGTGTTACAATAAAATACATGTGGTCCCTAGATTGGATTAGAAAAATTTAATGGATGGTGATTCTTAGATGAGTGACATGTGATGTGCTTAGATACTATGTTGAATTACATGGGATGTGTGCATTCAAATTATTTAGTATATTTTAGAGAATCAAGAATATATGAGTGGCCTATACGAGATTGAAATGTTCCCTATCTAGTGGTCAATCAATGTCATTGAAAAAGGGATTATATAAGTATATATATGGTGTGTATGATAAATCTTATTAAGTACCGATTCCTATGAAGATATTTTTGGGTTTTATTAAGATCTACCCATAACCAATTTTATCTTGAGTATCCATGACATTTTTCTAGAGGATTATCTTTGATTACATATAATAATTAAGGAATTTATATTTTTTTCAAAGATCCAAAGTCTCATAGGGTCACATAATTAGTCCTTATAATAATTAATAAATTTTACAAAAAATAATATTCCCTAATGTAGAGAGTTTGATGAACCCTATCTAAAGATGTTTATATGGACACCAAAAAAGATAAAAATCATTCCATAAATTCCTTATAGATTTTAGTTCAATTGATGATCGTCCGATCTGATTTAAAAATAGATACATTTTATTTTATAATTGATTTATATCATAGGAATTAATATGAATATAATTTATATAGTAAGTTGGGATTAGAATTTATCATTAAATTCATGATATGATTTTCTTATATTATATCATAGGCTAGAGATATCAGATTTTGGTTGCATGGATTCCACCACATCATCCAAATAGTTACCTTAAGTTTTGAATCATAGAGATGATTCATTTATGAAATGAAAAAATATATATATGATCTTTGATACATTCAACAATCATAAATACTAATGGGTTTAGTAATATATATCTTCTACTAATCATTGGTAACAGATTTTGGGATCTCATCATTAAATTAAGGGAAGCTAAATAAAGGGAGTGGATCCTCTTATTTGGAGCATTATTGTCTTCATTAAAATTTAAAAATCTATTTATCATGGTTCACTATTTTTTATTCATAGTATAATTTTCTATAATACCTTTAGAGTTCATGGTATTTTATTGTAGATTTAAGAATTCTAGTGAATTGTTTACTCATAAAAACCATATAAAGTGATGAGAGAGTATCATGACTCTATTTGGCTTGGATATCCTATAATCAAGAAAATGTAATAGGATTTTATTTCTAGTTCTGGTAGACTATCATGAAAAAGAATATTATTGGGTTCTTTTCCAGATTCTCTATTTTTAAATAGATAAAATTATATTATTAAATATCTAAAAATGTTCTTCATCCACTTCCTTTACATGTTTATAAATTTGATGGTGTCATTATAGACTTTTGACTTATCAATTGAGATATTATAGAGTTTGAGATCCAATTTTGGTGATCGTGGATTATTTTTTATTATTATTTAATTTCTATATGTTAAGGAAGACTCTTTTATTAATGATCATGGTATGTTATATATTAGATACTTTATAAATATTCATGGTGTCCGAGATATTACGATATTTGTAATGGATCCAAGGATGATGTCTTTGTTTTTACAAGGGTTACTATGGGAGTTAAGATTGTATGAGAAATTGAGTACTACATTCCATTGTAAAAATGATAGATAGTCCAAATAAACAATTAATATCCTTAAAGATATAATTTAGGACTATATTCTTTACTTTAGTGGATTCTGGTTGGATTACCTTCCTCTTGTTAAGTTTTCCTATAATAATAATTACTATATATCTATTAAAATAGCTTATTTCACATCCATTTATTGAAAACCTTTTTATCCTCCCATTTGTTAGAACAAAATTGGATAATCCTCTATGATGTGGCATAGTATTGTATATGATATTAAAAAACTACTGAAATTAATTCAAAAGCATTTCATGACTACCCAAAACCGAAAAAAAATCTTATGTTGATTATTTAAGGTGATCCTTATAATTCAAATTTGATGATCATTCATTCATTCAGTTTTCATAATGTTTTTGTCATATATAAATAGGTAATTGGGGGAATATGACTCTGATATTTTTCATACATTTAGAAATATTTCAATGGGTTAGATAAATAGAATACCAATTTTCATTACCTCTAATGTTTAGAACAATTCATAATACAATCCTTGTTTCTCAATTAAAGAGTTTTGTTCCTAATCCTTATCATGTGAGTATATATAATGATATTGAGATTGATGTTGATGTATCATTTATAGAACAACATAATTTGTACCATACCCAATAGAAAAAATTTTGTGAACAAATATAATCCCTCTCATTGTAGTTAGTTGGAGTTGTAGAATGATCCATGAAGAAACCTGGGAAAGGGAAGATTTAATTTAGAGACAATGGATAGAATTTTTCCCATGGGAAGTTGGATAAAGCTTCTTAAAGTTGAGAATCATGATGGCGAGTAGGTTGTAAGGACCCTAACCTCTATATGTTATTAGTCCTATTTAATTATAGTCATTTAATCCCATTTATAGGTATATTTGTAAGTGATAATGAGTTATTAGAGTGTAAAGGTAATAGGAAAGAAGAAATTTTGGTGACCAAGTACATGGATATCATTAAGGAATCAGTGAAATAACACTATGTGCACAGTTGGTTTACCTCATAGTGTAATTATTTTTAAGGATTGCAAACACATTAATTTGTTTCTAACCTATACCAATATAATTCTATTATTTTAATAGTGCTTCTTTTAATTAATAATTTGAGTATGTAAATCGAACTTAAGTTGGATTCAAAATTTGATCAAAGGAATTAACATAAAGCATATTGTAGTAGATAACACATGCTACCTAGTCAAGTGCTATTTTTTAACTAGTTGTATGAGGCAAGAACACCCAAACTCCAGAAGACCAATCGGCCAACTAGTCAATTTCCACTAGCCAATAAATGGAAAAATATTTAATGGGAGTGTTTCAATAAACCCAATGGATACTTGGGGTGGCTACCAAGTATCTATGGCATCAAGGAAGACCTTATGAAGAAGATTTTATTTTGGTAAATAATTTTTTCACCCAACCCTTTAATGACCTGTAATGACCTGAATACTTTAACAATTTTCTAAATATAATTATACTCTCTAAAAAGAGTATAAGGGATCCATGTGTATTCATCTAATCCAAATTTTCATCAAGTGAAATTCTCTTTATCTTAAACTAACCCTTTCTTATAAAGGAGCCTAAAAGTTTTATCTTTAATTCTTTTCCTAAATAAGATCAATGAGAATATCATATGTGATAACTATGATCATCAAAGGGAACAATCCAATGGCATCGTCTTCATCAACTTCCTTCAAGTTCCATTGACTTTATTAGACATGTTATCTCTTTTGTTCCATTTCTCTTTATTCTTATTGAGACTTTTTTCTTTATTATGTAACCCCTTATCTCCATATCTCCTAATTGAAATATCTCTCTTTCACCATATTTATCCGTTTATCTTTTATTGGGAGTTCAGATGACATTGTAATGGTTTTTCCACTAAGACAAACCATATCTTTTTTCCCTCGTTCATATCATTGGTTTATTTATTATTTATTATAATGAAATGGATTATTTTTTGATTATTAGTCCCCATTAAATCCAAGGGTTCTTCATTTCTTTCTTTCTCTATTTAAAATCATAGGAAATATTTATTTCAGGTTTCAAATTAAACCCAAGGTTTTATTTTCCCTCTCAAGACTTCTTAAGTGGAGGATATGTATGGGAACCTTTGTATGATATCTTGAAACTCCATTATAAGATTTTCACATTTCTCTCTACCTCCACATTTTAATTTCCACTATTCTTTAATTTTATATTCTCATATTCTTGTTTTATATATTTATATCTCTTATATATTTGTTTTATTTATCGATTTATTGTTTTAAAAGTAAATTCACCCCTCCCCCTCTTTCTATTTTTACCCTTTATCTGACCTAATAATTGGTATCAAAGATTTTCTTTTGATTTATTTCAAACTCACTTTCTTAAAAATCCTTTCCTCAAAGAAGTTTTTTGTCATAATCTCAAAATCATATTTTTAGAAAAAAAATTATTTTCAAAACAAATCCAATTTTTAATGTTTTATTTCAAAATGCAAAATTATTTTGGTGTTCATTCTTCTTTATATGGTGGTTCGAATTACCCATTTTGGAATAATAAAATATCTTATTTTCTTTATAGTGTCAGTTATCCCATTTTTTAAATGGTAATGTATGAGTATATTAGAACTAAAGAATTTAAATATAATTAGGCATCAAAATAAGTTAATATATTTGATATTAATAACAAATTTATGAATTCCTTACATTTCAATTTAGATCAACATTAATTCTATTGAGTTTATACTATCAAAACTTCTAATAATATCTAGAAATTATTAAATATAACACAAAATGAATCCAATAAAGTACATGAAACTAGGTTTTATATGTATCTTAATGATTTTTAATGTTTCTCCTTGCTTGAAAATGAATCTATTACTAGCATTATAACTTTTTCAAAGGACATTTTAAATTGTAGAAAATAAAAAAGTGATGAATTATCCTTAGAAACACCCATGAAGAAAATTATATATGTTTTACAAATTTCATGGGCTCCCAATATCCTAGATATACTTGAATCAAATGATATAAAAATATGGTTGTTCAATAATTCTTTAAATACATAATGATATATGAGATAAAAATGAAATATCAATCGTCAAAATAAGTATTGGATGCTAAGGAACCCATATATAACATAAAATTTATAGAAATTTGTGATGATGATTATTCTATATGTGAAAAAAATGATGAATTACATATTGAAAAAATATTCAAAATTGTCTAAAAACATCTAAAGAAAAAGAAATCATCTTTATTTTCCAAAAATAAAGATCAAATTGTTATTTTCTAGGTGACATGATACAAATGAAAAAAAATGGGCATATTAGAAAATATTGTCCAATATATAAAAATTTGTTTAAAGATATGAATAAAGGTAAGAAATCTCTTAAATTATTTCCTTGAAGTAATTAATCCTTATCAAGTGAAAAGAGTCCTGAATTCCTCATAGAATATCTTGAGGAAAGTAATATGGTTAGTTCTCTAATGTATCATTCTCTATCTAATTCCCATTTTTCTTCTTCTTAATAAACTTCATATTCTTTAGAACACAATCCTATAAGAAAATATACAATAATTATCATGAAAATGAAAAGGATTCATAAAAATATATTCATATTTTGAAAAGAATAGTGAGAATTATAAACATGTTTTTAATTAAAATGATCATTTTATAAAATAAAAATATGATTTAATTTTAAAATTAAAAAATCAACCCAATGTTGAAGTTTTAAAAACTGAAATCAAGGATAAAAAAATCTTTCAAAATTCATCCAAGGTGAAAAAAATATTAATATGATAATTTTTTCTCAATATGTAATTAAAAATAATTGTGGTCTTTTTTTCAAATAATAATTCAACTTCTTCAAAAACCACTAATTTATGAAAGGTGTTTCATAAACTGGGTTTTGAAAATATTTTCATAAATATGTGAATCCTAAATATTAATTTGATTATAAATTTTTCAAATATGGATGCCCTAAGTCTATTAGTATTTCATAGAATCTCCATGAAAATAAAAGAAATTTTGGGAACCAAATTCCTTATTTTTAGATGATTGTGGTCCTATATTTTTTTCCATGCCAAAATAATCTTATGATAACATTTTTGGACCATCAAGGGTAACAAATAATATATATTATATGGATTCACCATCAGAATAGATTTCTAAATCATTTGGTTTCAATATAATAAAATAATATCCAACTCAAAGGGATATTTTCAAATGGAAAATCCATGGAGTTGAGTTCTAAAATAAAATATAAGAGTTCTTTTTGTTTCTATATTCTCTATTTTTTCAATTTTGGGTATTTTTCTGATTATATTTTCTTTTTCTCCACCCTCTTATCAAAGAATTTTCTCAACATAAATCATATATTATAGCATGTACTATATTGATGATCTCTTCTTAAAATACATTTTTAAATGTCTATGACTTGGAGTGTTCTCTTAAAACTTCTAATGCCATTATACTTGTTTCAAAAATACTTGTTTTTTAAATTTTAATTTCATAAAAATATTTCTTATTCATTTGTTTTTCTTGTTTTTCATTATCATGATCTTAATTTTTAATATCTATATGGATTCTTAAGCGTAATTTTTTGTATCTTTATAGTGAGTCATGAGAGTTATTATATATGTTTCATTTAATATGTGTTAATTTTCTTTTCTTATGTGGGTGTAATTTATTGTTATGAATGTTATGAAAATTATTGTTTTGAAATTATATTTTATATCTATTGTATTATATTTATTCTATAACCCGTGTGTTTTGTAATTTCCATTTTGATAACCTCAATGAAGGATATATTTTTATAATGGTAGAAGATAACAGAATTTTTGATACAAATATTTCTTTTTCAAGGGGGAGAAATTTCTTTCAAATTGTCCTAAATAGGAACACTTCATTTCATGAATTTTTTGTGGCTCATTCATTTTTATCTTTCACCTCTTACTTATCTGTTTTTATATCAAGTGTTTTTTTATCATCAAAATAGGGGACATTGTTCTACCAAATATTGTAATTGTTTTTAATGATCACAATCAATTTAATTGGTGTCTAAGGTATTTTAATTTTTTCTAGTTTTTATATTATGTTTATTTTTTATTATAATTGAAATAAAAAATTCTTACATAAGTTGGTTTCAAAATTGGTTACAACGGGCTTTTCTCAAATCATGTTATAGTTGGCGGCACCAGCTTGCTAGTTCAGTTCATCTCACTAGATGGTGGCATGAGGAAAATCCTCCATAACACTAGAAGTCCAAATAACCAACCAATGGAAGAATAAATAATGGGTAATACTGGGTGTGTTCTAGGAATCCCACTGACTACCCAGTTGTGGCTACTAGTTATCTAGTTTCATTAAGGCATACCATCAAATGATGCATTAATTGTGGTCAATAAATATTTTCCTTATCTTTTTAATTCTCCAACTTGACCTAAATGTTTCTAAATGTTTCTAACATCATTGTAGGATATTAATGGAGGAAAATAGGGGCATGTATCTATATCAAATCGTAGTACACATCTATTGAAATACTCTTTGATCATAAATAGTTCTTAAATATTCTTAGAACTTCAAATTTCAATCCCTATATCCATTCCCAATGAAGATCAAGGAGAACATCATCCATGAACATTTTTATTATCAATGGGTTCTACCAAAAGGCTTGGTCATCATATAATTCCTTCAGGAACCATTGACTTTATTTATTATATACATTATTTTATACCCTTTATATTTTTTCTTCTTGATCCTTTATTATTTATTTTATATCCCCTTAGATCCCTCTCTCCCAATTGAAATCTCCCTCTATCTAACCTTATATGTCTTTTTATATTAATGAGATTTGAAACAGCATTGTAATGGGTTTCCAAAAAGGAAAAGAATTTATTTTCTCCTTCCTTCTCATCATAGGTTTCTTATTTATCAATTCAAAAGAAAGTGATTATTTGTTTTTGTAGGATCCCATAAATATAAAGGGTTGTGGGTTCTTAATTTATTTGTTCAAAATTAAGGGACTTCTTGGGTACTTAGTTCTCATTAAAATCATGTGGTTATATATTCTCGAAATCCTTCTAGGGGTAAGGATACATAAGGTAACCTCTTTATTTTTTTATCTATATTGGTTATTGAAGTGTTCCATTTCTATTTAATATTAAAATTTTAATTCCCCCTATTTTTTACTTTTATTTTATCACATTCAAATTGTAAATCATCATATCTTTTTTAGATTTATTTAATTTATCTATTTAGTTTTTTAAAAATAAAATTTTCCCCAATTTCAATTTTGTCTACTATCTAACACAACATTGGTGGAATCATAGTTGATGAAAATCCACTACCATTACACATGGTTTCTAATATACCTACACGGAGTACCCGATGGAATCATAGGTTGTTTTTTTAATGTTTTAAATTGGTATTTTCACCCTCAAAATAAATATTTCAAATTAGATTTCCAAAGGTTTTATAATTTCTTCCTCCTTGTAGCCATCCCTTTGGATATCTCATTCTCCTCACTATTACTTTAACAAAATCCAACTGTTATCATCAGCTAAATCTATCCTGATAGGTCATAAAATCTTATATATAGTGAAGAAATATTGTGTACTTACTCTAATATTAAGTTCATCATATTTTATTTTTTGATGTCATTAAAATTCTAATTTTATTCTCTTTTTGGATAATCTATTGGATTAAGTGGTTGTATTTCATTATCTACATGACCTCTTGGGGAACTATTATATTTATTTTGGTAGGTGAACCTATTTTCCCCTCATACTTCATACTATTTTCTCAAAGTTATGGGAAAAAATATATTTCTAACCTAGTATACCTTATTCCCTTTCTTGTGGGGGGATGGGTATTTACTCTTACTCAATTGTGCATGTTAATATCAGATTTCAAGTATAGTCTCAAAAAAGTTAACGTGGGTTTAGACTATCACAATATTGAGTGTTACATGTAATAACATGTATCAATTTTTCATAACTAATTTATTTGATGGTTAATTTTTTTTAATTAATTCCCATATCCTTTCCATATTTCTACACAAATAGTATATGATAGCAGTTTAGGATTTTCGTTGTAGACCACCGATTAGGTAGTTTAAAACTAAAACCTTTGATAAATCCATATAAAATTTTAGCATATTATTTTTTATATCATCTGGGTTAGGTAAAAGTGTTAATGCTTGCGGGATAGTTTAAATTGGTGTATGAATTATAGATGGATTAATTTGGACCTTTTATGGTTGATAAAAGGGTATGTATGGTGGTTGTTCTTTGGAGTTCTCATAGATGTTCCATGCTAGGAGATTTCATTTTTTTCATATTATATAACATTTCTCTTGATTAACATTTATAGAAGTGTTTTTTCACTCTTATTAAATTATTTGATATTAATAATTCATTTAGGTATTTTTTTTCAGGTTCAAGTCATTTCATGTTCACTAGTATTGTTATTTTATTCACGTGATTGTAATTCTAAACTCTTTATACACCTATTATACCCAAATGGTGAAATATATCCTAAAAATATGTATGTGAACCACATATATTTTTTGTATTATTCTTAAAGGAGAAATTATCTCCTATGCACTTTCCATTCCACCCTCAGTGCTTACAACAGCCATTAGAAATTGGGAGGCGCACCTGAGGTGTTGTGACTATTGTATTTGGGTATGCTAAGGGTTTTAGGGTCAATATTATTACATGAAGAAGAATGAGTTTTGTGTCCTCCTCAACATTTATATTATTATCATGAGATAAACTATTTTAAATCTCATATACAATCATATTCATTTCATGTAATGGTGATGAGCTAAATGATGATTCTTAATATTTTCTCATTGGGAGTTTGTTGTTCTCCATGACCTTGAGGGGAAATAGAAGGGACAATTAAAACCTATATTAAATAAATATTGTATTTTAAGGATAATTATAACCAATTATTTGTTAAAAATAAAATCTTTTACAAAACTTATTGGTAATGAATTTTTAATATAATTTTAATTTTTAAAATATGAAATAAATTGCATAAGAGATAATGTTTATGTGAAATCATAATGAATCCTTCATCATAATTAAATAAATAATAAAATAGAATATGTTCCATAATTTTATTTATCAACTTTTATCATGCTATAAATATATCATACCAAAAATAAATTTTAAAAATACTTATAAAAAGTAAATAGAGTTTAATTCACAAACAATTGTGGGTTTTAAAACCAAATTTCGAAAAAAATAAAACATTCCCTGCTAACATGGTAATATTGTAGTAAACTTTCAAAGAGTCTAAATGGGACAAAAATAAATCTTTGATTTAATTTAATATATCATTGATAATATATTAATTAATGAAGAAAAATAAAATTAAGACTATATATATACATCTCTTTCACATAATTTCCAAATTCTAAAGTTTCATTTTCAAAGCATTAAAATTGAAAAAACCTTACAAGATAAAAAATACAATAAACAATTTATACTTGATATAATAAAACATTTTATCCAATTATGTCTTGTGATTAAAATATGTTATGAAACGATTAAATAAAATGGAGAGGGGATAAGCAGAATGATTGTAAGGATTTCACCTCGTGAAGATGTTATATTGGTTATATAATCATGGTGACCATCATTTAATCAGTGATACAATATTATAAACAATAAATTTATTTGTCATAAAGAATAATATTTTATAGGATTTGTGATAGACTTCAATATCATATTTATTTTTTATATATTTACTAATAATTTTTTATTATTTTTATTTCTATTAGTATTACTAATTAAATTATTATTAAATATATTTAATAATTTAGATACATTTAAACTAAAATTATTAAAATTATTATCGATAAAAATTAAATGTAATTATTTTGTTTTGCATTATCATTTCTAAATAATAAATTATAATTTTATAATTTTGTTTAGTATTTATAATTTATTTAGTTTAGGGGTTATAAATACATAAAAAATAAGCATTTACACACTTATACACATAAGGAAAAACAACTATTAATTTATCAAACGTCAGTCAAGTTCACTACCATCTAAACATTGAAATAAATTTCATTAATATTAAATAATGAGTCACATATTGAAAATTTAGTAATTACATTTAAATATTGTATCAAGATTAAATATTGAAATTAAATTAAATTAAATCTTATAAAATAAAATATTGTATCATTATTAAATAGTATCCCATTGTAAAATTAAACAATATAATTATTTTGATTTTGAAAAATAATAAATTGAGTCAAATATTTATGTTTTTTGAAATATTTTAAAAATATATTCTGTTATAAAATCATGAATCAAATTAATTTTAAATAATGTTAATTTAAATAGTTGTAAAAAATTAGTCCATAAAATTAATTATTGATGTAATAAATTAAGGTATGACAATTTATGGCCCATAAATATTAATATATTCCTTCAAACTAATACAATAAATTTCATTTTTTAATTAATGTACTAAATTTTGGTCGATAATATTAATTAATTATTTCTTTATAATCAATCAATCATGAATTAACTAACTTTTTTATGGAACTATTTCTACTAACACCCTTTCACTTTGTGTATATAAGGATAAATACACCATATAATCCGACATGTAGAGTACATAAAGAAGTTTGTTCTTTCATTCCTAACATTTTATGACGTTTTTAATGGTTGGAGATAAGTAACAATTTCTATCCCTTTAATGAAATTGAAAGATTCTTGTATCAATTTGATTTATTTTGTTATATTTTGGATCAAATTCATATATATAACTATTTTGAGTGGATCATTACCACTTTATCATATTTTGATAATTTCAAAGTTAGTTTTTCGGAAATTGTTGAGTGGTTTATTATATCAATTTATTTATTTAACTAAAATAAAAATATATCATTTACCATTATAAAGTCCTTTTTTATTCATTATAACCAGATTATTATAAATATATTTTATTCTATAATTATATGACTATAATTTATCCTAACATAAATTAGTCCATCCTATATTGCTTCATGATTTGATGAATGGTGACACGGTATTAATCCATTTGATAATACAATGAGTTTTTAAACTTAGACATTCTATTTTGGATTGAACAATAGAAAAACTAGAAAGCATCATTCCTCAATAAATATAATTTTATATTTATATTTCAACTACATGAAATGGTAAACAAAAAATGTGTTTTTAAGGGAATTTCATATTTTGTAAATATCATGGTAGAAGGATTTTCATCTTTCAAATTATAAATTTCAAAATCAACAAACCTCAATCACAACATTAAAAAACTATTGATAATGTCTAAAAAAAATTTTAATGAACCATTGGGATTGTTTAGTTATAGTGTAATCTATACTACTTAATTTTTTATTGAGTTTTTAAATATATTGGAAAAGGTATGTTAAAATACCCACATTGAAGAGTTCATGTCATTTTTAATAAAGTTATGTTTGTCTAAAATATTAAAAAATATATTACTAAAGACTAAATAACCTTACTAAAGGTTATGGATGAATTTTAGTTGAGTATAATACCTTATAAAATAACTTCTTGTCAAGGTTCCTGGCCATGCTCACAGATACAATTTTTTTACTTTGTACTTTTTACCTTATGTGATTTAATTGTTTTATTTTATTTTAATTTTCATAATTGTATGGATATTTTAATATTCAGAGGGTGAACTTGAGTTTTCTTTATAGTTGATTAACAAGCATTTCCAAGAATACTAGTATTGTAATTTCAGGTTTCACTTCATTATAAGTTATTATAAAAATGATTCTTTGGGAAATTGTGAACTCAACGACAATGAAGAATTCATTTTTCATCTTTGAAGTAGTTCATCGATAATGAACTCAATAAATTGAGTAAGACTGAACTGGTGAAAAAAAATTTATTCTTGAGATATATAATCTTTATATACATACATCCTTGAATATTATTGCTACCACAAATCACATAGTTGAACATCAGCAGAAAATACTTCACTAATCTCGCAATCAAAGATGAATCATTATTATGAATTTCATTTATTCATCATTGTTCTATGGTATTACTACTTTCCATTATTTTCTATGTAATTTATTTTGGTTTATGGTTTTTCTTTCAAAATAATGGTCTTAGGGTCTTGTTATAGCACCCCCAACAGAGCTTATGTTTTGGTTTTTCCTAGTAGGAATAAATAATAGGGATTTCGGTTATTCTTTGGTATTGATCAAGGAATTATTGGTTATTACTCTAATTTAAAAGGAATAAATTTAGGTTGTTTCTATTGGGGTTAAAAAGGAAATTATTATTTTAATCCAATATTCATTAACAATGAATTTTTAAATAGTTTTTATACCTCATCAAAAGTTAGAGATTCTATTTTATTGGGTGTCATTTCCCTATATGTTTGAGAGAAGTAAAGAGTAGACATATGATAAATTTAATATGAAATACTATACAAATAACATATTCATATCTATAATTTAATTTTAATATATATTTATATTCAAATAAAATAATTCTTTAAGATTTTTTAAATTTTTAAAATAACCCCCCCCCCCCCGACTATTCAAACATTCTCATATTAGGAAAAAAATTTGTATTAATGATTATTCCATTGATTTGGTATATAAATATTTATTTATTCTAATCAATTATTAACTTAACTGTCAAAGCAAAAAGATATTTTTGAGATTTCATGAATGATTTTAAATGAAGGAGGAATTCCTCAAAGATATCTTTTCTGGGATGTAACAAATTATAAATACTAAGAGTAATTCATGGAAGCTTATCATAATCATCAAAGAATTGATAGTTTTCCTATCAAAATAAATCATTACAAATTACCTACATTTGATCCTAATTCATTAACAAGTAATGATGTTATTACATTTGTTTTTAACTTCAGGTTAATATATATTTTATATTGTTCTATTAATAAAAAAATTTATATCCATGTTTATATATAAAAAACTACACATGAAATTTATAAAAAATTTCTAGTTACTCATATTTTGTTAGATTGGCTAATAATAATTAGTCTCATCATGTTAATGGTTGAATATCAAGAATTTTAAATGGAAGGAGGAAGAAAAAATTAGTAAAATATTTCTTGTATTTACTAGTATAGTAAATTATATGAGTTTTTGAAGAATATATATATATATATATTAGGTTTGGTTAAAAGAGTTTAAATATAATTACCATAAAAATGGAATTCTAAAATTATAATAGTTATTTAACGTAAAAAAATAAAAAAAATATTCATTAGATGAATTTATTGAATCTTTTTTTTAATATTAATTAGAATTCAAAAATATATCTAATGTGGAAAATAAAAAATGGTAAAAGTGTTTCATTTAAATCAAAAATTTAGGTTAATAAATTCTCTACTAATTATGATTTACAAAGAAGTTAAAGATATCAAGTTGTTTTGGTTTCCCATGGAAGAAGGATGAATGTTTACTCAAGGATATATAAACATGATTACCTGTAAAATGTTGATAGATGAATAATTAAAGGAAATATAATGTTTCATAGTGGTTTTAATATTTTTTTTATGAATATAGAAGGATAGGACACATCAAACCTAAATTTCCTAATCTCATGAATGAAAATAACAATTGAAAATATTATAATAATAAAATTAAATCCATGAATGTCATATATTGTTATATGGAAAACTCTAATTTGAGGAAATAATTTGTATCTAAAATGGATTTAACAGACATAAGTTTAAGGTCCTCATTAAAAAATGTAAGTGAATCAAATTTTTATTCTTCTTCTAAATTTGATTATGATAAACTGACTAAATATAAAATTTATTAAGAAATTTAAGATATTAAATATTATGATATAAAAAAATCTATTATGAGAAATGTACATAAAAGAATACATGAGGTGTTTTTAAAAAAAATAATGTTTAAGGAAATCTATATCCAATGAAACAATTACTCTAGAATTGAAATATAATCAAATAGATACAAAATCTACACTTAAAAAATTTTATAAACTTGTTAAAGAAAATATAAAACTGGTAAATAATACATCTTGTTCAATTGATAAATTACGTGTGGATTTATCAATTGATTGAAAAAAATAAATATTAAAATTTAAAGAATATCTTTTTGAATGTGATATAACTCCTGAAATTAAGTTCATTTATTTTTTAGAATAAAATGAAAAGTTTATAAATTAACGTCAGCGTTTTAAAATTGATATATCTATATTTTGTCATGGAAAGGAAAATTAATATAAAATGTAGCAAATTAATAAACTAAAAAAAGTAAGACTAGCATTGTTTAGGAAAATAAATTATGAAAAATGTTTATAAATTCATTTTTTAATGATTCAAGTAGAAACATATTAAGTGTATCATGATTTTCATATGGTATCAAAGGTCATTATGAAATTTAATGTTCACATAGATATCCTCAATCTCTTAAAAACACAAAATATTTTATTTATAAATATTTACCTTCAAGGTTACCTATGACTACACATATGGATAGTTTGATATGCCTTAATGAAAGGATTTCTAGAGATATGAGAGACTATCTCTCATAAAAATTACTAGAAGTTAGTTTTTTCTAAGCTCTTACTCTCTTCCTCTAATGGCTGATGTGTTTCCTTCACCTGGTTGATTCCATTCCCACCTCTTTCAAAATCAAGAGTCTGATATGTGAGGATCTGATTCTGAAAACAATGAAATAAAATTGAATGATGGAGGTCTCGCCCATCCATTCGCAGGGAGACCTAATGGAGTCTCTATTCTGGATGCACTCAAAATAATTGATCTAAGCAAAGATCATTTATCAACAATACCTCATCCTTTCAAGAATTTTGACTATGGTAGTTTCATGATTGAATCAGATCCAGAGGACCTTCATAAATGTGAGTTGCTCTGTAAATTCTCCATCATTGACCACATCTTATAATTTAAAGTTGACAACCCCTGGACATTAATAGAACTTAAACCTATAATTAAAAATTTTTGGGTTATATCGAACTGGAAATTAGTTCACATAGTTCACGGATAATTTCTCTTTCTATTCAATTCTCAATCTGACTTTGATTGTGTATGGGAAACGAGTAACATAAAACTATAACATTGTTTACTCAAGATTTCTGAATGAGACTATATGTTTAATCCTTACACTCATAGGAATGCAATGGCTCAAATATGGTTCAGATTACATAGAGTAAATTGGTACTTTTAGCATCCTTAAATACTTAATGAAATTGGTTCTTGTATTGGATTACCATTGAAAATTGACTAGAGAACACTAAATGTTGATTAGGGACTCTACTTAGGTAATAGTTGAGGTTATCATTGCATCCCTACTTCTTAATTCAATAAGATTCTCTTACAAATAATATAAAATAGAAATTAGAATAGAATATGAGAAAAAATCCACTCTATTGTGAAATTTTAAAACTTATTGGCCACACTATAGAAAATTGTAGGTTGATTAAGAAACAAGTGGTCCAACTAATAGATATTGAATGGATGGAAATGAAAAATAAAAAATAGAAATATGTCCATCACTGATATCCCTAAATCTTCTAAAATAAATAATGACGTATGGGTTAATAAAACCATTAAATCACAATCTGTAATGAACACCTCCACTACCTCCTAGGATGATCCTGTAGACGAGGAGGAAAGTATATTTCACCACCTCCATAATGAGTTGAATCCACTGTTATGGATATTATTCAAAAATAGTGGGAAAATGAATTTGGGGTGAATGATTGAGGTAAGTTATCTACCCCCATTGGTATTACTATTTCTAACTCTAATGTTTTAGGTAACGCTTCATTGAACACATAAAATTCTATGATTGAAGGTAAGGTAAATGGAAATTATATTGGTAAATCTTTTGGTAACCTGATTACAATAATATAACTCTAATATGAGTCACAAACATGAAGCCACTTGTCGTTATCATTGGGTTTGGGCAGTGACTCAACCTCAGCTAAAGGAATCATCAAAAATGATATTTCATTACCATTACTTCCTCTTATGAAATCCTCTACATGATGTGATGAAAAATAGGTAGGCACACTGACTGAAACCAAATAGGTTATTGCAAATACTTCTGAGCATAATAAATGAAAACTCCAACTTGGTTCTAACGTGGGATGTGGTATGTTCATTGGTTATTCTGAACAATCAATTGGCATAAGAATTTCCCTCACCAGGGGGTTTCAATATGATCCTTGGGATTCCACACAATCCACCGTACTTTTGGGGAATTCCTTGGATCTAGTTGTTCTGGGTATGTAGGGGAAAGGAGAGGGCACTTCCTCTTTGAAAAATAATACCAGCTTACTTTCTTCACATTCTCATCTGATCCTGATGGACACACCAACACTAGATTCGGTACAGCAACCAGGAAAGAACTCAGGTACATCAAATCATGCCCCATCCTCAACTGTTTCAGGTACAATTTCACTTTACGCTGGCATTAAATCTATAGGTATATCTCAATATAATGAGAGTGTTATGCATGTGAAGGTTTTGTACCTGAATACTCATCATGATGATAAACTTGATTCCAATAGAACTAAAAACACTATGGATTTACCTGTGAAGGATAACTCTAAGACAGGTAGCACAAACAGCCATCCTACTTCTAAAAGATGTCAGTAAATGACCAAGATCCCAATTACTTCTAAAAAATTATAAGATCTATTAGGCATAGGGGTTCGGGAAACAAAAAAAAGATTTCTAACCCCAAATCTAGGCCAAATGAAGATCCTTTTTTGGAAATTTTTGGGTATTTCCAACTCTAACACTCTCTCTATTTTAAAAAAATAATCATCACCCACTACCCTTTTTTTATCTATTATTGGACCAAAAATCGTTTTCTCTCCCATGTTCCACCAATTATGTGAACATGTATATTTATTCAATGGTGTAACTAAAAATTCCTCTGTGATTGATTTTCTATAGATCTTCTTTCACTTTTCCATTAAAAATGTCAATATATTTATCATATTGGAACAAATATTCACATGTGATTTTGTTTTTGAGGAAACTCATATTTTCTGATCCATTTTTTATTCCATGAATAGATATCAAGATAGGAGACCCATATAAGAGGATTTTACATACCTAGGTACAAGCATTTAGGAAACTTTGTTTATAATTAGAGACTTCAATGTTATCCTCCATTGATGTGAGAAAATTGGTCCTTCACATGATAAAATCTCCCTGAGAGAATTCCAAACTACTATTGAAGACAAAAACCTAATTGAAATAAAACATATAGGTGCCAAATACACCTGGTATACAAAGCACTACAATAGGGTTTTCACCTCCAAACTTGAACGATCACTCATGAATGTTCCTTCTTTAGATAAATGGCCCACCATTTCCAGTCCCACTCTTCACAAGCTCCAATCTGATCATCATACTATTTTAGACAATGTCTCCACCAAAACTGTTAAACAACCACTTCCTTTTAGATTTAATAATTCTTGGTTTTATAACACTAAATGCACTAACATCATAAATAATTTTTGGCTCTTCACACCACATTACAATGATGTTTTTGCATTTCCTTCCAAATTAAAGTCTCTTAAATTGATTCTCAAATATTCATGTAGCTCACATGACCAAAAAATCAACAAGGATATCCTCCTACATGACAATCAGATCAATCAAATTCAAAATAATAGCATGAACTCAGACCTTAGTACTGGTCCAAATCATGAAATCAACATTTTGATAAAGCTCAATTCTTTTCTCACATTTAAGGAGAATATGAGGAAATAGGATTTCAAAGTAAAATGGTTATCTGATGGTGACAGAAATGCTAAATTCTATAATTCCTTCCAAAGATCTCAGAATTTATGTAGTCCAATTTTCTCTTTAAAATATGGTGAAAATATTTTAGACAATAATAATGATATTCCCAACCACATTGTTTATTTTTTTGAATCTATCTTTAACTGCCCTGAAAATAAAAAAGACCTTTTTTCCTGAGATAATTCTGATGGTGGTTAGTCATGAAGATAACAAATTTCTTCTTAACATTCCACTTGACCATGAAATTAAATAATCTTTCTTTAGTATAAATCCTGATAGTGCTTTTGATTCTAATGGCCTTAATAATGGTTTCTATCAACTCTAATGGGATATTATTAATTTTGAAGATTGAAATCTTATCAAATCCATCTTCTCTAATGTTGTTCTCCCTCATGGTCTAAATTACCAGTTTTTATATCTAATTACTAACGTTGAAAACGCTTCTCAGATCCACCAATTTATTCCCATTTCACTCATTAACACCCTCTATAAAATCATCACTAAAATAATTAATAATAAGATCTCTTAAATCACTTTCAAATTAGTCTCCTGTAATCAATTTGGGATTATTAATGTTAGATCCATCCAAATTAGAATTTATCTTGCTTCTGAGTGTTTCAACACCCTAAAAAACAATCATTGGTGGTAATATTTCCAATAAACATGACATTAAAAATCCTTTTATACCATGGGTTGGATTTTTACTTTTAATGTGCTTCAATCCTTTGGTTTTAGTGATACATTTATCACTACTGTCAAAACATTGTTCAATTCCGCCTCTATCTCTATTCTTATCAGCGATTCCCCCAGGGGATATATCAAATGCCCCAGAGGTGTCAGACAGGGGGGACCCACTTTCTGTCATCCTTTTCTCCCTTCTGTAATACTATCTTAGCCATTTTCTCACTTGTTTGGTTGACCAAAACAAACATAAACCCATCCATTATTCGTGGAATCTGAACACTCCCACTCTCTTGTTGTATACTGATGATATCATTTTTTTTCTTCAAGGTGATAAAAGAAACATTTGAACCCTCAAAAATTACCTTTCTCATTATGAGGAGATCTCTGGTAAAATGATTAGCTAGAAAAAATCTTATATCTTCTTTGTAAATAATTTTCCCCTTAATAGAAAATGCAGCATTTTAAGTGACTTAGGTATAAAATAGGGCACTCTCCCTTTTAAGCACCTAGGTGTCCCCATCTTTTGGGGAAGACCCAAATCATGTAATTTCTCTGAAATTTCCAATCACGTAATAAACCAACTTTCCCCTTGGAAAGGAAAATCCATTTTTATAGTGGGTAGAATCTACCTTTTCTAATCTACTGTTGTCTCTAAAAATTTTTAATCTTTGATGGTCAAATAGTGGTCTTCTTATATTATAAAAAAAGTAATACCTCAATCAATAAAATTTTTGGGATAGGTGGCACTATGAAAAAAAACATGTCACCATCCCCTAATTAACTTGTTTCAAACCTATTGATTAGGGATGCTTTTTGTCATTAAAAATATTAAACATTTTAATGAGGATCTTCAAGAGAATCTCACTTGGAATCTTTTCTACAATACATCTGATTCCATCAACTTTCTTAAAAATATATTTCATCACAATCATAAAAAATGAAACTCTATTTTTCTTGCCTCGTCTTTATGGTCATCGATATATCATTCCTTTTACTTCACTATGAATAACTAAAGGTGGATGGTCTCTAGAAACTCTTTAACAAACTTCTGGGTGGATAACTGTATTTGTACTCCATTAATTTCTAGGGTTTCCCTACTACAAAGTCCAGAGAACACCAACCTCTCTATCATAGATATTCTTAATTCTCTAAATGATTCTATTCCTGATAACATTATGACTATCATTGACACATATCACTTCTCTTACACTGGAGATTTCTTATTTTCAAAAATTGTTCATAATAGAATGCTTAATTCAAACACTTTTAGAACCACTATTTTTTTAACTCTAAAAATGTTTTTACTTTTTGAAAAACCTTGGATAAAACCCTAAATATTTACTCTTATCTACCAGCTTTGCCATAACTATCTCCCCACTGATGATCGCCTTCAATCATTCGGGTTTCAACTATGTTCTAAATGCAATCTCGGCAATCAAAACAGAGAAGATACTAATCATCTTTTTCTTTCTTGTGACACTAATTCTATTCATTGGAATTATATTTTTGAAATTTTTTATTACAGATGGTGGATGCATGACTCTGTCAAATTTTAATTAAAGAGATGTGTGGATATGAATAGTTCTCCGTAAATTAAGTACATTATCCTTGTTGTTGTCACTGAGCTGCACCACATGAGTTGATATTATAGAAATGATATTATTCATAATAAATGATCATCCAGTCATAATTCAGGTTGAATATGGATTCTCATTGTTGTTCGTACATCCACTTTGATCTAAAAGGGTCACTAAAACAACATGGTGCATGACTTTGGCATCCTACAATGATTGCGTATTGCTGGAATGTATTTCCAACCTCATCATAATTTTGAATTCTTTTGGCATGCCACTCTACCAGGATAGATTTAGATTAATGTGAATGTTGCTTCCCATCGAAATCTGATCCCTACAGGTTGTGGTTCCATCTTTAGGAATAATATTGGTCAGATTATTGGTTGCTTCTATGGTAGTTATCGCATTTCATCCTCACTAGAAGCTGAAATGATGGGTATGATTCATGGAATATTTTTTGCCAAAAAACATGGTTGGGACAACTTCTGGATTGATAGTGACTCGAAAACCATTTTGTAAGTAGCTTGGAATGGTGGGATACATCATGGGTAGCCAATCAGCACCAGTTAGATGGACTGTATTCATGCTCCTCACGTCATCAACTACATCATCACTCAAATATATAGTTAAGATAACAAGGTTGTTGATTGTCTTACGAACAAGGGATTCAATCAAGACATTACCTGGCTTGATGAACTTCCTAATAACTTAATTCCTTTTCATAATATAGAATGTAACATGTTTCCATATTTTAGTCTATTTTAATTATTTTACTTTATTATAATTGTGACTTGGTTTTCCGGCTAGACACCATCTTCTTCAAAAAAAACCTATCACTACATTTCTTAAATCATTATGGGTTCCCAAAAAAATTTCTAATCCCATTAGGCCAAGAATTCCATGGGTAATTGTTTTTCATTAATCTATTTTTACATAAAATTAGAATCTAAAGTGTCGAAAAGGAAATATGGTACCTGGATAGAAGATTTTCATTAAATATGAATCGTGAAATCTCTTTGTTTTATCTTTTAATAAGGAAATAAAAGTAAAATGTGTTAGAGAAGTTCAAATATCAGTTTTTGAAATCATTCAAAAATATTTATATGTTGTATATTTAAAACATAATTTAATATATATTTCTAAGTTTTGATATGATAAAATACATTTAAGTTTTAAAAATGATAATTGTATAGTTTTAATGCGAGAATATATTCTATTTTATTTAAATATAAAGATAAAATTTATTCAATATATTTTTCTAAATTACCTGAACAAAATACTAAATTTTTAAATCATATAAAAACTATTAATAATTGTTGTTATATAAGATAAGGTCATGTTATTTTTTGTTTTCAATAATATTCAATCAAGAACAAGAGTATTATGTAGTTACTCAAATATATGAAGGAAAACAGTAATGTTTTTTACTCATGTAAGAAATATAATTAGTAGAAAATATATTTAAAACCAGTTAAATATATATGTACATTGAGTACTTTGAAAATTATTAATTTATATATTTCATTACTAATTACAAATAGTCGTTTTAGTGATAAAAAATATTTTAGTTATTTATAAATATTTCAGCATATATACAAGGGTTTATTTTCTTCCACACAATTTTTTAACTTTGTCTATGTTTATTACTTATTATAAATTTTATTAAAATAAAAATTGTGTATATGATTATATCCATTAGAATTGATAGATGTAGAGAATTCATAAATAAAAAATTTCAATTATTTTGTGAAAAAATGATTAATTTTATAATTTAAAAACTCATAAGACACTATAATATATAGTTTTGTGAAACATAAAAAATAAAAAAAATCAAGAAATGACTATAACCATGTTAAAAAATATAATTTAATGAAATTATTTTAGTTTTATACTACAAATTGTTCTTGTTATATTTAAAAGTGAATTATTTTGATACCTATAATGAAAAATCCAATGTGACAATTATAGGGAATGACACTTGAAATTCACTATTTTAGAGTCATTAGTTGTACAGTTTTTATTCATAATACTATGGATGACATGGATAAACTTGAATCAAAATGAAATGAAGTTATATTTTAACAGTATTAAAATATAATCATGGAATAGAGGGATTAAAATAAAAACTGTTGTTTTTGAATAGAATTTTAATCTTAATTGTGATTAAAGTGATTTAAAAGAGAAGAATATTGGTTCATATCAAGTTGTTGATAATTTTAGAGACATTAATTTAGGATAATATGAACATAGTGAGACTAATGTTTCTATTTAGGGATATCATGAACACATTCCATCTAAACCTAATCCTATGAGTTTGAAAACTCAAAAAGATCATCCAATAGATGATATCATTAGAAATATTGAATCAAATTTTCAAACTAGTAAAGTTACAATGAACATGTTTGATTAAATTATTTTATTCCTAATAAAATTATTTGTGATGTTTTAAAGGATTAAAATGATTATAATTGGATCATGGATACGAAATATTTGTTTAATAAATTCATAAGAATTAATGTATATAATTTAATTGTTTCAGATAATTTTTCCCATATTATTAGAACTACATATAAATTTGGAAACAATCTTGATGAATTACATTAAATTATTAAAAGTAAATATAGATTATTTTCTCAAGGATATTTACCAGATTGTTGTATTATTTTTAATGAATATTTTTCACATGTATCTAGGTTATATTAATTAATAATATTATTTATATTATGAAATCTTTCATGGTTTATCTTATTTAAATTGGATTTTAAATGTTATTTTCTAAATTGTTGTATTTCTAAATATGTATATGTATAACCAAAACCTAAATTTTATAATGAAAGGATTATAAATCATTTCATACTACATTTTAATTAGTTATATATACTAAATAAATATCTAGATCTTGGAATGAAATATTTATTTTTTTAAAAAAAATTAGAAATGAAAATGTGATTATACATTGTTTATTAAGAATAATTTTAATCATATTTTTTTAATTCAAATTTATATAGATGATATCATTTTTATATCTTCAAATAATAATTTATATAAATAAGTTTTGGATTTTAGGACATTTGAATTCAATATGAGTGTAATGGGTGAATATATATTCTTTCTTAGCCTTTAAACTTTTCAAAGATATTTTAGAATATTTCACAATTATAGTAAGTAAATGGTTTAAATATTTTAAATAGATTTAAATAATATTATTAATACTCACATTATAAATACATGTAAATTAGATTTAGATAAATCACTAAACTATTATGATGTAAAAACATTTAGGGTTATGATTAATATTTTATTATATTTAACTTCATCATGGATGGGATTAATTGTTTCTGTTTTTTTATATACTAGATTTCAATGTGATCAAAAATAAATTCATATAAATACTATTAAAAGGTTTATAAAATATAGTAAAGTGTCGCCGAATCTTACTTTATTTTATCTAGTTAAAACATTATTTGAATTTATTATTGATTTAAATTATAATATCAGTGGATTCAATATAGGTATAAAATTAACATCATGATGTGTCATTAACTTCATAAATGTTTAGTATCACATGGTTCAATAAAACAAACTTTTTTTCACTTTTTAGTACTAAATTTCAATATACTATTATTACATCATGTTGTGAAAACACGTTATGTATTAAGAAGAAATTTTTTTTAATATTAAATTATTTATCATCTATTCTGATTATAATTTTTCTATTTTTATTTTTTGAAACCCATAACATCATTTTATATCTAAAATTATTCATGTTAGATATCTTTTTATTAGAGGTCATCTTCAAATTGGTCAAAAAAATTAGTGTTTATTCCAACTGATGGTAAATAGGTTGATATTTTTAATAAACCTTTGGATTTATATAAGTTTGATAAAATTAATTTTGAACTTGGCCTTATGAAAGTATGAAATATAAAATTTTTCAAACTTTTTTAATATGATTTTAAAAAATGAGACTTACAAATCTGTTTTATTCTATGATTTACCATCACTGGTATTTATTATTACTTTTTATACATTGAAAATCATAACACATTTATATGGATCCTTTTTGGTTCCAAAATATATTTAAGATGGTCTTTCCACCAATCAAATTATAGAAAATTAGGATAGTTTAGAAACATGTTTTTATACTGTTGATTTCTAAGAAAGGAATAGAAGCTAGAATTAAGTAGGTGACTTTAATAAACCATTAATATTTTAATTTCATTTATTAGAATTGATATTATAAAGTAATGGTTTAGAGAGAGATTAAAAAGATTTTCGATGAAAAATTATAAGAGTTTGTTTCTTCCTCAATAATGAAAATTCAACTTAGAGGGAATATATCACTATTTTAAATGACAAAATAAGATGAGTCCGTATATTTAACTAGGAAGATAAAAAATTTATTCAAACATAGTCTTTTTGATAATTTAAAAATGGGGAAAAAATGTAAATTGTAATTTTTTTTAATTATCAAAAAGGGAGATATTGTTGAGTAGCTCCTTTCTAGTTTATCATGTTTTGATAAGTATAAATTTATTTTTTTGGAGATTATTGGGTGGTTTTTTATTTAACTTTATCTATATTTATATGTTAAAAATATATCATTTTTATGATTATAAAATACTTTTCAATTCACTCTAATATGAGTGTTATAAAAACATTTTATTTTATAATTTGATAATTATAATTTCTCCCAAAATAAATAATTTTATCCTATATTGTTTCATTATTTTATTGATTTTTTTTATATTTATTCTATTTATTAAAATATTATTACATTATATTTTAAAAAATTTGGAGATGTTTGAGAGTGATAAAAAAAATTTAAAGTCATATAGTTTTTTTGAAATTCATATGATTTTTTTGAAGTAATGTGCTAATTTTAAAATCCATATAAAATATAATTCAAAGCCTTATGAAAACTGAAAATTCCAAAACAATTAGTGAAATAACTTGAATCCATTTTTTATTACTATGAATTTTAAAAAAATAGTAATGTGGTTTTGGATTAAAGAATATGAAAATAGAAATCTCCATGCCATATTGGAGATCATTTTTGTTTTATGTGTTTCCTATATGAAAGGGAAACTCAAAATGGGAGTTTCAAATTTTGAACATATCATAATGGAAGGTTTTTAATCTCTCAAATTATAAGTGTCAAAATATATAAACCTTACATACCATGACATAGAACTAGCGACCTAAAATCCCCCATGATTTTTGAATGCACCATGGGTTCAAATTTACAATAATGAAAATTTTGGAACATCATTTTTTGTAAGGTTTGAAAATCTATAAGAAATAACTGGTAAAAACTCCATCAATGAAGAGTTTATGTTGCTTTTGAAAAGTAGGGTTTTTATTCACTTGTGAAAAATGGATTACTGAAGTTCTACTTGTAGTGGTAAAGTTCGTTGTTGACTTTTAGTTGAGTAAAATGGCTTGTGGGAGAACTCCACACCATGGTTATCATTCATGGTTGAAGATACTATTTTTCAGTCTCTCTATAACACTTAATTAATTTCATTTTTTATTTTGTTTTGATTTTTATAATTACATTGATTGTTTAATATCAGCATTGATCATGTGATTTTTTATTTTTTTTAGAGGCTTGAGACTCATTTCAAAGAATAATTCTATTGGAATTTCAAGAATCTCCCTATTCGAATTAATTCTCAAGATACTGCTTCAAGAAATGGTGAATGGAGCAGATTTAAAAGATTTCTTTTTCATATTGGAATTAGTTCATTGCTACGGAAATCTATAAATATATTAATATTAAAATAGTTGAAAATAGTTCGTACTTGAGATATATAAACTTTACACATTCATATCATTGACTATTACTACTACTACAAATCATTTTTATGAACCTCAGCATGAAATTCTCCACTTCACTTAAAATCAGAGATTCTTAGGAATTATACAATTCAATTTTCCCCATGGATCTATTGTGTTACATCTATTATTATTTTATATGTACATTTTTATTGTTTATTTTTTTTCTCTCAAAATTGAGACATTAGTGTCAGGTTATACCACCCAAACAAAAGTTATGTATAGTTCTTTCTAAATCTATAAAAGGAAAGAGTATTTTGGTTTTCCATTGTTTTATATAAAGGAAAGGTATGTTCTTCCTCAACATAAAAATTAATCAAGTAGGGTTTTTCCTCCAGGGGTTAAAAGGAATATTTTGGGTTTATCCTCTAGGGATTAAAATTGAATTTGTAATGTTTTCGGAATAGCCAAAAAAATTAGAGATTCTATTTTAGTGAGTTTCATTTAACTATATTTGAGATAAGTGATGAAAAAAATTGTGATAAATTTTACCACACCTAATATTAAAATACCTTATAAAGATCCCTAATTTATTTTCCTTGTATATTAAATTTTAACTCTGGCAAGTCTTTGAAATTTTATAAATTGGGCCATACACCCCCTTTTGGACATTATGAAATTCTCAAATTGGGACCAAACAACCATCACCATGTAATAAAATTAAATACAATCTATATTGAATAAATACCTTTTGTATTTTTTTGGTTTAAAGATGACTAATTCTTACTTTTCAATAAATTATTATTTTATTTATCTTAATATATTCCATTTGGAATACGATCTTGTTTAGCCTAATTTTCCACACAAATATAATGATTTATATTTGATAACTAAATTTGATAATTTTGAGTTTAAGTCTTCAAGAATACTTATTAACAAATATATAGAATGTTAAATTGATTTAAATTTAATATTAAAAGTAAAACCGTGATTTTAGAACATGGAATTTTATTTTTTAAATATAATAAAAATAATTTATTATACATGTTTTGATATAATGGTTTATATAATTTATATTTATTGTGTTAATTAATATTTTTTTCTTATTATGAATTGATTACTCTATTTATCTCTACATTTATTTATTATAGTACACATTTGAATAGTTTTATGCATTTTAAAAAATAAATTTTAAGTGTTTCACTTATAGAAATCTTCAATAATTAATGACATATTTATTATATATATATATATCAATTTTAAATTCATCATTTATTTAACTATAATTTTTTTAAAATTTTATTAAAATTAGGTTTTTTCATAGTATTCCCAACAAAATAAAAAATATATATTCATTAAATCATATTAAATAATATATACACTTGTTGAAATATTTTTGTGTTAAATATATTTATTATAAATCATTAATTTTCATTCAAAAAACAATGAGAAACTATATTTTCTATCAATTTTATTACAACTAGTTTTTTCAATAGAATTCTCTAATTAAATAAATTTAATTTTTTAAATATTCATATTAAATAATATATATGAAAAATATAATGACCATTATCCAACATTATTTTTATTATATTTTAATTCAATGAAATATTAAATTAAATTTTTATATTTTTCAGTGAGTTATTATGAATAAAAAATAAATATTTTTCTATATGGTTTATTTAATTATAAAGTTATAATTCATTATATTATCAATGACATTGTAATTGATAATTTTTATTTAATTGTATGAATACATTAAATTAAAAAAAATCCATAGAGAATTTTATATTTTTTATATTCATGTAAACATGATTTACTATATATGTTATGTGATTTGAGATAATATTCATGTATTTAAATTTTAGTTATACTATAAGGATTTTCTAATATTCGTTGGGATACTCTGCTATTAAAGGTTAAAATTATAAAACATAAAAGGATATAATTTTTCTTCATCTAGTATAGATAGACATTGGTTATTTAATTTATAAATAAAACACACCAATAATTAATAATGATAGAATAATTAATGATATAACTTTATATGAACATTGGTTGTGGTCGAACTGTCACATTATAATGTTCATAAAAACTAAATGTTTGAATAATAATGTTGTTCCAACATATAATATTCTATTTATGTTTTGATGATCTCAAAAAACCTACATATGATAATGATAATTTTCTTTAAGTGTTTTCATTAGTTTTTATCCTTATTTATCTTCATTAATTTTTAATTATACTATTTAGGAAAGGTTTAGAAAAAATTCCCATGTTTGAAAAATTTGAAAATTGAGGAAATCATCTTTATTGATATTTTTACTTTTCAAAAAATTAGATGTGTCAATTAGATATGTAAAGGAGTCACATATGTGAACCGTCTGTATTTCATAATCAACTATGTCAAAATCAAGAATATCAATCTCTCACCTACAAAAGAAAATAGATACTTCTATAAAACTGCTAGGTGGATTAACTACGTGGAGTATTTGGCTACATATATTAGACTCCCGGGAAAATATCCTACATAGATCCAATTAGCAATGTGATTTCTTTAAGAATGAAAAATTTGGATAGGTGAGAAAGAATTATATATTATTTTACTATGTGATTTGGCTATGTGAAAAATTGGCTACATGGATCTATTTGGTGAACCAATTTACAATCTATGGAATTTAACTATGTAGTTCTCTAGAATCAACTACATCATTCTAAAACCTTCATGTTTATTACAATTATATTACTTTAGGAGGAATATATTTATAATATTAATGACTTAAATATTTTATTACCTATTTATAGTAAAATTGATTTCAATAAGGTTATACATTCCAAGAAAAGGAAATAGTAAAGTATAAATTTCTCATTACTGTTGTTGTGGTATTTCCAAGAAAACATATACTCAGATTTAATTATTACACAATATTTTATGGTATATCATGATCTAAAATAATAAATATATATATATAATAGCATTCAAATAAGATAAAATATATAAGTAATATAATCAAGAACATTAGTTATACTCTCATCTCTCTCTCTCAGTCAAAGCGTTTTGTGTTTCTTCATAGTGCTACAAAGAAGAAGAATAAGTATCATGTTCTACAAATTCTATTTAAAATATATATCTTTATATGTTTTATAAGACTATCCTCAAGATAAATTTCACTCTTATTTTATATCCTTGATAACTAATCTCTTCTGTTAGATTTATCTTACAACCATGTGTTTCATTTTTAAACTCTCATTATTCTCTCTCATTTTTGAAAATGACATCATTTATAGTAAGTTATAAAGGATTATTTTATATGTACCTGAAGTATTTTTCTTTTTTAAACCCTTTAATGATATAGAAAAAAATATCCATATTTTTACCATGTGATAACTTCATTCACTCAATCGGGAAGTCCCTTGTAAAAGGACTACTGATAGTAAAAATATTTTAACTCTTGGAGTTCAGTTTTGGTGGAGTGGAATATTGGATTTATGCTCCCCAATCCACTATAAATATCTTATGTTAAATATTTCTATTTTTTATTTTATTTCCATTACTTTCCTGTGTTAATAAAAAATCATGAATTATTAAACATAAAAGAGGGTGGTTTTAAATAAAATAAAATTCCAAGAACTCAATTTACCCCCTTCTTGAGTCATAGAGAAGTAGTTCTCTGACCAAAACATTCTTTCCAAGGTAGTGAATGTTGATTTCTCATTTACAAAATGTTGAGTTATTATTGATTAAATAAAAAATGGATACTATTGATGACAATAAAAAATTTATTTGTATGGTAATATAACCCTACTTCAATGGTGAAACTTTTGGATTTTGGAGAGAATATATTATTATTTACCTAAAGAAACATGGTCAAATGGTTTAACTAAAAGTTTTTAATAATTTACTATTTTTAATAGATATATAGAGAAGTGGGGTGCCACTACTAAGGGATATTATGGTCATAACTACTGTGAAATGTTTAAAATTGGAAAATATCCTTAAAAATATTATGTTGTATGAGGATTAAATGTAATCCAAATATAGTGAGTATAGATTGGTCAAAAATGAAAATTATTCCTTGAAATGATCTATATAAAAAGATCAAAATAGGAGTAAATTAAAACAAATTACTGATTAATCTTATGAATATACCTCAAACAGTCCTACTTCAAAGAGTGAGCTTACACATTTTTCTTAGAAGTTCAATAAGTTTTATAATTATAGAAATAGTTTCAAAAACACCAACAATAAGTTTAATAAATATGATGGAAATTATAAATAACTATGATTTTATGGGTATAAATATCTTAGGAATATCAAACTGGATTGTCCATAACTAAAAAACAAAAAGAAACATTATAAATAGTACTAGTGGAATCTAGAATAAAATAAGAATATTAAAAAAAATTATGGCCACATAGAGTTCTTTAGAGGATTATATAGATAATACATCTTTTTAATTAAAACATAAGATCTCCAATAAAAAATTAGAAACTATATTTATATGACACTTTTAGGAGGTAAACTCATTCTATTCTTATGATCCTGAAAATGATTCTAAAAAGGAATATTTATCTTTTAAATAATTAAATGAATAATTTACCATGATGGAAACAAAACATGAAATCCTAAAATAGAAAAATAAATCCCTCAAGAATTATTATAATGTTTTTTTCATGAAAAAGGGACTTAAAAACTAATTTTAAATATAAAATTGAAGATAAGAAATTATTTTTTATATTGAGTTAAACATGAAAACAAAATTGATAGATTAAAAAAGTAGTACATACCTTAATTATGTTTTAAGTATATTCAAAAAAGGATAAAATTCCTTAATTCAAATACATTCTAATAATAATGTTTAGAAAGATAAATTTTTATTATGGAGCATTAGTGAAAAAAAGTTTTATAAAAATTATTTTGTGCACAGTTCTAAGAACAATAACTTATATAAAGTTATTTTTTAATTTTATAGAACCTTGAAACTATGATAATGTTTTTAGTTTATGAAACCCATAATTTTTTGGAGTTAAGAATTTTTTATTTCATGATTTTTTAAAACACTGAGTGTTGTAATTTCTAGATATCACAAGTATATTTGAGTTCCCAAATCATCGGTTTATAACATTTAGGACCCAAATAATATGGTACCAAAAGATTTTCTTGATTGATGTTTTTCATTTGGAAAATTTTCGAAGATCATTAATGAAAACTAGTTTATGGATAGTGGATGATTATATAATATGAGTTGATATTTTTCAAATTTTCATTCCTTTTCCAAAATTGATGGAGGCAATGTCACTTTTAGTGATAATGAAAAATATAAAATAATGGTAATTTGGTCCATTAAAAATTGAGGCTCAGTACTCATCAGTAATGTTATCTATATAGAATAATTTAATAACATCTAGAGAATTATTTCCCAAATTTTTAATTAGTTTTATTATATTTATTTCTCAAATAACACACATTTTGTTCTCAAAGATATATAACTAAAAATTACGAAAACTAGAATAGAAAATATATACACTTTAGATATTATTTATATTTGTAGAAAAAAATTGAATTGCTTAGATTTTTAAAAAATTGAATCTTAGATATGGAATAAAAAATTGGAACATTATAAGGTTTATCCAAGATAATTTTTTTGAAGAAGAATTTTTTTTAGATTTACCTCAATATATACTAAACAAAGATAAACTATGTGGTGCATTAAAAAAGTTAAACAAACACATTTCATATTTTAAATCAATTAAAGAGGTTTCTATACATATTCCTCATGAACATATCCATATATATTATTTGGGTCCTTATTTAACAATAATCCTAATAGGAAAAACATTTGTTTATGTGTTAGTTCATCATTTCTCTAATTTTTTTTGGATTTTATTTCTGAGTGATTAAATTGAATCTTATAATGGTTTTTATTATATTTTGAATTGGTTTAAAAGTATAAAGATAAAAAAATATTACCATGAAAAGTGACCATAGAAGAGAATTTTAAACCCATGAGTTTAATTATTATTATTTAAAACATGGAAACCTTCATACATTTTATGCCCCCATGACATATCAATGGAATGGTATTGATTAATATAGGAATAATACCTAACAATAAATTTCTAGGACGATGTAATGTTAATATGATGTACTCACTCATTTTTTTTATGATTCTATAAATACAACATGTCATTTCAATTAATGAGTTCTGAATATGTATGTTTTGAAGAAAAATACTTATATGTCATGGACTAATATAAACTCGAAGGATGGATAATTTTAAGTTTTTTTATGCAAGTTTACATTTTTAATACCAAGAAAACATATTTTTAAATATGATCCAAAGGCTGATGGAGGAATATATATAAGATATTATAATACTTCTAATGGTTTTTTGTTTATAACAAAAGATTAAATATTGTTGAAGAATCCACTCGGGTGAAATTTTATGAAAGTGATCTTTCAAAAAATGACTCAGGTTGATGAGTTAACCCACTCTTTTAAAAATGGAGACATGAAACTCTTTTTTACAATAAAAAGGATGATTATTTGGAATTTGATTTTTGGTTAACCAAATCAGAAAATGAGTGATACTATTGAACCTGAAATTGTTATTCCTAAACATCATAGAACCCTAAAAACCCATCCCATAAAAATAGTTATAGGAAGTGTAGATGAATTAATTATAACTATAATAATTTTAGAAAAAAATTTATAATATTTTATCTTTTATCTCAACTAGAACCTAAAACCATTGAAGATTCCATAGGTGGTGAGAGTTGGGTTGTTTCCTAGAAATAATAATTAAAATAGTTTAAGATAAATTATCTGTGAAAATATGTTGATAAACCCTCTGGTTATCATATTATTGGAATAATTTGAATTTTTAGTAATTAAGAGGATAATCATAGTTTTATCACTATGAATAAGATTATATTAGTAGGAAAATAGTATAACTAAGAGGAAATGATAGATTATGAATAGTCTTTTTCACCCAAATCTATATTAAAATCCAATAGAATTCTTTCTAGACTATGCATCACACTTGAATTTAAAATTATATTATATGGATGTGAAATATTAATTTTTAACTGGGTTTCTTGTGGATGAATTTTATGTTGAAAAACCCCCTTGTTTTTAAAATCTTCATTTTCTAAATTTAGTTTCCAAACATACTAATGCACATTATGGACTTAAATAGGCACATAGTGCATGGTATGAATGTTTATGTTATTTAATTATATGAAAAGGATTTTCAATAGGGTTGAATATCCTACTATTTTCAGAAAAACATCATATTCAATTAATTTTCCAGTTAAAATATATATTGATGATTTAATTTTTTGGTTCTATAAATAGAATTTATGTAATGATTTTTCAATACTCATAAAATAAGAATTTTATATGAGTTTGATTGGTGAGTTATATTTCTTTCTTGGTTTTTAGATTTATCAAAAAGACATTGGGAATGTGTTGAATCAAATCAAAGACATAATTGATGTACTTAAGATGTTTTTACTTTAAAATGGTAAAGTACATGTAACTCTTATTTGTTCTAATGAGAATCATGAATTTCATGGGGTTGGAAAAATCATTGAAAATAAGTTATACAAGGAAATAATTGGGATTCTACATTATTTAACTACTAGTAGACCAAAAATATGATTATATTTTTATTATGTGCTATATTCCATGTTATTCATATGGGAATATCATTTGAAATATATCAAAAGAATTTTTAGGTGTTTAATGGGAATGATTTATATTTCCTTATTTTCTCCAAAAACCATTTATTTTAATTTTAATTCATATTATTGTGCTGAATTTGGTGGTTGGTGACTAGATATGAAGATTACTTTAGTAACCAACAATTTTTTAGGTAAATCTTAAGTATCTTATTTCATTATGAAACGACACTCAATTTCATTATCTACTTCTATTGTAGAGAACATTTCTACTTCTATTTTTGGTGCATAGGTGTTGTGGATAAAGAACACCTTGTGGGATTTTGGATTCAATTACAATCAAGTTTCAATAAAATTTGACAACACAAATTCTATCAATATTTCTAATAATCTAAAAAAATCAATAAAGAACTATATATATCTAAGGAAAAATTTCTTGAGAGATCACACTAAAAAAATAATATCACTCTTGAATGTATCTCAACTGATAATCAATAGGTTGATATTTTTACTATACCATTATATGTGAACCTTTTAATTTTATTAAGTCGGAGTTAGATATATTTAAATTTAAATGAGTCTAGACTCTTTCAATTGTATTTATGTTTTAATTTCTTCATTAATTATTAATTTATTTATATTATAGTTCATCAATAATTTATTTAATTTTAGTTTATTTGAAAACTATATTCTCCTATTATAGTTATTTGTTTTATAATTTAGTTGTATAAGTTAATTTAATTTCCCTTTAATATATATATATATATATATATATATATTAATCTTTTATTTCCTTATCTTTAAGTCACACTAAGCCCAAAACCAAAATCGGCTAAAAATTCCTTTCATAAATAGGGTATGATACCTCAACCTGAATCAACTATTGTCTTATTTGTCCTTCACTTACATCCCTTCATACCTAAATCTAAATCATCACCTTTGTTCCTCTTAATCTTATATTAATCTCTTTCTGTTACAGAAGTCAAATTGAGGAGATGGTGGTGATTATAGATCCTTGAATAAAGAAAATATATATGGGGTGTTTCATTGTGTTTATTTGAGAAAAGTGATAAATATGGATTAGTTGAAAGGAACCGATACAATATTGAAGAATATTTTCCATTTACAAGGATGATGAATTTTTTATAAGAAGAAACCATTGTTTCAATTTGAGGACGAATTTAATAAATTCATGAGGAATATTGAGTTCCTTATTGAAAAATTGTGGATTCACTTTCATCGAATTTGAATGGGAAATATTAGTTAGTTTATTCAGTATAAATAGAGAAAATACTATACTTTCCTAATGAGGGTGACTATAGTTTTAGCCAAATGTTTGTTTGAATGATCTCAGTTATTACAACTGGAGTTTTTAATTTTCTATTCGGTTCTATTAATTCTAAATTTATCTTGTGAAATACATTAAATTAGAGTTTATAGTGTTCTTCAATTTTATCCAAACTATAATTGATTAAAGTGATGATGAGATGGTGAATGTGTTGTTTTAGAACACATACCTCTAATTCATCATGGTCAAAAACATCAAGTTGAATCTGGATCAGTACATGTTGTGGTTCATAAACCATTATTTCAATGAAAATCGGATGTTTAATTACTACCCACATAGAAGGTTTATTTACATTATGTTGAAAAAGAAATAGATATACCACATCTAAGGATAAGTTTTGAAATGTCATAATAGGATCACCTTTTTATCTGTTATCTTAAAAATGTTTTGTTACTACTGGGATTCTTGTTCAAGTTATATAAGTCCAATTGGATTGGAAATTGGATATCAGGTGGTTATACCACCTTCATAATCAACTCAAATAAAACCACCAACAATATTGCCTTATAGGGATATAGCACCAGTTGGGATGGTTCATGCTAGGGATTTTTAGGAGACTATTGTTACCATGTTAGATCCTGTAGTACCAGATGTCAGACCGGTAGTGGAATCAGCCTATATTCATGAAGAAAAAACTGTTAGGGATGCTTAATTTATTTAGACAGTTGTGTAATCTATTTTTATATATACTGGAGTTTAATATTCTTCATCTATAAAAAATGTTTTTTAAATTATAACTTGTAAAATTACATGCATACTTTTACCTCTAAAATGATGACTGATTGTGATATTCTCAAGTTATATTATATGGAGTTAAATTAAGAGATAATATCATCATAGGATATATTCAGATAGGTAAAGTATATTTTAGTGTCCTGTGATTGTTTTTATAATCTCATTGAAGTGATGGTTTCCTAGAAAAATTTGGTAAAAACCTCTGACCAATGGAAATTTTTGCCTTTGTTGCAGGTGCTTAAGAAATTGAGTTTCAGAGAGATCAAGTGACTGATCATAGAAGAATTTGTGTAAACAGATATAAAATAAATAAACATGGATTTATTATGGAATCTTAGAGAATAATATTTGATAATAGTTCACTAGTACAATAAAATCATTCCATGTATTCTATATATGAATTCCAAATATTCATTACTGATATAAAAGAGGTATTTCACACTCCAAAGAGTTTTGTAGTGAATAAATTTGAATTTATTAAAAAAATTCTTCATAGTTCCACAAGAACCTCATAATCATCAGTGATTTTTGATTTTTTTTAATAAATTTGACCATCTATCTTCATAGTTACATTCATTAAACACCCATATCCAACTATTATAGTTTAATATTTTCCCACCTATTTTTATTAAATATTTCAAAAAATATTTTTTTAGTTTCAAGAAACTATAAAAGCTTCTAGAAAAAAAATATTGGGACTAATATGTCATTTAATAAAATGATTTAATATCTCTAGGAATATTTTTCTTCTATTGGTGCTTAGGTAGAAGAAACATTGGCACTGACCAGGAAGGTAAGAGATATGGTTTCATGTTCTATTGTTCAAAACAATAGAAACCATCACCAATATAAAACTATTCTAGTTAATATTTATGAAAAAATTGTAGGCCTTTATATCGACACTTTTGAAGAGGATTATAGTTCCTTGACACTAAGAAAATTGTTTTTGTACCAAAAATAGCAACAAGACTAGAGATCATGGTTTATAAGCCACTTATGCTCGTTTTTTCCAAGTCATTTTCTACTAAAACTCCTATTATAGTAGATAACTCTACTCCATTTCCTCAAGATTCATCCAATTCTGTAAATGAGTTTTTTCAAGCATTGATCGAATAATTAGAAAACCTGGATCATAATTCAATTTTTTTATAAGTTATACTAGTATGTTTGTATGACTCGGATGATAGATTTCAAAAAAAGGTTTTATTTAGAGCCTCGGGTATCTCAGTCTACTCCTCATCCTGTTTCCATGGTTAGTTCTTCTCAGAGTTTTTTATTTGGTAAAATTTAAACCATTAATGGAGTGTTGAAAAATGGTTTATCATTAATTTCATTGACTCATAAACAACCCTCCACTTTAATTTTTTATTTTTAAAATTCATATACTGTTAAGAGAATAAATATGTGTTATGATTCACTATTTTCTATAATAGGTAGAAGATATCATGGCCCATCACCAATTGATAACTATGCAACCACCCCCCCCCCCCCCCACCCCTGCGAATTGCCCGAAGGCCTTCATTTTAATTGATTTTTCATAAACCCCTTTCAAGGGATGTGGGAGAACCCTTACAAGTCCCGTAGGCTCAAGGATTACATGGCCCATAGGCTTAGGAGATTACATGACCTAGAGGTCTTAGGGAATTCCACCAGACTTTCTATAAGGAACTACCCCTCCCCACCATCTGCATCATGATAGTATCTCTCCACCTTCGTATAGTCGTCTGGCTAGGCTGACCGTGCAAGCACAAACTGGTCCCGATGGCATAGACATACCCTCTTATTATGACAAATCCATTTGGCTCTACAGTGGTGAGTGAACCTTCTCTGAATCCTCTTTTGGGGAAGCTCCTTTTTTGTAGTGTGTCTGGGGAAACTGCTTCTGGCCCGAAGGCCTTGAGGTGGCCTCACGGCCTTAAAGGTGGCCGGAAAGCCCTACTGACCGAAAGGCCTAGGTGGCCAGAAATCCTTAAGGACTCCAAGCCCAAACTGATGGCCCAAGGTGAATAGTTCCAGCTGCTACAGTACCAAACATTACCTACTATAGTACCCACACAGTGTACAGTACTACTATAGTGCCTGCTACAGTATAGCTCCAGTGCCTATAAATATGCCTCTACCGGGTTTTAAACCTGCGTCTTGTGGATGAACTTAAGGATACCTCACCAACTGGGCTAAGGCTCATGTGCACCAATGGATAACTATATAGGTTACACAAAGAGAGTAGATGTTCTGTTTGATCCTTTTAGGATTTATCAAAAGAAAATGTTGATGTTTTATAAAAAATAAGATAATAAAGAGGATACTTATTTAGATCCTACTAAGTTGATAGAATTTATGAGTTCAGGAAGATATGATTGCATCATAGCTTTTGGAAATCTTGAGAAGATTTTCAGCCTGACTACTTAGATACCGTGATATACATTAGGGTTTGAAAAATATATAGCGGATCTTGTAAGAGTATTCATTCCTCCAAAGGTTGTACCTCTTTCTACCTCTTCCACCTCTCTGACCTTAAAGAAACCTCCACCCAAACCTCCTTCTAAATTTCAACCCTTTCACAAATCAAGGTCATTAACCTCATTTTTATATATTTCTTTTTATATTTTAGACCTTTGTAATCATTTATAATATTTCATCCTTAATGAAATTAATTTATCTCTTGTTATTAAGTGATTTTATTTATTTAATTTTTTTATCTACGTTAATGTCTTAATTTATACATCTTTTGAAATTTAATACAACCATAATTTTCATTCAAATTCATAACTATACATAAACAGTTCATCACTCAATGTTATATATTAAATGTGGCTTTCTTCTCATTAACCTTCCTATTAAATGTCACAAATGGCGGAGAAGCTAGATATCCTATATTAAGGGAGAGAAAGGGGAGAATAAAGGATATACATAAACTTTTAAATGAAATTATATGTTATATAGATTTCTAAAAAATTATTAAATTTGTAAAAATTTCTTGTTTTAAGTTTAATGGATTTTTTGGTCATCCAAAAGGATGATATTGTTGGACTACTAATGTTGTTCTAAAAAATCCCTTGTTCTTCACATTTTTTATCTCAAAAAACCATCATATTTTATTGATGAATTCCATTTATGTGTGTTTATTAGTTTTTATAATTATTTAATTTAATTCTAATGCAATTCAACAATTTTGGTAGTTTTTCTAAAATTTGGGTAATTTTGGAAAATTGGCTCACTGAGGCAATTAAATATGAACATATTTGGCCAAATCATGTAGTTAAATATGTCAATTGACTAAATGAATGAATTTCCTATGTGAATCGGCTATGCCCTGAAATGATCATTGTGAAATTAGCTTATGTCAATGAATCCCCTAAGTGAGAAAACAAATATGTTGATAAATTGATTTTGTGAATCGGTTATATAGAGTATTTAGCTATGTGAATTGGATAAATGGAGAATTTTTTTTATGTGGTTCCAATAAGATACATGATTCATTTAGCTATTCCAAATTTAGATACATGAGAAATAATGATTCATGATTTTTCTTTGCGATTTGGCTACATAAAAAATCAGCTTCATGATGAATGAATACATGTATCAATTTTACTATATGATTTCAAATATATTAAATCTGGCTATGGAGTGATTCAAAATTAGCTATATCATTCTGAAACCAACATATTAGTTAGTTTTGGAGTACATTAAGAAGCATTTAATGTTGATTTCATTAATTTAAATATTGTATTACATCTTTATAGTAAAATATATTTTCAAAATATTTTAAATATTTAGAGAATAAAATAGTATTGAGAAATTTGTTTCTCAGTACTATTTATAATATATTTTTGAGAAAAATAAATCTCGAATTTAATTTTGAGGCCATATTTTTTGGGATATCATGATATGAAGTAACAATTAAATATATATTAGAGTATTCAAATGAGATAAAATAGATACATAAAAATAATAACAATAACACTTTAACTCTCATATCTCTCCCAAATAATTCTATGCTACTTCATAATGATAAATAAAAGGAGAAGAATTTATAAGTTATACAAATGGGATTTCAAATATTTATCATTATATGATTTATAATACTCTCCTAAAGATGATTTCACTCTTATTTTGTCTCTTGTAGAACTCTTTTCTTTTGTTAGTTTCATATGATAAATGGGTGCTTCGTTTGTAAACTCTCATTATTCTCTCTCATTGTTGGATATAATAGATTTTTTTACTATGATGTAAATTTTATAGTAAAACAACATTACTTTTTTTAATCCTTGAAGGATCATAGAAAAAGATCTTTATTTTTTACTAAGTAGTGGATAACTATACTCAAACAAGTAGTCCCGAGGAAAAGGACTGGTGCTGGTTAAAATCACCAATCTCTAAGAGTTAAGAATTGGAGGAGTAAAGTAGGGAATTAATGTTCCTTGAACCATATTAAATCTATTTTATTCAATATTTTATTTATTATTTTATTTGTGTTTCCCTATTATGTTAATAAATTATGATAACTTATCATACCATAAAAAGGGTTGTTCAAAAGTGAAGAAAATTTCAAAAAATCAATTTACCCCTATTTAATCATAGAGTTATTTTCTCCAAAAAACACTAAATAATGTTCCATAATCCATTGTTCAATTGATGATAATAATGATTTTTTAGGATTTCATAAAGATATAGATGACTTTTTCATATCTTCAGTTAAAGGATTAGTAAATAGATTAGTCATGATGTTTTTTCTATGACACTCATCACTATAAAAGATTTTTAGATGAACAATATTAAAATAATGTATATCATGGCATAACTTATGAATATTGAGTATGATATACGTGATTCATTTCTATTTCATTATATTCTCAATAATCTTCCATGTCAATATGGTCCATTTAAATTTTATTATACAGTATGTAAGGATAAATAGCATATTAATGAATTGATGACCAAGTGTGATCAAGTAAACAAAATTATTGTGGTAGAATTTTGAATACCCAATATATTTATAATTCATTACAAATGTAAGTCTCATAAATATCAATCCAATTGGAGGAGAAAAAGAAATTAGTACTCCAACCTAATATTAATAACGAAAATAAATTGTTTTTCTATAAATTAAAAGAGAATGAAATGAAATGTTCTCCTGGATTTTAAAAATGGATTTAAAAATGGTATTTCAATCTATTTTATTTTATATGAATCAAATATGGTTGACATAATTTTTAACACATGGTGTATTGATTCTAGTTCTAAAATACATATTATAAAAACCTTTCACAGTATGAAAAATCAATGTAAACTGGTGCGCATTAATCATGATTTACATTCAGTAAGCGGGATTTGATCACATGTGAAAGATGTTGGTACATGTATTCTAGTTTTGTGACATTGGATTTATTTGTATTTTGAAAATATCTTTTTATATTTTATGTTTATCTAGGAACATTATTTTAACATCTATACTCTTTCCTTTTTTTACATTTAGTTTTTTTAAAAAAAAATTCTTAATATATCGATACCAAATTATTGGATATGGTTCATTAAAGGATAATATTTTCCTAATATATTTGTAAATTAATATTGATAGTGATAATATGTATGTTTATACAGGTATTAAAATATGTGCTATAAATTAAAATTCATAAATTTTATGGAACTAGAGATTAGATTGTATCTCTAAAAAAAGGTTCCAAAAGTTGGTATAGGGGTGAACATCAGAAGAAGAAGGTTGGGGATTTAAAATTTTCATCAATGTATCAATAAAACATCATCATCTCCAGTGATCCAAGTCCTAGAAATGGTATGAGTATCTCACATGAATTAATTTAATAAAAAAAATATAACAAACCATTACCTCATTTTGATTGATGGATCATTTCAAAAAATCTCATCATCAGTGATCGTTGAATGAATAATAATAGTAATAATCCATCTAAATAATCCTTACATGATTAAAGAATACATGGGAGCTTAAATCATTGAAATAATTGTACTATCAGGATGTTCGACGAAGGCTTCAATATCCCGATGATCATGACAATCTTTATCCTTCAATTCGTGAATGATATATTGAATAGAACACTTGGAAAGGGGATTTTTCACTCTATAATGTGGGGATGAGGAGAGAGGATCTCTCAAATTTGAGTGTATGAATTATTTCCTAGAAATAAATTCCCTCTTTCTTATATATAGGAGGTTAAAATTCCAAAAAGGGTTCCTGAAACCCTACATAAATAACACCTACAAAGTAATATATAAATGACATTTTATGACAAACTAACTATCTAAATAGAATCATTTATATTTTTTATCACATACTTGAAATATATAATAAATATATTAAATAATAAAAGTGTGTCATTAACATAAATCATAATTTCAAAAAATATTAAATGAAGATTGAATATTAAAATAATACATATTTGAATAATATTTTCCTTGTATTCACTTAATACATTGTGAATAAATTTAATTAATTAAAATCAAATTATTCTATACTTTAGTAATTGTTAATTTATTTATTTATTGGAAATTTTTATTATTCAATAACCTTATATCTCAGTGGAAGGGCATTCCATGTCCAAAACACTTATTCATCCTAACAGGGAAGACTTTTGAATAATCTATGTGTGTAACACTCTATGAACTAATCGTGATATATGGGAATATTATTCATATAAAATTCTTGAATTCTTGAAACCCAAAAAATTCCTTAAGGAGTTAATGAAAATTTAGAGAAACGATAGCCTTTCCTATGGAAACAAATTATTTAATATAACATCTTTGTCATACAATATCTCATAAAGTATGATTCACATTTTCTATTATCATTCACTCTTGATTTATTATTTATTGACATAATTGGATGGATTTCCATTCTTTTACTATAGTATTATATTTAGTGAAGCTACTTCTATCCTGATCAAAAAATCCCATGATATAACTTCGACTCAAAAGTGGAAATGTATATCTTGATTATTCAATTAATGTCATGCCACTAAGGATGAGCTAAATGAAGGATACCTCCCTATGAAATCAATATCATAGTTTTTATCTTGAATCAATGTATGTAATAAAATAGTATACACTAATAATAATCTCAAGTACAAAGACCCTTATAGATTTTCATTGATAGGAACCACCAATGACACCTAAAACTTGTGGTGTTCCTATTGGAGGGTCAGTCCTCATGAGATCATCTACTTGAATTCACCAGGTGAAAACATCATGAGAATAAGTCCTAATGATTATGAGCCCCAATCACATGATTAGAAAACATAATCTATGTCCTTCCAATATAATATATCAATACCATGGGAAAAAACAATTATATTAGTATCATGGTATCTCTAGGCTCTCATTATATCCTAGGAACTACAATAACATTCTGATATGACATGCAATCTAAAGATATTGTTAGGAATATAGTGGTAGCAGAATTATCACCACTATTGTGGTAAGGTAAACACACACACACACACATAGATATATATTTATATATATATTTATATAACTATATAGATGTTAGGTAATAAAGGTACATTGAGTATTTGGGTTTATGGAACCCACTAACCACACTCCCACATTCAATATAGCTAACCGTTTACATGTCTAAACCGGCAATCTCTCATAATAGAATCATGATTCTCCTGAGATATGGATTTAGTCTAGGGTTATGCCACATTATTATCTATGGTTAATGTTATAACAAAGACATCACCACTATGAGTAAAATCATGTGAATAGATGAAACTTCTAATGTACATGTTTGGTCCATTTTTATCATCTGGGGTCGTCAAAAAGCACCAGTGTTGCAGTATTATCACAATAAACGGGTACAAATACAATGATAATAACCCAAACTGTATCCTTAACTATATAAAAAGCTATAATATAATTATATTCTAGTATAGATTCATCTACTACATAGTCGTTATTCTTCTCCAGTTCATTGCCCCACCATTCAGAAAAAATACATAGCTTGGTAGAAATTTCAGATCATCATGATCTGTCTGGAAACAAGAAACAGTGTATCCCATCACTACTAGTTCTTCATCTAATCTATACACCCGTAATATATATTTTTTTTGTCTCAAGTACATTAGTATAGTTTTTACAACTTCCCAATGTATATCATCAGTATTAGCTTGACATCATCCCAACATGCTTCAAGAAAACGAAACATCAAACCTAGTACATATCATAAAATACATAATATATCACACTACAAAACCACAAGGTATCCCAATAATTCATTCAATATCCTCATGTTTTTGTGGAGACACTTTCTTGGAATAATTTATACCAAGTTCAATTAGAAAAAATAGTCTCTTAGATTATTTCACATTGTAACTTTTTAGTACATTATTAATATACGTACTTTGACTTATCCCAAGAAACCTTTAGGATCAATCTTGATAGATCTTAATCCCTAGTATGTAGGTGGATTAAATTTAGTATCTCATTTAGAATCATTCATTTAACCAAGTATTAACTAACTTTAAGACCTATACATAATTACCAATATTAAATATTTCCTCAACAAATAATATGATGAAAAAGATGGCATTTCCATGAACCTTCATATATATACATGGATAACATTCATTCGTCACAAAAAAATCTTTTATGGTGTCATAAAAATAAAAATTCCCTGATAATTATTTCTACTTCAACCCATAAATGGATATCTACAAATTTCATACTTTATTTTCACTATTTTCCTTAATAAACCCTTCGAGTTGAGTCATATTGACATCTTCAACCAACTACACTTTTTGGAAAATCAATTTTGACATACATTTTCCAAATTTCCTAATAATATAAGGCTACTACTACAAGTAAAATTATGATGGATTTCAACATTGATATTGGTGAGAAGTTTTAATCACACTATATTCCTTAATGATTACTAAAACCTTTCACCATTAATCACAACTTATAGTTATTTACTTCGCCATAAATGTCTAGATTTTTTTGTGGTTACCCATCTTTACCCAATGGTTTTACAACAACTAGAGGTTCTACCAAAATACAAACTAGATTTGGATATAGGGAATCCATATTATATAGTCTGGAATCTTACCATTTAGTATCATCATTCCCATCTGCTTATTTCTTGTAGGCTATAGATTCATAATTTTCTAAGAGTAATGTGTCACATAACTCAGTGATAAGAAACTTCTATCTCTCTATTCCTTTATCCTCTTTAGTTGACCTATATAGTAATTGTGTCTTGTAAATGTTATCATCTCCCGGTTTTTCTTATGGGGATTGTTCCCCTACCAACTCTTGTGTATCAGGAGCATCAATTTCATCAAAGTTAATCTTGTTGCTACCATTAACATTTTAAATGTGTTCCCTATATAAAATTATGGAATTTAATTCCACAATAACTTTTCAATATAATGTTTTATATAGGTGATATGCATTATTTTCATTATAATATCCTATAAAGATGAACTTTTTTATTCGAGATGGTAATTTTTCACTATTTTTAGTCTTAAAAAAACCTCACATCCCCACACATGTATGTTCGACAGATTGGGTTGCATTCTATACCACAACTCATATAGAATCTCATATGTTACTTTATTTGGTACTCAATTAATGGTATATACAGATGTCTATAATGAATATCCCCAAAAGGATAGTGGAATAGTTTCCTAGATCATAATTGATCTAATCATTTCAAGTAATGTATGATTAATCCATTCACTTACACCATTCAAATTATGTGGATTAGGAAGAATGAGTTGGGATAATATATCAAACTTAATTAAGTGATCAATGAATTCTTGGTTGAGATACTCCTAACTCAGTCTCAGTAGAGTTCCTATAACTTCCTACTAAGATGTTTTCTACTTGATGTTGGTATTCTTTAAACATATACAGGTAATATTACTTATTCCACATTAAGTAAATATATCCATACTGACTATAATCATCCATAAAAGTAATGATGTTTCAAATAAATCCCCCTTAATCTACAGGAAATGAACCACATATGTTAGTATGAATAAATTCAAATAATTAAATGTCCTTTAATCGTTTCCCATAGAAGTGTGCTATGGTCAATTTCCCTTATAAACAAGTGTGGCATAAATCCAAGGGTTTTAATTTAATTTTCTCTAAAAAATACATCTTGATGAATTTTTCGTAAATGCTTCTCATTTGCAAGACCAATCCTAGAGTTCCATAAGTGTCTATTATACAAGTCATTTTCACTAGTTCTGTCATTGATTAATATTACAGTGTTTTCAAGTTCAATTATATACATAAAGTTATTCATTTTCACCATACCATAACATATTTTAACCATATAAAAAATGAAAAAAATTAATTTTCAAACATGAAATAAAATATCATGGTGTCCAAACATGACAGTGGGATTGTGTTTCTAGTAACTGAAGGAACATTATAACAATTTTTTATTACAAAAACTAAACCATAAGTAAAATTTACTTGATATTCTCCCACTCCCAAATATGCTTTTCTATGGAATCCCACATTTTTTTACATAAACTTTTCCATACATTATAGAAAACAAAGGATAATTTAAAGGTTAGTATCTTAGAAAAAAAATTAGAAAATACATGAAAACATAAAACATTATTTTAATATAGTTTAAATGTTTCATCATAGGATCATCAAAGTATATTTACTATATCTCATAACCTGGGGACATAAATCAATGGAAAATGTGATCATAAAGCCCATTAAAGAAAAAACAACGCAAACAGTTTACTTGTGATCTTGAGGAATATCCAAAAGAACATGAGGAGATACATAAAAGAATGATAAAGAGGCATATCATAATAATAAGAACATGAATCATAACATGGAAATGTGTCTAAAACATTTAATTGATTCATTCAAAAGAATATCACCATGTTTTATCACCGAGTTGTCAAAAAATTACTATTGTTATTCACTATGGTATCGTAAAACATTTCATATCTATATTTTAGATTCTTTACCCAATAAATTTGAGTGATATCATAGATAACCCTTTATGTGTATTTATTCATTTGGGCCACATATATCATAACAAAATATATCAAAAATATCCTGTGGATAATAAAAAATGAGTTTCGTATCAAAATATTGACGCTTTAAAAGGTCTGCTTAAATTTATGATCTTTATGCTATTATTAACCCATGGAAAATGAAATCCAATTTAATGTATGTTAATACAAGAATAAAATAGATCATTTTTAAATCTAGGTAAATACCACTAGAAAATAAATAGGTTTGTGTATTCATAAAAGAAAATAAGAAAAATTCTTGAGTGAAATAGAGAAATTTTGAGATGAAAAATTGGAAACATAATGTGTGTGAATCATGGTTTTAGAAAACATTTAAAAGAGAGAGTAAAAGGATATAACATTCATATAAGTATCTAAATATAGTAAAGTAACATAATAAAATGAGGATAATAATGTGTTATGGAAATTTGAAAGACATTTTACATAGAAAAATAACTTTAAAGGAAAAGAGAAATTTTGTTTTACCTTACCTTGATGAGTATCATGTAAAACGTGAATATTGGGACCATGGGGGCTTGAAGACACCTTAGAAGGACTCCTTGGGAGGTAGAACTATCAGATATTTTTGGTGGATAAAATGGGAGTTAAAGAAATTGGTTAAATGGTTGGGTATTTATAGAAAAATAGTATGATTTGTTTATTAATTCCCTTGGACACCTAGGTAGTGATAAATTCAAAACCATGGGGTTTCCCAGTATATTTTACCATGGTATGGGACACTTGGGATACCTATTACATTATTTAAATCCATAAGAGTTTACCAAACTTTATATTACATATTACTCCATTATAATGTCATTAAACATACTAGAAACTCAAACAATATATTGACTATTAACCCAAAACGTATTTTAGAAAATTATAATAAATTTACCCTAACCTAATTTTAACATGATTATTAAAAAATGATGTTTATTTTATTATAATAAGTATATAAATATGAGTAATTTAAATTTTAAATTCAAAAATCCTTATTAATTATAAACAATATTGTATATGAAATGCATAGTAAAATTTCTCACACCTGAAAAAATTAAATTATTTTATCATTTAAATTTAAATAATAGTGATTTAATCAAGATATTTCATTAAAATAAACATTATTACTAATACCTTAGTTTATTATAATAATTATATATTTTATAAAAACTAAAATTTCTTCTTGAAAAATCAGTTTATCAAATTTTTAATATTTTTTAGAAAAACTAAACTCAAAATAGAAATGATGGAATAAATATTTTATTTATACAAAGGTATTATAATTTATATAAATAAGCCCTTAAAAATAACCCCTTATAACACCTTTATATGACCTAAGGGTATGTTGTGCGATGGTGATAGATTCTTGGGGTTTCTCATATAAAATCTCCAAGTGGTCATTTCCACTAAATTGAACTTCTCTCATAAGTGATTTCGTTCAAGCTTAACATGTTGAATATCAGCTTCGTATTAGTGAAGATAATATCCCAATAATGTTAGATCCCTCCTAAGATCCAAAAAATGGGATTCGTATAGAATGACTTGGCAAGATGAGGCCATAAACTCTTCTTTCTACATTAACATTCCCTTTTCATTTCTACTTTATACTATAATTATAATGTTAAAATTATTATTGACAGTATATCTTCCAATGGCCATATTGACCAATATCCATAATTGAGAAATGGTCATATAATGTTCAAAACCCAGTGTTCACATTTTAAAATATACACACATAATTAGTCGAGAGATATAGTTTTGTTATTTATAAGATAATATCACACACATTTTCAAAAAAATAATTCAATAAGTTTATGTCGTTACATTCATCCCCCCTTTAGAAATTTCATCCATGAAATTTCAACTCATTCCCTTGGTTGATAAAATGTGGGGGTATTTCGGTCTCATTGTGTCCACTGGTTCCCATGTCACTTCTTCATATTTTTTGTTCCTCTATAACACTTTAACGATGTGGGTAGTATTATTACATAAAACATTGTCTCTATGGTTCTAGATCTCCACTAGATGCTCCTCATAAGAGAGGTTATGTCCTTGTTGTACCACCTCGGGGTTCAATTTATGTGATGGGTTAGGTATGTACTTACTCAGTAGAGATATATGGAATACATCATAAACTTGAGCTAGATTCAGAGTATGTTCAAGCTGATAGTCCACTGATCATATGCGATCAAGGATTTCATAGGGGCCAATGTACTTGGGGCTGAGCTTTCCTTTACTCCCAAACCGAATTACTATCATAGAATGTGAAATTCAAAGGAATACATTTTCACCAACATAAAACTCCTTGTCCATTTGATGATTGTCATCATAGCTCTTCTGCCAACTTTGATCAGACTTTATGTGTTTTTGGATGGAATGAACATTTTTTATCATCTCTTGTATAAGATAAGGTTCAAGAATCTTTCTCTCACAAGCTTTATCTAAACATGTTGGAGTTCTGAATCAAATTCGCTATATAGATTTATAGGGTTCCATTTGAATACTTGATGGATGTTTTTATAGTATGAGAACTCAACTAATGGGAAATTTTAATCCCATCCCCATTTAAATTACATTGAGTATGTTCTCAACATGTCCTCAAATGTCTGAACAATCCTTTCAGATTAGCAATGTTTTTTAGGGTGATATTTCATACTAAAATTAAATTTAGTACTCAAATCATGTTCAATACTTCTCTAGAATTTTGATGTGAGCCTTATATCACAATAAAAAATAATAGAAAGTGTAACTCCATGAAACCTTACCACTTCCTTCACATATATCTTGGTGAGTTAGTTAAGCGATAAATGTTCCTGAATAGAGATAAAATGGAAAATCTCGGTGAGACAGTCCACTATAACCCATGTCACATTTCTTCATTTGTATTCATTTGGTAGACTGGTGAAAAATAACATAGTGATATTTTCCCAATTCAATATTTCCATGGGTAGAATTTATAATTCCCTGTTAGAAAGTTATCACTCTAACTTCAATTTTTTACACAACAATAACCTCCTAATGTATTCAAAAATTTCTCTTTTCATGTTATCCCATCAATAATGATCACAAATGTCCCTATAAATTTTAGTTCTTACATGACACATATAGAAAGTAGAGCTAAAAGTTTTATCCAACAACTCATTATTTATTATTGAAATAGATGGAACACATAGCCTTGTCTAAAATTTTAGAACACCTTATTTATCAATATTGAACTAGGGAAACATCTCATTCTTTATAGGCTCTATCTTCTTATGTAACAAATGATCATCTCTTTTATATTTTTCAATCTTCTCCAGTAATAATGGTTGAGAAATAATTTGGGATAAGGTTAATTATGTCCCTTCCCTTATAATTCCAATGTCCAATTTTACTATGTCTTTGATAAAAGGATCTCCTTAAATCGTCATCATTTTCATAACAATAGTGTTTTTCCTTCTTAATTCATCAATGGATTTGTTTTCACTATCACAGTGATAATTAATTGAGTAATCATAGTCTTTAATAAGTTCCAAACATCTCATATGTATCATGTTTAATTCTTTTTTCATTAAAATATACTTTAAACATTGATGGTATTTATATATATTGCATGTCTCCCTTAATAAATAGTTCCACTATATCTTTAGAGAAAAACAATCATAGCCAGCTCTAGGTCATGTGTAGAATAGTATTACTCATCAAGATCAACTGTCGAGATGCATAAGATATCACATTGTCATTTTTAATGAGGATTAACCCAATCCCTTTTAGATATTCATCACTAAAAATAATGAATCCATATCGAATAGAGGTTAGAGATAACACAAGTGTAGTAACCAATCTCTTCTTCAGCTCTTGGAAACTCTCTTCACACTCCTTTTTCCAAATAAACTTAACCCCTTTTCGATTTAACTTGTCTAGTAGAATATAATTTGGGGAACGTTTTTTTACAAAACTTAAATAATATTCTGTTAATCCAAGAAAACTACAAATATTAGTTATTTTTTTAGGATGAGTCCACTCCTACACAACCTTTTTCTTTATAGGGTCAATTGAGATTCCTTTATTGGTTACAATGTTCCACAAATAAGAAACTTATTGTAACCAAAATTCACATTTTCTGAATTTTAAAAATTTCATATCCTTCCTTAGAGTTTTCAATATAACCGTCAGATGATCCCCATTATCATAGATACTTTTAGAATATATTACAATATCATCAATAAAAACTACCACAAAGTTATCAAGGCATTTATTAAAGACTATATTTATCAAATCCATAAAATTATCAAGATTATTAGTCAATTATAATGAAAAAAACAAACTCATAAAGCCCATATCTTGATCTAAATGAGATAATTGGAATATTTTCTTTATTAACCTTCAATTGATGATAACCTAGATGAAGATAAATCTTGGAGAAGAATTGATTCGCACAAATCTGGTCAAATAAATCATCATTTCTAGGAAGAGGGTACATGTTATTCATTGTGATCCCATTAATTTATCTATAATCAATGCATAATCGCATTAATCCATCCTTATTTTTCACAAGGAGAACAAGTTTTTTCTAAAGAGACACACTTTTCAAGATAAACACCTTTTTCCCAAAGATCTTGTAGTTACTTCTTTAATTTCTCCAGCTCCACATTTTCTATTGTAAATGGGGTATTTGATATCGGCTTGGATCTAGGAATGAGTGTAAGAGAAAAATCTACCTCCCTTTTTAGAGGAGGTACAGGTTACTCTTCAAGAAATATATCAATGTATTTCAGAATGATTGGGAAATTTTTTATTCATATATATTAATTTACATATTCACATTCATGAATAATTTCTATAAAGAATGTGATGGAAGGTTCTTCTTGAAAATGATCAGGTTGATATATCTATCCATTGAGAACAATTATAGGATTTCTATTCAAGATTATTGAGATTTCCTTACTTCTGTAGTGAATCTTAGCATTATACATTGAGAGCTAGTCCATCCCTATTATAATGTCAAATTCTATCATGGGAACAACTAATATATTTTTTATGATATTATTCTCTCCAAAGTAAATAATATATTTTCTATACACTGTTGATGCTTAGATAATCCCTACAGTATTATTAACTGATAACTCTACTTATATAAGTTCAAGGATTGATTCTATATTATTTTCAAACATGGATGAAATAAGGGAATTCATAGAACTATAATAAAAATATTATGTTCTATATTAGATATACCAATGAGATTACTTGCTACCAGATCATTCGGAACCTCTACTTCAACCTTCGTGAAAGAAAAAGCATAACTATTTCCATTAGACTATGTTGAGGTTGATGGTGATTCCCCTCCAATAACTTTTTATTTGAAATGTGATTGAAAAAGTGCTGAATATTTCCACACATGATGCATTGGAAATCATGTTAGACCAACACTATCTTCCCTTTTTCATTAGTTTTGAGAAGTAAAGGCTTTAACTCATTACAATAATTCAGAATAATATAGCCATATCATACACACAAGTAACATTTCTAGTTCCGAAGAAATTTTTTCCCCAAATGCTTCTTCCAAAAAAAATTGCATGTGGAATGTTCCTCTTGCTTTCCTCCTCTTCCTTGATCAAAGATCCACAGCATGGTTGGATCCAAATAACTATTTTTTCATTCAATCTATGGGACCACTACGTATCTCTAAACATCAGATCGACTTTCATAGAAGTCATCATGATCTCTATATTGTTTTCATAATATTGGTTCTATAGATTATTCCATAAATGAGGACTTTTTCTACTGAAGAATCTATCAACCTTCCCAACAGGATCCATGACAGAGCTAGAGGTGTAACAAGAAATTCGTGTGACTTTCATCTCATGGATTCCCACATATTTATTTTCTTTCTACTTTATCTCTAAGAATTACTTCAATATTTTTATTCAAATATAATAGTGGAAATATTTTTTGATAAAAAATTCCCCTAAACTCTTCCCACTCTATTGCATCAATCTACCCACTTCTATTCATGTTTTTAACCAATTTCTACCACTGATTAGCTTGTCCCTCAGAGCGACACACCACTAGGGTGACTTTACCTTATTCTTAATAATGGAGTATTTAAAATATATTTTCAATAGATCTTATCCATTGTTCTAAAATCAATGGTTTAGTAGATCTACTAAATGAAGGTGGTCATTAACACATAAAGGACTCAACAAATATTTACTCTCTCTGAGGAAAAACAAGTCTGTCAGCTTGATTCATGTTATTTTTCATAACTCATGTCAGTTGATTCATCATTCTCATGATGTTTTTCTTTCAATATTTCTCTAAATTTCTCCAAATGCTTGGTACCATTGGAATCACCATTTACGTGGTTTCTCCTATTTCCCACCATTTTCTAAAATAATAAAACCTCAGTGAGAAATCTTTTTTATTTAATGATCTTATAATTCTAAATGAATTTTTAGTCTTAAAATATAGTTATATTATTCATTAACTACAATTAGATTTTTTTTAAATCCTTCATAATGGTTCATAAAAAACCTTTTATTACCCTAATATATCATCGAGGAGTGTTAATCATGGTGCGCAGTAAGGCATGTTATCATGTACTAGGTTATGTCAACTAAGACCCAAAGCACCATTTGAGAGTTTTTAACCATATGTAAATTTTTTTTAGAACCACATCCCCTTGTTCATATCTAGATAAGTATTTCTTTTCTCAAAAACCATTTGCTTAATAGTTCACCAAAATACTAGGATGTTTTCTATATTTTAACTTTTACCTAAGGTTATTAAAAAATTTCTCAAATACTATCTTCCAAAAACAACTAAACCATAATTTGATACCAACTATGTCATCCCACATTTATATTACATAAAATTTTCATTACATTGTACAAAATAGAAGAACTTTTAATTTTTAATTTGTTGAAAAAAAGTTACATAATACATGAAAATATAAAAAAAATTGAATACACTTGAAAGGATTCATAATATGTTCACCCTAATTATATTTACTACATCTCATAAACTGGGGACATAAATTGAAGTTATGGGTGAGCATAATCCCTTTTAAGGGAGAACAAGGAAAACCATTTACTTGTGATCTGGAGGAATACCAATAAACACTTGAAGATATACCTAAAGGATTGGGAAAGAGGAATATCATAATAATAAGATTATAAATCCTACCAATTAAATGTGGATAAAAAATTTAATTGAGTCATTCATAAATATATCACCAAGTTTTATCATGGAGGTGTTATAAAAATTACCATTTTTTTCACTACAGTATCGTAAAACATGTCATCTCTAGAGATTAAATTCTTTACCCAATGCATTTTAGAACTATCAAGGAGAACATTTCATATGTATTAACTAATCTGAGTAACATATATCATAATAAAACATTTCAAAATTAACATTTGGATAATAAAATAAACGATTTTCATATCAAAATCATGATGTTTTAAAAAGTGTGCTTAAAGACGATATCTTTATGTCATTATTAACATAAAAAATGAAGGTGGGTTTCATGTATTTTAATCTAAGAATAAAATATATAATTTTTACATCTTGTTGAATACCACTGTAAAATAATGAGATTGAGGTATTCACATATGAAAATAAGAGAATTTATTGTGAAAAAAATCAAAATTTTGAGAAAAAAATTCAGCAGCATAACTGGTATGAAAATGGTTTAAAAAAATATTAAAAAGACAGGATAAAGGGGTATTTCATTCATAAAATTCTCTAATTACTGTAAATGTAATGAATAAAATGGATATAAGAACATGGTAGGGAATTTTCAATGACATTCCACATAGAAAGGGAACTTGAAATGAAAAAGAAAAGTTGAGATTTCCCTTACCTTGAAGAGTAACTCATAAAACATGGGGATTAGGATATTAGGGGCTGAAGACACCTTGGGAGGACATATTATAAGGTAAAACAATCATATATTTGTGGATGATGAATTGGGAATGAAATCTAATGGAGAAATAGGTGGGTATTATACCAAAAGAATATGATTTGTTTTTTAATTTCATCAGACACCAAGAAAGTAGTAAATTCAAAACCAGGGGCTTGATCATGGTATTTTCCAATTGTATTGGACAGATAGTATTCTTATTATGTTCTTAAATACATAAGAGTTTTCCATAATTCTATATTACATATTACATCATTAATATATCATTAAACATACCAAACACTCAAAACAGTATTTTTACTATTCACAAAAAAACAAAATTATATTTGAAATTTATTAAAAATTAACCCCAACCTAATTTTGATGTGATGATTCAAAAATTATGTCTATTTTATCATAATAATTATCTATATATTATAAATTTGGATTTTAAATATAAAAATCCGTATTCATTGAAAATAATAACGGATAGAAGATGCTTAATAAAATGCATGGTAGAATTTATGACACTTAAAAATTATATTTTATCATTTAAATTAAAATATGAGTGTTTTAGTTGTACTATTACATTAGAATAAACATTATCAACAATACCTTAGATTATTATAGTAATTTTATCTTTTTTGAAAAGTACAATTTCTATCTGAAAAAATAATTTATCAAATTTGAAATATTTTTTTGAAAAACAATATTCAGAAAAGAAATGATGGAACACCAATATTATTTATAAAAAAGGATTATACTTTATGTAACTATGTCCCTAACACATAATCACTTATAAAACCTATGAACGGCTAAATGGTATGGTGCACTATGGTAATATATTCTTGGGGTGGCTTGGATAACATCACTCGAGTGCTAATTTACACTAACTTGAACATCTCTTGTAGGTGTTTTAATTCAAGCTTAAAATGTTAAATCGCAGCTTCAGATTGGTCAAGTGTTAATCCCAGTGATGCTACCACCCTCCCAAGCTCTAAAATATGGGCTTCATATGGCACGAATTTACTATATTATTCCTTCAATTCTTCTTTCTATGTTAATTTTCCATATTAATTTCTACTTAAAAACAATAAAAAAATCATTAAAATTATTATTAAAAGTATATTTTCTAGTGGTCATAATTTACCAACATTCATATAACAGTAAAATCTCGATGTTCACATTTAAAAATATACGCACATAATTATTAGAGAGATATAGTTTTGTTATGTATAAAATAATATCACACACATTTTTTGGAAACAAATATAATTCAAAAATTTGGGTTGTTGCATTGTCTCGCACAATTTTTATCTCTGAGATCCACCTATATCTTTTTAATCTTCTATAATCTACTTTCTTTCTTTATATGGATACAACTTTGTGAGACACATGTTCTATTCAATACCCAACTAGTAGATAAATACTCTTTGCATTCAATGAAAAATATACTTCAAGTAGAAGTTTACCCTTTCTTTTTCTTCTCATCCTTGAAATTATTCTTTCAGTGGCCTTTCATTCCACCAAAAAATCATAAATCCAACAATTTATTAACCTTTCTCTGTATCTTTTTATTTTTTGGAAGGATAGTGAATTTTTTTCTTTGGCTTGGGTTTTTTCTTACACCAATTAGCCTTTCCCTTCTTCCTTTTTTCCACTATAAGGACTAAGGAACAAGTATTATTTATATCCTTATCATCTTTGTGAACAAAAATAAATAGATTTGGGACTGATATTTTCATGAAATTAATGTTTAAATTAAAAATAAATTTCAATAATCTTGGTGGAATAGAGGAAAGAATGAGACCAATTACTTTTTATTAGATCAGTTTGAACCCAAGGGATTCAACTCTCTTGATGTACTAGGTCATATTAAGTAAATGAGGTCCTTCTTGATTCCATTATGTAAGATTACACATATATATTAAACTTTATATCTCATATATTTATTTCTTTTATCTATCCTTATATATCTATTGAATATGAGTAAACATCTTGTAGGAATATTCATCCCCGTACATTTTTTAAATTTGACTAGAAATTAATCACAACTTGATAAACTATAAAATCTAGAACATCATCTATATTCATATTATATTTTTTTTATCTTCCTTGATTTATCCCTTAGGTGGTGCAATAGGAAGTGAGGAATCTTTCACATCATGCTTACTCTATCAGTGTAGCACAATTTGAAAGAGCTTGTACTAATCCTTGAATTCATGGTTGGTTTTGGTATTTTATTTATCCATAATAGATCATATTAAAAATGTATCAGTTTTACAGATTTCCATTTTGTCTAGAAAAAATAAACATAGTAGTTATTAATTTATCTTTATTGCTATTTAGAATTTATTGATTAATTAAATCATTAAATTTCATCCATTATTCTATCAAAACCAAATATTCCTCACTATAAGATTCATAATACTATAATACTTTATAATTCTAGTGGAATGGTTCCTTCAAACCTATTCCAAATTTCTATGATATTTATATTCCACTTATTAAAGAGTTTCAATGTTGGAACTAGTTTGGAAAAGCGTATTTACTCATGGTTCCTTGAATTGTCAAGTGAAGTACCAACTTCATATAGCTGTAAACTATTCAATGTTGGAACTATCAGGGAGTTCTTATGAGAGTGATGGGTCGACTTAACTTATGTTGGTCAATGATTAATTCATGAAAAGAAATAAATTACAATAAATTTCTGTCGAGGGAAATTAAATGAGATAAATAAATTATTTTGATTCATATTATTTATTTTATTCTGTCCTGCAAATAATTTAATTTTATTCCAAATTTAAATTAATTTTAAAAATATAAATTTTTAATTTTTAAATATAAAAAATAAATTTACTTTTTTTAGATATTTTATAATATTCAATGGGCCCTAGAACCTTCCCAGGACTATTGTGGATCAGGAATAACCCATCAATGCTTATCGTAGATTGGTTTTGTGAATTCGGGTATACCTGCCTAGGACCATTTTGTGTCAGGAAAAACCTGACCAGACCCATTTCGGGTTTGGAATAACCCACCCAGGCCCATTGTGAGTCAACAATAACTTGTCCAACCTCATTGTGGGTCCAGAAGAACCCACCCAGACCCATTTGTGGTCTGTAAGAACTCACAAAGTCTTATTTTAGGTTAGGATGAACCTTTTTGAGGCCATTCTATATTGGGAAGGACCCACCCCACCCTATATCAGCTCTAGATGACCCAGATTTACAATGTGTCATCCAATTTCTTGGAGGGTCGCACAGGACCGATCGTGGTAGGGGAAATCACAGGATTGGCGGATCATGGTAGGAGGGGAAATGTGGATAGGAAGAGGGAGGTTGATTAAGGTATGTGGTATTGGTGCTAGGGTGGTTGACTATAATGGTGGTGAGAGGTCGTGAGATTGACCTCAATGATAGCGACATCGAAAACCATTGGCAACCAAGAGATGATACCGATAGTAACATGAGTGGGAAGAGGTTTGAATCTTTCACTGTGGAAATGAGGTTTCCCTTGGGGAATATTCTGGGGATATGTGGTGGGTGCAACTACGGGTAGCTAGGAGATGGTGTGTCACCTGCTGCATAGGGGGTGACCGGTGATGGAGCAGTAATAGTGCTACATTATAAAATTTAAAAAAAATATTTTTTTATTTTTATACCTTTTTGTAGAATCTTCCCCCACACTCCCTATTTCATTAATATTTTTCTAATTTTTATTTATATTTTTGTTTCCTTAACCCTGGACCCCCCACTATCCTTACTCCTTTTTTCCATTTTTTATTTCAAATTTTTAAACATCTAACCATAAGTGGGCCTTTGAAAAACAATTATCCATAAATTGACCCAATTTCCAGAACTAGTTTAGCCACGTGAATCCTACCATAATCTAGATGGAAATAAGAGTTTTTCCTATGATGGTAACTATAGACACACAATCATATAATTATAATTATTCAAAAAATATAGTTTCGTTTCAATCCGAATTAAATTTTTGAATGGTCATTATTAACTATCCAAAATCAGACTGGTGTGTGGTATTTTTCATTTGGATAAAAACAAATACCTTAAATTGAATCAGAAGTATATGGGTCGTGGATTTAATATATTCATCACTAGATCTGAAAAATTAAACATCTCTAATGATCTGCGCCCTGGTTAATTTATAAGGATCTCCCATGAATTAATTTAATAACAAAAATAAATCAAATGATTAGCTCATTTGTAATGTTGATACATTTTAAAACAGATCATCACCGGTGAATATTTCATGATGGATCTAATGTGTAATTCCTCTAAATCATCCACACATTCTTCAAGAGTCTACAATAATTATGATATTTGAAATTTGGGTTCTATTATAGAGGTTTTAAGAAATATTTAACTCTCTAACAATCAGTATGATCTTGTTCCTTTGATTGTAGATGGATATCTTTGATAGAACACTAGGAACAGGTCATTCTCTCTATAGTATATAGGAAGGATGATAGAGGAGCTCTCATGTTTTAGGGGATGAATATTCACATCAAAATGAGCACCATCTATCTTATATAGTGGAGGTTAATCACCTAAAAATGGTTCCTTAGATTCCATATAAATAACACCACTAAATAAGATATAAATCTCATGTTATACACACTATTTCATAATGACCATTTATATTTTATACCACATACTTGTAATATATAATATGTATATTACATGATAAAATCGAGTCATTAACTTGACTCAAAATTCACAAAAATATTTGACAAATCTTGAATATTAGAAAAATATTCATTCATATAATATTTTTCATGTATTCACTTAATAACTTGTGGAAATTTTAATTATGTTAAACTCTAATTATTCTATACTTGTATAATAATGAACCTAATTATTTTTTGGTAATCATTTATACATGAAAATCCTTGGACCCCAGTGGTGGGGCCCACCATGTATAACTACCCAGGATTTTCATACATGAATATTACATATTTTGGGATAAATATTCATTATATTACAAAAATGCATGCTCAAGGTCCGTAATAGTTTAGTGTCTTTGAAAATATCAAATTTAAAATTCTATTCTAGTGAAAGATCTTCACTTTTTCCCCCAAAGAGATTCCCTTTTAGTACCCCTACTTCAAACCATTATTTACAACTTGGGAAATGAAACATAATAAATGGTGGCCCCAAATGATCAATAAGGTTCAAAATAAGAGATATATAATCATAACATGAACATAGGTGTATGATAACCTGATCATAACGTTTTAAAAGCATACCCTACATACCAGTGATCATCATCAGGAATCATGGAATAAATATTGGCAATTCATAAGACATGAATCATAATATAATGAAAGAACAGTATCCATGATAGTATAAAAATTGAATAAGACATGGAATGTGTTGAATAAAAATAATTTTAGAAAATGATATTTTAATTAATCATACCAATACATTCATGTCATGTTAGGCTTGGTCTAATCACATGTGTACCTGTTTCACGATTGGGATGGCCTCCCATGTACCTACTAGTTTCAATTTCAAGATAACCTTTTATGTATCATATTATTGCGAGATTAAAATGTCCTCTTATGTACACTCTTGATTTATTATATTTATGAACTCACATTTACCATATTATTGTGGGATTGTTTCGAAAACTTGTGTACCCTTTGAGCTCATAAAACATATATCATAACCCAATTTATTAGAGGGAGATATTGGTCCCACCCATGAAAAAATGAAAACCATACATACCTGATACAAAATATTATAAAACATTCATAATATAATAACTTTTTAAATGAAATTGGTTTCATAAAAATTTCATTATAACTTGACCTGTGGAAAAGAGATAGGTTTCATAATCACAGCATAAAATGTATCCCAAAGAAGTAAAATTAAGACAAAATTATCATACTGATTTGGTAACTATTGAACTATAAAACCCATGAAAGTGATATTATAAAATTGATATACAAATTCCCATATATTTAAGGGTAAGTTAAATTGAATATATTCATGATTATTATATTCACCACATAAAATAAACAAGTGGTTAAATTGAATAAGTCTCATAGAAATAAAAGTGATACTATAAATCCTCGTACCATAAGTCTCTAATTACTTCATACACATTAATACCTCATTTATAATAAATATAAGTTTATTATAAATATATCACAGAAATATATGCATATATATAATACCATATATGATTTACTTATGAAAATATATTACTTTTTTAATAATAATTCCACGTTAAAGTTTTGTTTTGGTTAATAACAGCTTTGTTTTTCGTATATGTTTTGATTTGTTATTATTGGTCCTCATACTTAGGTCATGCTTTCATCAACTCCATAATGGTATACTTGATATAAATATGATATATATTCATTATATATGTATTTATAAAATTATATAAAAGATATAAATAAGAAATGAAATATATCATTTATGGATTTGGTAGGTCCTTTGTACTCATGAATGTTGTTTCAATATTCTTGACGTACAAAAAGAAAGAAAGAAAAGTAAATGATACACACACACATATATATATATATAATTAAAGAATTATTATTATTTAATATATATAATTTATGTCTTTTAAACTCATCCTTAATTCATTCCATGTAAAGCGTGAATGAGTCACATAACTTCGAGGAGGCGGTATTTTACAAGTCCACAAACGATGTTATCATATTCCAACAAAATGGTAAGCCAGAAGGTATGTGTGATATAATAGTTAAATAATAATAATAACATCATAAAAATAATATATATAATATATAAACTATAAATTCATCATTATTAAAAACCTTGAAAGGTCATAATGGAAGAATGAACGACATCAGTTCCTGAGGCGGTAGTCCTCCCAACACACGAATGATGATTTCATATCTCATTTGATGTCAATGTGTGAAGTTTTATGAAGCAACAAGAACATAACAACATATAATTATATTTAAGATACTGAGGATATTATATAAAAATGATATAAAAATACTTGAGGTCGTTTAATAAAGAAATAAAACAAAATTACATGTTGATGAACATTACCTCTTCTTTAGGTATGCCCTTTTGGTGTTCACCAAAGGAATTCCTTGGTTGTATTTATGGGAAAAAATAAGGCTTATAAGGTGAAGTTATAGATGTTAGTATGATAATTTTAGTTGTTTTTGCTGAACCAAAAAGGTTTTGGAATGTGAATAAAAGAGAAGAAGAGGTTCCCTGTTAAAAGAGAGGGGAGGGGCACTCTTATAATTTATCAAAATATTAAATTAATATAAATTAATTTTCTATTAAAAAAGGATCCACACTGATTTATTTCAAATATAGGATGAATATGGGTCAAAAATAATTCATAAAATAAAAATTAGGAATATTTTAATTATTCTTGTAATCCTTATATTTTGGTTTTAACCCTTATTTAACCTCTTTTAATCTTACAATGAAAACATAGATTTATACTCTTTGAGGGTAAATATTGTTACTATAAATTTAATAAATAACCATAAAGTGATAATGTATTAAATTTTAACCCTTTTAAAAATATTTTGAGAGAATTTAATATTTTAATGAATTTTATATAATTTAATAATAAACTGTTTATTTTAAAATAACATTAATGTTCATTTTCACATTATTCATAACATTGACTTTTAAAAAATATCAATAAAAAATGATATCTTGAGAAACAAATATTTTAATAATTCCCTAGCATGTGAAGTTCATATATAAAATTATTGGGTGTCATTAATTAAATAAAATTAATTTTATTTTAATATTGTAAGTATATTTTATTTGATATTACAATTAGTAAAATAATTACTACATCACAGTTGTGAAAGCTTTTAAGGTAATTATTTATTCACTAAAACTTTAAAAAAATTATTATAATGACAACAAAAATTTATTCCTAAATACTATATATGGATAAATATATATTTTATATTCCCTCAAATTAAAAATTTTGTACATATTAAAGACATTGGTGTGACAAGTTATACTTTTCTTAAAATAAAATATTATAAGGGTTATAAATTCATCCAAGTGGCTCCAAGATGTCATACATTCGAAAAATGATGATGTCTGTTGAGAATAACTCATAAAATAAAATTATGAAAAGTTTTAGGTTAGTTTAATAATATTTATAATATTATTTTTACCCTTCAATACCAAATTTACCCTTAACTATGGTAAAAAAATTACTATGTTTAATATTCATACTGTAAAAAAATATAAGAGATATATTTAATAGATTTGGATATTATTATTAAAAATATTGAATCCATTTTTTAAATTTTAAAATATAGAAATGGTTAAAATTAATTTTAAATTAATCTCATAGATGTGGTGAGAAAGCATATTTTTAAAGTGAAAATTACCAAAGATTTAAATATTTTTATATCCGTATATGATATGAAATATATTCTAATGAAGTAAAATAGATTAATATTTGTGTAATTGGTCTAACATAACTTTAAAACCAATTCAAAATATAATTAAACATTATATATCATTTAGATGAAAATTTATTTTTCAATTAAAATCCATTATTTTTCACTATTCATCAAAAAATGAATCATCTCAGAAAAATACAAAAAAAACTCTAAATTAATTTTTATATTACTCTTTAAAAAAATAATTTTTTTTCAAATAAAATTTATACAAGTTCCAAAATATAGTTTTAAAACAAGACAGTCATTGAAATATGACAAAACTATCGTTTAGAAAAATATAGGTTTATATGGTTAAAAAAAATGTATTTGTTATTATTTTATGCCAATAAAACATATTGGAAGAATTTAAAAACATTTAATTTATTTTATAATATAAAATGTTTTTAATAACTTTCACTAATACTGAATAATTTAATTCACTAATATAAAATTCCTTTAGGAGAATAAAAATTGTTTTCATAAAAAAGACATACATTATTTTCAATTGGATTTTATCTTCATTTATAATTAATTATTCACCCAAAAATTCATTTTAGAAATATATGTAAACCATATATTCATAATTTATTTAATCATATTCATTACTTCTATTCCAACAGTTAGGTTATAATTATCACATTAAATATTGATAGTATATTGTTGTTTAGTAAAACTCGATCTTACATGTAACACATGCTATCAAAGGAACTAGATATTTGGTATAACACAAGACAAACATATTATTGCATGTAACACAATCCAAATTCTATATTTCATGTATCGCAACATTAACATGGTGTTGTTCACGAATAAAGGATCAATTTGTGTAGCGTTCAATGCAATCCATTATGGAATTTTAATTTATTAGAAAATAATTCATAAAAATTAAGGGTGCACACCATGTACTAAACTCTTATTCAGAAAAACATGGAATAAATTCAAATAAACTAATTTTGTGACCCTATAGGTAATTATCTCTATTGAATTGTATATTATTCATAGACTATGATTTGAGTCTAGAAACACATCAATGCCCCTATGGAGATGAGTAAAAGTCATATTGACAAGAACATTTCTTATGAGCACATTAGGTGTAATATAATACCTTTGTCATATGATATATCATAAATCAGGATGCACAATTTGTGTCCTCATCCCTTTTTTCCTTATTATTCATTGACATATATATATATATGTATACTTTTCTTTTTAACCATGTCCATGGATTTAGTGAAGAAACTACCATCCTGATCAACTAGGATAGAGATATGAATTTATTTTAGAAGACAAAAATTAAATCTTGATAATCCAATAAATTTCATAAAACCAATGATACACCTAACACAATCTACCTTACAATGACATAAATTTTGTATTTTATGACTGTTGATGATCTGTTTCATCACAATGTTCACTGAATTAAAAAGGGAAATACTGTAAGGAAAAAGAGGGACACCCTTTCATGAAATGTCAAAAATTTGACAAAGTCAAGTCCTATAGCCATTTTGGACTAAGGTGCGCAAGTCACTTGTGCACCAGAATTTGGCCGTGCAAGTCACTTGTGTGCAAAATATGTGGCGCGCAGGTCACTTGCGCTCCCAACCTTAATTTTCACCCAACCTCAGGTGGCCTATAAATACCCCCAGTAGGCCCCCCATTTCATGGACAGAAAAATCCAATACTCATATTCAAGATATGGTCACCAAAGTCTCTATCTGAAGTCTTCCAAACACTTCTAAGTTAATACTTTTCATAGAATTGATGCTCTTAAGAGGAATAATAAGGCCTATGTATTAGAACACATCAATACTTGCGTGCCTAAGCATCCAGCCCTTAAGGTAAGTGATGCCACTTGCGTGTTGCCTTGTCCTCTCATGGAGACCTGCGTGCCGCCCTTCTGGATGCATCTCGGGATAATACTAAGGGCTTGATCCGAGTCTTGCCTAAGTATTACCCTATAGGTTCTCCATCGCCAAAGTGAACATATGTAGTGCAAGTATACTTGCTTGACCAGGACATGGGCACCAGAACAGTACTTGTGAACCTCCTTCCAATTAACTTCCTTTCCTCAAATACACCTTTTCATCTTCAATATTTCATCTTCAAAACCCTCTTCAAATCCATTTACAGCATTATTCCTTTGTTGGATTCCTTATCTTAAAGGAATTCTATGGAACATCTCTCAAAACCTCGTGATTTACTTAACTTTATGTCACTATGTTTAGAGATTTACTACATTTAACCTCATCCTTTAAGATGGGAAGATATTTAATATGGGCATCCTCTTTAGGAGTAAGCCCAAAGTTCCCTGTTCATAGGCATCCTCCTTCTCAGGATTAAGTCCCAATCATAATTTCCTTTATCTTTGGGCATCCTCCTCAGGAGTAATCCCCAGTCATAATTTCTTTTGATTTGGGCTTCCTTTTTAGGAATGAAACCCGATCATAAGTTCCTCTTAATTTGGGATTCCTTCTCAGGAGTAAGTCCCGAGTTAAAATTATAAATCTCCATAAATTACAAATACCTTTATGGACCCTACTCCTGTGCTTCTTTCCTGAACTAACTCATAATCTTCATTTACTTAGGTGGTCATACATACGTAATCCCTGCATTATTTCTTATGATTGTATCTTTCGTGTCACAATCGTTATGTTTTACTAATACCTCTTGTTTCTCACACCGAGCATGACTCACGTGAGATTAGAGTGTAAAAGTAATTATGACATCTCTCTTTGAGACATTAATCGTGCATAATCCTCATACTTCTTCATTCTAACCATGTGATTTATGATTCCTTTTCTAACAAGGATACTTAGTTATCCCATCTGTGGGTACGATCACAACTCTAAAATAATCATTTCTTTCTGAATGAAAATAAACTTCAAGTGCCCCACTAAGTGGATTTAAAACTAGTATGGTCATCATAATGACCAAGAGAGTTCTATATGAAGTATGAAAGGATACCATTGACTAAGAATCTTTAATTCATATGGATGATTATCTATAGATGAAGAACCTAAAATACATATAAAAGACTCTCTAAATTCCATACATATCAATCATTGATTGCAAGATCTAAAGAAAAAAACTCATTTTCATACATGGAAAATTAATAAGGATTCATGAAAATAACTTAAATTTATAAGAGAGTCCAGGAGTATACAATAATTCCCCCCAAAAAAGGGTGATGATTCAGACCCCCCGTCCTCTCGACCAATGCAAATTCTTAAGTCTCATCAGTCCACAACTTATGGGCACCAACCTTTTGAATGTATGTACAAATGGATATAGAATCATTGCATGATTCTAGTTATATGAATAAACATATTAGAAACCGATTGTAAAGTTTGAACCTTTAACAAAAAAGGTCATCCACATTTCGAGAAGAAACAAAAAATGGTCAACCCGACATGAATCCTTAACCAAGTTAAACGATGGTTTACTTATTTTTTCGGCCCCTATTTAACTTAATGTGACGTCCAACAAAGCAATCAATAACATATGTTCTCATCCAAAAGATTTAGTCTAGAAAAACATATCTTTATTATGTCTGTTATATCAAAAATGCAGTATTTTCTATGATCTCTCTGCATTACAGAAATGGCTTCTTTAAAGTTCGCACCGGTGAATGCCTCAGCCACTACTCCGGCTGGATCCTCATCCGCTCTGAGGACGAAATCACTTACTCAGTGTCTTCAACGCTGGGTCTCAAATTCATTGGTTAAGGAATGTCATCAACATAGTACCATTCTGACTCTAGAGGCCACTCAACAAGCCCCCCAAGTTAACAACTCACTTTGGTTGTCCGGACAGCGACGAACAGTGGTCAAGAAGCAGGTGGTGTCAACCACCGTCTCCAAACGTTTTGGGCCATTATCCCTGGAATGAAATCACCAGTACCTCCCATATTATGGGGAGGTGAATGAGAAGGTCACTCAAAGCCTTAATTCATGATCACAGGAGTCCTTCCTGAGGGCTCTCATCAACAATCACCGCCAGACTCATGCGGTAGTTTACCCTCAACATGATGGGGGTATTTCCTTTAGGGGTTTGACATAGGTTCCTCAGACCCGAGCACGCAAGAAGAACTATCAAAGTTGAAATCTGGTCAACAGGGAGCAGGTTCTTACTTCTGCCCCTTCCGAAGAAGTCCATCAAGCTAACTTGATGGAAAATAATGAGTGGGCATATACACATGTCTGTCCTAATATTACTTCCCAGCAGACTTGTTTGGAAATAACATGCCAATCCCACCAGGCAATTCTGACGGACTATTATAGGCAGGCATATACACCTTTTTATAATTCATCAGCATGTTAGTAGGCTCGTCTGAATGTAACCAAAAAAACTCTTCAATCAAATGTGGTGGGGAATAATCAGCAGGCACATACACCTTCAATTCATCAGGCTAACCAACAGTTTCGTTTGGTAGCACCCGAAGATGTCAATTGGAAAGCCCCAATGACAAGTAGGAGGCAGACACAATTTTCTACCCCCACACATGAGTACTGTCAGAATTCACTGACAGGAAAAGGAGGACAGGTTCAGGAATACACACTTACTCCAAGCACTGAATGGAAATATATTCCTATTCCGGCAGCTGAAGTCACCATCCACATTCTGACAATGGTGAAAGAGCAGAAGAAAATCCTTGCCCATATTCTGGATGCCTGTTAGAATATTATAACAACTTCAGAAGCATCACAGGGAAGGAATTATAAATTTATCCCTATCAGTGGAGTGACTCATCAACGTATCACTCCGGAACAGATACACACCTCTGTCCCAGTCCTGTAGGGTTGTAGGTCATACTCCCCCATGTCATATGGATAATCAAGTCAGGCACATACAACTGATTTGAATGGAGATAATCAGCCTAGCCTAACCATTTCTCCTGAGCAGGAACATACACCTTCCCATAATAACCACTTTCGTCAACATGTGGTTTACAATGTGCGTAAGAAGGCATCTAAGAAAAAGACTCATCCAGTAAAGTCATGAAATCAAGAGCCAAACTGTAATAAGGACTTCCTCGATATGGGAGTTCTTGAATCCCTCAGACAATTATCTATTACGACTCAAGATACTACTCTTTCATTTTCAAATTCTAGAAATAACAACAATAATTATAATGGTCTTCATCAGACACATCCTCATGAAGGATTGCTTCATGATAGTTTGGTCAATCTCGAAGTATCATCTTTAGATGAGAGCCATGATAACCCTCTACGTGGCCAGAAGGTCAAGGAGAAAAAGGTTTCATCTTTTGTTGTAACCCACCATGGTGGTCCTCCCCATGATATGAATTTAGCTGTGAATTTCCTCTCCGAAGTAGTAATTCCCATTTCTTGGAAAATTCTTCGAAGGACAATTTAGTAATGAGAAATCCCTCTTATCTTGAGGCACTTGTAAATGTGAATCTAGTTATATCTGATGCTTTACCGCTAGTAGGTGAAATACTTTCTCAATCAAAATATAGCTCAGGGTGTAGTTCATTCTCCAAAACACCCCTGGGTAATTCGTCTTCTAATTTGAAAAATTAATTCTCTATAAATATTGTTGAATTTGTTGAAGTAATAAAGAAGCACAAGATTTGGTCTAATCAGGTAGAGGAATCTTCATCGAATGATAAGGAGGATGTGATGAATATGAGAAAATAACTAGTGAAAGGTGAAGTACCGGTCATGTTTTGGCCTTTGGCTGACTCTCAGTATGATATTCTAGAAATATTGATAGAAGATTGTATTCACGATATTTGTCTCAACATGTTTAAAAATATTTTTCACTTAAAAGAGAAAATATTATCTTATAATGAATATAAAAATCATGTTAATATAATAGAAGGGTTACAACGCCAAATTGATTTGGCATCTCTCTCAGTTTCCCGATATCCAAAGGATGAAAAGCAGAAGAGAGCCCTTCAACGTGCATGCTTTGGAGCACTAAAAAGGGTGTGCCAATTAATTACCAATACCCCATCTGGTATTCATATCAAGAGATGGGGAGTTCATGAAGCACTGCATTTCACTGTACTCTCCAATAAAAAAATCCCGCCAAAAGTGGTCTCATGCTATGTTGTTGCCCATGGCCAGCCACAACCAATTGGTTTTGTGTGCAATCAAAGGCTTTCTCAGGAACATGCCTCAACTAGTTCTTCCAAAAATAAGGCATATAAAGAACAAGTTGTTGAATTACTCATGCATCCAGAAAAATAAAATATCGAACAAGCTTCTCATTTAGAGCATGTGCATCATCAGGTGATAGAGGTGTCATAAATAATCCAATGGTCATTTGATCCAGGTGATTTGAGTGGATGTCGGATGAGGCACACGGCTAATTTTCGGACTAAAATCCGAAAAATCATGAGAGATTTTAAGAAAGTCTCAGATGTAGCAGCTCAATAACCACCACAGCTTGCCAGACTGGGGACTCTTTTATCTCAACCCTTGGTATCAACATATGGGATTCAAGGAGTTGATCAAGGAAAGAAGGAACAACCCCAGTTCACCAGACTGGGGACTTTTTCAAATCCTCAATCTCTTCCATAGTGAAAGAAATTTTTCTCATGATTAGGGAAGAAGCCACAAGAGAAACACAGAGCTGAATTATCAGGAGATTCCCTCCAAATTATGGTTCATCAAGAAGTTCCTGAGGGATCAAATGAAGAAAAGAAATGTCTCATAAAGGGCATGTAAAAAGATAGTATCACAGAAATGCTGATAGAAGGGATGCAATGCGTTATGCATTGATAAATGTCATCAATGTTGTTGTCATTGATCCCACAGAACATGAGGTTCAGTCAGAGGAATCAGTTGAAGAATTTCTTATTCATGAAGTTTTACACACATAAATAAATGAAGATTTTGTGTGTACCAGAATCTAGAAGGATTCTCATAGGCAAGATATTCTTTCGGGAGATGCCCTTCCATACTCCAGAAAGGAACATGCCAAGGAAAAGGTAAAAGTCAGGTTACATCCAACCCTACCTCTGGAGAAGGCCAATCACTCTCATTAGAGGAAAGGTTCGCACAATAAGAGGAAGAAATGAAGGAGTTAAGGAGGTTGAATGCAGAACTACTTCAAGGTAGTCTTCCTCTTAAGCATGATTGAGTCAGTAAGTCAAGGTAATTCGTTGCCGTTATGGGTATGGATCAAGAATATCCTCCTTTACAAGTACACCCTCACATTTCCAATCATATGGGTCATGTGCAACAACAACCGGTACTGCTACCATCTTTTGAAGTACCAGTCACCACACCTGTCCAAACTCTAGTTATTGAACCTGATTAGGTCCAAGATCACCCAAAAGTTTCTCAAAATTTAATAACTACCATTGAGTCAATAACATCTCGATTGGAAGCTATGGATGAAAAATGTGCACAAGTTCAGCCGAAAAATAAATATTACCCTGAATGGGTTGATTCAATTCCTCCCCCATCAAATTTTTCAAATACAACATTCCCAATTTTTAATGGTTCGGGAGACCCAGAAAAAAACTTAACACATTTTGTTTCTCATTGTGATCCTATGATGGGAACTCCTCAATAACAAGAAGAAATTAAGCTCAGATGTTTTGTGAAGTCATTACAAGGGCCTGCTTTTGTCTGGTATACAAGTTTGCAATCTCGGTCAATTAATGGGTGGGAAGATCTTCTTCAATGATTCCTTCTTAAATTTAGCTCAAAATTACCAAATACGACAGTTTTTTATCTTAAAAATTATAAGCAAAGGGAAAATCAAAGATTTTCATATTTCGTTACTCACTAGAAGGGATTAACATATTTCTTAATCTTAGAACTCCATCAAGAACAGTTGTTTCCAATCTGTGTGGAAAATTTGCGTGATGAATTATGCACCATGTTGATTCCGGTGAAATACACAGGAGGGTTTTGAGACCTTACTTCCATTTCTCAACACAATGAAGATTCTATCATAGAGACTAAGGCTAAAAACCATGTAACTCAATCAGCTCTAGGAAGGAGAATGGGGAGAGTATAGACTACTACAATTACATTTAAAAAAGCACATATACATGATTCCACTTCCAAACCTTCATCTTATCGAATGGCTCCACCTCCTGAGCGTCAACAATAGAGGTTTTCTCATTAATATGATCAATGAGATCAAATACGGAAACAATTTGATGAGTTAAAGAACAAAGTGTATTCTTTCTGAAATGAAAAAGTTCATGGTTACATAATTTTGGATCTGGAAAATAATTTGGTTTAGTTTCCAAGGCCTAAAATCCCAAACAAGGATGAAGATGAATACATTCCCAACTATTTCCCTTTTCATCAGATGTTGGGGCATCCCATTCTGGATTTTTTTTGTCTTTAAAGACCTTCTGCAGAATATGATGGACTCGGGACAAGTAATACCGAAAGGTTTTTCATCCCAGGTAGCATGTCTTACTGCTACATATCCAGAGGAAGAATGTGAGTGGCACTAAGTCAAAAGAAAAAATGTGCAGAAATATGATGATTGGATGGTCAGGAAAATGATCAACTAAACTCATGCCATTTTACGAACGCAATTGAAGAAACTGATGGTGCATTCTGCTATTTCTGCCATAGAAAAACTCCCTTCATCATAAGGAAAATCCTCAAAGATGTGGCATAATTTAAATAAAGAAGATCAGTTTGAAGAAGATGAGATCATGTCAAAGCCAAAGTTTTCTTTGACTCTGGAATATTTAATGTCATCTACTTAAAAAGCAGGGGCACTGCCCCACCAAACGGTACATCCAGAAATGGTTCATCAGGTAGAGTCTTCATCAGAGAAGAAGAGTTAATCATTTTGTATGATTATGTTATAGATTTAATGGTGGAAGTTCCTTTGGAATTGAAATTCTCTTATGTACTACAATCACAAAATGCTCAAGCTGATGCACTAGCTAATGTAGCCACAGCTCTGGCAGATCCAAATCAGGATGAAACAATCATCAGTATTTCCCACTGTTGTACAGTTTCACCTTATGTTCAAATCAGAATAGTGTAAATCAATTAAATTAGTCTCATTTCCGAACCATATGGTCAAACTATAGGATGGACGATAGCTATAAAGGAATAACTTGAAAATGGAACACTCCCACCTGATAGAGCCAGGAAAGAACAAGTCTGGCGATGTGTGGTCAATTTTAATCTTTATGATAACCCGGATCACCTAGAAAAAATTCTATACAATCGAGGTTTTGATGGAATTATCTTCATATGTATTGATGGTGAAGAGACAATGGCTGTCAGGAAAGAAGTACATGTAGGAGTCTGTGGTGCCCACCAGTCTGGACATAGACTGTCTGATCAAATTTGAAGACTTGGATAATTCTATCCTTAAATGATACAATATTGTGTTGATTTCACTAAGAAGTGTCATTATTTCCCTATATATTCCATTTCATTCATCAGCCCCCAAGAGTTTCTCCATACAGCTAAATACTCATGGCCATTTTCCACATGGGGAATGGATGTAGTAGGACCTTACCCTTTGGCTACATCCAAGAAGTTTAAATATATTCTTACTGTTACTGACTTCTTTTCCAAATGGGCAGAGGCAATACCTCTCAAAAAAGTTAGTTCTAAAAACATTATTAGATTCATCAAGTCTAACATCATTGCCGTATTTGGTGTCCCTCATACCATATTGATGGACAATGGCACCAACTTCTGTTCATCTGAGGTAAGGAATTTGTATCAAGAATACAACATCAAATCCAACCATTCATCTTGGTATCATAAAACGACCAATGGTCAAATAAAAGCCTTTAATAAGACTCTTTCAAACATATTGCAAAAGATGGTGGATAAAGATAAGAAATCATGTCTTGATAAACTTTTTCATGATTTATGGGCTTATCGGACCACCACTCGCACTGCTACGCGGTCAACTCCATATTCATTGGTATATGGACCAGAAGCAGTCTTGCACATTGAGGTTCAATGACCTTCACTCAGAGTATCCATTTGTGATCATTCATCTATATATGAATAATCTCAAAGGAGATTGGATGAATTGGAATTATTAGATGAAAAAAGATTTTTCACCCTCCACCACATGGAATTATATCATAATCGAATAGAACGGGCTTTCAAAAAAAAGATCTTATTCATTAATTAATTCAAGTAGAATTGGTATTGGTCCTTAGAAATCCAATGATACTAGAAAAGAAACCTCCAAATCTTGATTCAAAGTTGGAAGGACCTTACTCAATACATAAGGTCTACTCCAATGGAGCTTATTCTTTAATGTCAATGGATGGAGAACTCATCACAACTCCAACCAATGCCAGATTTCAGAAGACATATTTTTTGTAACACAACTACATCTATAGTCCTTTCTAAAAGACTTTAAACTGCATGGTCCATTTTGGCCCTACTATAGAACATTAAAATACATAGCCCCTATATCGTCTAACATGATGTTAAACTATTTGTCCAAGATGCAAGGCGTTAAACTGCAAAGCACCACATGTCTATGAAACATGTCATTTAAACTGTGAAACAGTACCTTATAAATCCTACATGACGTTAAACTATGCATCTTTAGGGTTGTTTTTACCTTTTGTTTCTCGCACCAAGTATGAATCACGTGAGATTATAGTAAACTTCAACCATAACACCCTCTCTGGGCTGCTAACCATGCGTAAGTCCCAAAACAATTTTTAGGTCGTTGTCCTCAAGAACAAATCGATCACCAATTCATTTTCAATTGAACTATGAGGACATTGATCCTTGTATTCTAGGTTGGGTACGTAGGAAACCTCCTGGGGTTCAAGCCCAAAACCAACATCTTCACATCGGTTCACCTCCATCTCATAGGATATTGATCCGTGAAGCCCCCCCCCCCCAATCCAATAACATCACATTGGATCACCATCATCCCTGCAATATGATGTCAAACTTTACAGTCCCCCATTTTCCTCACTGAAAGACATTAAACTACATTGAAATAGGTCTTAGCTACATGACGCTAAGCTATGAAGCACTGGTCTATGCATATGACCCTAAACTATTCGTACTTTTTTCATGTATGACAATAAACTACCACAGTCTTTGACACCATCACCTGAGAAGGAATAATTATTGACATTGATCTCAAACCATGTCATATTCCAAGAACTATGTTCATACATGGCAATTCCCGAACATTTAATCATGGGTCAAACCATCATTGCACTAAAGTCATGTTTCACCCTTCACTTGAATGAACTAAAACTGTAAAGTGGGTATTTCTCGAACTACATATGGCTTGATTCCCATACTTATGGGATATGTAGGAACATTCAAGTATCCCTCGAATCCACCCCCATGTCTTTGGGCCTAACCCCAAATTACACTTTTATTCCCTTGGATGAAATGTCCCCCTATGAAACCATGAATGTGGTATAAAAACCCTAGTCTTCATTCACATCAGTTTTATAAAACACACAATGTGTATTCCTCATTATGGTTCGAGATTTATGACCCTAAACTAAGATCTCCTACATTCTCTTCCCACATTACATTAAACTATATTTCAAGAACTATGTATAGCTTGATTCCCATCCATATAGGATACGCAGTGAATTCCTACATCTCAATTTAGGACCCAGCCACAACATGATTATGGTTAGCATTGGTCTGTGTATCTCCTTCATGCTTTGAACAATGCCCATTTTGATGTGTCATACTCCTAACCATGAATACATCCAGATCTCCATAACCCTTTTCTGGAATTATGGTCACAAAATGTCTAATACTGAGGAATTCTTTTCCCTGACTATGCAGCACGTTCCCCTAGGTTGCCTTGCATAAGTAGTCTACATAACAGACCTGCCAGCCAAAAGATTATATTATTTGACTATGCAGCCAATACCCTTAAATGTCCCTACAGAATTCAACCCCCTAACGGGTTTTTCAAATATTGGTAATTTCATTCTTGGAGGGAATACCTCTTTTTACCTTATTGGTCTTAATGAAAATATGTAGGGATCCACAAAAAATAGTCATCCTTAACATATTTGTCCCATACTCTTTTTCATGATCTGAAAGTATTCAAGTCTATGGTTTATATTTCCCTTCCCTACGTTTGGCTCAGACCTTCACAGGAGTGACATTAATCCAATTCTTTGACAATGTTGATTGGAAATATCCTCTCCATATTAAAGTACCTCTCTCCATACAGAAAACTTTATGATTTGGAAAATTTGAATCTCTATAAATTTCAACTGGCTTTTAGCAATAGAAAATTAAAATTTATGAGATTTATTTTGTCTGACTGTGCAGCACGTTCCCCAAGGTGGCCTTGCATAAGTAGTCTACATAACGGACCTGTCAGCCAAAAGATGCTATTATTTGACTATTCATCCAATGCCCTTAAGTGGCCCTGCATAATTCAACCCCCTAACAGGTTTGTTAAATAGTGTTAACTTCTCTCTTAGGAAATACTTTCTCTAATTCCTTTTATCCCTTTTTTCATATAATTCCTCAGATTCAAAATTTATTAAGTCATAGTTTACATGTTTTCCCCCATACATGAATGTGGTAATATGTCTTCAGATAAATTATCAAGTAATTGAGTCAATTTTAATCCATTCGGTCAAAGCTATTCGACCTTAAACATTAGCCTTTTTAGTCTGACATGCATGACTTTAAACTGCCAGATTTCTTGTTTCTTCTTTACCTCAGAGTCAAATCCTCTTTCCTCTTTTCAGATTCTACTCTGAGGGGGGACTTTAGTTGATGATCTATTCCATCATAGAGTTCAAAGATTGACAAAGGGAAATACCATAAGCAAAAATAGGGTCATTATTTGAAGAAATGTCAAAAATTTGACAAACTCAAGTCCCATAGCCATTTTGGACTAAGGCGCACATGTCACCTGCGTGCCAGACTTTGGATGTGCAAGTCACATGCACGCCAAATATGTGGCGCGCAGGTCCCCTGTGCGCCCAACCATAATTTTCTCGTAAACTCAGGTGGCCTATAAATTTCCTCTGTGGGCCCCCCATTTGAGGTACGGGGAAAATCCAAAACTCAGTGTGAACCTCATGTGAAGGAGTCATAATGCATCTAAGCACCCAACACCTGCTAGTAAAAAAAACATGTGTGTACTATCAGTATGATATATTTAATACATAGAAAATAAATTTAATATTATTGTCATAGTATATAAATTAGATCATTATATCCTAGGAACTACTATAACCTTTTTATATGACATGTAATCTATTGAGCTTACCATGAATATAGTTATCATAGAAGTTTGAACACAATTATGGTTAGGTAAACACATTTATATATCCGAGTGTATATATGTAATGGTAATAAAAGTGTGTATATGATTTTATTTTAGGGATTACACTTACCACAAAATATATTAATTAAAGAAAATATACCAAATACTCTTTATTTTATTATTTTTGAAACAAAATTTCTCCGGGAGTTGTTTATGGGTTGTTTATTTTTACAGTCAAGGTTGAGAAACAATTGATACTATTGAAAAGTTTTTTAGAAAGTTTTTTAGTTTCATTGAATTGATCTAGAGATATTTTGAAGTTTTTATTTTCTCCATTTAAAATAATCTAGAATTCTGGTTGGAGATATATTTTTTCAACGAAATTTCCTATAAACAACATTTTCTATAAGGATAATTTGTGCCCATAAGAATCATTGAATATATAAGGATTATTTTTTGGCCTCTAATGATGGTCATATAAGCATCAATTATTCTATAAGGGTCATTTTATTCTAGATCATGTAACCAGGAAGTAGTTATAATCATAACAATTGTATAAATGAATAGGAATATAAGCATTAAAGGCTATATAGGAATGATCACTTGTATGAATAATCTAATCATCAGAATAATGATAATTTTAAACATCATTAGTTATGTACAAATCAATACACCTATATAATAATAATTACATATTAATAAGAATCAAAACTTGTAGTATTGTTTAGGTGTCTTGAAAATCAAAACTCAAATATTCATAAATTTGACTACTCTAGAAAAACCAATTTAATAATACTTAAGATAATTCTCAATGTTTAAAATAACACATTTAAAAAATAATTAAAGTTATTTCATGAAGGATTAAAAATGGATTATCATTTATTATATCTATATAAATATTCAGGATGGTTTTTCTGAGATATTATTATAGGATTTTAATCTGATTCCACATAATAATATTTACTATAAATTAATTTTATTATTTTAGTGTGATGGTGTATTAATGGTTTATAGTTCAAATAATCACATATATATAATTTTAAAGTGATTTAATTTGTTTTTCTATTGTGGATCCTCAAGATACATATCTTTCAGTTGTTATAGATCAAATAAGTTCCTCACACCACAAATTGGTTGATGATGATGTTATCTAAATCTAATTTATTCAAAAGATAAATGAAAATAACAATGGGTATTTCATTTTTTTTGGAATATGTTTTTGTTTATGAATTTTCCTTTTATGGTGATCAAAGATATAAAAATTCACAAATGATCTTCTTCATTCATATAAAAGAGAACAATGGTAATAGTAAAAATGTGATGTAGAAAAGTCGTTAATTAATTGTGATAATATTTCAAGATCATGGTACATGGTATTGAGACTATCCAAATAAGAAAAAAAAGGATTGAGTTGTATGATTCTATTGATTGAATACTCAATAAGGATAAATCGAAAATTATATTTCCTAAATAATTTTAATTTTGGAATTTCTATTTTTCTTTAAATATGGGGTATAGTCCGAGTGAGTGGTTACATCACTAGTTATTTTTCGGGTGTCAATGAGTAGAGATATTTGAAGAGAGCCAAAAACCCAATGTTCAGAATACATAATCTACAGTAGTTTAATCTAATGAATTTAGTTAATCACATATGATTTTGAGAATCAAAAAGTAGATTTATATCATATATGGACTAGTGTAAGTATGTTTTTCTTGAATATTATAAAGGATCATGGAGGAAGATCGCCATATTTTGTTTCATTAGAAATCGAACTTTCAAAGAGATTATTTCCATTCTTGTTCAATTAAAATGTACCTATATTTTGATGTTAGATAGTCTATTTTCACTCTATAAAGGGATAGTAAGATATTATTCTAGAACATGTAATCATAACTCACTTTTTTAATATTAAAAAATACATATTTTGGGATAGTAAACAGCCATTGAAAGGAGTAATCCTTTTTAAAAGGATCCAATAATTTTAGAAATCTTTTTTCATTTCTCTTACTTTTTCTACATGTCTGAGTGATGTTGGGAATTATAATTTGATTATATTAAACTTTAACAAGGTGGTAATGTTAGTTTAAAGTGAAAAATAAATTCATAAAATTGATCTCATTCGATCCATCCCCCCTTCTCAATAGAGTAACATGATCCTAATCACTTCAAATGGTATCATAGTGAAGTTCCCTCTATCTAATACATTCAAATACTTATGATGGAAATTACAATTTTGTTAATATTTTGGGAGTTCCTAAATTTTAGGGAATAAAAATTCATAGTTGGAAGAATATGATGACTTCATATCAATAATAACTGGATTAGAATTTAGAGATATTTTAGTTATTGTTGTCCCACCTATTGAGGGAAATAATCCACTGAAATTTTCAATAAAAATAATAATAGTGGGTGATGGTATGGAATAAAGTATTATTCTAGCATATTTTTAAGAAAATGTCTAAATTAAAGTGATGAGAGTTTAATCATCCAATGAAATCAGGGAAAAGAAGAAATGTAGCTATGAAGGAAATTTGAAATTTATGGAAGAAAAATTTTATATTTGGAAAATTTTATTTTAATACATCGATATGGATAAGTAAGAGAACATTGATGATTATTTTACATGGTTAAATTAAATTTTAAGCATTATTTGATTATTTGGGGGAAATATTGAATATTTAAAAACATTCTAAAATCCTATGTAACATTTTCTTGACATGTTTGACCCTAAGTTGTCTTCTATTGATGTAGGGGAAGACCTATCATTTGATTAATTTTATAATATTATTTTATATTTTGAGATGAGAAAACTTACAACTTTGAAGAACAAGGTTACTGATTAAATGGAATTTGATGCCTTGAGATATTAGAAACTCAAAAAGATATTGATGATATAAATTTATATAAATATAAAAATTTTAATTATGATGGATACTATCAGATAATCATTAATAATATATCACATATTTTCAAAAATTGAATGAAGAAATAATAAATAGATTTTTTCACTTAAATGATACAAATGTAATGGAATTGGAAATTTTTCTATTAACTATTCTATGAGTAACTGTATTGATTTTTGAGTCTGAAAATGATCAAAAAACTCAAGGAAATGAATAAGATAAAATATAAAAAGGATCATCCAAATATATAAGAAAAATAATATATTTTCTTGATAAAAGATATGTATTTTCTTGATCAAAGTAGATAAATAGGATCACTCATCTACTAGTGAATCTAGTGATAAATTTACCAATTTCATGCCTCATGTTAAACACCTCAAGTAGTTAAAAATATGATTCATAAAAAAATAAGTTTGAAAACATATTTAAAAATGAAATCTAATCCTATCCTGGGAAAATATTTGGTCTTATAAAAGATAATAAATAACTAGAAAATGAAAATAAAACAGTGATAGATGATAAGACTTATTTTGAATATAATAAAGAAACCCTTTTGATGTAATAAAAAAAATTAATCCCAAAGTTGATATGTTTGATAATTTTATAAAAGATCATTAAGATATATTTACGTTGAAAGAAGAATTATTTTCAATGATATAATCTCTTCATATTGAGACTAAGATAAACTGATGATATTAAAGGAGAATTTAATAATTTCTATTGATGTCTGGGTTGAGTACTCTATGTCAGCTAAGAGAATGTGTATAAAATTTCAAGAAAAATATATTCCTAATGAATCTATTTATGTATCTATTTTCACTTTAAATATAGGTTAAAACTCAAATTTATTAATGTATAGACCAAAAAATTGAGGAAAAACATTCACTTATTTTCAGATAAAAATTAATACTTTAAAAATCCCTATGAATAAAAAATATAAGAGAATACATAACCAAAGTATTAACCAAGACCAAAAATCTGGAAAATGTTTCTAGAAAAAAATATAATCCTACATGATTAAAATACCAAATCTACTACATGTTTAATCAAGTGTTAGGGAACGAGGACTACAAATGATTATACAATATTTCACTACCTAGAATTAAGGATGATGTCTAGAGGATTCATTCATAGGAAAGAATCTCTAGTTCTCATAAAAGACATGTTTGAAGATAAATATTTTCAATTTCCCAACTCAAAACAGATTTGAATGACTTCAGTAAGTGTATTGTATATGTGAAAAATAGGTTAACATTGAATTAAATTGTATGGAAATATTTCTTTTATAAGATTCATGTGCTAAGAAAGGAAATAATATTTATAAACCCAAGGAAGAAAAATCATATCTAATAGAAATTATATTGAAGGCTAGTAAAATAACTAAGGTGTGCGTTCTTTATAGTCATTGATATTCCCAAATAATATGTCTTCTGAAATTATGAATAATATTTATTAAAATGTAGGATGGAATCCACCTTTGTTAATGATTTTTCTTAAAAAATCAAAGGATTTTATCTATTGAAAATAAGGCTCAAAATATAAAATTTAATGATGTTTTGTAGGTGGAAGATCTACATCACAATATTTTTAGTATTAGTCATCTTTAGGTGGATGTTCATGAGGATGTTTTCCAAAATGAATAATATAACACTAAACTAATAAATTATGGAAGGATCATTACCCAAGGAAAAATAATGAATGGTAATCTATTTTAATTAGTGATCTAATAAATATCATTTATTGGGGTGAAAATTTTGAGAGTATGTTATGAAATAGGAGGCTTGTTCATCTTGGATAAATAAGCCAAAGAAAATTTTAAAAATATAATGTTGTGAGATATCTATATAATCTAAAATTAGAATAAAAACATTGTCTATATAACATATCAAAAATGGAATATAACACATAAATATCACTAGAAGGTTTCCATTATTTCTATTATAACATTTGAGCTTATTTACACTGGTTTATGTGGTCCTGTGAGGAAAAATTATACAATATGTGATTTATATTTCTTCACAAAAATTAATTATTACACTATAATGAAAAATGTATTATTCATCAATAAAAACTCATAATCCATTGAGATATTTAAAATTTTCCAGAGACAAGTTAAAAAATAGTTGAGACTTTTCATCAATAAAATTGCATCAGATAATGACTAGGAATATGTATGTGATGCATTTGAAAAAAAATTACATAAAATTGAATCAGGCATTAATTTATCACAACATATACTCCCTAAAATAATAGTTCTATAGATAGTGAGAATATAAACATCGTTGGTATGGGATGATCTTTGCTTGCTAAAAATAATATCACAAAATATGTTTTGGAAGAAGTCGTGTAAACCATTGACTGCATCCAAAGATGATTCCATTTGATACAAAATAAAATTTACAATAATTAGGATATTCGTTACGATAAGAAACTAATTTTAAAGTAATTATAAGATTTTTGAAATTTCATTCTTTAAAAATATTAATAAGGGTAAGCTAGAAAAGTTTTAAGAGATAAAAGATTAAGAAGCTTTAATGAGTTTTTTATCTAATGGTAGTGGCTATAAATTTAAGAAAAAGAACCTAGATATTATTGTTGAATTATAATATGTAAAAAATCATTTAAACTATATATAAATATATATTTTTTTAGGATTAAAGTACGGAAATGGATGTTTATATCAAGTAGAATTTTAAAAGATCTTATATAATAGGTTAAATTAAGAATGTTCGATAATTATATTTGGCATGAAGGTTTGGTATAATATATGAATAATGAGATAAATAAATTGAGAAAACATTACTTTATAGATTGTGTTATGGAAAATAGATAAAACATATTTGGAATCAATTGTATATTTAGAAAAAAAAATGAACGAGGATGGTTAAGTAACTAGAAATAAGGCTTCGCTGGTTTGAAAGGTATATTCTTAAATGTAAGTCATATATTTTAATGAAAACAATTTGTTAATATAAATTAATGAAACAATAAAGATGTTTTTTATATTTTTTTTATAATAGTTTTATAAATATTATCAAAGGGATATAAAATAAACCTTATTGAATGGTGAGATAGAAGAGGAAGTGTTTATTGACAAACTAGAGTGTTTCATTTTAGATATTAATGGCAGCATGGTTTGTAAAAAAAAGAAAAGCATTGTATGGATTGAAAAGGGATCTTATAACTTCGAACTCAAAGCTTGATAGTTTTCTATGTAATTTTTTTTTCAAAAAGGTATTGTTGACAATAATTTTTATATGAAGGTGTTTTCAATAGGTATACTACTTTTAATGGTGTATGTTGAAGATATAATTTTTCTATAGTGATAATTTGTATCCTTGTGAGGAGTTTTTAGAGATGATTAAAAGGTAATATAAGATGTATTTTTTGAGGAATTGATATAATTTTTGAGAATATAGGTCTATCTGAAATTAAATTATATATTTTTATGCCCATAAAGATATTTTAGAGGATTATTGATAATGAATGGAATAAAGAAATAAAGAAATTATTCAACTCTATTTTTAGTTGAAAAAAAATAGAAAAGGGATGAGAACATAAATAATCCTGATTAAAAATAATTTATAAGATTCATTAGATTATTATTGTATTTGATAGACTCAATACCTGATATATCCTAAGCATTGAAACATTGTGCAATATTTCCATGTAACCCAAGGGAGTCACACATGATTTCAAAAAAAATAGTTCTCTAAGATTTTTGAATAGAATAGTGATATATGGATAGTTATATAGATTTATTAAAGATTTCAACCTTCTTAGATTCACTAATATAGGTTGGGTGGGTGATAATATAGATAGGATATCCACTTAAGTTGCTAATTGATCCATTATTGAGGATTGTGTGAGATGGTACAGTAAAAATAAATATTCAGTGACATTTATCAGAATAGAAAGAGATTATATATCTGTTACTAATGAATGTAAAAAGTTTTGTGGGTGAATTTATAGTTAGTATATTTTAGAGTTTAGTGTTATAGGAAAATTAATATATTGTGTGAAGATAAGAGTACAATCAATCTATCAAGGGCCCCTATAAAATGTTTTATATCAAAACCCATAGACATTAAGTATCATTTCATTATGAAATGGTGTCTAATTGAGAAATCTGGAAATAATATATTTCTATGGAGAATAAAATTTAAAATATCATAATAAAATCTATTAAAATATATACTTTATTTTAGTTATGTTAGATATTTCATGTTTATCACCTTCATAGTTGAATAATTATGGAAGTTACACCCCCTCAAGGTTTTGGATTGTGTTGACAAAGGGGGTAAATTAGTTACATGATTCTTTATCAAAGGGGTATATTATACTTAATAGGATGGGGAATGTACACTACCTTGTGAATATAAATAATGGATAATTTCTAATGGGGTATGTTTTTTAAATTTATTGATAGATGTGAAAATAAGTGATATATGTGAGATATATTTCTTGAAATTAAGGGTAATTTCATTAAAGTTACTTGGGAAAAAATTGTCACTTAGAGATGGAACTATCGTTAAAACAATACATTATCAAGTAATGTAGTGTAAGATAATTATAGTTAGTGAGTTTCTATTATTTAATGATTCTAATATTATTTTATTGAGTTATAAAGAGAAATAATTTTATTTAAAATATTTTAGTAAGGTTTCAAAGCAAGGAGAATCATATTTTTGGGTGATGGAGCTAAACTCTCCTATCTACATCTCTCGGTCGCCTTTCTTGAGCGCTTTAGGGTTTCCTGCTCATCCTTCCAATTTTGGGTTCCTGTTCCGGCTTCCCTCATCCCCCAGATTTAATATCTTCCTCTATTTTTTCTACCAGGATTTGGTCTTGGTCTCTTGCTTGGATTCCCCTTACCATGGCATCTCGGTTCTTGATTGTTTCTATTTCTCTGATTTTCCAGGTTCCTGGTGATGGTTTTGTTTTCTTGTGATTCTTGGATTGGATGTTTTGACGGTGTGTTGGTGTTTCTTGGTTGTTATCCCTGGTCGGTGTTCATTCTAAAGGGAATGGAAGATGGTGTGTTCTTTGTTATTAAATATTTTGGCACGTTTTTGGTGTTTTCGACACTAAAAGTAGGTGGTTCGGTCCCAATCTCCAATTAGTTACTATAGATTTGTTTTGTTTTGTAAGATGATAATGGTGTTCATCGAGGCAGCTCGGGTGGTTTGAAAGGAGACAACCATTCTGGTGTAGGTCTTGTCTTTCTTGCAAGGTCGTTCCCACTTAGATCTCTACTATTGCTTCACATTCCTTGGCTCCTCTCCCAGTCAGTTTGGTGAAAAGGATTCCAAATAAATGTGGGGATATAAGTGCTCTTATTGTTGTATATGGATTGTATTTGTTGAAAATCATGGTTTAAAAAAATTGTGTATTGTTGAGAAGTTTTTTTTATTGTTTTTTAGTTATATATAATTTATCATTATATATTTTTATGTTTTTGGGGTTTTTAAGAGAATATTGTATTAGATTTTGGAACTAAATTTGGGAAAAGTAATTTCCCATAATAATCATTCTTTATAAGGATCATTAGAGGTCATAAGAATCAATGAATGCATAAGGATGATTTTCATGTCCTATAAGGATGATCACTTATGAATCAATGAAATTGTTAGTTTTATATGATTCTAGATCTTGTAAGCATAAAGAAAAACTAAGAACAATTATTGTATGGATGAGAAGGATTATAATAATGAAGGGTTAAGAAAACATGATCACCTGTAAGAATCATCCAGACACCATAATCATGATCTATGTAAAGATAATCCACTACATAAGCATTAATCAAACTATTTAAGAATTATTCTATTTCTATAACCATCATCACATAGTGTATTTTTTAGGTTTCTGCAAAGTAAATATTCAAATGTTCCCAAATTTGAATTTTTTGAAGAAACCAAACTTTAAGATGCTTAGGTTGATCTTCTAAGGATAAAACAATATATTTTAAATATGATTCAAATAATTTCATTTCTTTTGTTAAAATGGATGATCATTTATTATATTTATTTAATCACATTTTTATGATATATTTTTGTTGGATTCAAATTAAATTTTACCTAAGAAGATTCACCAAAAAATCATTCTAGTATTTTAGTGTGTTGATTCCTTAATCATTTATAATTAACATAATCACTTTCATCTGATTTTGAAGTGATTCAAGATGTGTTTTCATGTATAGATATTAAAGATATTGAACTTCAAACTATTATATCACAAATAAGTTCCTCATGCCACAAGTAGGATGATGATGATATAAACTGAGGTAGATTCGATTGAATGAAGAAGAAAAGGATCGGGAGTATTTATAGAATTTTAAAAAAAATTATTTTTGAATTATTATTTTATAGTGATAAATGATATGTAAAATTATTAAATGTTTTTTATGTATCTGAAAAATAAGAAGGGTAAAAGATGTAATGTGATGTAGATATACAGTTAATAAAAGGTGAAAATATCTCAAGTTCATGTTGTACATTTTTGAGACTTACTTAATAAGGAAAGGAAAATGAGTTGTATAATTCTATTGTGAGATAACTTGAGAAGTGTTAGTTGGAAATTTTATTTCTTAAATTGTTTTAATTATAGGAATTTTTTTTTCTTGTATTATGAATTGTCCAAGAGAGTGGGTAAATTACTAGTTATTGAGCTGAGTATTAAAGAATATACAGAATTTGAGAGATCTTGATGGTTGAATCCACCATCTATATAAATATTAGCTCAAAAATTCAGTGAATCGCATCTAATTTTAAGAATCAAGAAAAAATATACCTTAGATATTTCCCAATTTGATCATGTTTTTCTTAAATATTTTAGAATATTGGGAAAGAATATCATCATATGTAGTAAATTTAGCAACCAAACCTTCAAATTGATTATCCTCAATCTAGTTTTATGAAATTTTATCTATGGTGTGAAGCTACAAAAGCAAGTATGACTCTAGAATGGGATAGTGCAATGTTATTCCTATACATGTAATCAAAATTCACTTCTACTTATAGTAAAAAATCCATGTTGGGGATACTAATCTACCATGGAAAGGAGTATTCCTTCCAAAAAAGAGTTTAACCTTGTAAAAATAGTTATGATCATTACTATGACTTTTTATACATCAATGAGAAGGGTTGAGAATTCATATTTGACTTAATTGAAAAATAATAGGCTATATAGGTTGGTGAAACGAAATTGTAAAAACGGATCCCTACAGATTCATCCCCCATTTCATAGTAGAAAAACCTAATACTTTGCACTTCAAAAACAAATGTGGATTGAATTAAGGGGGAAAATAATAAATTAATGAAAGGTTATAATAAAAGTTCAAAAATATTTGAAATCAAATATATATATATATATATCTATGATATGGATTTATATTACCATAAATTATTCATTTGATTCATTGATAACAATTTATGATATAGTTATCTCTATTTAAAAAAAATAAAAATTCAAATCCTAATGCCTTTAATGTTTTTATGGATGAAGTGGTTAAATAATTTGGTAAACTAATTATTTTATTAAGATTATATTAAGGTGGAGAATATTGTAGTAGATACAATATGGATGGATAATTACCAGGTATGGTTGTAAGGTTTCTCTAATAAAATGTAATAGTTACTCAATACACTATACTAGGTTTACCAACCCAAAATGGTATAGTTGAAAAATAAAAGATAACTTTAATAGACATGGTGTGAAGAATTCATAGTGACTCTAAATTACATAATTTCTTGTCGACTAAATCACTTAAAATGGAAACAAAAATATTGTATCTAGTTATAAAAATGGTTTTTTATAAACATGTTTGGAATTTTTTATGGGTTTGTGTCATGACCTCATCCCTCTAAAGATGCCCTCCTGGTATGGAAATGATGGAAGTGACATAATGACCCATAAGTCCCACCTCTAGTAGGCCCCGAGGTGGCGACCAGCATCAAAGGTATATAAATCTCACAAAATGGGTGGCATTTCCCTTTTTAAAGAAATAAGATTAAGAGATAAGATAGTCCATCCCAAAATAACTCTAATTACTATATTTATAAAAGAAACCGAAAATCCATCCCACTAGAATGTTTAAAAAAACTTCTATAAATATAATGAAAACTCCAAATTAAATATAAAAAACAAGGGAAAGCAATGAAAAAGCAATTGTCCCAAATTTTGAGCTAGTAAGGTCTAGTGTGGTCTACAAAATCATTCTAGAAAACTGAAAATAGTTTTATATACATAGGGTGGGCATACAAGTACACACAATAGGAAAGCTAAAGTATTTCATGCACAAGTGTGAGAAGTATACTAATTCTTTTGTGAGAAAACAGGACAACCTGAAAGCACCTAAGAAGGTATACTACCCATCCCAACCTTACCATGGCACACTCACCAAGTATGTGATGTCAAGTAAAGTAATATAGTAAAAACATTGATGATAGGGTACCCTACACCACTTTCCCATTGATTAGCTACTATGACACCCTAATAGAAAACATCATGGATCTCTTATCTCTTCCGAAAGTACCTTGTCACAACCCTCCCACACACACCTAGGCCTCACATATACTCACATCACCTTGTAAAACGAATCTCATCACATCATTCCCACACACACCTAGGCGTCACAACCACATCCACCAAAAGAAACCTGGTCCATATACCACAACATATCCCAAAAACACCTAGGAAACCATAACACATCTCATCCTGAAGAGACCTGGGAAAACACAAGTTTCCCAAACATACTTGTGCCCCACAAAGTTCAACCTTCCCAAAAACTATTGGTCTATCACCACCTTGAATAGGGAGTAGGGAAGAGAAATTTTATATCGATCTATCCTCCCACTAGGATGTTTAATAAATACACCGTCCCTTGTGAAAATGGTGGTGTTCAACATAGAGTGCTCAACTAGGGTGGGGTGTGTATAGAAATTATAAGGAAAATACATGTATATATATTTGAAACCAAACACTCCATCCCAACCTTTGGGTTTTCAAAAAACAACCAACCCACAGATATTGTCTTTTCTACTACCTCTAAATGTACAACCACACAACTAGCCCCAAACTCAAATCATACCCCCAATCCAATTTCTATAACCAATTATCATCATTTATTAACAATTCATTTATTCATCCCATTACTACCTGGGAAACTAACAGGAACAATACTTACAAGATGTATAGAAAAAGTCACACAGAGTAAAAAGAACCATGGTAACTCTCTTCACATTTCCTCTCCATTTAACACCCTTTTATAACAAAAAATTCATCGATCCTGATAAATGGGGTGAATCTTTCTGCATTCTTCTCATAGAGAAACTCCATAAGAATTCCCCATACCAACCACTATCATCATCATTTTTTAAAGTCATTTCACCCAATCCATCCTTTCAATAGAGAAACCCCCAACTCATAGCCACACCCAACAACACATCTCATCACAACAAAAACGCACCTATCACAACAAATCTTGGTATCCCTACTACATAACCACACTACACCCACCACATACAGTAACACACCATATCACAACTTGATTATATCCTCACTACCCAACACTACCCATCTGCTCTACAATTAATCAATCTCCCAACCTGAGATCCCATTGCACCATCTAAACCAGCCCACAACACATAATAGTGTTTACAACTATACCACTTCAAAAACCAAAACCCATATTCATATTTATAAGTCATATTTTTTATAATTCCACATGTTAACGTTATCTGTTATCATAGAAATAGTTTGATCCTGGGGAATCTATTTATTAGGTGAATGTATGTGGTTAATCGATTTTATAACAATTGTTTGACCAAAAACCAATCCTATTGAATTCCATAATCATTACTAGGTGTTAAAACAAAGGCCTCTAACATCCATGATTTTCAGTAGGTATGTCACCCATATAATTCACAACATTTATCAAAATATAAATAAAATGATATGATCATTCGTCACTTTTTCCATCCCCTCATGTTGATATTAGATAGATTCAATTATCATTATCAATTTGGTATTCTGTTATCCTCACAAAGGAGACATTCATACACCCACCCCACATTAAACACAAATAAAATAGAGACAACTAGATTCTTACTTTGAAGGAGAAAATATTAGTAATTCCTTTTTATGAAAAAGAAGGGGTGCACAATTAGCACGAAGATCCTCTAAGGAAAATATGGTCCAAATGATACATCCTAGTTGCATGAATCTGCAGGGAAGAAAGGTTCGGGGAATCTTTCAGGAATAGAAAGTGAAGTGCACAAGGAATAGAATATCTCATCCTTATAAAGTTCAAATACAAAGCCAATGTGGGAAATATTTTTTAAAATCTATTAAATGATGATCTTGACCAACACCATGTTTTTTGGAAGTCAAAGGAAGCCTTCGGTTTTTGGAGGATATATGTGATTAAAAAAAACTCCAAAAATACCATTAAATAAGGTTCTAAACTCATTTTATGTGAAAGATAATGTTAGAGGCGTGAAACTAGAAAAACTATAGAAGTCTGGAATTTTGAAAAACTATTGAAAATGAATCACCATTTGGTGAGTTACTGGTGTCAGTCACCGGTGTGAGCTACCGACGCAAGTCACCATTCTGACTCACTGGTCCAATCTCGCCATTGGAAGAGCTACTAGTGAGACCCAATGTTCTAAGATACCAGTGAAATTAATCACTATGAATCACCATTGTGAGTCAGTCACCATCACAAGTCACTGGTGCGAGATTCTATCATGAGTCACCGGTGCGAGATACCCTCACAAGTCACTAGTCATGACTCACTATGGCAACCTACTGTCACAATAAACCGATGTGAGTCAATATTCTGATTCACCGGCGTGACCTACCCTTGGAAAACTGGAAAAATTACAATGTGTTGGAATAAGTCACATTGACATCCTAGAGCACCTAAAACACCAAATTCTCACAATGTAATGCACCAGGGTTGTCCATACCATTTCATCAATTACCTATCAAACTATTTCACGCCAAGACATAAAAAGAAAACCCATAAGGAAAAGAGGTGTCTAAAAAACCATCCCATGTGATACCTATCAAGGACCTTACTACACTTGAAACACTACTAACAACCAAACTCATCAAGGTTCAATGATAAATCACCTCGTGTTTTCTAAAATATGGGGTGGAAACCTCTGCATCCAAGAACACTTCCTCTGACATCCAATAACCCAAAAAACCACAATACATGCTATAAAACCACACTATCCGAATATGAAAACCAAGGAGTTATGTTTTCCATCTCAAGATACTATACGCTCTAAGCGGAACTGACTCATCTTCCTGGGTTTAGTCACATCATAATTAATGTGCATTAATTATGATTCAAGTACTCCCCTATTCGCATTTCAGGACATTATCACACATTATGGAACAAGGAAATAACCCATCTCATAACAAACAAGGTTCAAATATTACATCACAAAAAAAATATACTACAGAATTCTCAAAACAACTATGGGAACTCGTCATGCATCTGTGCTTCTCTTTCCCAGGTACTCTCTTTCAGGCCACCATAAATTCACAAAACATGAAAAATAGGAATGGTTCATCTATGTAGAACCTTCTCATGATGATCATGGATCTCTATTGGACTCTACATGTACGTTGTGTTGTCTTGGATATCCAACATTCCCCAATCAAGGACATGGGAGTCATCATGAAGATACTGAAGAAGTTGAGAGCCACGGAAGACATCATGGATCCTCTATATCTACGGTGGAAACACCAATTGGTATGCCACTTCACCAACTCATTAAAAAACCTCAATGGGTACATAGACCTAGGGAGAGTTATTTCTCTCTATTCTAAAATTCCACTTCACATGTTGAGGGAAAACCTTCTACAATATGTGGTCCCCAACCTCAAACTACAAGGGCCTCCTCTTACTATCAGAATACAACTTATGTCGGTCATGTTCTGCCTTTATCCTCTCACAAACTAGATGAAACTTCTCGGTTGTGCCCTGTACCACATCTCGACCTAGAGAAATTGTCTCTCTAACATCTATCCAACACAATGGATAATGACATGGTATTCTATATAAAGTTTCAGATAGAGCTATATCAATGGAAGAGTGACAGATATTATTATAGTAGAACTCTACTGAGGGTAAGTGTTGTACCCAATATCTATGAATGTATAAGATGTATGATCAAAACATATCTTCAATAATATGGATAGTTTTATTAGTCTTCCCATTTGTTAGAGGGTGGAAAGCAATGTTGAGGCACAATTGAGTGTTAAAATCATACTGAAATCCCCGCCAGACTCGTGAGGTAAAATGTTTTTTCCGATCTGAGATAATGTGTCCCGTAAATCTAGGAAGCCAAACCACCTCATCCACAAACCTCTTTTCTAAGGAATCCACTAGGCCTAACTCCTTGATCACTAAGAAGTGGACCAATTTCGTCATCTGATCCACTACTAACCAGATATAATTGTATACTCCCTAATCCCTAGGTAACCCTATGAAAATATCCATCGAGATGTCACCCCACTTTCACTAGGGGACATTGAAGGGCTCTAACAAACCATCAGGAACACAGTGTTCATATTTCACCTATTGGCACGCTAAGCACATTTCCACAAATTCTACCACTGCTTGTTTCATCCCGGGCCACAAAAACTGAATCCTAAATCCATGATACATCTTAGAAACACATATTTGTACTACTATTGGTGATATATGAACCTCATAGAGAATTCACTTGTGCATATCCACTGGAAAAAACAGCCTTCTATAGAGTAGAATCGAATTCTTACCATCCATCGACCATCCCTCCAGAACATCACCTTGTTCATCATGTTCATGAATCGCCTCTACCTATGTGTATACCCACTAAGACTCATCCATCTACTGCGTTAGAGAATACTTCACTGTCATTAGAAACAAACAACCTAAACCAGTTTCCACCCTTACATCCAAGTGAAAGGCTGCCAACTCCTCCATCACTTTCCAAGTGTCTGCAGAATCTCAAATAACCTCCTTCTATGACTTTCTACTCAAAGAATTGGCCACAAAATCCCCCCTTTCTGATGTGTATGATATCTCAAAATCATAATCCTGAAGAAAGTCCATCTAAATATGTTTTCTCAAGTTCAGATCTCATTGAGAAAAGATATACCTCAAACTATTGCGGTTCTTCAAGACAAAATGTGCTCCACAATGACGTAATGTCTCTATAACATTAGTTCAAACACGACCTCTAATATCTACAGTTAATGGGTGGAATAGTTATTCTCATGGGGATGTAACTTCCTAGATCCATAAGATATCATTGCCCATTTATTTATAAAGACACATTGCAAGCCCATACCGTATGTATCACAAAACACCTCGAACTTCCCCCCTTTCCTCTAGAAACTGGAGCACTGGAGCACTGACCAACATCTCATTCAGATAGTCGGCATGGCCTTTATAGGTCGATTCATTGAAAAGAGTTGAAACTCGAGATAAGTTGGGTACAAACCTTTGGTAATAGCCTTTTAGAGACCAAAAAAACTGTAATCTTCTGCCATATTATTGGGTGGTTCCCAAGAGACAATAGCTTCAACCTATTATGGGACAACTATCACACTCTGATGAGACACTTCATGCCTAAGGATGTGCACCTATCATATCTAGAACAAACACATGGAAATTTTTGTAGAGATAATAACATCAAAGAACCTGTAAGACAGTTTTGAGATTATCATCATGCTCCTCCTCTGACTTTGAGTAGATCAGGATGTCATCGATGAGAGGACGAGTTTGGGATATACCTAACACTGAGATGGGGGTGAATCAGTGTTGGGGTATTCTTTCACCAATTCAAACATTCTATCCCAATACCTCTTGACATGTTAGATTCTTGATTCTCTTATTATCTTTTCCCTATCACATGAAATAATAGAAAGAAGTAAAAATAGGCACGTAATATTTTTACAAGGTTCAGCACTAAATAAGAGCATCTACATCATTTCAATGCATGGGGATGACTAGTGCATAGATTCACCACTAAAATGTGATATTATATTATTATGATGTCACTAGGAAAATAATTCTCCAGTCATTTTGGGTACCTAAACATTGAGGGGGAAGGGGAAAATCCCTCTTCCAACTTGCAACGGGTATGATATACCCATACACTAGCTATTTCATTATACAACTAGTGTAGACAGTCTCTTGAAGTCTCTAACTGGTTCTTTATACTGCCTCTAAATTCAGTCTTCTCTCTATTAAAAGAGTATGCAACACGAAAAGAATCTTCCACCAGTTGAGACCTTTTGGATCTCATGGTGCTACTTTGTTCTTCCTCTATTCAATTATTACCTTCCTAGAAGCATACAGGTAAAGAAACACTTATTTCTCTACAGCAAACCTAAAAGTTTCACAATATTCATCCCCCTATTCTTTAGTAAAAAACCAGCTGTGATGAGATCACTTCTACTTTTACCTACTAGGAACACAAAATACCTTTGTGATTATAAAATTAATAAAGACCTGTTCAACTTAGCATCATCACAGTTGAACTTCCCTGTATGATTTTTAGTCTTTAGTTGTTCATAGTTTATTCTTCTTCTTCTATTCTTTCTTCTCATCTCAATACTGACACATGAGTGTATCATTTTAATAACTTCTTCCTTTTTTCAGATATGAGTTCAATTTCACATCTAGTTCTTCCTCACTTCACAAAGCACTACGAGGGTGATAAACACAAGTCGTGTGAGTGTAGTTCTTATTATCTTTGTGATAACAAATTGTTCACGTTACATCCTTCTTCACAAAGTCACTTCGAGAGTTCTATTTACCTGTCAAAGGCCTGCGGGACCCCAATCTTTCGCGCACCCCTTTTGGGCGACTTGTGCACAACATTACCCACTAAATATGAAACCTTGTGAGATGAGAACTCATACACTTGTCTTCAAGGAACTTCCACATTCATTACAGGATTTCAATAATAAGTGTGATATAAAATAATCAACCTGAAACTCCTACAGTTATTTCAACAAATGGATCTAAAACATTCAAGTGCAATTGGCAGGATAAGTGGCCATGAGGAACTTTCACTCTTCATATGTCATTGATTATCTTTGTTACTCCCCCTTTGTAGAATGATCATTATTTTGAGTAACCAAGGATAAGAGATTTAGAAATAAACATCATTTTCCAATGACTTAATCTTTAGAAAATCTTCATGTGTCTCCCCCTCAAGGGAACACATCTCATCACTGAATTTCAGGTTCTCCCCCTGAGATTGTGTTTCACCATCAATGATAAGGAAAAATACAATGAAAAAAGATATAAGAGAATAAGTTGGATCATCCTTGCTTCATCAATGTGAAAAACAAGGTTGATATGATTTTTCCAACTAATATGCTCTATTATTTACACTTTCATAATAGATCTTCATTGTTGACTGTGCTTGTGTGGATCTCACTATTTCTTCCATCTCTTTTTGTGCGAATATTCTTTCTTAAATGGTTTAAAGGCACTAGAATATCCTGTTGCAAAATTCATCACTGTGAGGAATTCTTGTTGGGATGGAGTAAATTAAAATAGTCTTCTAATAGTGTGACCAGCATTGTTTCACCTCACACATAGAACATCTTTGACTTCATGTAGAATCTTCTTTTTTTTATCACATGACGCAGCATGTGTATCTTCCACCATTATAATTATTTCCTAATCTTCTGGCCAAACCACCAATATATAATTAAGGTATTAGGCATCAATATTGAATATTGTACATGTCATCTTCTGAGTGACATCCTTCTTAGTAGTTTTTTTATACACTACCCCTCAACTTCTTGGATTTACAATCCAAGGTCTTCTCAAATTTCCTCCTTAGAGTCTTCTTGGGAGTGTTTTCTTTTCCAACATTCTTCAAACTACATCCAAAGGATGATTTTTATTTCTTATCCTGCTCCTTTGATCGACTTTTTTATCAGATTTGGGTACTTTTTGAAAAGAACATGCACCATTCATGTGACCACTCCGATTACATACATCATAGATGTTATCTAAAATTCCAAATCTGTTTGCAGTATACAAATTCTTTTGCATCATTTAATGTTGCTTCTTCTTTTCTATATTTCTTCCCCTTGATATAGGATTTCTTTGTGCTTTTAAATTTATGGGATTTTAGAAAGAATCCAGTGCACAATGCCCAAATCTATTACAACACCAGTATTGTCCAACAATCCTTGACTTCTTTCCATCATCTTCATAATATTGCTGAGTCTTATTCTGGGTATGTTGTGGTTTCTGTAAGTAGATATCTTCCACATCTTTCCCCTATCTTTCCTGGCCATGGTGGTAGGTTTCTTCTCACTTTTCTTCATCCATACTTGTTTATAATGTTCCTTCCAACTTTCGGTTTTTGTAGAAGTAGTTTTAGAAACATTAGTACAAGTTGGTATCGATGGTAAATTCTTCTCAACTTCTTGTGATAGATCAATGCGTGAAATCATGATCTTATTATCACATGTAGGAGGTATTTTGATTTTATAATACTTCAGTAATCATTGATTTCTATCAGCAACTGTTTCCTTTCTTTTTGGAGACTAAATATGTGTCTCCTCGAGATTGGTCAACTCATATTCTAATTCAAGAGATATCATATTGAGGATTACATCCTTGTCTTAAATCATAGTCATCTTCTCTTCAGAAGACTTCATTAATATTTCAACTTCATCTTCATTCATATTTAATTTTTTTTGCAACAAAGAGTCAAGTTCTTTGATTTTATTGGTGTCTTCTTCAAAATATACCTCCTTGATTTCATTTCTCCTTTTAAACACATCTTCTAGTGCATGGATATTCTCTTTTTGAGTCTGGTTAACTCCCTCTCTTTCTTCAACATCATTGAGCCAAATTGAAGAACATAATTTAAATTCCATCTTGGTTGCTTCAAAGTCTCCAACCTGTATGGAGATCTTTAAGCACTAAACAATTTTTACTTGTAAGCCTTTATACAAAACAATAGTTTCTTTATCCAGTTGAGTGATATTCTCCTGCATGCATTGAAGTACTCCACAAACCAGAGATTTAATTTCTTCTAAGACACCATATAAAATTATTATTAATCTATCAACTGATATTTCTTGAGATATTATAGATTAATCATCACCACTTGTGCTAGAATTTTCATCAAGAGAATAATTTCTAAATGTACTAACACATACCTCTTTATGATTTGAGGTAGAAAGGTTGTCCATATTCTTTGTGGAAACATGACACCATATCATTACATTTCATGCCTGATGTGCCTTCATTGTCAGCAAGGTATGGAGAACCAAATACTTCCTCTTCTTTAGATAAGAGGGAATTCTTATTCACCTTTCTCTTCCCTTTCTTTTACTATTCATCATGGCATTGGTAGATATAGCCTTAGGATTAGAGGTAATTGAATCTTTACCAAAACTGCTCTTAATTATTGAATTAGGAAAGGAACTCAAATCATTAAAAGAGAATAACTTCACTATAGGGAATCCAACAGATTTGAACCTCCCTCTGATACCAATTGAGAGGACCGGTTTGGGATATACCTAACACTAAGAGGGGGTGAATCGGTGTTGGGGGATATTTTAACCAATTCAAAATTTATATCCCAATACCTCTCAACATGTTCTAATCTTGATTCTATTATTTTATTTTCCCTGTCACATGGAATAATAAGAAGCATTGAAAATATGCATGCAATATTTTTACAAGGTTCACCACTCAATAAGAGAATCTATATCCTTTTAATGCATGGGGATGACCAGTGCATGGATTCTACACTATAATGTGATATGATATTATAGTGAAGTGACTAGGAAAACAACACTATAGTTACTGTGGGACCCTACACGTGGATGGGGAAGGGAACCAATCCTTTTCCAATAAGCAATGAGTAGAATATACCCTTACACTCTCTGGTTCATTACACTGCTAGTGTAGATGGTCTCTTGCAACCTCTAGCTAGTTCTTTATAATACCTATGAAGACAGTATTATCTCTATTAAAATAGTTTAAACACCAAAATAATCTTCCACCTATTGATAACTTTTTGATGTCACAGTGCTACTTTGTTATTCCTCTCTTCAATTATTACCTGCCTAGCAGCCTGCAGATAAACAACAACTTCTCTCTCTGTAGAAAACCTAAAAGTTGAACAATCTCATTTCCCTTATTCTTTAGTGAAAACCCATCTTCACGGAGATCACTTATGTGTCTATCTTCTAGAATCACAAACTTTCTTTGTGATTATCAAATAAATAAAGACATGCTCATCTTAGCATCTTCACTATTGAACTACCCTGTATGATTTTCATTCTTCAGTTGGTCACACTTTATTCTCCTTCTTCTATTCTATATTCTCTTATCAATAGTGACACATTATTTTATTATTCTACTAAATTTTTCCTTTGTGAAAATATAAGTAAAATTGTATGTCTGGTTCTTCTTTACTTCCCAAAGAACAATGAGGGTGATAAACACCAGTCATGTGAGTACGGTTCTACTTCTCTTCATGATACTGAATATTTTAGGGCACTTACTTCTTCTAAAAGTCACTTATAGAGTGTTATGCACCTATCAAAGGCATGAGAGACCCCAATATTTCCTGCACCCCTTTTGGGTGACACGCATTCAACATTAACGACTTGTACGCAACATTCAGCTTTTTTGTGGAAGACCTCTTGTGCGCAACTTCAAACTTGCGTACAACTCTCTTCTTGCATGAAACTATCTTTTCTTGTGCGCAAATCTTACTTATTTTTCAAAACTTCCTTTGAATATATTCCTTATGCACTTTAGAGATATAATTTATTCTTTGTGTTGAGATTTTTAAATGTGAGGGGCTCACCTCATACTTATATACCTCGTCGACCCCTACGCGCAAAAACCCCAATATTTCATGCAAGATCCTGACGCATCATGCAGAAACCCATTTGATATCACATTGGGCATGTAATTCTCTTTTATGCCAACCTGATCATTCACGCACTTCTTGAATATTTTGTGAACTTCGTGTAATTTCCATTTTTTAAAGTTTGGACCTCGAATATTGCCTCGTGCGTATGATTCCAAACTCCCTTCAATGTTGCGCGAAAAAACAAATCTTGCACACAAACATCTATATTTGACACAAGCCTCTCCGTTTACATATTTTTATGTTCGGATCATGGAACTCCAATTGCATGAAACATACCAAGTCATCTTCAAACTAGTGCGCATCTTCCTTTTCCAAAAACACATTTCTTCATCTCTCGATTTTCAGGCCCTAAAATTTGGAAAACATAAAAAAATGGAACCACCTTAAAATGTTCTTTTGTGCCACCTCCAGATTGTCTGTTCCTTTTTCATTTCTCTCTTCACTGCATCCCATAACCATTCTTCAGCTTTAAACATGAAATACCCTATTGTGATATGTATCCTTTGATTGAACAACTTTAACATCATCAGATTTTCAATGGAAAGTACTATACCATCCATGTCTTTCACTTGGATTTTCCTTCCAATCAAAACTAAATATGATTGGAAGAACATTTACACCCCCATTCCTTTATAAGGCTTGCATCACATGTTCTCTTAACTTATGATATTGGTGAAATAAAAATCATCCAAACATTGTCTAGTTTGGAGGAAATGTGTAATGTATTACCATCATTGAATGCCAAGCCCTTCCACACTCTCTATTCTTCTTCAACCATAATTTTCTACATTAAGTAAAACATATTATTCTTTTCTTCAAGTAAGGTCTTTCATGGTTCACATGAAATCATGAAGCATTTCATGGTCTTCTTCAAATCCTCATTCTTCTTCAATCATCCTCATATAGATGACACTTCACCATTCCACTCCAATCATCCTCAAATGAATGATACTTCATCATTCTCCATTTTTGTAACCAATGTGTCTCCTCTGACGCAAGTTCATTGAACTTAGGATCAGTTCAACAATCATCTGAATTTACTTAATAGAGAATTTTCCATGGATTAAATTCAACGCTATTATTGCATAACAATTCAACAGGAATTGTCACTTTATTTTATCTCAATTAACATTGGAGTCCTTCTTCATCTCCTTCTTCATTTTGACTAGTATTGACAACTGTTGAAAACAAATACAATATTCATACACAAATAGGTCCCAAAAATCAATGAATACAATGAAGAAACGGTCTTGGAAATCATGAAAGATAGAGTTCATAAGCCTCATCAACACGATTGGTGTGTTTTTAACACCGAACAACATGACTATGAACTTGAAGTGCCCATATCTACATCTAAAGGTAGACTTTGGGATATCAACCTCCTTCTCCGTCAATTGGTGATATCCAGGCTATAGATCGATCTTAGAAATCCATCTTTACCCTCTTAGTTGGTTGAAAAGATCATCTATCCTTGGAAGGAGGTAACGGTTCTGGTCTGTCATATGATTCAACCTCTGATAGTCTATGCACAATATCAGACTACCATCCACCTCTTTTACAAACAACACTAGAGCACCCCACAATGACACACTAGGCTGAATAAAGCACTTCTTAATTTGATCATCAATTAGAGTCCTAAACTCCTACAACTGAAAAGGTGAAATCCAATAAGGATCAATCCAAATCGGAGAATCACCAGCCTATAAGTCTATCCTTTACTCAACATCATATCAAGGGTTTAGAGTCCTAAAATACTCAACGAAAACAACTAAGAACTCCCCAAAAATATTGGGAACCTACATTGTCCCAATATCTGTTGATTCCACTAAAAAATTAGATAATAAGGAAAGAAGAGTCTCTATAGTCCAACTGCCAACCTAACAGCTCTGCTCACCAATAAAAACCATATACCTTCCATTAAATTGTAAAAAACTAATCTACTGAAGAAGTAGTAGATAATGGAATTCACATAATAAAAAAAGTCGACATTGAGAATGACATCGTACATATGCATTTTTAGCAAGAGATGATCCCTACTGGACTGATGTTGCCCACCAATCAGTTTACATCCCCACCACACATCATAATCATTTATATGGACTTATACTAGATTAATCAACACCAGGGGAATGGGAAACCTTTCTACATCTAGTCCCATGAAAATGGATATATTGGGTGCAATAAAGGAGTGTGAAGCTCCTGAATAAAAAAACACATGAAATGGTACTAAACAATATGATTTTACCTCTAATGATTGGTGTTCCTACCCGAACTAGTGCCTCTACTGCATGAAACTAACAATGCCAATATCCTTTACCCCTATAATGAAGACCGCCTCAATGAACCTGACTGGGTAAAGGACCCTAAGGAACTCCCTAAGGTCGGCCTCTAACTGCTCCATCTCACCTCGGTGGAGCATGAGCCTGATTCCCCTGCTGCTTAAACTGCCTGACTGGCAACTACTGATGATGTTGGAACTGAACCATTCCACCTCCACCATACTAAGCTGAAGAATCCATTGGTAACTAACTCTAATTATTTCCTTAGACCCTATATAAGAAACACCTTTTCCCCAAGCCCACAGAAAGGTAATCGGAACCACTAGAACCAGAAGGTCAGAAGGGAAAATACTAGGGTTGACTCTCTATCAGTCAAAACCTTGAAGACCCTAGTGAATTAGACATGCATCTAGTAACCTTTACCTTTGAAGAATTATGATGACTCACCTCTCATAGTATACCTCTTAATGAGTGCACCATCTTAATCACATATTCCTTCTTCTGGACCTCTATGTACGTCGGCAATGTAAAGGGGCTAACCAAGTACTAGATAAAAGGAAGAAGTGAATCCTCTATGTGTCTCACACAAGACTCCTCATTCAGAAAAAGATATAGGGGAAAATGAAGTAGATCCTTGAACTTAGTCCCCAACTCCTGCACTGACATACTCCCCTGCTGGAGGGAGAGTAACTTCTACCTCTTCTCATCCTTCATGGTTGATGAAAGGAATTATTCTTAGAACTCCTTCTTGAAATAGACCCCCCAAATGTCATCCTCCTTCCTCTCCCCCAAGAAAAGCGTCCACCACTAATGCACATCTCTACGTATTTGGATCACTTCCATAGGAACCCAGTACTCTGTTGGAGTTCGGATCAAACTGATGATGATCCTAATCTCCTCAAGCTAGATCTCGATAACCATGTTCTAAACATTTCCCTCATAAGTTTCCATGGATTACCGCTAGAATGAACATATCATTCTTTTCCACTGGTCTTCCTCCTCCATAAGATCAACCATTCACTGATCAACTGAGTCGGTCTTCTAAGCCACAACTACCTGATCCACAGACAGATGACGACCAAATTCCATAGCGGAAAAGGTAAATAAGGAATCCCTAAGCCCAGATAGTATTGAATTTTATTAAAAATAATTTTAATTCATTTAACTCATTATTTATTACCAATTTCCAAAAACATTTTAAAAATATGAACACAAGCCACTATGATTCATGTACCTATCCTAAGGTCTTTATGCTACAAATAGTGTAGCTTCAATTGGTCGTTCAGTACGCTTAGAGTCCTTGAATCAGATCATGGGGGGATAAAATCCCATGTCCTAGCTGTCCTTCCCTAGCTTATGTAACACACTAAGGTTACCTAACATTTTTTCCCAACCAACCCATGCAGTCTTCATTATTCCTAACTCATAACTCCATCCTATCTCTCAACCATCATATCTGATACCATTATGTCATGACCCTCTCCCTCCAAAGAATCCCCTCCTGAGCTATAAATGAAAAAAGGGAGATAATGATCCCCCGATTCCCACCTCCAGTGGGCCCTAGGGTGGTGACCAACACCAAGGGTATATAAATCTCACAGAATGGGATGCATTTCCATTTTTAAAGAAATAGGATCGAAATATTAGATGGTCCATCCCAAAACAACTCCATATACTATATATATATATATATATATATATATGTAATAAACCCAAAATCCATCCCACATGCAGGTTTAAAACAAAACATCTACAAATACAATGAAAACTCCAAAGTAAATAACAAAAATAAGTCTAAGTAGTGACAAAAATGTGTCCCAACGTCCGAGCTAGTAAGGTCCAATGAGGTCCATGAAATCCTCCTAGAATCCTGAAAATTGTTTTATATATGTAGGGTGAGCATACAGGTATACTCAATAGGAAGACCAAAGTATCCCATGCACAAGTGAGAAAACGATAGTAATGCTCCCATGGGAAAATAACAGAACCTGACAACACCTAAAATGGTATAATACCCATCCCAACCTCACCAAGGAACACTCACCAAGTAACACAAGTCATGTAAAGTAATATAGTAAGAACATTGATGATACGGTACCTCGCACCACTTTCCCACTGATTAGCTACTCTCACACCCTAATGTAAAATGTCTTGGCACTCCCACCTCTTCCGAAGGTACCACATCACAACCCACCCACCCACACTTAGAATTCATAGCTCGTCTTGTTAGCTGGGAAAACAAAGCTCATCACATCCCGTCCACACACACCTAGGCCTTGTAAACTCATTATTTTCATAGACACTTGGGCCACAAACCACATCATATCCAGGAAACTCCAGGGAAATCACACAACATCTCGTCCTGAAGACACTTGGGAAAACACAACTCATCCGCACACACCTAAACCCTACAAACCACATCCTTCCCGAAGAATCTTATGCTATATCCACCTAGAAGAGGGAGAATGGAAGAGTGGGTGGCCATCCATCCAACCTCCCACATGGATTTTTGGGAAAGACAACCTCCCCCCATTATGATGGTGGTGTTTGTCACATAGTGCTCAACTAGGGTGAGGTGCATATATATTTCACAATGAAAATACATGTATATATATATGTGATACCAAACACTCAAACCCATCCTCTGGGTTTTCAACCAATAACCAACTCACAAATACCACCTTTTCTAATACTTTTAAATGCATAACCACACAACCCTCCACAGACCCAAATCATACCCCCCAACCAATTTCATTAACCAATTATCATCCTTTATTAACAATTAATTTATTCGTCCCACTACTAATGTGTAAACTAACATGCACAACACTAAAAATCCACATAGAAAAAGTCACGTAGAGGATGAATAACAATGTTAAATTTACCCACTTCATATTTCCTCTCAATTTAACACCCATTCATAACATAACATACATTGATCCTGAGAAACGATGTGAATCTTTCTTAAATATACTCATAGAGAAACATTGGAAGAATTTATCATACCAACCATTTTCATTATCATTTTTCAAATTCATTCATCCCAATCAATTCACTCAAAATAGATAACCCCAACTCGCAGCTACACCCAAGAACACATATCATCATAAATAAATCACACCTATCACAACCACTCTCGGCATCCCTACTGCGTAGCCACACCACATCGATCACATCCAACAACACAATACAGAAAAACCCTATCGCATCAATACTGCACAACATTTCCCACCCATTCTACAATCAATCATTCTCTCATCCTAAGATACCATTACACATTCCGAACCACCCCACAACATATAACAGTTCTTACAGACATACCACCACACAAACCAAACTAAACATATTAATATTTAACAATTCATATCTTTTATAATCCCACTAGTTAACTTCCAAGGTTATCATAGAAATATTTTTATCAAGGGGAATCCATTTATACACTGACTGTATGTAGTTAACTGGTTTCATAACAATTTTTCAAAACAAAAATAAAAAACATGCATTCAAGAATCACTGCTCGGTGAGAAAACAAAGGCTTCTAATGACCATGATTTTCTATAGGCAAATCACCCATACAATTCACCACATTGATCAAAATATCAATAAAACAATTCAACAATTCATCACTTTCCCCAAACCCACATTTTGATCTTAAACAGATTCAATTACATTTATCAATTTTGTATTATTCCATCCTTACAAATGAGACATTCATACACCCATCCCCACATGATACACAAATAAATGAGATACGAAGGGATACCTACTTGGAAGGAGAAATGATCAGCACCCCCTTATGGAACCAAAGTAGGGAGTATGAATGCTGCATCAAGTGCCTTTGGGGAAAACATGTTCCAAAGGCTATAGCATAGTTTCACGACTAATCGGTGAAGAAAGGTTTGGGATGTATTGCACCAAGAGAAAGGTAAGTGCACAAGGAAGAGAATATATTGGCCTAAGAAAGGCCATATCCTAAATAAATGGTAGAAATGGTTATTAAAATCCATTAAAGGAGGATCTTGACCATGACCACGTGAATTGGAAGTCAAATGAAGCCTTCGGTTTTTAGAATATATATATGATTCTAAATTTCTCTAAAAACCCATTAAATTGTTGGAACCAAGTCAGTTATATGGAATAAATGGATTTTGGTCTATGTTTGTTGTCACTCAGCTTTTGATGTTCATAATGGATGAAAGGGAAGGGTTCATATAGTTCAAGAAGACAACAGTACTAAAGGTGGTGGACTTTTCTAGTGTCTGCCAAATTTTAAGGCCAGAAATTCAGAAAATGGAGAGATGTGTTCATGGAAATGGAAGGTGTGAAAAAAGAATGGAATATGTGCTAAATTGGTTATTAATTTTTCTTGTAAAAGGTGTTCTAGGATATGAACACCAAAAAATAGAAAAGGTATGAGCTGCATGAAAAATATGCATTTTTCATGGAAAATGATTCCAACACGAAAATAAATGGGTGCAGAATGAGAGATTTTTTACGAAACAGTGGGTTTTGTGCATGGGGGTTGGTGATTCCAATAAATAATATGTATCCCCCTCATTTGGTACTGCTAAATACTTAGAGAATATTTGAGTTCTGATGTGTGTAAAAGATTCATGTAAAGGGGGTTGCATAGAAAAGATAATTTTGCAAGAAAAAATTAAAGTTGCATGGAAAAATTAAAGCTGCGTAGAAAAGTTAAAAGTTGCGTGGAAAAGATAAAGTTGTGTGAAAATGGTTTCACATAAAGGGTGTAGTTGGGTGAAATATTTTCAGTGTGAAAAGCCAATTTTCGTGCAAAACTGAGATCTTTCACCCAAAGGGAAGTTGTTTCACACAATTGTCAGTATAAGATGATTTCATGTTCTGAATTACCAGTTCAATGGTTCAGTTCTTTAAAGAGAATCAATCTAGTAATTCAATGATATCATTTTATCATGCTGAATATAGACAAAGACTTCAATGCACATCTATTGAAGAGACCCTTAAGTCAATAAACTGGTTTTTACTTCTCTCAAGGTAGTGAGATAGGGGATCAACAGAAGTGATCTGAGGGACATAGTGAGCTTTCCCTGAACCATTGTAAAGGTAGTGTCCCAAGCATAGAGTGACTATGACCGAATCTTTTAATCCCAAAACTTGTAAGGATTAGTGGATTTATGTATGATCGATACACTATTAGTGTATTCTACTTAGATATATCCCTTGGGGGTGAACCAATTAAAAGTGTTGTGTCATCTCCTAGATTTTATTTGTTTGACTGATTTAACAACTTCCTACTAATGTGGGAATAATATACACAACTTTGGAAAGAAAAAAGTTCACACCATAATTCACTCCTCCCCTCTTAGGGTGTTTTGGGGTCCTTCACGTGGTATCATAAGGGGGTTTCTGGTGTTTGACCTATCATATACCATCATGGAGAATTCAGCTAGTGTTGGGGGAGTCTCTCTCTTTGATGGAATTAATTTTCAGATTTGGAATAACATAATGAGAACTCATTTAAGATCCCTTGGAATGGAAGTCATATTTTCCAATGTGCAAAGAATACAAGTTACTGATCCAACGGTGATGGATATAACTAATGTAGATACAAAAAATTCTTAATGAAGATTCTAAAGCATATAATGCTCTCATCGCATCTCTTTTTGATCAAATCTATCTAAATGTGACGAGTTTCACCATAGAGAAGTCCATGTGGGAAAACTACAAAACATTTATAAAGAAGAAAGTAAAGTTAAGGAGGTGAAACTAAAAATCATGCACAATATGTTTAATGGTGTCAAGATTTATCGTGATGAGAATGCAAACTCCTTCTTCAATCGAATTACTGAAGTGGTTGGAGCAATTTGGGGTCTAGGTGAAGAAATCAAAGATGTTGATATCGTAAAGAAAATATTGAGAATAATTCCACCCTTGTACAATAAAAAAGATTCATCCCATGATAAAATAGATCTTTCCAAACATTTCTGGATGATATTCTAAGTATCCTGGTGGAATATGAAATGAGAGTCAAACCAAAAGATGCAATGACTTGAGTGAGAAAGGAAATGGAGTTCAAATCCATGTAAAAACTGAAAATTACAAAATATATTAGTGGTGAAGATGATGAGGAAAAATAAATTCTTTATCTCATTTCCAAGAAGTTCTAGAAGGGAAAAGGGGAATTAAAAGGCAAGTTACCTATAGCTTTCTTTCATTGGGGAAAAGTTGGGCACATTGCCTCCCAGTGCTTAAGAATGATCGATGATGAAGATAGAGAATATGAAAACATTGAGATGCCTCAGAAAAGATTTTTCAAAAATGGATACTCCAAATCTAGAATGATTGTACTGAAGAAGATTTTTGTTTGTAAATAGAAAGATGGGGATAATGAATTTTGTGAAGAAGATGAACCAGAATTTAAAACTGGAAACCATGCTTCCATGATGGAAACTATTGAAAAATCAGGACCATCAGAGGATAATGGTGGATTCAAGTAGTTGAAAACTAATTAAAATAATGAGTTTTAGCTTAATGATGTTGTTAGTAAGCTTAATATTTAATGTAAGAGTTCTAATAAGTGTAAATAAATTGTAGAGGAATCATCTAAATAGGTTGATCAGCTCAAAGCTGAAATTGAATGACCATAATAATTTTTGAAAGTACAGTCTAAAATCATTGAAATCACTAATTATGTAATGAATATAATGTTGATAATTGAAGAGAAGGAAAATTTCATCAATGAACCCACCTCCAGACTGGAAGAAAAGTCCATAATAGCTGAGGGTCTTGAACAGGAAGTTGTTACTCTTAGCAGTAAAATTGAGAGTGAATCAATTTCAAAAGAATCAAGGAAGAAAATAAAGTTTGGAAGTTTCTTAGATACTAAGCTATTGGAGAGAGAGAAACATGGTTCTAATAGAGTTGGAAATAGTTTTAATGATCAAGTAACCGCTTACAATGTAAATAGTGGAATTGGTTGTGAGGCTTAATCGTTGAATGAAAAAAAATAAAGGTGAACAAAATCAAGCCATGCTGAAATTGGGTCATGTAGAAAAGTCACCTGAAGTGCTGAAAAATAAATCCCCAATCAAATCTTAAAGAAGAACATAAGACTATCCTAAACCCTCCATGAATAAGAGGCAGTCAAACTATTATCCCACGGAATAAGGAATGAGGATAAACAGAAGTGACAAGATGTTTCCTCTCATGAAGTGTCAATTATGTGGTTATATGGGCCATAACATGTATTATTAGGAAGAGGAAAGAAGTTATTTGAATGGAGAAGATATGGGAGTTCAACAAAGGAGAAAAAATTATATACTAATTCTTTTAGAAGAAACAATTTCTATGGATCTTGTTTTCATTGTTCTAACTTTGGTCATAAGGCCATTGATTACAAGTATAGGAGGGACATGGACACCTTATACCAGAGTCCGAGAAAAGTAAAAGCTCATCAAAAAGATAGTGTTTCTCTTACAAGTAGCATTTCTCCTCTGGAATAATATATTGACTATGAAGAACCTATGTAAACGAAAGAGAGAATTGAAACTCCATTAGTGCCCTATACTCAATCCAATGTCTCATGTAAATAAAAGAAGAAAATGAAGAAATCCAACCTTATAGAGGTATCCCTTAAGGCTAAAAAAGAAATAGCACCTGGATTCTGGATAGCAGTTTTTCATCTCATATGACAGGTAATTCAAGCTTTTTAATGGATGTTAAGAGGATGGTTGATGGAATAGTGCAGTTTGGTAATGATGGAGCTCTAAAAATCAAAGGCAGTGGAAGTACTAAACTAGATAATGTAGAGATAAAGAAATCTAAAGTCCTTTATGTGGATGGCCTATGTCATAATATCCTCAGTGTGAGTAAACTCTATGACTCGTGACTCAGGACTTATAGTTACTTTTAATTATAAAGTCTACATTATCAAGGGAAAGATAGAAAATTAACTTATGAAGGGATTTAGAATATAAGGAAACCTATATTAGGTTGATAGTAAAGTAATCATTTTTTAAATGTCTATTGAGGAGGAAAATAACTTGTGGCATTGGAGACTGGGTAACATCAATCAACAAGACATGGAGAAAATATCAAAACTGATGATCATCACAGACATTCCCAAACTAAAGTGTGACCGTGAAATGTCTTGGGATTCTTGCATTTGGGGGAAGCATGCATGTAGTTCATATTGTCCCAAGAAGAAAAGGGCATCTCATCTTCTTGATCTCATTCATACATATGTATGTGGCCTGATAAATTTTTTCGGAACTCATGGAGAAAAGGTACTCCATCCTTTTCATATACTATTACAGTATAATGGCATGTGTAATAGTTATACATTGGAAATAATAAATACTTGACTACATGAAAACATATCATTGATTAAACAAAAATTATATTGGATGAACAATCAAAGTGATATGATTTGACAATCTAGGGGAATACATGTACATTGAATTTGAAATTTACCTAGAGAAGAATGGGATACAACATGAGGTATTCATTGTGAGAACTCGATATCAAAATGTAGTTATTGAGCGCAGGAATAGATAGGTGAACAACATGGCAAGAACTATAGTGATTGAGATTTGTATTCCACGACATACTGGAAAGAGGCCGTTCAAGCTACTGTGTATATTCAAAATCGATCAGGGCTTTATATGGGTGAGAAGAAGACACCATATGAATTGTGGCATGGAAGGAAGACCTCTTTGAAATACTTTCATGTTTTTGGAAGTAAATGCTTCATTAGACACAAATATGGAAATCAAGGGAAGTATGGTGATAATGAAGATGAAGGAATTTTCCTTGGATACTAAATGAACAGAAAATCCTACAAGTGTCTCAAAAAGAACGTAGGAAGTATTGTGGAATGAAATGATATTATGATCATTGATGAGAAGACCATAAATGATTCAAAGATCTCATATGCTAATGTGATATAAAATGAGGAAGAAATTGAAATTGGTGTAAATGTAAATACCTAAATAGTGGAAGGTGTATGAAACACATGGGAGTCACATCATGATGTTGACTCATAAGAATAATCTAATGAGGAAAACCTACCTGTATAGAATGCGGATGAATCTCAAATGAGGAATCGAATAGCAGAAATTGATCAATAAAACATTATTGGGGATTGAACTGCATGAACAAAAACTAAGAGAATGAGGAGTAATGCACAATCTGCATTCTTATCTATGGTGGAACCATCCTCATTTGAAGAAGCTGTAAATGATGAATCATGGGTGAAATTCATGAATGAAGAGTTAGATCAGATTGACAAGAATTAGACATGGGATCTAGTCAAGAGACCCGATGGTCATAATGTGATTGGTACAAAGTGGATTTTAAAGAATAAATATGATGAGCATGGATGTGTTATCAGAAAAAAGGAATGATTTTTATGTAAAGGATATTCATAGATTGAAGGTGTCGATGTTGAAGAAACCTTTGCACTAGTGGCTAGACTGGAGTCAATCAGGCTTTTTCTGGCCATGGAAATCCAATGTGGATATAAATTATATCAAATGGATGTCAAGATAACATTCTTAAATGGTATTCTAAAAGAGAAAGTGTACATCAATCAACCAGTGGTTTTTCTTCTTGGTACTAATGAAACAAGGGTTTGTAATCTAAATAAGGCCCTTTAAGGTTTGAAACAGGCACCACAAGCATGGTATTCTTGGGTGGATTATTATCTCAAGAAGCTGGAATTCAAAATTTGAGGAGTTTATCACAATCTCTATGAGAATAATTTTTTGAAAGATCAATTCATTGCTCTAGTTTAAGTTGATAACATTATATTTGGTCGCACAAGGTAGAAATCAGTGGTTGAATTTTCTAATCACGTGAAATCGGAATTTGAAATGTCTATGATTGGGGATCTCACATATTTCTTGGGGATGATAGTGATTCAAAATAAGTATTTATCATTCTTTTCATAGGAAAAGTATGCAAGAGAGATACTGCAAAAATTTAATTTACCTGACTCCAAACCAATGTCAACTCCGATTGTGGTTGGAACCAAACATGGAAGGCATAAGGATTGGACCTCTTTAGATCCCACTATGTACAGGAGGATTATTGGAATCTAATTATACCTAATGTATACATGGCATAATATTGTCATTTCAACTTTCTTAGCTATCCAATTTCATAGGAATCTGAAGGAAGAACATATGACAGCAGTAAAAGTAATCATGAGGTATATTAAAGGTACTCATAATTTTGGGTTATTATTTGTTGTGGGAAAGTAAAATGAATTATTAGTGTTTTCTAATGATGACTGGGCTAGAGATGTAGTGGATAGAAAGTCCACCAGTGGTGTGGCATTATATATTGGTCATAAATGTGTTGGGTGGTTGAGAAACAAACAAGAAAGTACTTCTCTTAGTACTGCTGAAGCTGAGTATATCTCTGCTACCAAGGCATGCACTCAGCTACAATGGATTAAAAAACTACTGAAAGATATTAGTGATGATGTGAAAAACTGATGGGGATTTACTGTGATAACCATAGCACAATTGACTTACGAATCATCAAGTTCAGCATTCTCAAACAAAACATATTGAAATCAGATATCACCTTATCAAGGAAAAAGATGAACAAAGCGTGATTAATATGGATAATGTGGGAACTGATGGTCAAGTGGGTGATATACTAACCAAGACACTTTTAGTGGATGTGTTTGAGAAACTTTGGTTGAACCTCGGTGTTTAGACACCTCCCATTGATAAGGAGGTTACAAACTTCTCCTCTCCCCGTTTATGTTAACTGTTTGTAATATGTTTGTGGGTATGATGCAGGTTTACGGGGGAGATACAATCTAGGGGATGTTTTGAGATGTAAAATGAACAAATACCAATATTTGGGTTTATTTTCAATGGGGGAGAAGGAAAAATTCATGACATGTGACATGTAATGCTTCTGTGACACAATTAGTATTCAGTGTTGTTGGGCATCTTTAAGAATTCCAAAACATAGCAACCTAATTCAATCTCTCCCTCTTGTTTTCTACACCAAGAATTACTCATGTATACTTAGAGTGTTAGATAAGTTGATTATTGAATTTCTAGTTTTTTTCATGTGGCTTGTGATCCATTGAATTTATCTAGTGATTTCCAATAAACCCAAAGGGGGATATTGTTTGAACCACATGAGTTCAATGAAAGAAATGGATTTTTCTTTTTGTTTGTTTTCAATCCTCTTTGGAAGTTCATAATGGATGATAGAGAAGGGATCTTACAGTTCAAGTAGAAAATAGTACTGGAGGTGTCTTCATTTTCTAGTGTTTTCAAAATTATTTGGGCCTAAAAATTTGAAAATGGAGAGTTGTGTTTGTTGAAAAGGATGGTGCACAAAAGGCATGGAATGTGCACTAAATTGGTTTTTTATTTTTCCCACAAAAGTAGTTTTGGGATTAGAATGTCAAAAAATGGAAAAGGTATGAGCTACGCAAAAAATCTAGAGTTTGCGTGGAAAATTAGCCCTACGTAAAAGATTTGCGTGCAGAATAAGAGATTTTGAGGGACATGATGGGTTTTACGCAGAGGGTTCGGCAATGCCTTTAAATAATATGTGACCCCCCTCATTCGGTACAGTTGAATAATTCGAGAAAATATGAGTTCTGATGTGTGTAAAAGTTTTGTAAAAAGGGGATTGCGTAGAAAATTTAAGTTTTCACGGAAAAATTAATGTCGCACAGAAAAATTAAAGCTGTGTAGAAACGTTAAATGTTACATGGAAAATATAAAGTTGCACGCTAAAGGTTGCGTGTAAAGGGTGTAGTTGCGTGAAATATTTTCCGCACAAAAATTGAATCTTGCATGTAAAAGTGAGATATTGTGTACAAAGGTAAGGTGTTGCATGTAATTGTCAATATATGCTGAATGCATGTTCTGAATATCTAGTTCATTGGTTCAGTGATTTAAAGTGCATCAATACAAGAATTAGATGCATGTAGTGTATCATGTTGAACAGAGACAAAGACTTCAATGCCCATCTATTGAAGAGACCTTCAAGTTTAATAACTGATTTTGACTTCTCTCAAGGTAGTGATCTAGGGGGAGTCGGTGGAAGTGATCTGAGGGACACAGTGAACTTTCCCTGAACCTTTGTAAAGGTAGTGTTCCTATCACATAGTGACTGTGAAAAAAACTTGTAATGATAAAACATTTAATGATTAGTGGATTGTGGTATTACCGAAACACGGTCTACGTATGCTCCTTGGATGTATCCCTTTGCGGTGAACCTAGTAAAAGTGTTGTATCATCTACCTACTTTAATTTTCATGACATATTTAACATGTTCTTACCAACGTGGTAACATGATCAACAACCTTAAAAAGAAAAAGGTGACACCTTGATTCACCCCTCCCCTCTCAGGGTGTTTTGGGGTCCTTCATAAATAATTTTTTAAACTAATTTTACATCAATGAAAACATTAAATGGGAGAAACTGAAAAAACTGGAGAAATATAGAATTTTGAAAAACTTTTGGAAATGACTCATAGTTAGGTGAGTCATTGGTGTGAATCAGTGGTGAGTGATATCGGTGTGAGTCACCGGTGTGAGCTACCAGTGTGAGTCATCGGTGTGAGTCACCATTCAGAATAACTCTTCTTGACACACTATTGGATGAACTACTAGTGTGCCCCACCATTCTGAGCTACCGGTGTGAGTCACTGTTGCGACTCTCCATCATGAGTAACCATCACGAGTCGTAGACGTGAGTCACTAATGCAAGATTCCATTTTGATTCATAGGTGCGATTCACATTTGTGAGCTACCATCCTGAGTCACCGGTCTTAACTCACTATTGTGACCTACCATCATGACTACAGGTGTGAGTCATCGTTCTAACTCATCGACACGACCTACCATTGGGAAACTGGAAAAACTAAAAAATGTTAGAATAAGTCACCTTAACCTCCCAAAACACATTAAACACCATATTTTCAAAATGTAATGGACCCGGGAGGTCCGGTCCAATACAATTTGAAACCAATTTTGCAACATGTTCACGTTTGGGGATGTCCTTTAGAATTGAAATTTTATAACCTAAAATAAAATATGTTGCATCCAAGGAAAATTAGTAGTTACTTCCTTGGATATTTTAAAAGTTTTAATGGATTCCATTTTTATTATCCATCATTGAACTTGAGAATTGTTGAATTAAGAAATGAAAACTTTTATGAAATTACCTGAATAGTGGGATTGTTCTAATCCCAAAAAAAATTATAATTACCATTCAAAAGTTAAAAACTCTAATTCAATTGAAAAATTGATAATTTATCATAACACTTCTCATTTATCAAAAAGTTTTATAAAAAATATCCCTTTATAGAAAAATAAAAATAATCTTATAAATAAAATGGTTTAAGAATATAAAAATCATGAACAACCATTTGAACAGAAATTTTCTCTAGGAAGTCACGATGAAAGATAAGAAGATTCAAAAGATGAAAAATCCATTAATTTCTAGTGGTTATGTAGTGTATCTAAAAATATCCAACTATAATAATAGTGATAATAATGATCCCAAAACATTTTCACAAGGAGTTAATTTTATAAAGTAAAAAATTCGGGTACCATTCCATGATTGGGGAAATGAACTCTGTGAAAGAGTAATGAAGTATGAACCTTTTTGAATTTCCTATTAGTGAAAAACTAATTTGATGTAAATGGGATTTCAAAACCAAAAAAAATAATTTTCCGACATTAATATATATGGGTAAAACTAGTTTTTATATGGATCACATAAAAGAAATAGATCAATTATACAAATACATTTTCTCTAGTATACAAAAAGGACTCCTTACCCATTTTCTTGGAATTATTATCACATTTTAAATTTTAATCAAAAAAATTGATGTGGAGACTTTATTTAGGAATAGTAATCTTGAAGATGTGGAATATATGAAAAAACTAGATGGATTCATCTCTATTAATGTTTATTATTTAGTATGTAATATTGAAAACTCAATATATGGTTTAAATTTGGAATCTTAACAGTGGTATTTATGGTTTCATGATGTAATTATTTCATTTAGTTTCAAAAAAACAGTATAGATTAATGTATATTCTAGAGGGTTAGTGGGATTAAAATATATTTCCTTTTTTTGTATATAGATGAAATTTTACATGGGACTAATGATAAGGATTTTATATATGAGGTGAAATAGTTTTTCTCAAAAATCATTGACATAAAAGATATGGGTGATGCATACTATTTAATTGGCATAAATATTATTATACATAGGTTAAGATTCATTTTTCGCTTATCTCACAAAAACTATATTAATAAATTTTTATAAATGTTTCTTATGAAAGACTATGTTCCAAGTATATAACTTATAGTTATGGGTGATCAATTTAATTTTAAAAAATTACTTAAAATTGATTTAGAAAAAACCAATAAAATTCATCTTGTATGCTTTTGATGTTGGCATTTAATGAATGATGATGTCTTTACAAGGACAGACATTGTATTTTTGTGGAATTTTTTTGTTGATATCAGAGTATTCTAGTTATATACAATTAGAATTTTGTGAAGAAAGTATTGAGATAACTTAAGGGGATAAAAGAATGAATGAATATATTTTAACTACATTTTGTTTGTTGTTTGTTTCATGTTTTAAAGACACTTCTCATAGTGTATGGCTAAGGAGTTTCATTTCAGTTCATAAAGTAATAGAATCAATTTTTATTTCATTGATTATATACATTAAGATTTTTGTTTTTCCCTTTATGGGTAAGTGTAATAAAATTGGCAGAAGTAAACACATTGACATTAAGTACTTATCCAAAAGAGAACGTTTCAAAAATAAGAAAGAGTTCACTCATTATATCATCATTGAAATAATGGTTATAGATCCATTTACTAAAGGAATTCTTCCATTTTAATTCAAGGATCATGTAATATATATAGAATTAATTATTACTTTATAAAATGTTTTATGAATAGTTTTTTATTTTGAAACACCATACATATTTCTCACATTTAATTTATGTGTGTAAATTCATTTACTGATAAATATTTTGGGGATATTGAATAAACTATATTATTAAGGATTATTAATATTGTAATTTAAGATACATTATACAGTGTGATTCAAGGAAGGCAATACTCACTTATTTAGAGGGTATACCATAATGATTCATATATTATGTTTCTTTCTATAGAGTGAGTTTGAATTCATATATACACATTAATTGGATTTAACTAAGTGGGGAAATATAATAAATTATTCCAGAAAATTAATTATATATGTAATAATTGTGTCCTAGAAATTTATGGTTCATAAAATGTATATGTTACATAAAATTTATATAATAAATTATGGTCTATTAAATAACTATACTAAATATTTTCTATAATATTAATTAATTATTTGATTGAAATAAATCACCTATACATTAACTCTCTTTTTTGATAGTGAGAGTTAAAGTATGTTCTTGATGGGAGAACTCACTAAAAATGTTATGCCTCAAAACATTGTGGATATAAGAGAAAATACATTATCAAATCTCCCAGGCATATTATAGAAGGCATTTAGTTTTTTCCATTCTTTAGTTATTATTATTTTTCTTATACAAGAGGGTAAATAAAAATTAATCTCTCATTAAACAAATTGAGAGCTTCTTATATTAATTTTATTATTTTTTTATAATATTTTATTAAAAATAATATTAAATAAAATATCAATTATGTATTATTTATAGTTTTGATGTATATATATATATAATAAAAAATAAAATAAATTGATAATAAAAATTATTATTAGAAGTTAATATTGAGAATTTTATATGAATTATGTTATATAATATTTGTTTAAGAAAATTAAATATCATTTTTTATCATTGGATGACAATAAGACAATACAACCACATATCATGAAAATACCATCCAGCCCCATAAGCAAGAGATACATCCAAATCTCACCCAATCCCATAACTTTGAGAAGCTGATATATTTACCTCATGATCTACGGGGAATCATGGGTCATCAGTTCAATCATGAGAAAATTCAATAATTTATTAAAATATAAATAAAATGATTTTTTTTAAAACACCACCTAAAAACTATAACTCACTCATTATTATAATAAAATAATAAATGTATCAAAAAATATCCAAAAACAAATATATTTGTGTAAAATTTAATTATTTCATAAAATTTTCAAACAATAATAATAATATATTTATTTGATCAATAATTTGATAAATAATGATAATATAATCCTTAAAATAGAAAAATATAATAACATAAATATAATTGTCAAATAATTCATATGAGAAGTGTAGATATAATATTATTAGTGTAATGATTCATAACATGTGACTTAGAAATCATGAAATTTATAATGATAAGTGGGATGTTTATCTTTTATGTTTAAATATAAATTAAAAACATAACACAAATGTTTTTTTCTATAAAATTTTAAAAAACATTAATTTGTTTAATATGTATATCACTTTTAAATATATTGATAAAATTTTATTTTTATTATTATAATATTACAAGGGATTATACAATGAATTATTATCCCATCTACAAAATTTGTTTTTGAATGAAAATGTGATCCACATGGAAAACAATTCTCTAAATTTCTGCCCCTGTATTCAAGAGATAAATTAATTATACAAAATAATTTACATCCCCTATTTTAGCTATTAAAATGATTCTAAGTATTTTTTAGGTTGATCTACCTTTGTTTAATAATATTTATTTAAAATTACTCATAATTTTTATTAAATATAATAATTTAAAATATTTATTTTAAAAATAAAATTCAATTTTATATGCAAGTAATGAGTCAACAAAAGGGTATTCCATTGTAAGTGATTTCAATCTAATTAAATAAATTTTGCTGGATTTATTAATACTCATTTAAATTTAAATAATATATTTTAGTGTCTTGAATGATTTCTTAAAGTGTTTTTCATTAAAAAAAATTTAAGGGTTAAATGGTATTTTCCTCCTCTTTGAGATGTTTCTATTGAAAAATGGATTGTGTTGCTGAGTTTAAAATTTAATGTTTACCCTAGGGTAGTTGGTTGCGTAATTTTTAGAACATGTCGCCATAATGATCAGTATTGATAAACCATTGTTAAAAAAACTGATGGATTTATTTATTAACATAAATCCAAATTTTTTCCAATATAAACACATTTTATAGGAATTGAAATGGAAGTTGGATTTATGGGATAGGTATATTACATGGATGGATCAGACTTCAGAGATCATGGTTTCATTACTAAAGGGTCACAATAATTCCAAAAACGGGTATTATTCCTTGATCTCAAACACTTTTTATGCTCAGAATTTCTCTACATGTTTTGTGAATAAATATTTGAATATATTTATGAAATTTTGATATTTTTGTCCCTATATCATGATGAATACACCACCCATAAATTTATTAAAATATAATGAATGAAATTTAAGTAATGATAGAGAAATATTTTTGAGATGAAATCAAAAAGTTGTTTCTAAATTTATTATTTTTTTAGTCACCATTATTATGATGCATGGATTTAAATATATTGAGGATACAAATTCACTACCTTTGGAATCACATCGATAAAAGTGATATATTATGATAAATCATAGAGATAATTTTTTAATTACTCGCTTTTCCTCTTAAATTAGGGGCACCTAGAGACTATATCTTGAGAAACTGTGGTCGGAATAAGAATCAATGGGTCAAGATATGTCAAGATTTTTAATTTGTGAATCATCATAGATTTTTATATGTGGTCACACTATAGCCTGAATTGGTCAGTAGCATAACCAGTGAGGGACCGATGGAGATGTGGTAGATATGTGTGTGTTTTTCAATTGAATATAAAATAGCCATGGATTATATAAGTAACTTTGTAGGGGGTATACAAAATATTATTTCCCATTGGAACAATATTCATCTAATCAAATTATCTAACCACATCGATGGGGTTACATAACCCAAGATACCCCTATAACACAGCGTGACCATGTTTTTTTTCTATCAAATCAAGCAATCAAACAACTTCTATCTTTATCCAACATCATGTAGTGGGAGCATAGTGTGGGCGTGGTGTGACTATTTCATTAAGATGATGTTTTGGTTCACTAAAAACTAAAATATATTAATGTAGGTAAAACATGAATTTTATTTCAACAAGAACAATTTTACAAAAGTCCCCTCCCACACCTCCCTTTAGTTCTCTCTCATGGAGATCTCAAGGCTCTACAAAACATTGAAGAGCTCTCTTGGATCAAAATGGTGATGAAGGAATATCCACATGGCTTCTGTATATAGGTATGGTGGGAGGTGTCAATTTTTAAACAATTCGCACCCATCCCACACCAAACATTGGACTTCAATAATGGTGGCCACATACAACTTTGAAAAAATATCATGGATTCCAAAAGAACAAGGGATGCACATATAGAATGTGTAGTAAACAAAATGGAAGTCCTCCATGGTGGGTGTGGTTAGTGAACCACCCACCAACCTAGGAAGCCAGATAATATCTCTCTCAATTCTCCCACTCCAGCTACAATCCACTAGAGAATTTGAAAAGGTATAGATTCCCCCAAAGCAACCACCATTGTTAACATATATATGGGGCTCTCATTTGTGTGAATCATCACAAGTCACAGCATCTATTGATCCATCACTTCGTGTATCCAATAATTGAGAATGTAGATGTTCATTTTCTAAGAATGGGACATGGAGTTCTTACTCAAGTCTAGCGCACTTTGACTATAACAATGAACCTTGTACTCTTTCTGGATGAATCCAAGTTCTTGGAGAAAAATCATTAGCCACAACATCACTTTGCCATCTTTCAAAGCAGCAATGTACTCTTCTTTCATTTTGGATAAAGAAACAGACTTATATAACCTTGACTTCCATGATATAGCTTCTCTTGAAAAAATATAGATGTATCCCGAAGATGACTTCATGCAATCGGGATCTTCATCCATATTTTCTTTTATGTATCCCAATAAGAGAGGTTCATCTCCTAAATATCACAAGCATATATTTGAAGTACCTTTTAGATACCTCATAATCCACATGACTTCATCCCATTGATGCTTCCTAGGATTGGTGATAAATCTTTATACGATCATCAATGCAAGGGAAATGTCATGTCATGCACTCACCATAGAGTACATAAAGTTTTCAAATATTGCAGAGTATGGTATCATCTCCATTTCCTTGATTTCTTCCTTGGATGATTTACATGAACTCTTACTCAAATTCAAATTTATAGAAAGAGAATGGTCATTGGTTTGGGTTTGTTCATTTTGGAATGTTTCATAACACATTCAAGATAATTCTCTTTAGATTGACATAACAACCACCTCTTCTGGTCACGAATGATCTCAATCCCCAAAATCTATTGAGATGCTCCCATGCCCTTCATATCAAATGACATGGATAAATCCTTCTTCAATTGGATAATCTTTGTTGTATCATTCAAAATGATCAACATTTCATCAACATAATTTTTAAGAGAAAAAAGTTACAATCCTGAAATATTTGGATGTGGACACATTGGTCCGCTTGTGTCCACATGTAGACATGACTCTCCATGATTGAGTCAAACACCTTATTCCGCTGCCTGGGAGCCTGTTTCAATCCATACAAGCTCTACTTCAATTTTCATATGAGTTTTTACTATCCATAAAACTTGAAACCTTCAAGATGCTTCATATAGATCTCCTTGTAGAGGTCACTATGATGAAAATATTTCTTCATACTTATCTTTTCAAATTCTAAGTCCAATCTTGCTACCAATCTGAAAATGACTTGGATTGAATAAAATTTCTCTATAGGTGAAAAAATATTATCAAATTCAACTCCTTTCTTCAAATAGAATCCATTGACAAATAACTGAGCTTTGTGCATGACCACTTTTTTACTTCTATCCTTCTTTATCCAGAATACAGATTTGTTCATTAGTCCCTTCTTACCTTTGGGAAGTTCCACCAAATCATACATTTGTTTCTTCATCAAATACTCCATTTCATGCAACCACTTGAGTTTATTGGTATGAGGCACTAATTCATGGCATCCTTCTGGCTCTTCCTCATTAATCATTAAAAGGTACACTAACTCTAAATATTTTATTGGCGGAATCCTTCCTCTTGAAAACCTTCAAACATATGAAATGTAAGGTTTAGGGGTTACAACATCACATAGCTCTTGTGATGGTTCTAAAACTTCTTGTAGATAGGACTGAGTCTCCCCCTATTCAATATCATCATCCACTACCTCCTACTTCATTTTTGATGAGTCTTATTGCACCTCCTCCTCTTCCTTAATAGGGGGTGCTGGTGCAGGTGTTGGATCATGAATTGATTCGTCAACACTTTATTTTCAAGACATTCCAGGATTTGGAATGTCCTCGATCATCTGGTTCTCTTATAATAAAATAACTCTACTTCTGATCACCTTTATCTCCTTCAGGTCACAAAGATTGTATCCAAACTTCTCATTTGTATAGACGATGAAGATTCCTGGAGTAGATCTCTCATCTAGTTTTTCCTAAGCTCCTTGGATTCATGTGCAAATGTCGAACATCCAAATACTCATAAATGAGAGTAAGAGGGATGTTTTCAAGACCATTCCCTATTTTGAATTTCAAAATTCAGGGGGACTGATGGTGATTTGTTGATGAGGTAGCATGATACTTGAACAGGTTCTCCCCAGAATGGTTTAGGAAGCTTATCCAAACTCACCATGCTTATGACCTTCTCTATGGTGGTCATGTTCATCCTTTATGAAACTATTTTGTGTTGTAGGATGTGTGGGAACATCCTCTCATAACTAATGTTGTAAATCCTACAATAGGCATCAAACTCTCTAGATGTGTACTCTTTTATATTGTCTGAATAAAGACCCTTCATCATCCTTAAAATTTCGCACACCATCATGGCATGGAACATCTAGAAATAGTCCATTAATTAGTCGTTCATATTCAAGAATAACACCCATTCCCTTTGAGATTCATCATCACTAAATGATAGATAATATTGGATACCTCTTAGTGAATCCACATCTGTGAGTTTTCATACATCAATGTGTGTGAGATAAAACAACTCTAATTTCCTTGATGAAGAAGTATTGAATGAGACTCTATCTTTCTTCCAATATAAGAAATACTTACAAGGATCAAGTGATGAATCCTTGTAAATAATGATGTAATTATTCATCATCAGGAGAGATAACCATCTTTCACTCATGTTTCCATGTCACTTATTCCACATATTGAATGTCGTCTTTCCTTCCTCTATGTTGAGTCTGTCTGGACATATATTCACATGAGTTTCATACAAAGTACCCCATATGTGTCCTAGGATGATGATGATGGGTCCTTTTATCATCCTCCATGCTCCATTTTTGAATATGTTGTCGTAGACTTGCGATCAAAGGCTATAACTGATAACAGGTTGAGTTAAATTCTTGGAACATGCCAAACATCGTTTAGGATGATTGTGTATCCAATGTTCTTCTTGACTTGGATATCACCTATACCAACAATATCTATAGAACTGGTATTTCCCATCTTGATAGAACTGAATTCACCAACATGATATAAGTTAAGAAATAACCATGATGTGGAATGATGTGGTATGATGTTGTAGTATAGACCACTCATTCTATGTCTTGGCCTGATGTATGAAAGCATGTCTCTTATTTTTATTTAGATCAGATAACAGCTACTTTAGTGACACTCACGTGTGCGTATCCATTTATTCATTGCTGGTTAAAACTTTTAACCTTTTCTTGTAGAAACATTCAACAATTCTTCTTCATGGGTTCCTCTATGCCCTAATAGTATCATTTTTATATCGGCCTCCTTCCATCCATGGATCCTACTCTATTCTTTCTTCAGCCTCTATTTCTTTCCCCCGTACTTCCTCATTATTGTATCCCTCACTTCTTCATGATGAGATCTTGGATCTAGTATTAACTTGTTTCCTTCCTTTGGGAGTCCTCAATGAACAATGTATCATTTACCATCACCATGGTAACTTTGCCTCTAGAGTATGAGTTTCTAAGTAAGACAAAAAGAATTTCCCAGCAATTAGGAAGTGTGCAGAGTAAGTTGGTCACCTAATCTTTATCATTTGGATACTTACTGAAATCCACCAACTAGTTCATCAGGATTTAGAACTCACTAGTGTGTTTATCTATAGATCTTCCACTATGTAGTCGAATATTGATCAATTTCTTCAATAAGAATATCTTGTTTTGAGTGGTCCTTGACTGGTATGTATTTTCCATCTTCATACAAAGTTTGTACACACTAGTCTCTTGAGAAAAATGGTGGTAAACGTTGTGGATGATCCATTAGAATATTTGACTGATTGTCTTGTCTCCATCATTCTCAATTGGATCAAAATGATCCTTAACATTGAGGATATCTTACATTCGAGACTTCAAAATAGAGTAGTTTGAAGAAGTCAACATGATCATCCCTCTCATGGATGGTCCCTCTTTTGAATTTTAATTTTTCAAATATCCAGTTCTGAATATGGAAAAATGGATCTCACCATAATGTTTGGAATGGTCAAAATAGCATAATCGAGTCATGGATCCTTAAAATCAGACACCAGTTGATCAAGATATGGTCAAAATAGTATCAATAGACAAGATCATATGATAATTTGGAGATGATGTGGTGATGACATGGTGCTGATGTGGAATGTAACGCCCCGACCCCAGTACCCAGAGTCGGTTCATTACTTTGTAACATTGGCATGATCACAAAAGATCAAGTCTCGAAATACTGATTAGTTTAGTAGCCTTGGAAACACTAGATACATTCATAAATGTTACATTACATCATAAAGTGCAAAAATAATAACAAAGTCTTCATAGTCCACACTCATATCCTCTTCTGACTATCCCTGAAGGTCATTCATAAAATACTTCTTCACATCCTAGAAAATATTAAAACATTTAAAAGAGTGATCTTAGATGCTCAGTAAGGATAACAATATTGCGGAAGCTTTCATAAATGAACATTAACATTTAAGGCAATGTATAACAAAAACAAAAGCCTTTTAAACTTGAACTTTTGCATAATATGGCAAAAGTAAAATGAAATAATGCCATTTACTTACTCACATGGATATTCTACTAGTCGAATAATCACATGAAATATCAATAACCACTTTCATAATGATGGAATCCATAATGCCAGACTATCATAACCACGTAGCGAAGGCCTCATGCCAAGACTACAAATACGATTTTGTCAAGGCCTCGTGTCAAGACACTAGTTTGTCTCATGAGACCTACCGATGCATCGAGGAGCTGTAGTGGGCTCCACCCGTCACTTATTAAGTCCAATGAATTCCTCATATGAATAGGTTTAAACATATCATAAACCATAACATAATCATATCACATAAAATATGCATAAAGGAAACATAAAATATCCACATTTCAATCACAAGATATAAATACAACACATTGATATAATAAAAAGACTTTCAAAACCATTTTCAATACCAAAATAAAAGAAAATTAAAACATAATATTTATTTTTAATTTAAAAAATGTTATGGCTTGTAGAGGAATCCAAAACCCAAATAATGGACATGGCGGCAGAGAAGTCATTGTCGCCGCATACGTACGACAAGAAAAACATTACTTTTTTCATTTAGTAAAACACTTTGTATAAAAATAATTCCTTTTGAATAAACGTAAAAGTCATAGAGGTTTATACACCGTATAAAGGAAAGTTGTGTATAAAACCAAATATGCCTCAATGAAAGGAGATTGAGATGAAGTCCCTCACAAAGATCATTTTTTTAAATAAAATATATCTATTATGTGTATTCACTATAATTACACATAAAGAATGTATAAATACGAGATAGGACATAATAATATCATGACATAATTTGAAAGTAGGAGATTAACCCATAGAATGGAAATTGGGTTAAGAATTTCCCTTACAAAGATCATCTTTTAAATAAAATAGATCTACTATGTGTATTCACTATAATTACACATAAATAATGTATAAATACAAGATAGGACATAATAATATCATGACATAATTTGAAAGTAGGAGATTAACCCAAAGAATGGAAATTTGGTTAAGAAGTTCCCTTACAAAGATAATTTTTTAAATAAAATAGATCTACTATGTGTATTCACTATAAGTACACATAAATAAATTACAAATAAAATATGGGACATAATAATGTCATGACATAATTTGAATGTATAAGATTAACCCAAAGAATGGAAATTAGGTTAATAAGTTCCCTTACCTTGCATCCTATCTTGACTCGACCATTCTTTAACCTCATGAATAATAAACTAGAGTTAATTTATAATTTCTTAAGATCCTTTTTCAAGTTTTTTATTCCTTTTATATCACTTATTATCATGTTATGAACATTATGTAATTATTTATCTTAATAACGGTCGTTTTGTCGATCTTTGGTACTTGAGTAAAAAATAAACTTCTTATAATTACAAGTTGTTCATGTGGTAAAATATCCATTATATCCAGAATTATATTCATGATGTAGATATCATATATATCATATATTTCCAGTATATACATTCATTTATAACATTACGTAACATTTAGAGGTAAGAAATGAAATGCACCGTTCATGGAGACGGTAAGTCGTACTTACGCATGAATGCTACTTTCATTTCTATTTCGTATTTAATGGAATGAAATAATAATGATATAAATGTATAATATAATTCCAGTATAATATAGTGTATAATACCATTTACTCTATCCTTTATACATCCCACATATGGTATTAACGAATCAAATCACTTTGAGGGGGCGGTAGTCCGCACTTCCTAAAATGAAAATATCGCGTTTACCCATAACAGAAACCATAAAGGTATGCCATAAATGAAAAATACAGAACCTTAAGTAAAACATAAAAATATTATATATCATATATATAAATATAGTGACATCTTAATGGCCACCTTTGAAGGTGTTATATGAGTGTTGAACAATCATCGTTTCATGAGGCAGAAATTCGCCATCCACAGAAACAGTATGTTCTTTAACCATTAGATGTAGGTGTGTGTAAGTGTAGCTCGAATCCTTTTTATTACAAAATCATATTATATTGAGGATACTGGTGTTGTTACAAATGAAATGAATAAAAAGAGTTTAGGGGGTTGGAGAAGAAAAATAAAACAAAATAACATAAGAGAAGACATTACCTTAAAATCGGGTAACTCTTTTGATTTGAGCTAAAGGCTTCCTTGGGAAGAATTATTCCCAAAGTGAGGCTTCTAGAAGTAAGGGAGGGATGTTGGGAGAGTATTTTGGCAGAGGTTGGCCGAGCCCAAATGCTTTGAAGGTGTGAGTAAGGTGGTAGTGGTGGGGGCCTTCTATAAGTGGAGAGGAGGGGAACTCTTGGAAAGTAATGAAATGTTACTTTATTATATAATGAGTTTCAGATTTTAATGGTCCCACACTTATATAATTCGAGGATAAGGTGATAATGGTTCTAAATCTACTCATCCAGTAGGTTTTTGAAAAGTGTAAGCCTTGTATTTTCCATTATCTTTTCACTTTATTTAAATCGTTAATTAATGAGGTAATCGCTGCATCATCATGGTGACATAAATAATTTAATTTATTTAATGTATAAAAATTATAAAAAAAATATCATGATATAGTAAATCATTTTAGATTTCTGATGAATATTTATAGTCAAAAATATGACTTGTATTACCCCATTTAAAAATTGTTATAGTAAAACAACTCTTGTTTGTGACCTTTTTATTTTAACATTAAATAAAAGTTATTTATGCCATTTTCCTACCAAAGTGGCTCCATGGGGTCCCCAAGTTGACCCATGGATTTTTTTGGTCGTCCATGACACATCCAATATGGGTAGGACAAGTGTCAAAGTCATTTCATATTATTATAACACTACCATTGCCTTAAATTTCACTAATTACCTTTAATCGCGATTAATTAAACTTAAAAGATACTATTCACCAAAAAAATATTTTTATCCCATTGAACCAAATTTTACATCCTAATGACAACCATGAATGTCGGATTTTTGAAAATCAAATCACAGAAGTGGTAATGTTTCATTTAAACGAAAATTCAGTTTTTTAACTACCACTTAGTGGTTTCACTATTCATCAAAAATTGAAGTTTTTCAGAACAATGCCAAAATTTCACCCTAAGATATATTTGATATTCAGAATTAAAAAATGATTTCTATTTTAAAAAATTCCAAACATATAAGTTGCATTAATTAATTTTATAATTAAATCCCGATGTCACAACAAATAGCGTGTTTTTAAGAAACAATATATATCAAAAGATTGACAATTGTTCATGTCTAATTTCAAAGTGAAATTAATTATAATGAACCCCATTGGATAAAATGGTAAAAATATATTCTAATTATACTTTAAAACCTTTCAATAGTATAATTTATCACTATAAATTATTTTGATTTAAAAAGTTTTTTTAAGTATTTTTTACTATTCATAAAAAATTGGAATATCTCAAAAAATTACAAAAAATTCAACTTAGGATAATTTAAATATTATGAATAAAAAAATGAAGTCCATTTTTGAAATATAAAATTCCTATAATTTTAAAAAGTGGGTATTTCTATTCATAACGGCTACTTTAATTAGTCATGGTGTGTTAGAACTCGAAGTTGCGTACAATGCAAGCTATGGCATTATTGAATGAGAAGCGTATCGTGGAAGCTTGGGGTGTTACATTCTCCCCTCCTTCAATAAATTCCATCCTCGCAATTTGAAATATTTCTTTGAAAATAAAAGGTTGAAAATATAAAATAACTTTGTGGAAAACCCACATCGGAAATAAGGTTAATAAAAATATAACATTAAAAGAAAGAAAAATAAGTACAAAGGTCACCCGAGATAGCCCATACTAGGATTCTATGAAAATATAGATATGGAATAAAAACAAACCATCATAGTATAATGGAGAGTTGTATAAAACTTGATTAGGAGAAAGTTAACCATAAGAAAATCACAAACTTGTGATTGGTTAAACTGTCATTGAATCCCCAGTTGGAAAAGTTAACTGGCAATGTTTTTGTTTTAAGTTACCTTTTATAAATTTGAGGAATTTATTTAGGAGATTTACTAAGAACATTAGGGAATATACATACTTGTCATGTAGACTTTCATTCTTTAATAAATTTTTACCACAAACCCATCTTTCACTCTAAAAGGTAATAAAACTTAAAAATATTATATTTATCCTAATTGTATAAGGTTATAAATATTACCACATACTATTTAGATTAGGAAAAATATTTTTTAATAACTAGGGACTTCCTGTAGGCTAGTGGTGGGTAGTAAAGGCATGTCACATTATGGTTGTGGGTTCGATTCCTGCAGCTTTGTCCGACGCAATGGGTTATTCCCCACCCTGTAAGTTGTCCTTTTCCGAAAACTATTGTATTATAATATTCCAAAAATAATCTTCATAAATGTTTTAACATTAAACAATACTATCCAAGGATCAACTTAATCCATTCCAACCTTTATAGTTATCCAAAATACCTCTGTCCAGACTTTCTCTAAAAGGTCTCTAAATTCCAAAATCAATTGAATCATCATATTCCTCAAACAAGGTAAAGTTTCTCTTATTGTCACATACAAAAATATGATTACCTTCATCATATTAAAACCTTAATGAAATCAACAAGTACTGTAGTACAATACTTATATATATCACATTATTCTTATAACCAGAATATAATCCTTGAGTCTAAAAGCACCAATACCTTAATTATTCCACATCAACTATAGTAACAGCATAAGATTTTCCTTGATCCCTTGGCCTTTTTTGAGGTAAGTTTCCCTGACGCTTAGGACATTCGTTTCCATAATGACCCATTTCTCTACAATTGTAGCATTCAACATTGATAGCCTATTTCTTTCTCTTGGAATCACATGCCTGGTGACCTTTTTCTTCACATTTATAACAAACTCCCATTCCTTTTAGGCAAGTACCAGGGTGATTCTTCCCACAATTATCACATAATGGAAAATCCTTCTTTTCCTTTTTCCCTTTATCTGTCTCTTGTTCCATCATTCTCTTCTTCTCTTGATTTACTTTATTGTCATTAGATTTAGAGAATTACTTTTCTGTCTTGATAGCACACGAGACAATATCTTCGTACGATGAGAAGGATTGTGATACTAAAACTCAACGGAGAAATGGTTTTAACCCATAAAAGAAACGATCAATCTTACTTCTTGGGTTATGTATATAATCTGCTGCATTCCTCGCTAACATTGTAAAGTTAGCCTCATATTTTGCGACATTCTCATCCTCCTTTTGTCTCATACTCAGAAATTACATTTCCGTATCTGCTCGATGGTCATGGGGAATGTATTTTTCTAAGAAAAGATCATTGAACTCTCTCTATTCCATACTTGATACTTCTCCATCTTCCTTTGTATTTTGAATCAATTACCACCATTGATCGGCATCTCCAGTGAGGCGGTAAACTGCCATGATAACCTTCTCCCTTTCACTACTCCCCAAGGCGTGGAATATTTTCTCTAAGGAGTTTATCCATTTCGTAGATACTAATGGATTTGTACCCCCATTAAATGTGGGCGGTTGTTTCCTCATGAATCGGTGTAACATTGATCCTCCATGTTGCGGATCAGGGTGCTCCATATGAGTAATGTTATTATTCATAACCTGAGTGAGTTGTCCCAGTATGGTAATAAGTTGATCAGCACCAGTTGTATCTCCAACTCCACAATAATTATCTTGAGGAGGAGGGAAATCCCTACACGGAGTGCGTACATTGATACCGTTTCCATTCCTTACACTAGGCGCCATTTCTAAACAATGTCATAAACTAGATTAGTTTATGAATTAAAATACATAATTCCATACTTGTAAAACACTTAACACTAATTGAACTATTTATGGATATAATCCATAATCATAAAAAAAAAGTTTGATTTGAGGAAGTATATACTCATAACCCTTCATAGTGGTTTGTAAAGAAAATGAGAATTATCCTAAGCATATCCCTCGGGAGTGTCGTAACCAAGAGTGCAGCAAGGCCTGTTGTCATGCACCAGTTCCCGTTTGAGTCTAGCTCAAAGCGGTGTTTTCGAGTTTTACCCCTAGGTACATCTGTGCCAGAGCCGCCTCTACCTGGTCGTATCCAGACAGGGATGTATTTCTCGAAAAACTCACAAAATCTCTACAAAAACAAAATTCTAGGAAGTTCTTCTATACTAATCCTCAAAGTCTACCTTTGGGCTATGTGCTCTAATCAGAGTTTATCTAAATCTATCTTCCAAGATTAGTACTAAACTTCCTCTGATACCAACTGTAACGCCCCAACCCCAGTTACCCAGAGTCGGTGCATTACTTCGTAACATTGGAATGATCACAAAAGATCAAGTATCCAATGACTGATTAGTTTAATAGCCTTGGAAACACTAGATACAATCATAAATGTTACATTACATCATAAAGTGAAAAACTAATAACAAAGTCTTCATAGTCCACACTCATATCCTCTTCTGACTATCCCAAAAGGTCATTCATAAAATAATTCTTCACATCCTGGAAAATATTAAAACATTGAAGGGGGTGAGCTCAGATTCTCAGTAAGGATAACAATATTGCGGAAGCTTTCATAAATGAACATTAACATTTAAGGCAATGTATAACTAAAACAAAAGCCTTTTAAACTTGAACTTTAGCATAATATGGAAAAAGTAAAATGAAATAATGCCATTTACTTACTCACATGGATATTCTACTAGTCGAATAATCACATGAAATATCAATAACCACTTTCATAATGATGGAATGCATAATTCCAGACTATCATAACCATGTAGCGAAGGCCTCGTGCCAAGACCACAAATACAATTTTGTCAAAGCCTCGTTCCAAGACACTAGTTTGTCTCATGAGACCTACCGATGCATCGAGGAGCTGTAGCGGGCTCCACCTGTCACTTATTAAGTCTAATGCATTCCTCATATGAATAGGTTTAAACATATAATAAACCATAACATAATCATATCACATAAAATATGCATAAAGGAAACATAAAATTTCCACATTTCAATCACACGATATAAATACAACACATTGATATAATAAAAAGACTTTCAAAACCATTTTCAATACCAAAATAAAATAAAATTAAAACGTGAAATTTATTTTTCATTTAAAAAAAGTTATGGCTTGTAGAGGAATCCAAAACCCAAATAATGGCCATGGCGGTGGACAAGTCATTGTCGCCTCATACGTACGACATGAAAAACATTCCTTTTTTTCATTTAGTAAAACACTTCGTATAAAAATAATTCCTTTTGAATAGATGTAAAAGTCGTAGGGGTTTATACACCGTATAAAGAAAGTTGTGTATAAAACCAAATATTCATCAATGAAAGGATATTGAGATGAAGTCCCTCACAAAGATCATTTTTTTAAATAAAATAGATCTATTATGTGTATTAACTATAAGTACACATAAAGAAAGTACAAATACAAGATAGGACATAATAATATCATAACATAATTTGAAATTAGGAGATTAACCCAAATAATGGAAATTGGGTTAAGAAGTTCCCTTACAAAGATCATTTTTTAAATAAAATAGATCTACTATGTGTATTCACTATATGTACACATAAAGAATTTATAAATACAAGATAGGACATAATAATATCATGACATAATTTGAAAGTAGGAGATTAACCCAAAGAATGGAAATTGGGTAAAGAAGTTCCCTTACAAAGATCATTTTTTAAATAAAATAGATCTACTATGTGTATTCACTATAAGTACACATAAATAAAGTAAAAATACAATATAGGACATAATAATATCATGAAATAATTTGAAAGTAGAAGATTAACCCAAAGAATAGAAATTGGGTTACGAAGTTCCCTTACCTTGCTTCCTATCTTGACTCGACCGTTCTTTAACCTCCTGAATAATAAACTAGAGTTAATTTATAATTTCCTAAGAACCTTTTTAATTTTTTTTAATCCTTTTATATCACTTATTATCATGTTATGAACATTATGTAATTATTTAAGTTAATAACGGTCGTTTTGTTGATCTTTGGTACTTGAGTCAAAAATAAACTTCTAATAATTACAAGTTGTTCATGTGGTGAAATATCCATTATATCCAGAATTATATTCATGATGTAGATATCATATATATCATATATTTCCAGTATATACATTCATTTATAATATTACGTAACATTTAGAGGTAAGAAATGAAATGCACCGTTCATGGAGACGGTAAGCCGTACGTACGCATGAACGCTACTTTCATTTCTATTTCGTATTTAATGGAATGAAATCATAATGATATAAATGTATAATATAATTACAATATAATATAGTGTATAATACCATTTACTCCATCCTTTATACATCCCACATATGGTATTAACGATTCAAATCACTTTGAGGGGGCGGTAGTCCGCACTTCCTAAAATGAAAATATCGTGTTTACCCATAATGGAAACCATACAGGTATTCCATAAATGAAAAATACAGAACCTTAAGTAAAACATAAACATATTATATATCATATATATAAATATAGTGACATATTAATGTCCACCTTTGAAGGTGTTATATGAGTGTTCAACAATCATCGTTTCGTGAGGCAAAAATTCGCCATCCACAGAAACAGTATGTTCTTTAACCATCAGATGTAGTTGTGTGTAAGTGTAGCTCGAATCCTTCTTATTAAAACATCCTAGTATATTGAGGATACTGTTTTTGTTACAAATGAAATGAATAAAAAGAGTTTAGGGGGATGGAGAAGAAAAATAAAACAAAATAACATAAGAGAAGTCATTACCTTAAAATTGGGTAACTCTTTTGATTTGATCCCAAGGCTTCCTTGGGAAGAATTATTCCCAAAGTGAGGCTTCTAGGAGTAAGGGAGGGATGTTGGGAGAGTATATGGGCAGAGGTTGGACGAGCAAAAAGGCTTTTAAGGTGTGAGTAAGGTGGTAGTGGTGGGGGCCTTTTATAAGTGGAGAGGAGGGGCACTCTTGGAAAGTAATGAAATGTTACCCTATTATATAATGAGTTTCGGATTTTAAAGGTCCCACACTTATATAATTAGAGGATAAGGTGATAAGGGTTCTAAATATACTCATACAATAGGTTTTTTACAAGTTTAAGCCTTGAATTTTACATTATATTTTCATTTTATTTAAATCGTTAATTAATGAGGTAATCACTACATCATCATGGTGTCATAAATAATTTAATTTATTTAATGTCTAAAAATTATAAAAAAAATATCATGATGTAGTAAATCTTTTTAGATTATTGTTTAATATTTATAGTCAAAAATATGACTTGTATTACCCCATTTAAAAATTGTTATAGTAAAACAACTCTTGTTTGTGACCTTTTTATTTTAACATTAAATAAAAGTTATTTATGTCATTTTCCTACCAAAGTGGCTCCATGGGGTCCCCAAGTTGACCCATGGATTGTTTAGGTCGGCCATGAAACATCCAGTAGGGGTAGGACAAGTTTCAAGGTCATTTCATATTATTATAACACTATCTTTACCTTAAATTTCACTAATTACCTTTAATCGTGATTAATTAAACTTAAAAGTTACTATTCATCAAAAAATTATTTTAATCCCATTGAACCACATTTTACTTCCTAATGAAAACCGTGAATCTTGGATTTTTGAAAATCAAATCACGGAAGTGGTAATGTTTTATTTAAACGAAAAATCAGTTTTTTAACTAACACTTAGTGGTTTCACTATTCATCAAAAATTGAAGTTTTTCAGAACAATGCCAAAATTTCATCTTAAGCTATAATTGATATTCCGGATTCCAAAATGATGTATATTTTACAAAATTAAAAACATATAAGTTGCATTAATTAATTTTATAATTAATTCCCTATGTCACAATAAATAGCGTGTTTTTAAGAAACAATATATATCAAAAGATTGACAATTGTTTATGTCTACTTTCAAAGTGAAATTAATTATAATGAACCCCATTGTATAAAATGGTAAAAATATATTCTAAATATACTTTAAAACCACTTAATATTATAATTTATCACTATAAATTATTTTGATTAAAAAAGTTGTTTTTAAGTATTTTTCACTATTCATAAAAAATTGGATGTTCTCAGAAAATTACAAAAAATTCAACTTAGGATAATTTCGATATTATGAATACAAAAATGAAGTCCATTTTTGAAAAATAAAATTTCTATAATTTTAAAAAGTGGATATTACTGTTCATAACGGCTACTTTGATTATTCGTGGTGTGTTAGAACTTGAAGTTGCGTACAATGGAAGCTATTGCATTATTGAATGAGAAACGTATCGTGGAAGCTCGAGGTGTTACATTGAACGCCATAGAAGCCTTCAAAATATCACTACAAAAGTCCCTAGTGCTGGAATAATACCTTCTTCTCTAGTAAGGGGGGTACTGTAGAACCTGAGGATTGACTAAACTTTGACGGATCCTATGAAGCTCGTTTTAGCTCTGTTTGCGACGTTTTTTGGGCCATTGGATTTGTCTGGCCACAAACATTCTGAATCTACCTTAAAAATCGGATTCTGATAAACATGAACTTTCGAGTCATTAGAAAATCTCAACTACTCGCTATCATTTCCCTAGAAACCTAGCTCTGATACCACTTTTTGTGGTTCTTTAAGCACTAAATAGATTAATGGTGGGAAACAAGACTTTTATTTCAATAAGAACAAAGTAACAAAAGACCCCTCCCACACCTACCTTTCCTTCTCTCATATAGAGATCTCAAGGCTATTTAAAATAATAAAGATATAACTTATCTGAAACTGATGAGGAAGGAATATCCCCATGGATTCCATATATAGGAGTGGTGGAAGGTGTCAAGTTGGATACCACTCTCACTCATCCACCACCAAAAATTGGACATTAATAATGGTGGACACATGCAACTTTGGTAAATATCATGGATACCAAAAGAACATGGACCTTACATATAGAATGTGGAGCATCCCAAATGGAAGTCCTCCATGGTGGGTGAGGTTGGTGCACCACACACCAACCAAGGTAGCTGGATAATATCTCCATCATATGATCGAACATCTACCTCACGATGGAGGGGTTTTACATAGGATTTCAACATGGCCTGATTTGGGCCATCTCATCAAATGATCGAATAACTATAGTTAAACCCATTGGAAGGTTGGTTGGTGCTACGGATGGTGGTGTATAGGAATCCACATTGAAGGTTACCATTGGTGGATTATTTCAATGGAATATAAGAGTGCATTAAGGGTTCAAAATGGACCTTGAATGTTGGGTTGGACTTCTAATTTCCCCCTGAACCCAGTGTAACCATGTTTTGGATATTTAGAGATCATCTGATGGGTAAATTAAATTATAAGTGATTAAATTGGTAAATATAATTATTATTATTATTATCAGTATTATATAATTATATTTTTTCTTCATCAAAAGACAGTGATATAAAGATGCATTGCTACAGATTTCTGACCACCATATTAACATTTCGGATGAACACAACGGAATGTAGATCTCGAGATAATGATTTACCTGTTTCATAGAATATAATAGAATTATTATTATTATTGTTATTATTATTATTATTATACCACAATAAAACAAGGTTTTATCAGTGCTAAAAAATCCTTTGATCAGTGCTAAAAAAGTGTCGATAATCATGATGCTATTAAAAGGGGTCCTTTTTATCAGAGCTAAAAATCACTAATAAAGTCCTCTTTTAGCGGTGAAAAAAAAGTTTTGATAAAACGGTATTTTTAAAAAATTCTTATAAAAGCCAAAAAATAATTCGGTAAATTAGAGGGTAGATCAACCCCTATTAATAGTGCTTGACCCCCTTTCAACAGTGCTATGAAGCCCAACACGTGAGACTGTCCACCACCTTTTAAATAGTCATTGGTGAAACCCCTCCCCCAACCTTTAACAGTGCTTTCCCTGCCCTCACCCACCCACACAACCCTGATTCTACTTGGATTCAAACCTGAGACCTCTCCCTTGCATGCCTACACCTTTACCACTCTCTTGTATTGTTTTGTTCTCCATTTAATGATATATCTATTTATTTAAATATATATTTAGTCATATTTATTATTATATTAATATAGATTTATATTAATATATATATAGTTATATTAATATATATATTTATTCATATATCTATTCATATATTAATATATATTTATAAGATTTGTTTTAAATACATTTATCAAATAAGTTTTTTTGTGATTTATAAGTAAATAAAAAAAATACATATATACAACATACATAAATATGTATATATATTATATATATTTGTATATCTAAGTATAATTATACATTTTTATACATTTTTATATATATTTACATATATTATATATTCATATGTATATTTATATGATAGAATATATAGATAATATATATTAGTTTTTTAATACAGACACACACTAATATATATACACACACAAACAAAAACACACTATATAGATATAAAAATATTTTTATATTTGTATTTTAAGTAAAATAAAAATCAATTTTTATTTATACAGGTCTTATATATTGAGAAATTTATTTTATATGTAAATAAGTTTAATTATTTTTTTATGAAATTAAGTTTTTATGTGTGAATATATAAAAAATATGTATATATTGATAAATATTTGATTATAAATAATAGTATATTGTGAAAAATGATAGAATTTCCAATCTATAATATCAATATAAATTTAATCCCAAAGAATAAATTTAGTCCCCACTGAAAAGGGGAAAACATATCCCCTTAAAAATGGTATAAATTCCATCAAATATTAAAAAATTTGGGTATCCCAACTAAAACTCGATTTTGGAGACATTATGGGCCTCTTTTGGACTTTAAAAATAGGACAAAGATTATCCCTCTTTTATTAGTGTGTATATATTATTGAAGGCTTTGATTTGATGTGTGTTAGAGCTCAAACGGACACCCAGATAAAAATATGTGGTCATTTGAAGTTTGGGTTATGTTTTCAACTTATTTTAGATATTTTATTAATAATTTAATTTTTTGTGTTTACAAATTTCTATTAAATGATTATAAATTGATAATAATTATCAAAATACTAATTAATAATATTTTTTAAATTATTTTATAAACAATTTTCACTAAATATATTATATATTAAGTTCCAATGTCTCCATAAACTTATCTAAAACATATTTAAAAAATATATATTATTTTTATATCAATATAAATATATTTTTATATTTATATGTTAATATATTATTTTAAATAATTTCTTTTGAAATATACCCTTTTTCAATGCTAGTAAAAAAACACTGATAAAGACCCCTCATATCATCACTACTAAAAATCATTGATAAATGGTGGTGCTCTAAAAACTAGTTTTTAGTGAAAGTGTTATTATTATTAAATATTAATAATAATTGAAGAATAATTTTTAATGTTCAAGATAGGATATTGAAATTTGAACTTGGATGAGTTCCGTAAATCATAGGGGTGGTGATCGATCATTGTTGACGCCATAATGGATGAGATGCACGGTTCCTAGAAAAGGAGTATTAGGACTCAACCCACCAAGATTAACCAAGGCTAAAGCACCACAGAACCACACTTTGGATCTGGTGCAAAAAAACAAATATTTTAATTACAATCTTTGATACCAACCAAGATAATCCAAAATCACTTAAATAATCTTACATATCATATTCGTATTTAAACATTACATCTCACAAATATACCGACATACAATAACCAAAAAATTTCATGTCTTTGGTGAATGGCTTCATAAACATCTTATTAAACATTATTTCTTCAATATCTACCATATAAATCCATATATAATACTTTATTCCACACATAATCTTTCATATAATTACCTAGGTAATTGGAACGAAAATAAAGGAGTGGGTATAAAAGATCAGTAAGAAAACACTTATCAATGTCTCATAAAGGATTAGATAATAAGTGTGAGTTAAACCGTAATAATGAGAGGAAAATGTTATTAAAAGGATCATGGAACCATAAGAGTTTTCCATACATTGATGATAGAAAAACATATAGCCTCAAAATTTCATAAACATACCTGGTCATAAGAATACAAAAACAAGAGATAATAATAATGATCTGTGGAGCATAAAATATACATATAAAATAGAAATATGGAATAAACACAGAAAAAGTAAATCATAATATTTTGAACATAAATTAACCAAATCATGTCCTCACATGTTGTTGTAAACAAAGATAAACATCAATCATGTCCATGTACAAGGTTTTGAACATAGCTAAATAACAATCATGTCTATGCACACGGTTGTGAACCTAGATAAATAGAAATCATGTCCATAAATACGTTTATGAACATAGATAAAACCCAATCATGTCCACACAAAATTTTTTTAACATATATAAATATAAATCATGTCTATGCCCACTGTTTTGAAAATAGATAAATAGCAATCAAGTTCATGAAAAAGTTTGTGAGAATAACTAAATAACAATCATGTCAGGCATAACATATTTATTTTATGATATATAAAACATTAACAAATTCATTGGAAGGATATATTAGATCCTACCTTTCACATAATGATAAACCATACATATGAGGGACACATTAGATCAATCATATATCATATCATTAAGAACCAATGGAAATAAAATGGGTTTTGGAATATTTCTAAATGTAATCCCATAAAATGACCATATGAATTGGATTGATTGAGTCTAAAAGATAAATCTCCCAAAATGTATATTACATAAGAGTAGTTATATAGTGATCCATGGAAGATATATCTATTAAAGATAGATTTTTTGGAGATAAAGAGTAAAAATTAATGAAAAAAACATGAAAGAGTTCTTAAGAAACATTTATTAACATCATCATAAAAAACATTACGAGTCACATCCAAAATTCATTTAAAACAAGTTAACATGAAGAGTAATTTTGAAAAACATTACTTTAACAGAAATACCATAAATTGAACATTGAAAAAAACTATGTTTTAATTAAATAAATGTGGAGTGGAATATAAACTACAAATATGTGAAAGAAATTGATTTTTAATATTTTAAAATACTTTCATTTTTTATAAGAATGATTAGGAAATGTCTAGATGCACAAGTCTCATTTATGCAATAAAAAACAAAAACAACATTACAAAATTGTGAAGTAAGATTTTTTACAAAAATATCTTTTTAAAAGAGTGAGAAATTCATTAGGTAAGACATTCATCCAAGTCATCTTGATAGTAGTGAAACCGTTATTTACAATCCCATCAGCCATAAAATTATATTTATGATAAGTATGTGTGACAATGTAGTTCTTGGTTCATAAATTCTCCATTCATTTCATGATTTGAAACATAAATTCCAAGATAGTAAAATAGTACCATTTTTTGATTATATACAAAATAGTGAAGGAGTAACATTCCAACAATAGATTTCACTAACCATGTTTCCTTACCATGTTAACCATGTTAATCATAATAATAATTTTATCATCAAGAGATTTAGTATCTTTACATGAAATATATAGTAATCCCATAAATTAACTTCTATTTACAGCTTTAAAGATAGAATATTTTGGATTACCTTTTGAAGCTTTGTTGGTATTTAATTTATTCCATCAAAGAATGGGAGGTGATGTGGCTCTATTTTTATATTTTTTCCACATATTTTTAATTAATTTTCAATGTTTTAATTAATTATTTAATCACATAGTAATAAATATTTTTTATTTTTTATTTTTTTAGTTATGTTTTTTTAAATATAATTAATTAAGTTTTTTTATTCTTTAAATTAACAATTTTAATCATACTTTTCTTATCTAATTTAATTATTTGATTATTAGATTAGTTAATTCTAATCATCCCACCTTTTAATAATTCGACATTAATAAAAAATATTCATTTAATATCCTTATTTGTGTTTTAATTAACTTAGTCTTAATTTTAATATTTAATCTTTTATTTTATTTTCATTAGAATAGGTTAACAATGTTAAATTACTTGTCTCATCGTCCTTCTAGTTAATTAAGTTAAGAATTTTAGTTTAAATTAAATAAAATAGTTCACTTTTGATTTTATGTACTCAAATAGTTGTTTAAATAATTAATTTGTAGTTTTAAACCTTTAAATATTTAATCTCATGTATGCAGTTTGATTATTCATTCATTAAATTTTGTTTTAAGTCTACCGGTGAGGTAGACAAGGGCTGTTAGTAACCTATTGGGTTACCGATGCTAACCTCTTCATTCAATTCTTACCTTTTAATTAATTATTTTGTAATTTTAATATAAGTCTTTTATTATTTTATTTTAACAATTATTCATTTTATAATTTAAGTGTTGTCAATTAATAAATTTAATGTTTTAAAGTTTAATAAAAATATTGTTTTAAATTTATGGTGTTTATCATTATTTTAATTATTTATTTTCAAATTTTTTTAGTTTACTTAACTTATAATTTTATGTTCAATTCATGTGTTTTTAATTTTTGAAGGTCACTGTTAGTTCTTTATATTTGTTTTATCGGTGACCTTATTGTTACCAGTGACCCTTTTATTTTTATTGCATAATGGTAAGCATTTATTTTGTTTTTCAACTGTGATCATTTTATTTCGACTAACGGTGACCCTTTAATATTTATCACTGTATCGATTTCATTAATTTATATCCCTAATAGTGACCCTTTGTTGTAATGGTGACCTGGATTTTTTTTATCTGCAACAGTGACCCGCAGCTACCCAACCCACTCGTGACCTTCTTTTTTTTACCGCTAAACATGACCCCTTTATTTATAAAGATTCAGGTAACCTTTTATGTTAAACTGAAAGGTGACCTTAATTTTAAAAGTATCAGTGACCTTTTATTATCACTATTAGTAAATTTTCTATTTTATTTAAACTATCATCAACCTTTTGATTTTATACATAATGGTAGCCTTTGATTTTAAGCTAACATTGACCCTACACCTCACTGTTGCATCACTGCTCTTCTTTGTTTTTATACTATCAATGACCTTTTTTATTTTTATTCTGCTGGTGACTCTTTCTTTTTCACTAACTGTGAGATTTTCTCTGGCTGTAACTGTGACCCTTTTCTTTTATTTCTATTGGTAACCTCCTCACCATTGCACAACTCCATCTCAACCGTCTCTTCC